>CM052453.1:14329311-14510654 GCA_028533085.1 Varecia variegata
TCTGGTCAAGCAAAAGCAGACTGGTCAAGAGCAAAGGTCATGGCAACAAGTTTTTGGGATGCTCAAGGCATTTGGCTTGTTGACTTCCTGGAGGGCCCAAGAATGATAATATTCGCTTATTCTGAGAGGGTTTTGATAAAATTAACCAAAGCTTTAGCAGAAAAACACCCATGAAAGCTTCCCGAGAGTTCTCTACCATGACAATGCTCCTGCTCATTCCTCTCATCAAACAAGGGCAATTTATTTATTTTAAAAAATTATTATGGGTACACAAATATTATATATGTTTATAGGGTACATGTGATGTTTTGATACAGGCATACAATGTGAATTAATCAACTTGGGGTATTTGGGGTATCCATCACCTCAGGCATTTATCATTTCTTTGTGTTAGGAACATTCTAATTCTACTTAGTTATTTTAAAGTATACCCTAACTTACTATTGATTATAGTCACTTGATTGTGCTATTGAATACTGTTCATTCTATCTAACTACATTTTTGCACCCATTAACCATCTTCCTGTATCCCGCTACTCCCCTACTACCCGTCCCAGCCCTGGTAATGATCACTGTACTGTCTGTCTCCATGAAATCAATTGTTTTTAATATTTGGCTCCCACATATGAGTGAGGACTTGTGAGATTTTTCTTTCTGTTCCTGGCTTATTTTAACTTAACATAATGTTCTCCAGTTCCATTCATGGTGTTTCAAATGGCAGGATTTCATTCTTTTTTTGTGGCTATATATTATTCCATTGTGTATCTATACCACAATTTCTTTATCCATTCTTCCAGTGATGGGCACTTAGATTGATTCCAAATCTTGGCTATTGTGAATAGTGCTGTAATAACACGGGAGTGCAGGTTCCTTTTCAATATATTGAATTCCCCTCCTTTCCATATATACCCAGCAGTGGGACTGCTGGGCCATAGGGTAGTTTCATTTTTAGTTTTTTGAGGAACCTCTATACTGTTCTCCATAGTGGTTGCACTAATTTACATTCCTACCAACAGTGTACGAGGGGAATTCCCCTTTCTCCACATCCTTACCAGCATTTGTTATTGCTTGTCTTTTTGATAAAAGCTATTTTAACTGGGGTGAGAGGATATCTCATTGTGGTTTTGATTTGCATTTCTCTGATGACTAATGACGTTGAGCATTTTTTCATATACCTGCTGGTCATTTGTATGTCTTCTTTTGAGATATGTCTATTCAGATCCTTTGCCCACTTTTTAATTGGATTATTTGATTTTTTCCTCTTGAGTTGTTGGGGTTCCTTATATATTCTAGTTACTAATCCCTTGTCAGATGGATAGGTTGCAAATATTTTCTCCCATTCTGTGTGTTGTCTCTTCACTTTGTTGATTCTTTCCCTTGCTATGCAGAAGCTTTTTGGCTTGATGTGATCCCATTTGTCCAATTTTGCTTTGGTTGCCTGTGCTTTGGGGTTATTACTCAAGAAATCCTTGTCTGACCAATGCCCTGAAGTGTTTCTTTAATATTTTCTCTTAGTAGTTTCATAGCTTCACATCTTAGATTTAAGTCTTTAATCCATTTAGTTTTTGTATATGGCATGAGATAAAGGCTGTTTCTTTCTTCTGTATATGGATATCCAGTTTTCCCACCACCATTTATTGAAGAGACTGTCCTTTCCCCATTGTATGTTGTTGGCACCTTTGTCAAAGATAAGTTCACTATAGATGAATAGATTTATTTCTGGGTTTTCTATTCTGTTCCATTGCTCTATGTGTCTGTTTTTATGCCAGTACCATGCTGTTTTGGTTACTACAGCTCTGTAGTATAATTTGAAGTCAGGTAATGTGATTCCTCCAGTTTGGTTCTTTTTGCTCAGCATGGCTTTGGCTATTCTGGGTCTTTTGGTTCCATATAAATTTTAGGATTACTTTTTTCTATTTCTGTGAAGAATGTCATTGGTATTTTGATGGGGATTGCTTTGAATCTGTAGATTGCTTTGGGTGATATGGACATTTTAAGAATATTGATTCTTCCAATCCATGAGCATGGAATATCTTTCCATTTTTTGTGTGTCCTCTTCAATTTCTCTCATCAATGTTTTATAGTTTTCATTATTGAGATCTTTCACTTTGTTGGTTAAGTTTATTCAAACAAGGACAATTTTGCAATAGTTTCGCTGGTAAATCATTAGGTATCCAACCTTACTGTCCTGATTTGGCTCCTTCTGACTTCTTTTTGTTTCCTGTCTTAAAAAATCTGTAAAGGGCACCCATTTTTCTTCAGTTAATAATGTAAAAAAGACTGCATTGACATAAATTCCCAGGACCTTCAATTCTTTAGGGATGCACTAAATGGCTGATTATCATTGCTTATAAAAGTGTCTTGAACTTGATAGAGCTTATGTTGAAAAATAAAGTTTGTATTTTTTATTTTTACCTATTAATTCCACTTTACACAAACTTTTTGAAGTCCCCTCATTTTCACAACACGTATCAGAAAAGGGACTTGTATCACAATCTGTTCATCCATTCTCCTATTAATGGATATTTGGGTTGCTGCAAGCTTTTGGTTATTATGTATTGTAAATACAGATGCTATGGCAATTTGTGTACAACTCTCTTTGCAGTCATGTTTTAATTTCTTTTATATAAATACCTAGGGGTAGAATTGTTAGGTCATAGGGAAAGTATACATCTAACTTCATAAAAAACTACATAAGTTTTTTTCCAAAGAGGTTGTATTGTTTTACACTCTAACTAGCAATGCATGAGAGTTCTTGTTGTTCCATATCTTTAACAACATTTGATATTGTCAGTTGTTTATTTTTTATTTATTTATTTTTTTTTTGAGACAGAGTCTCGCTTTGTTGCCCGGGCTAGAGTGAGTGCCGTGGCGTCAGCCTTGCTCACAGCAACCTCAAACTCCTGGGCTTAAGCAATCCTCCTGCCTCAGCCTCCCGAGTAGCTGGGACTACAGGCATGCGCCACCATGCCCGGCTTGTCAGTTGTTTAATTTTGACCATTCTGGTGGAAATGAGATGTATCTTACTATGGTTAATAACTTGCATTTCCAAGATGACAAATGATCTTGAATACCTTCACATGTGCTTATTGGCCAACTGAATAATATCTACTTTCATGAAGTATGTATTTATGTCTTTTGATAATTTGTTAATTGGGTTGTTTGTCTTGTTATTATTCAGTGGTAAGAGTTCTTTATATTATATTTTGTGGATGTAAGATCTTTGTCAGATATAAGTATTGTGAACATTTCCTTCCAGTCCATAACTTGCATTTTTATTTAAAATTCTTTAACTTTTATTTTGAAGTAGTTTTAGACTTATAAAAAAGTTATAAAGGCAGCACAGAGTTCCTATATACTCTTTATTCAGTTAACTATGATGTTACTATCTTACATAGCCATTGTGGTAACAAGCTCCAAGCTCCTCAGTGATTCTTACTTCCTAGTATTAAAGCCCTCACACAGACTCCTCCCACAGTGGCTAGGGCTGACCTGTGCAACAAATAGGATATTGTGAAAATGACAGTGTGTCTTCCAAGGGTAAGTTATAAAAGACATAGCTTTTCCCTTGCTCTCTTTTGGGTTATTTGCATCTGGTGGAAACCAACTGCCAAATGGTCAAGCTAAATAACAGTACTAAGATTCATCCTGCATAGGCATAAAGTTCTATACTCTTTTAGACAACATTTAGAGATACACACTCATAATGACTATGAAAGGAGAGGAATTCAGCAGCATAAACCAGGCCAATAATTAGAACAATGGCTGGTGTAATGCTTCTTAAGGAAGAATGGAATCAGATGGTTGTCTTATAGCTCAACTTCTTCTGTAGTCTGTCATGCCAACCTTAAATGTATTTGCAAATGACAGGAAGAAGTCTCAGAGTTTTTGGAAAGGGGATCCTGGTTGCTTTTACCCTTTCAGGGAGATCTCTCAGAGATAGATATACTCTTGTAGGAAACCAAGGATGAGGCCTTGACTAGTATTCAGGCTCTTATTGCCCCAGATGGAATTTAGAATGCTGATGAAAGTGACCCAATAGAGAATGAAAAACTAACCTAAAGAAATCTTAGTAAATATTTGTGGTCAGCCCTACCACCCTAGAAAACAATCCCATCCCTTATACTGAAACTGAGTGAGAATATTTTAGTAATGGGAATGCAGGTGCTCTGGATTAAGGTGGACTCACCAAAGAAGGTCACCAATGTGCTAGCTTGAGTCAGCCAGAGGTGCCAACCCTATGGCCTCAGCTAGAAAGCACTGTGGCTATGGCACTGAGTCAAAGAACTCTCAAGGTTGTAATAGATGGTGTCAGCCATGAGGACTCTGCCATTTGATATTGACCATGGGTGGCTAAAAACATTAAGCCACAAGCCAGTGTTGTACTGCTCAAAACTAAAAATAAATGTTAAGCCTTGTTTAATGACATGGAGCCACTTTCACTCCCTGACTATCTGAACTGATCAATGACACCGCGTACCGTGGTGGTGGAAGACATTTGGGTCAGCCCTAACTCCTATGTCAGGGTTGTTATTGATGATCGAATTACCATAGATGTCCTCCTTGTGGGCCAAGGTGAAACCTGCACAATTGCTAATGCATCTTGATATACCTGAGGCCTGGAGAACTGGCACAAATATACTAATATTCTGGTAACTACTATTGCTATAGTAATAAACTGTGCTTCATCTCTGACCCAGGCGTCATGTTTTCTACCAGTATCCATAAAACTGTGGCAGTTTAACTTAACTTGTTAGTCCACAAATAGCATGAAACTGACCCTTCACAGTTGTTGACAATATATACCTTTTCATTTTCTTAATGGTGTCTCTTGAAGATCAGAAGCTTTTGATTTTCATAAACTCCAATTTATCAATATTTATTAGTGATTTGAATGTCCTAACTAGGAAATCTTGCCTATCTTAAGGATGAGGTAGGGGTCAAGGTTTATTTTCTATTACATGGATATCCGATTGCTCCAATACGATTTGTTGAAAAGATTATCCTTTTACCCTTTTGAATTGCCTTGACACCACTGTCAAAAAATATACTGAGTATGTGTATGTATCTATTTCAGGACCTTCTTTCTGTTATATTGACTTATTTATCTAATGTATGCCATATAATTTCCATTATACAGATAAGAAAAATGTGGTAGTGTGCTTTAAGATGCTCACCACAGCATTTTTTCCCACAATGAAGGTATTTTAAATTACAAATAAATGTAAAATCTATTTAAATCTTTATCCCTACCTATAAAATAATGCTATATACTCTATCCATGCAAAAGTCCTAAATCATGACTTGCAGTCTTTCTTATATTTTTCCCCTCATTTTTTATTTTTAGCTACATCTTTCTAGTGCTCTACAAAAGTTATGCCCTGCCTTGCTATTCCTGAAACAATAACATTAGCATCACCTTTAAGGTTAGGAAACCAGCAAAAAGAGATGTAATGAGTTTTTTAAGTCTTCCTAGGAAGTTAATAAAAAAGCCAAATTAAAATTCAAAGCTCTTAATAAAAAAGTATTCTCAACAAAAATAGAAGAAAAAATAAATAAGAGTCAACTTTTACTATGTTATTCAAAAAGATTTGTTTTGAAAACCAGCATTGATAAATTCATGTTAGAAAATCTTTGTGGTCATTATTGCTCTTTTGTTTTTTTAATTTATTTTTATTTTTTTAGAGACAGGTCTCACTGTGTCACCCAGGCTGGAGTACAGTGGTGTGATCATGGTTTACTGCAACCTGAAACTCCCAGGCTCAAGTGATTCTCCTGGCTCAAGTTCCCAAGTAGCTGGGACTATAGGCATGCACCACAATGCCTGGCTAATTTTTAAAGAGAAGGAGTCTCACTATATTATCCAGGCTGGGCTGGTCTCAAACTCCTGGCCCCACGTGATCCTACCACCTCGGCCTGCCAAAGTGCTAGGATTACAGGTGTGAGTCACTGTTGCCAGTCTTCTATTGTTTTTTAAATACTGAAAGGTAGAAAAAAGGATTACATTATTACTCACTGTCTGAAACCCTGGTTTTAGGAAAATGCAGAAGAGTAGATTAAAGAAAATCAGTTACATGCACCACTATTATACTACTTAGGATAAAGTAAAATCACATTTAAAGACTAACATGATGCTAATAGAAAAATTTTAGAACATGGTAACTGGCTTCGACTTAAGACCTCATGAAAAAACAATAAAGATTAGTTTTTAAACAGTTTTGGAGGACATGCATCTGCTCACCAGATTGTCAGTTATGCTTCGAAATTCAAGTTTTAGAATGTATTGATTGATTTACCACTGACATAATTTAAAATTACAGAAGCTTAGAATCATGTACATGGGAGGTGGCCTTTACAAGTTATCTATCTAGTTTGATATCCTAATTTAGGATATGGTCACATTTGATGCATTCAATATTGATTTTTTAAAATTTATTTTTTATTGAGATCTAATTAGCATACCATAAATTCACCCATTTAAAGTATATAACTCGATGCTTTTTAGTATTAATAATTCATACAGTTGTGAAACCATCACCACAATTTTGAAACATTTTCATCATTCCAAAAAGACACTTCTAACCTTTTAGCAGTCACTATCCCCTCATTTGCCCCAACCCCTCAGCCCCAGGCAACCATTAATTTAGTTTCTGTCTCTATGTATTTCCCTATTTTGGCCATTTCATATAAATGGAGTCATATAACACATAGTCTTGTATGAATGGCCTCTTTTACTTAGCATAGTTTTCAAGGCCCATGTTGTAGCATATATCAGTATTTCATTTCTTTTTATTGATGAAAAATATTCCATTGTATGAATACCACATTTTGTCCATCCATTCCCCATCTGATGGATATTTGGGTTGTTTCTACTTTTTGACTATTACGAACAATGTTGCCATAAACATTCATGTGCAAGTTTCTGCGTGGACATATGTTTCATTTCTCTTGGGTGTATACCTAGGAGTGGAATTGCTGAGCCATATAGTAATTCTATGTTTAATTTTAGAGGAATTGCCAGATTGTATTCCAAAGATACTGTATCATTTTATATTCCCACCAGCACTTCATAAGAGTTCCAATTTCTCTATATCCTTGCCAACACTTGTTATTATAGCAATCCTAGTGTGTGTGAAGTGAAATCGCATTGTGGTTCTGATTTGCATTACCCTGATGCAAAATATATGTTCTAGAAATATATATCTGAAAAGGGTGGTAGCCAGTGTACATAAAGAGCACTTACTATTGAACAATAAAAAGGAAAATAATCCAATTAAAATATGGGCAAAGAGTCTTAATAGACATTTCTCCAAAAATGATATGCAAATGGCCAACAAGCACTTAAAAGATGCTCAACATAACTAGACATCAGGAAAATGCAAATCAAAACCACAATAAGTCTGAATCTTGGGTCTGGGGCAGGGTAAGTAAGATTTTGAGAAATAAGACTCAAGAGATGCAGGGATTAGATCATACAAGGCTTTGCTGGCCTTCCTATAGATGTTTATTGTGCAACTGGCACTAAGTGCTTTATGCATATTAAATCATTTAACCCTCACAATAATCTATAACATACTATTACCCCATTTTACAGGGGTGTTGAGAAGTTACATAACTTGCCTAAGATCTCACAAATTTAATCAAAAATAATTCCACTACTGGAAAAAAATCTAAGTTCCTATGCATGGGATCTAAAGACTGGGCATCTGGCCCCTGTCTACCTCTCTAGTTTTTTTTTTTTTGTTGTTTGTTTGTTTGTTTTTTGAGATGGAGTCTCGCTCTGTTGCCCGGGCTAGAGTTAGTGCCGTGGCGTCAGCCTAGCTCACAGCAACCTCAAACTCTTGGGCTTCAGCGATCCTACTGTCTCAGCCTCCCGAGTAGCTGGGACTACAGGCATGCACCACCATACCCAGCTAATTTTTTCTATATATATTTTTAATTGGCCAGATCATTTCTTTCTATTTTTAGTAGAGACGGGGTCTCGCTCTTGCTCAGGCTGGTCTCGAACTCCTGACCTCGAGCGATCCACCCGCCTCGGCCTCCCAGAGTGCTAGGATTACAGGCGTGAGCCACCGCGCCCGGCCTACCTCTCTAGTTTTATTTCATCTTAATCTCTGCCTCATATTCTATAATTCAGATATCTGAAACCACTGGCTGAACATTCAGGTTGTTTCATACCTCTGTTCCTTTTTGAATATTTTCCCTCTGCCTAGATTGTACTACTCTAAATTATCTCTACCTAATAACTTCTCCTCCTCCACTAAGAATAAGTTTCCTCTGCAATGCCTTTCTAACTCCTGGAATACTTAAGTACTCCATCTGCTATGGTCCCTCTATACCTTGATATAGTTTTATTAAGATGATTGCATTAAATTGTGATGGACTCTTTACATAACTGTTTCTGTGTATAGATTATGATCTCCTGAAGTTTTGGGACTGTGCCTCTCACTTACGCATCTTCAATGACTGGAACATATTATAGTCAATGAATTTTTGTTGAACGAATATTTTGGGGAAAAATAGAAGAACTCACAGGAGAAATAGATGGGAAGCCTACCAGGCCCCTTTAGAGGTAGTAAGATAAATTCTAAATGTATTAATAGATGTGGGTAACTGACACACAAGTGGGACATGACAATAATTACATATATCCCCAAGGATTAGTGATGCTTAAAATGCAGATCTCCTGCTTTAAGTTAGAAGTCTACCAGAGAGATATTTTTCTGTCTCAAGGGACATTTTAATTTTTAGATTTATAGCTCTTAAAATTAAATGTGGCCTCAAGGGAACAACTATTCTGTTTTTAGGCAGAAAATTTTCTGTATTATGCTATTCAGGAAAAACTGAAACCAAAAGAAATTGAAGAGATTAAAAAAAATCAAGATATATCATTGGTAAATAGCATAGTGGAAATTAGAAATCTGTAATATTATTTCCATTATATCCTACTATGGTGCATCTAGTACATATCAAAGGTCATATTATTCAACAGAATGGTACTTGATTCTTAGTTTAGTAACTGGAATCATATATGTACACTGCAATCTAATTACCTTGCTTAAACCATAAAAGGTAACATTTTTTGTAGTTAGAACAGTTTCATTTTGATACAGAGACAATTTAGTCCAATGCTCTGTTTTTAAGAAAAAAGACACTGAGACCTACAAAAGTTGATAAAACTTCTTTAAGTTCACTGGGCAATCAGTGAAGGAACTAGGGTAAGACCTCAGGTTTCCCAATTTTAGCCAAGCAATCCATTGTCAGATTTTTAAGTTACAAATACAAGTGTTAAGTTGTCACTGACAATGGGTATATATGTCATGAAATGTCATAAAAAACATGTATCAAGCCAAGCCAAATCGTTGAAGTAGGATACCTTTTAAATGTTTGTACAAAATTAAGGTAGGATTACAATTTTAGACATCAGTGTAGTCATGATGAGGCTTGCAAATTCTGCAGATCAAGATAATTGATTTTTATCATGGAAAATAATTTTCTTTCCAGTTTTGTTCTATTATCTGATAGCAAAGTTCTAGACATATAATAGGTGCACAGAAAACACATGTTAAACTGACTGAAAGAAGACCACAGTAGTTTCAAGTATTAACCATTAACAAGGGAAGGCCTGTGCAATTTACACAAAAGGGATAAGAATAAAAACACATCTATAGAAAACATAAGAGGAATAATTTATAAATGATAATTAAAAAAATAAACGTTATTTAGATCTTTTTAATCTCTGCAAGTTCAAAGAGGCTTGAACTGAAATCTACAAACAAAACCTATTAGAGGAACTTTTTAGGTGAAAACCAAAACTTAGATGAATTATGATCTTAAGAGCCACTTCTTGGTAACAGTAGTAAATTTGCCTGTTTTATCCAGATTTCCTTATGACCACTAGAATACGTCTGTAAGATGGCTCCTAGAATGAGGGCAGTGAATGTCCGAAGTATAAAAACCAGTCTCACACAGGGATCAAATCACAGCATGAAACCTTCAATGAGGCCGATATGTGTGCCACCATTTATTTAACTACATTTTTAGATAGGTTGATTTAGTTATTTTTCCTAACTTTTGTTCTGACTTTTCTATCACTGAAGTGTGTTTTTCTTTACTCTCAAGTAAAAGCTATTCCACTGTCATTATATTTTCTTCCTTATTCATTCTATATCTTAAAATTTCTGCCTTCTGATATGCTTTTTACTTACATATAAACAATGCAAGTCAACAGTTTTTTAAATTTGAACAATAAAAAATAAAGTGCTTTGTTATTCTTTCACGTGTTTCAATACTTGAGAATAAAAATTGGATGTAATAAATGTATCAAGAGGTAAAAATGTATGGACAAATTCCTTGATTATCTTAGCATACACCGTGCCTAACACATAGCAGGCTTCTGATAATTACATTGAATTTGGCTGATTAGCAGAATGAATGACACGAACAGAAAGATTCTAGGTATTCTGAAAGGGGCAGGACTTTGCCACTAAACAGTTCTTGCAGATAACCATGCAGACTAAATTCACTTGCTTTTCTAAAGGAATAGTAAGGCAGTAGCAGTATTAAGAACAGTTGTCATATCCCACACCAAAAACTAGGCCAGACAAGAAGAGAAGAATGTTTGGGACAGAGGTTTCAGACAGGCTTTGCTGTCATTGCTTGATGCAGCTGAACTATTAGAGTTCCACAAAAGATATTATAGGTATACAACATGCCGTGAATAACAGAGAGCACAAGTGTCTCAAAATAGGAAAGCTCTGGCATCACAGGATGATGGAAATATCAACACATTTGAACACACGAAGTGAAGTTATAAGTTAAGGACATATATTAAGTCCCTAGGAAATAATATTTAATAAACGTTAGCCCTGAGTTACTGAACTTTTATAAATAGTCCTATAGAAGGAGGTGGAGGGTGAGGGAAGTCTTACCTTTCTCTTTGCTTCCTACTAGCTTGGGCCACCACCTGTTCCCCTCCAGCTCCCACTTCCCATCTAGTTCATAGGACTGTCACGAACCTGCCCTTCTTTTTTAAAAATTGTGGTAAAATATACATAACATAAAATTTACCATTTTAAGTATTTTAAAGTGTACAACTTTAAGTGCACCATTCATGCAGCGGCATTAAGTACATTTACACTGTTGTGCAACTATCACCACTATCCATTCCCCAGAACTTTTTCATTACCTTAAACTGAAACCCTGCACCCATTAAACAGTAACCCCCATTTCTCCCTGCCCCCGGTCTCTGGGACATTTTAGTTTACTTTCTCACTGAAATTTCTCATTCTCCTATCACAGAAGGGTAGTCCTTTGAGAGTAGGCTTTACGCAGCAGGCTCAGTTCCAGCTGCCTGAGGACCTAAAGCCCAGTTATTGTCCCAAGTAGGTATTAAAAACCCAGGTACCAAGGCTTATGCTCTGTGGTATCAGTTCCTGAAAATACTCTGGTTTTAAGTTATTGCTACTAGTACCAAAACAAAACTAGATTTCCCTTTCATTCTCTTAATCTAGGCTTCTTGTTGTTCTCGGTACTCAATCTTATCTTGGAAGGGTAAAGGGCTCATTCATTCAGCTCAGTCTGCTATGCTGCCAGAAATCGCCCAAGGGAGCCTTCTCAAGGACTGACCTACATTTACTCTTATGTCTATAACATAATATTCACTTTATCCGCATATATGTGTGTGTATACACACACATACACATATAAAATGGGCAGCTGTTAATACCATAGTTAATATGTGATTTCTAAGTGCCAAGAAGGAATCTAGAATTGACACAGGCTATAAGGACTAGAAAATGATTTGAAGTAGAACAGCCAATGACAGGTAGCAAAGGGAAAAAAAAAAACGGAAAGGAATAAAATAACATATATAAGGCATAAAAATATATAAGCATAAATACTTGTGTTCTCACAATCTAGATTTCATAAATGCTGATGTTTTGCCATATTTGTTTTACCTCTCTGCAACATCCCACTCTCTCATTTCCTGTTGTAAACCACTGTAATCTCCTGGTTCTCCTTACTTTGGGAATATTTCTTCTCTGGTTCCAATCCCTCCATCTGTCTCTTACCTGTTTTTCTTCTATGTGCCTCTCTGGTTTTAGCTATCAAATAAATGTATGCCAAGATGCCCATCTCTAATTCTGATCTACTAAATTCTACATTACCAATTGTCTGCCGAATGTTTCCTGCTGTGTGTCCCACTGGCATCATAAACTTGGCAAGTCTCACACTGATTACACATCATTCTCCCAAACCAACACCTCCTAACTGTGCTCCATATTTTTGTTAATGGTATCTGTCTCTTCCAATCACCTCACAGTCATTTTTACTCCTCTCCCCTTATTGTATATCTAATCAGTTGTCTTCTTGAATCTTAAAGATTCAGGAAGATCTGTCCAGTCTCTCCTCTGATCTCCACTTCTGCTGGCTACCTAATCCAGGGATTTATCTCTTACTCAGACTATTGCAAGACATTCAAGATCTATGATTTGGGGGTGACCTACTTTTACAAACTTATTTTCCCTTTACCATTTCAAGAATCCTCTGATCCAGCTAAACTAAATTATTCTTGACAATATGTTCTGAACAGTCCTGTCTCAGGAGTGTTTTATTCCTTACTCTCTGTAATGTTTTCTCCACCTCACTTCCAAATCCTTCATAAAATCTTTGTTCTTTTCCTAGGTGGAAGTATTCTTACTATCTGCTAAACTGCATTAGTACTTTAAAACTGTCACAAAGTGCTTATAGTATACCTCAAAATATGCTTATTTAGGTTTCTGTCTGACCTTTTCAACTAGATGATTGAGAAGTGGCAGTTAAGAACATGGATTCTGAAGCCAGTGAAATGGGTTTGAATCACAGCTATGTGATTTAATAGCTAAGTAATTCCTTGCCTCTTTGTACCTAAATTGTTTCCTGCATAAAATGAGAAAAATAGTGTGTACCAATGGGGTTGCTGTGAGGATTAAATGAGTTAATATACAGAAAGTGCACAGAACAGTGCCAGGCACATAGCAGCCACTTAATAAATGTTAGCTAATATTAAGGACAAAATTGAGTATGTCTTATTTATGATTGTATCACCCAATCACACTATTTTCCACACAATTGGAAACTTTTTTTATTGAAAAAATTTATAACCAACAAAATACTAGATAATGAAAAGCACTACACGACCGAATATAAGATTAAGTGGTACAGAAATGGGCCGTAAGAATTGAGATTAGGGAAAGATCACTGTAGGATGTTTGTGAGAAAATACTTTATGAAAGAGGGGCTCCCTAATGAAATGGTGTTGAAAGCCTAATGTGAGAGAAGCAAGTAAGATGAACTGACAGGATAATAGTCAAGACAGTATTAGCAGTTATGAGATAATGAGAGACTGGATTAGGATGGTAGCACTAATTTCAAAAGGAGAGATGGAAACAGAGAGAGATAAAGCCTGGATAAATTGGACTTGTAAAAGAGGAAGAAGTTAAAAACGTAAATTGGGAAGTCCTCAGGATAGAGCTAATGGCAGAGAATGACAACGCAGCCATAAATGAACTGGCAGGAGTAAATACGGAGGATAAGCCGAGCACGAAGGAGTACAGTTTAAAATTCCACCTCTGCTTTCCTATAATTTAGGATGGTCTCTAATAAGGTTAATAGTCAAATTGTCAAAAACTATCAGTGGATGTTCTGACGAAGGACATATACAAATTTAATCACTGGGAACACCGAGTAAAATCTGCCCCTCTATTGAGAATATAAATTCCAAGATAGCAGGAGCTGTTACGTTCTCAAACACATTCTCTATGCTTAGTTCGGTGTCTTGCATATAGTAGTCAATAGGCTGAATGAATAAAAAGTAGTGAAAAGAATGCTTGTGGGTGAAAAGACTATCAATTTTGAATACAATAGTTCAGATGGTGTGTAAATATTAAGCAAAGTGTCTGGAATCAGAGGTACAAAGTTCTTGGAAGCATATACTATTTGGAATTGAGAAAAATGTCTCATAAATTGAAATTGAAATTAGAGAAAACATGTATCATTATTGGAATAAGCTTAATTTTATTTTCTGTTATACATATATTAATATGAGTAAGATGATCCAAAAATATTTATTTAGCTGATTCTATAAGCTCAGTGAAATCCCAGCTTTAAGGTGAAGAACTTAATTATTTTTTTTTTTCTTTGAGACAGTCTTGCTCTGTTGCCCGGGCTAGAGTGCCGTGGCGTCAGCCTAGCTCACAGCAACCTCAAACTCCTGGGCTCAAGCAATCCTTCTGCCTCAGCCTCCCGAGTAGCTGGGACTACAGGCATGTGCCACCATGCCCGGCTAATTTTTTTCTATATATATTTTTAGCTGTCCAGATCATTTCTTTTCTATTTTTAGTAGAGACAGGGTCTCGCTCTTGCTCATGCTGGTCTCGAACTCCTGACCTTGAGCGATCCTCCCGCCTCGGCCTCCCAGAGTGCTAGCATTACAGGCGTGAGCCACCGTGCCTGGCCAGAACTTAATTTTTTATTCAAATTAAAGATGATATTAATAATGCTGTCTTCCAATAATTAAAATTCTAGTTTTAATCAGTATATTTAGACATTTGTCTAATCTCAAAATTAATAAACTATATTACAGTCTGTTATTAGATAGTATTTCATCTGTGCAGGTTTTAATTATGTGGGGAGATATGAGTATTAAGATTTTTAGGAGTACCTTGAGAATAATGACAATCTAAACATTTTAGACAGTGAAACAGCAGTATAGTGACTATAATTGTAAAAAATATTATTCAACTTTGCAGTTTTTGGTCTTATTAATCATTTTGCGTTTTTTTTTTTTTTTTTTTTTTTTTGAGACAGGGTCTGGCTCTGTCACGGAGGCTGGAGTGCAGGGGTGGTATTCCCTCCTCAGCCTCCTGAGTAACCAGGCTACAGGGGCACTCTACCAAATCTAGCCAATTAAAACATTTTTTTTTTTTTTTTTTGGTAGAGACAATGTCTCAACCTGTTGCTCAGGTTGGTCTCAAACTTCTGGGCTCAAGCAATATTCCCTCATTCGCCTCCCAAAGCACTGGAATTACATGCATAAGCCACCATACCCAGCCTTATTAATTGTTCTGAAACATATGTTTCCAAATCAGTTTTATATTTAGTTTTCTAAAACATCCAGAGTAGGGTTTTCTCCCCACAGAATAGCTTTCATTTTTTATTTAATTTTTTTTAAGACAGAGTCTTGCTCTGTTGCCTGGGCCAGAGTGCCATGGCGTCAGCCTAGCTCACAGCAACCTCAACTCTTGGGCTCAAGCAATCCTCCTGCCTCAGCCTCCCAAGTAGCTGGGACTACAGGTGCATACCACCACACTCAGCTAATTTTTTCTATTTCTAGTAGAGATGGGTCTTGCTCTTGCTGAGGCTGGTCTTGAACTCCTGACCTCAAGTGATCCTCCTGCCTCGGCCTCCCAGAGTGCTAGCATTACAGGTGTGAGCCACCGTGCCTGGCCAGAATAGCTTTTAAAGATACTATCATTTAAGGAAGAAAATGGCCGTTTAAAAAAATAGATTTTTTAAACTTCTTTACAGAAAAGAGATTATCAGGGTTTGGTAGTTATACAGATAAAAATTTAAAGCCTTTCCAGGATGATATACTCTATGTTTTGGGTTTCTGTTTGTCCCTTCAAGCTGCACTAATCACAAGATGATAAAATGTACATTTGTTTGTCTCATTTGCCATTGCATAGATCCTGACCCTCCATCAAGCAAACTAGAAGAAAAGACGTCATTGTTGTAAACTAAAAATAAAATCCTAAGCCCCCTGCTGACTGAACGGACCACCTCTTGGCCAAGGGGACCCCAGAAAAACCTTAAAACTGAGTTCCCAGCCACGAACGGAAGGGAGGTTGGACATGTCTCTTTATACTCTCTCCCTTTTGGAGTTTAGACTAATTGCAAACTTGACCAAAGGCCAGGCAAGGCAAAGGTTAAGCCACACTGCAGGCCACCAATTTACTTAACAGATCACGTTGAGTACACTGCGGCTTGCTCTATGATTAACAGACTTATCGTAAAATATTTCTTTCTACTGATTCTAAGCTTTAAGAAAAAACTGTATTTCTTTAACCAATTACAAATCAAAGAATTTTTGTACCCACCTATAACCTGTAAGCCCTCGCTTTGAGATGTCCCACCTCTTCAGGCCAAACCAGTGTTCACCAGATTTATGACTTTACCTGCAATTCCTGTCTCCCTAAAATATATAAAACCGAACTACAGCCTGACTGCCTTGGGACCACTTACTCAAGGCTTCTTTGGTATATGTCACCCCAGGCTGTGGTCACACATTCAGCTCAGAATAAAGCTTTATAAATTATTTTACACAGTTTGGGTTTTTTTTCTATTAGCACTATTAAGTGGTTATTAAGTGTTACACTAAAATTCCTGCATATGTCTACATAAATAACATAAAAATTCAGAAGATATTTTTTTAAATTGAGCTCTACAACTTAACTAGCAACACTTAAAAGCAGAAAATGTTAGCACAATTATTTTTTGATTGTGAAATGTTCCAAGGCAATTGAATTGTTTTAACACAGAAAATAATGATAAAACACACTCTGGTAATTTGATTGTAAGACAATCAGGCATGTAGATCAAATACACTATAATTTGAATAGGTAAATAGATATTTGTGTAATATACTTCCCAAAAAGAAGTACACTAAATAAGCCTATATTAAATTTACTTACCTGAAAGAAAAAACTTTTGAAAAAGAACTATTTGAGCTTCAGATTTTCTTAAGCAGCTCTAGATTGAATTGTACTTACTAAGTAGAATATCCATAGTTGAACCAAATCTAATTATAAATGCTCTATAATGCAATGGCCATGACCCTATTACAGGCAGTACAGTGTGATGATCAAGAGTAAAAGTACTGGGGTCAGACAGACCCTCTTTTGATTCCAAGTTATATTACTTACTAACTGAATAAACTCGGGCAAAATACATAACTACTCTAAGCTTCAGTTAACTCATCAGTAAATGGGGAATAATGGTACCTCATACAGTTGATGTGAGGCTTAATTGAGGTAGTTTGTGTACAATGCCTGTCATATAGCAAATAATCAACAAATGCTGCCACTATTATTATTATTATCATCATCTTATCATTGTGAAGGGAGCTACCTGCTACTTTACTGGAACTGCTTTACAATACACTTTTGGGCTCTACAAAATATAATTTAGTATGGCAAATAAATATGAAATATTTAAAGTTTCTTTAATGTGGCTGACTATGTATGTGGATCATCATGAATACAAGTAGCCATTATAATATATATGTATATATAAAAGTACTGATAAACTCACAAGATAATTAGGGTTTTTCAATCTAAAATCTAAGTGAAGGGAAAAACTCAAGAGATGTACGTAGGTGCACTGTAGCTATATTTGCCTTGAGGACATTTACTACACCTGGTAAATTAAGCCTAAGTACTCTGGGTCTTACAGGGCCTGAAATTTTTGGGAAAAGAAATAAACTCCAGAGTCCATGCAAAATGGGAGATTAGTTAATCCCCTCCACTAAAGCTGGGATTTCTATTAAGGGCTATATCCTCAGTTTAAGGCAAATAAGAACAAAATCTACAACATACCTGCCATTTACATGGAATTGTAAGGGAAGATGTTTTCTAGGTGCTTAGCACTTTAGGGTGATGAAAAGAAGTTCCTGATAAGTTGTAACCATGAGCTGACCCTCACCAGGATTTATAGCCCAAATTTATATGACTTGTGCAATCCAAAATAGCTCCAAGCCTTGAATTGAGTTTAAAGTGGTACTATAACAGTAGTGTCACCATCACCAGGGGCCTGGAAGAAAGTACATTCACCTAAGCCCTCAAAGAGTTGAATAATTTTCTAAAGAAAGATCAACCCATAATAATAATGATGATGATGAATATGATGAAAAAAACACTAGGCACATAAGTGAGAACTAGCAGAAACAACAAACAGGAGGGAAAAAAACCTACAAAATTTAGAATTGTTATACAAAGACTATAAAACAACGATGTTACTATGTTTAATAAAAGAGTACCTTGAAAATATTCACAGATATTAAGAAAGTATAAATATTTACCAAAAAGATCTAACAACATACCAAGTAGAGCCTCTAGCATTTAAAAAATTTTGAATTGACATATAAAACTCAGCGGATAAGTCTAACAATAGATTAGACATAGTTGTAAAGAGAATTAGTGAAATGGAAGATAGGAAATAAAAAGTCATCCAGAATGAGGCTTGATGAGGCAAAGATATGAAAAATGTAACAGAGAAGATATGAGACATAGGTAACACAGTAAGAAGGTCTAACAAATATCAGTGCCTCATAATGAGGCAGAAATGGGGTAAGGTAATCACATAAAGAGATGATCACTGAGGTTTCCTACAACTGAAAAAAGCACTAATCCCCTATTTAAAAGCCCAAAAAAATCCCAAGAAGGGTAAGTAGACACTCATACCTAGATATGTTATGGTAAAAATGAAGAACACCAAAGACAATGAGAAGCTCTTTTAAAAAGCCAGAAGAGAAGAAAGAAGAGAGATTATCCTCAAAGGAGTAACAATTAGAGTGACAGTTAATAGTAAAATAAAAGTCATAAGACACTGGAACAATATCATTGATGTGCTAGGAGATAATTGTCAACCTAGAATTCCCTAGCAAAAATATCTTTTAAGAATGAAATCAAAGACATATTCACACAAACAAAAACTAGGAGTTTTCCAACTAGTAGTCCTTGATTATAGAAAAGTCTAAAGGATCAACTTCAAGATACAGAAAAATGATTCCCAAAAGAAAATCAGAGAAGAAAAAAGAAAGAAAATAGTAAATATAATAATGATGTCTTATAATATTAAAAAATATATAAGATAGAATTAAAATATATTATAAAAAATATATCAAGAAGGAATAAAAACAGTGTTCAAAGGTCTTCATAGTACTCAGGAAAAAACTTTCATATTACTCAGGTTAAGTTAATAATGAATACTACAATTTCTATAGTAACCACTAAAAGAATAGAAACAGAGTGTAAACTTATAAACACAATCATGTACTGCCTAATGATGTTTTCATAAATGATAGACCACATATATGACAGTGGTCCCATAAGATTATAATGGAGCTGAAAAACTCCTGTCACTTAGTGATGTACTAGCTGTCATAGCATTTAGCACAGTGCATTACTCATGTGTTTGTGGTGATAGTACTGTAAACAAACCTACTGCACTGCCAGTTGTATAAAGTATAGCACATACAATTATGTATAGTATATTTGATAATGATAATAAAAGATCATGTTACTGGTTTATGTATTTACTATATTACACTTTTTATCATCAGAGTGTACTCCTTCTACTTGTAAAAAAAAAAAAGTTAACTGTAAAACAGTCTCAGGCAGGTCCTTCAGGAGGTATTCTAGAAGAAGGTATTGTTATCATAAAAGACGGTATTTCCATGAATGTTATTGCCCCTGAAGACCTTCCAGTGAGACAAGATGTGGAGTGGAAGATAGTAATATTGGTGATCCTGACCCTGTGTAGGCCTAGGCTAATGTGTGTGTGTCTTAGTTTTTACTAATAACAAAAATGTTTAAATAAAAAAATTTAAAAATAGAAAAAAGCTTATAGAATAAGGATACAAAAAAAGAAACTATTTCTGTACAGTGGTACAATGTTTTTGTGTTTTAAGCTTTTATTACAAGAGAGTTAAAAAGTTTAAAAAATTAAAAAGTCTATAAAGTAAAAAAGGTGTAATAGACTAAGGTTAATTTATTACTTAAGAAAAATATTTTTTATAAATTTGGTGTCACCTAAGTGTACATTGTAAAGTCTACAGTAGTATACAGTAATATCCTATGCCTTCATATTCACTCATCACTCACTCACTGACTTACCCAGAGCAACTTCTAGTCCTGTAAGCTCCATTCATGGTTAAGTGCCCTATTCAGGTGCACCATTTAATATCTTTTATACCATATTTTTACTATACTTTTTCTACATTTGGATGTGTTTAGATGCACAAATACTATTGTATTACAACTGTCTACAGTATTCAGTACAGTAACATGCTGTACAAGTTTGTAGCCTAGGAGGAACAGGCAATATCCCATATAGCTTAGGTGTATAGAAGGGTATACCATCTAGGTTTGTGTAAGTACACTCTACGATGTTCACACAATGACGAAATTGCCTAACAACGCATTTTTCAGAACATATCCATGTTGTTAAGTGATGCATGACTATATTAGCGGGGAAAAACTGGAATCAGAAAATATTAACAGTTAAAAGGAAGAACAGAAAGTAGAGAAAAAGAAGCATGTTAAATTGAATTTATTAGATATAAATGTAAAAATAAGTAAGCAGATGAATAAATAGGTCTGAAGTCCAGGGAAGAAGTCCAGTGTAAATTTATAAATTTGGGAGTCATCAGAATAAAAATGGCATTTAAGGCCATGAGATTAGATGAGATCACTCCAAAAGTGAGTGCAGACAGAAAAGAGGAGTCCAAAGATGAAGGTCTGAGGCACTCCCTATTTACATGTGGGCAAATGAAGATTAATATTTAACGACTATGATTTAAAAAGATACAATGGAGCCACGAACTCAATAATAACAGAATAAAAGTATATAAAAAATAGGTGTAGAATATTTACCAAAAATTGATCAAGTATTAGGCCACAGAAAAAAAATCCTGATAAATTCTAAGACACAAAAACCATGACAGCACTGACTATATCATGATGAAAAAAGGTATTCACAACAAAAGAGTATCTAACAATAATAAAATTAATCATTTAGAAATTTTATAAAACTGTCCAAAATAACTCAGAGGAAAAAAATGAAAAGTTAAAGACTATTTAGAAATAAAGATGAAAAAATACTATTATAAAAATCTATGTGTACAGCCAAAATAGTACTCAGAGGGATATTTATAGCCTTAAATACATTTATTAGAAGACAGTGAAATGAAACATTCAACTAAAAAGGGTTAAAGATAGTTAAAAAATAAAATAAATGAATACAGGCAGAAATGAAATATAAAACAACAAAAAAAGACTTGATTAATCAAGTCATAAGCCTGTTCTTTACCAAGAATGACAAAATAGAGAAACTCAGAAACGAAAGTAAAATTAAAGATGACAGACACAATTATAGACTAAGAAGATATTAAAATATTATAAAACAAAAATGATATGAAGATTTAAAAACAATAAAACACAATTATTCTCCATTATTTCCTAAAATATAAGAGAGGGATAAATAATAGCAGCTTTACAAACACTCTCCCACACTTTCTTTATCAGCTGTTTCAAAATACCCAGAGAAGACTCTGTATAGCAAAAAGGAATCTTAAGCAAAAAGAACAAATTGGGAGGCGTCAATTTACCAGACTTCGAACTATACTACAAGGCTATAGTAACTAAAACAGCATGGTACTGGCACAAGAATAGAGACATAGACCAATGGAACAGAACTAAGAACCCAGATATAAAACCATCCTCATATAGACATCTAATCTTTGACAAAGTAGACAAAAACATACACAGGGGAAAAGAATCCTTATTCAACAAATGGTGCTGGGAAAACTGGATAGCCACATGTAGAAGACTGAAATAGGATCCGTACCTTTCACCTCTCACAAAAATCAACTCATGGTGGATAACAGACTTAAACCTAAGGCGTGAACTATAAGAATTCTAGAAGTAAATGTTAGAAAAACTCTTACAGACACTGGCCTAGGCAAAGAATTTATGAAGAAGACCTCGAAGGCAATCACAGCAACAACAAAAATAAATAAATGGGACCTGATCAAATTAAAAAGCTTCTGCACAGCCAAGGAAACTATCACGAGACCAAACAGACAACCTACAGAATGGGAGAAAATATTCGCATGCTATATATCCGATAAAGGGCTGATAACTAGAATCTATTTAGAACTCAGGAAAATCAGCAAGAAAAAATCAACCCTATCAAAATGTGGGCAAATGACATGAACATAAACTTTTTCATAAGAAGACAGAATAATGGCCAAAAACATATGAAAAAATGCTCAACATCTCTAATAATCAGGGAAATGCAAATCAAAACCACAATGAGATATCACTTAATTCCAGTGAGAATGGCCTTTATCAAAAAGTCCCAAAACAATAAATGTTGGCATGGATGAGGAGAGACAGGAACACTCATACACTGCTGGGGGGACTGCAAACTAGTACAACCTCTGTGGAAAGCAATATGGAGGTACCTCAAAGAGCTACAAGTCGAACTACCATGACCCGGCAATACCATTACTGGGCATGTATCCAGAGGAAAAAAAGTCATTCTATAAAAAACACATCTGCACTTGAATGTTTACAGCAGCACAATTCACAATTGCAAAGATGTGGAAACAACCCTAGCACCCATCAATACATGAGTGGATTAATAAAATGTGGTATATGTATACCATGGAGTACTACTCAGCCACAAAAAACAATGGTGATCTAGCACCTCTTTTATTATCCTTGGTAGAGCTGAAGCCCATTCTACTAAGTGAAATATCACAAGAATGGGGGGAAAAAAGCACCACATGTACTCACCATCAACCTGGTATTAACTGATCAACCATTATGTGCACATATGGTAGTAACAGTCATGGGGTGTTGGCAGGGGGGAGGAGGGGATGGGTATGTTCACACCTAACAGGTGCAGTGCACGCTGTCTGAGGGATGCACATGCTTCAAGCTCTGACTTGGGTGGGGCAAAGGCAGTATATGTAACCTAAACATTTGTACCCCCGTAATATGCTGAAAAAAAAATACCCAAACACAGATAGAAATGGATATAACAAGAAATTCTAATTCTTAAGCAAAAGATTTGTGTAATGATAGTTTTATGTCAGAGTTTTATCACTGTCAAGCTGAATCTCCTTGTCCACGATTTAGAGTTCTTCTAATCTCTGTATGGAGGTTAGAATTATATACTTACTACAAGCCAAGTATTAGAGTGTTTTACGTATATTAACTGATTTAATCCTCAACAACCCTACTATTGTCCCTGTTTTACAACACAAAATAATACAACTACTGTTATTCCCATTTTTATTTCAAAAACCAAAAATTTCCATATTAAAGATGATAAACAGCTGGATCATGATTGTTCTTTTGTTTAACTCTGTGTCTTGAGTCCCAGCTTAACTAGAAGAGGTAATAAGCAAGAGAATACTGCTTGAAGGTGTCAAGGACAAACCAATTGGGGGCTTCTATGATAAACGGATATAATTATTTGGCGTAATATAATTACCAGAAATAAACATGCACTACTCCTAGATTCCCTCCCCTTTCCTAGCTGTTTGGCTAACTCCTCATTCTCAATGCTCAGCTCAAGTGTCATGCCTCTTCCCTTAAGTGTCCCTTTGCATATATTTATTTTACTTTTACTTCCATATTGTGTCACAGGCATTGTCATTTCTAGATTGTGGACTTCTAGGGAAAGCCTAGCAAAGTAGTCATAAAAATATCACACACTTAGAATTCAGTAATTTTTTTAGTAGCCTCAAAATAAGAAACATTTTTCCATAATTTCTTTTTTAGGATACATAATAATTGTATGTATTTATGGAGTACATGTGATATTTTGATACATACATACCATGTAGAATGATCAAATCAGGGTAATTAGGCTATCCATCATCCCAAATATTTATCATTTCTTTGTGTTGGGAACATTCCAAATCTTCTCTTCTAGATATTTTGAAATATACAATAAATTATTAACTAAAGTCACCCTGCTGTGCCATTGAATACTAGAAGTTATTCCTTCTGTTTTTGTGTACTCATTAACCAACCTCTTTTCATCTCCCCTTGCCCTCTACCCTTCCCAGTCTACTCTCCACCTCTATGAGATCAAGTCTTTTAACTGCCACACGAGTGAGAACATATTTGTATTTGTCTTTCCATACCTGGCTTATTTCAGTTAACATGTCTTCTAGTTCCATCTATGTTGCTAATGACAGAATTCCATTCTTTTTAATGGCTAAATAATATTCTATTGTGTATATATACCACATTTTATTTATTCATTCAGCCACTGATGGACACTTATGTTGATTCCATATCTTGGCTGTTGTGAATAATGTTGCAATAAACATGGGAGTGCACTTCAATATACTGTTCTCCTTTCTTTTGGGTATATACACAAGCAGTGAAGCTTCTGGATCATATGGTAGATTTATTTTTAGTAGTTTTTTCATGAATCTACATACTATTTTCCATAATAATTTACATTCCCAACAACAGTGTACTAAGTGTTTCCCTTTCTCTGCATACTCATTAGCGTTTGTTATTTTTTGTATTTTTGTGTTTTTTTAATAATAACCATTTAAACTAGGGTGAAATGATATCTCATTGTGGTGTTTTGTTTTGTTTTTTGAGACAAGGTCTTGCTCTGTTGCTCAGGCTAGAGTGTAGTGGTGTCATCATAGCTCACTAAAATCTCAAACTCCTGGGCTCAAAGTGATCTTCCTGCCTCAGCCTCTCAAATAGATGGGACTACAGGTGCACGCCACCACACCCAGCTAATTTTTCTATTTTTTGTAGAGACAAGACCTCTCTATGTTGCCTAGGCTGGTCTTGAATTCCTGGGCTCAAGCAATCTTCCCACCTTGGTCTCCTAAAGAGCTATGATTACTGGTGTGAGCACCCATGCTGGCCTCAACATGTCTTTTCTTCCAAACATTCACTCTCTCTACTTTGAGTATCATCAGGTCATGAAAAAGTGATTTTTCATGGTACTATATGTTAATAAAGGGTCTTCTGCATGCAATTTTGCTTAACATAAAAGAGAATGAACTCATCACATTTGAAAATAGCCTGATACATAAGATCAATGAATAAATTAGCACTCAGGAACATACTCTGGCCTCCTGGACATTTTATTTAGGTAGAAGAAGTTATTATTTCCTCAATACTAATCATATTGTTGTATCAGAATATCCTTTCTTAAAAGGCTGTCACTGGGGAAACTGCTTTTCTGGTCCATCCACTTGAAACTAATCCAGTATCTAAATAAGTTAGCTCTGCTGCTGTTATTCCTTGTCATGAATATGGCAAGATACGCCCAGGATCTCTAAAATTATGAAAATAAGACTGTCCTTTGAAAGATAAACACATAAAGGATAAGAACATGTAATGGGTATTGAGTGACTGAGTGAAGCAAATTAGTGGGATCAGTCTAATTCAACAACTCAATTCAATTCAATTACATTTACCGTATAGACACTACAGTGGATACAATGATTAAAAGGGCATGAACTCAACCATCAGGTTGTTTATAGCAGAATAGAGGAGGGATATAAGTGACTAGGTAATGATAATACAAAAATTACATCTCGGTTGCTTCCTAAAAATAGTTATTTATATTATTAAGACTGGATGCAGAAGAAACAATATAAAATAGAAACACTAAATCCTATATTCCACAATACAGGGGAAAAAACTTATATTACAAAATGAATATCAGATACAAATGTGGATCTTTTTTAAAAAAACTGTTTTCCATAGGTATACTTAGTTATATTTTAAATATTATCAAAATTTTACTTCTGGATAATATTTAATACACTATGACTTGCTTTTCCATGATTTCCTACCCCTTACAAAAATAAAATCTAATTAATTTAAGTATCTGTTTTATATAACATAATAATCCTACTAAGACAGAAGTGGTTCATTTAGAGATACAGGGAAAAAGAAACAGGAAATAGGATTCAGCTAATCAATAACGTGATGTCTGACTAGAACAGTAGCATATCAGTTGTTGGGAAGTGGAAATCATTCTCAGATTTCAAAGCAACATAGATGTGATAAGATTCAAGGTAGAAGAGAGCAGGTGGTGTGGTAGCAGTCATTAATTATAAAATGTGTAGGCTTAACAAAAGACCCATTTTAAAGACTTCATTATCAATATTATCTTGGTTCTTTTTTTTCTTTTTTTTTAGAGACAGGGCCTGGATGTGTTGCCCAGGCTGGAGTACAGTGATGTGATCGTAGCTCACTGCAGCCTCATACCCTGGGCTCAATCAACCCTCCTGCCCCAGCCTCCTGAATAGCTAGCACTACAGTCATATGCCACCATACTTGGCTAATTTTTAGAAATTATTTGTAGAGACAGGATCTGGCTATGTTGCCCAGGCTGGTCTCTAACTCCTGGGCTCAAGGATCCTCCCATTTCAGCCTGTCAAAGTGCTGGGATTACGGGTGTAAGCCACTGTGCCTGCGCTGTCTTGGTATTTTTAAAATTGATTGTAAAGTGTTTCCATTGTGTAAAGTTTCTTAGATGAAAAATAAACTTATAACTAAAAGTTAAAGTCAAATAGCCACAAGAGAAATTGTTGTAAAAAATAAAGTTTCTCAGCTATCTGTGAAATGCAGTCTTTGAATAACACTATGAAACTAAAGATCACATTAGAGAGTATTAGTCAGTGTAATAAAACATGCTGACAAACATCTACCTTAACCACGATTCCATTAATTCTCCTAGAAAATAATCTAATTAAGATTAAACTGGGGAGGGCAACAGGGGGTTGAGGGAAGAGAAACTACCTAACAGGTGCAATGTACACTATTCAGGTAATGGGTTACACTAAAAATCTAGACATCATCATTACACAATTCATCCACGTAACCCAAAACCACTTGTACCCCTAAATCTATAAAATTTTAAAAAATGATAAATCCAATTAAAAGAAAAAAAGGATTAAAAATTTATCAAAAAGCTCTGATGTGTCTGCCACTTTTGCATATATATTTCATTTAATTCTCATAGTATGCTTTGTTATCTATTCATACATATACTTGGATATATGAATGAATGTTATAAATACAAACTGGGATATAAATTATGTGTACATATTTTAGTCCACGCAAAGGTACAGCTTCTTATTTTGTGCTTCCACTTTATCTTAGTCTGTAAAACTCTTTTTTTTTTTTTTTTTTTTTGAGACACAGTCTCGCTTTGTTGCCCGGGCTAGAGTGCGTGCCGTGGCGTCAGCCTAGCTCATAGCAACCTCAAACTCCTGGGCTCAAGCGATCCTACTGCCTCAGCCTCCCAAGTAGCTGGGACTACAGGCATGCGCCACCATGCCCGGCTAATTTTTTCTATATTTTTAGTTGGCCAGATAATTTCTTTCTATTTTTAGTAGAGACGGGGGTCTCACTCTTGCTCAGGCTGGTCTCGAACTCCTGACCTTGAGCGATCCACCCGCCTCGGCCTCCCAGAGTGCTAGGATTACAGGCGTGAGCCACCGCGCCCGGCCAGTCTGTAAAACTCTTAAGTCAAGATTATGGTCATTCTTTTTTCCCACTCAGAGAAAGCTACCATAACACAAGGAGTTTCCAAGAATTTAATATAGCAAGATATGAAAATCTACAATTTTGTTTACTTTTTACTGCTTAAAAGAAATGTGTCCTAGCTCAGAACCATTCATTCAGTGCTTTACAGAAGCCATTAGGTTCCATTAGCACACAAAGAGAAAAGGTTGGAAAAGAAAATCGGAGTATAAGCGGAAGAACTGAAGGAAAAAGCAAACTAATTTTGAGAGTGGAAGAGTTACTAAAACTGGGACGGGAAGCCAGTTTGTGGATTCTTGGGCGCTATGTGCAGCACCCTGGAGGTAACAACACTTTGGGAGCGAATGCATATTTGGCCACAGAGCAAGCAGGAGAGCAGAGCTGTGGTTATGTTGGTATGAGGGAGGGCAGTTGCCAGGGCAGTTGCCAGTGGGTCTCTTGTCATGTCAGAAACTACAGACACCACACTGGTCTAGCAGGACAAGCAAGTGGGACTCCCTTCATAAGGAATCAGAGGGTGTTCTCAGATAATCAGCAAAACAGCAACCCCAGAAAGAGCAACTTCTTTTAGGAGTGACCATTGGGAAAGGGACTGTGTCCCAAAGAATGACCAATAATGGACTTCTCATAGGCCCTGATAGCAAAGGGCTTGAACACAGAAATTTGTTTGGAAAAATTGAGAGATTTGACATTTTTTGTACTCTATCATTATTACACAAGTTCTGCCTCTAATAGAATCTTATGAAATACAGGCACTTAATCAATATTGATAGAAGGTGATTTTAATAGACTTAAAATAGTATTTTAATAAAGCAATATAAAATACATAAACAGTGAATAAATATCCCAATTTTTTGAGCTCTCAATTCACTGACCCTTTTCTGTCATGATGATCAAAATAACCCTGCAGGGTATTTTTAATAGTGAAATATAATAATTCATTCATTAAGGTGTTTTATCTCCTTATCATTCCTTAATAGACAGAGACAAGGTTTAGAGAGTTTTCCTTTTTTCTTGAAGCTTTACTTATGTGATAAATATCTTTAATACAAAAAGCCAACTCAGTAAAATATTAATATATGATTTTCTAATAGGCAAAATTCAAATTTATCTTTTGGTCATAGCAGATATTCTAAGTTTAATATTGCTGTTGCCAATTATTTTGAAAAGATAAAAAATTATAGACGATGTATGTGACAAAAACAATTTTATTAAAGGGTAGACTGATGAAAGATGAAAATATTGAGTAGCAAGCTGATATTATCAATGATGAATACAAATAGCTGATTGCTAGGGTAATAGATTGAGACCTATCACTAGAGACTTCAGCTGCTACCAAACTAATTACATTAAAAAGCTTTAAAAAAAGAAAACCCTGTTTTTAACAACAAAACAGATCAATGTAGGCCGTTTAGGTAGTTGAAGATCTAGTAACAAAAATGTCTCACCAATACTCCAATGTACTCAGGGGTTGTTTCTTTTGGTTCTGTTGTTAAGACATGGGAAAGATATTCATTTTGATAGGTTTCAAGTCACCTTGCTAGGCAAGTAACAGGAAGGAAAGAGATTAAGTGACTACAGAATAAAATAATAGATGACATAATCAGACAGAATAACCTGATGAAAAGCAGGAAACAGGCTGGTATTTATATACTTTAAATATCTCCTAGACAACCAACAGTAAAATAACCTACATAACTATTTACAGTGAATAATCTTAGAGGTAGTTACAGAGACTGGGAGATGGTTGAATCAGACTTACAGTGGGAATTTTATATATTTTCTTGAAGTTAGAGATTATCTAAAGGGTTTATTATTATTATTAAGGTAAAAAAGCAAAATTTTCCCAAGGAGCAGTGGTGTGCTGGAGCCTACTCATACCAGATCGTGAGAGCCAAGTGTTGTATTTTCAGGAAATGTGCAAACCAATTAAACGAATCCATCACTAAAAATTAAATTATATACATTTATAATTAATTAAATTATACTAAAAAGGTAATAATGACTCAAAATTCATCATTTCCTAACTATTTTACTACTTTTTATTATTGTATATGCCTTTGAGGATATTTACACATCTATTGTATCTGCATGGTGGAAGTGGTATATAATGGTAAGCTACTATTCCCATCTCCACATTCAGAGTCTGAAATCAGCCACGGTGAGAGAAATTACACCACCGAAATTGGCAAATGCTACAAATCAAGGCTTTTTCCCTCCAAAGAACCCATTAAAAAAATTTAACAACAAACCCATGGGGTATTCCAAAAATTTTTTTCTTCTTCTTTTCTCCTTTTTTTTTCCCCTCCTCTCCTCTGAAGGAAGGTATTCTAAAATTTTGATAGAGGGCTGGTTTAAAATAGGTGGCACTGTAAGATATTTGAAAAATTACTCCCCCCAAAATTACTGTACTCCATAATACAAATAAATAACCATTCTTATTTCATAAAGAAGGATATGTCACCCATCTTTAACTGATTGCTATGATTTTGGGGCTTAATTTTGGCTTGGAGTATCAAGAATCACCAAGCATCATCATTGAATATTTTTCAGGACCATGCTCTTATTTCTAATATTTTCATATAAGAACAGAAAACTCTTTCAAAACACTACATTTTTATGTATATGGATGAGTGTGAAACTGAGCAAGGAAGCCATGTTTCTTGGAACTTTAGGGTTTTTCCAAAGTGCCTTACCTTATGGAGGGAGGAAAAGGCTGAATAGATGGGACTATAATCTCCCTCATTTTGGCATTAATCAGAGAAACTCGGCTTTTTGTATCATTCTTTCATATATTGGGATTCTATGTAAAATGTGATTAGAAAAATGTTCCTTTGTTGGAAGGAAGGTAGTGAGGGAGGATACCAGTATGTTAGAGAATATAGGAATGTGTGCATGCATGTATTTGTACCATCAGTACTTATGAAAGGTATTTGTGTGTGCACCTTCTGGGAAGAGCAGCTTTAGGTAGAATGGTCTATTCATATCAAAAACATGAATATCAAAAAAATGGTGAATTTCTTACTGAATTATATGCATTATTATGTGTATATGTATATATATATAAAACCACACATATCTAATTAAAATAATTGGCATTTGAAGCTGTTAAAATTAAATTTTAAAATTACAGAGTATATAGATAATCTAGGTTTTAAAGGGAACAAGAAAACAATTGTAATTTTGAATCTTCACATAGTTCTTATATGAGTTTTAAAAATAATTTTGTGTGTTGTATTATATCATTTGTAAAACAAGGGAAACACTATCAAAACAGAAACAGAGAACAGACACTTTATAAAATAAATAAAATGATAAGTCTCTGAGAAAGTAAAAATTTTTAGATAATAAAATATATTGCTAGTTGGGATCCTGTCTCCTCGAAAATATAACCAAGTATCTTTCAAGCTAAACAGTTTTTTAAATTTGAAAAGGAAAAATAAATAAGTGCATTGATTTAAATGACTAGAACTGCATGTACTTTTAAAGACCTTTTTTTTTTTTCCTAGAGCAAGCAAATCAATCAAACAGTAAAGCAGAGAGTGCAATAATAACTGTAAAACAAGGTTTCATGGAAGATGAAATACTGGCTGCATAGGAGATGTGTGTTCCACAGACTTTGTTTTCTTTGAGGTCTCCCGTCCCAATACTAACCAGGTCCATCTAGCTTAGCTTATGAAATCTGACAAGGGCACAGCCCATGGCAATAAGGATGCAGGACAGTGATTTTATTTCTTATTTTATTCATTGCAGCCCCAGGGAGAGAGATAACGAGAACAGGAATGAAATTCAGGTCTCCTACATAAAACACTGCAGAACATTACCACTGGGTCACCAGGGAGGAAAAAGAAGAAAATATTTTATTTTAAAAGAGGTTATTTGTTATAATATTTATGGTGGAAAATTATTTGTTTTGGCTTACCCAAGGAAATTAAAATCTTATATTCATTAACCATGAATGTGAATGATTGTTTTCAGAAAAAGTTGTTTGATATCTGCTTATTAGATTTAAAATCTTTAACTACATTGTTTCAGAAATTGGAAAAAAAGGCTATCATCAACTTACAAAATGCCAGGCAATTATAAATTAATCAAAAGTAACTTAAAAAATTTCATCTAATATTCGAGTTTGATATTTGTCATCTTCTGCTTATTGTTACAAAGTGCTGTAGGCACTGTCACTGATGAAAGTCCTGGAAAATTCTGGAGAAATTACCTAGGTTTGACCCTTCCGAGAGCTTAAAGTTAAGAAATTCCACGGATGAATTACTGCCTAATTTACTTATATTTGTTGAACCATGTAAAATTCTTGATATTTGAATGTTTTGGCCCTAAAAATGGCAATTGCATAGGATTCAATTCAATATATTGAATTCAATATACTGCACTGTCTCTCATATTCAAAAACACCCTATGTAAAATGGAGAAAATACTTTTACCTAGGGTTCTTGAGAAAGTTAAATAAGCTACTCCATGTACAGCATGTAGGATAGTATCTAGAGCTCAAAAGATGTTAGAAATGATGACATTAATAATACAAATTTTTGTCTTTCCCCTATTTGACATGGAATCATCAGTAAAATCAACAGCTAGTTGTCTACTATGGTATTTTCCTTATGCAATTTGTCTGTGGAAGCTACACATATACATACATAACTAGCTCTGTCTATGGTCATTCACTGCCACATCATAAATCTCGGGCATCCTTTCTTAGAAGCTTGTCTCTCGATGACATCATTTTACATCAATACTTTGTGAGATCTAGTAGATAAGGTATTTAAATGTTTCCTATATAAATACTGAACAAAACAAAAAATAATTAGGGAGACTAATAGAGAAATTCTTGGAGAAAGAGTCAACATCTTAGTACAAAGAGCAGAGAGGATAACTGGGAAATATATTTATCTTCATTTGGTTTATACTAATGAAAAGGACAAACGAAAAATTTAAATGTAGATGAACACTTTGAAAATTACAGCAGATCCCAAACAAGACTGGAATAAGAGGAAAACTTTATGATTTAGGTTTTCTCAGTTTATAAAAGGTTTTAAACATATATTCTCTTATCTCTAAGGTAGAAAAAACAGATAATTTCACACTTTTTGTAAGGTGTTCAATAAGAAAACTAAAATCCAGATCATGTAGATAATAACTATTAATAATGATGTTAAAATTAGAATTCAGATCTCCCAATCTTAAAAGTTCAGTATTTTTGTCTCCCTCACTCCCCATTATTAACCTCTCTCAGCAGAAGTAACCATAATGAATTGGGCACTTGATTAATATAACAAGTACTTACTAAGAGTCTAACGTGCACATTTCTATGATAAGGTCAACCATAGAAACCACAGATAAAAATACTAACGAGAAAAGAATACAGGCTTTGAAACAAGGAATCTAGGAAAGCAAATGCTGTTCAATCACACAGTTCTACAGACAAAAACTCCAGTATGACCTCGTTTAATTACATCTGTAATAATCCTATTTCCAAATAAGATCACATTCTGAAGTAATGGGGGTTAGGACTTCAACATGAATTTTGGGGGGACATAATTCAAGCCCTAACACAAAAGGCAGGAGGAAGATAAAGAGTCTAAGATCATTACATTATCTGGGAAGTGGAAAGAAATTCATACAAAACTGTACTAGATTATCCACTAAAAAATAAAATAAAAGAATGTATGACTACATCAAGTAGACAGAGGAGAGAAATGAAATATTACAAATTAATCAATCCAAAAGGAAGCCAGAGAGGAAACAGCAACTAACATAAAACAAGAAGGACAAAAAGAAGGCAAACACTAGGATCACAAATTTAAACCTCAAAATTGTCAGTATTAATACTAAACGTAAATAATTTAATGCTCATCTAAAATTTCAAAAACCATTAACATTTAAATAATAATAAAAACTATATGCAAACAGAGATACTATCAGAAAGATATGTGCAACATACCATCTATTAGGAAACTAAACATGAGTCAAAGAAATCACAAGGGAAATTAGAATATGTTTTGATTGGAATAAAAATGACAATGTGATATTAAAATTTGTGGGATACAACTAAAACATAATACCAATAGTATAAATATAAAAGATAAACTACATTTAAATAAACTAGTATTCAGAGGAAATTTACATTGTTAACACTTATAAAAAAGAAGGAAGTTTTCAAATCAATGACCTAATCTTCTACCTTAATAAACTAGAAAAAGAAGAGCAAGTTAAATTAAAATTAAGTAGAAGACAGGAAAAAATTAATATAAGAGCGGAAATCAATGATATACAAAACTAAAAAATAACAGAGAAAAATCAATGAAAGCAAAAGTTGATTTTTAAAGATTAGTAATATGGATGTATCCCTAGAGAGTCTGACCAGAACTGAAACAGCAAAGACACAAATTACAAATATCAGAAATAAAAAGAGGAAACATCACTATAGATTCCGCAGATATTAAAATGATAAGGGAAAATTAGAAACAACTCATGCCAGTAAATGCAACAACTTAGATGAAATGGTCAAACTCCTTGAAAGACACAATCAAAGCTCACAAAAGAGGAAATAGATGAAATTCTACACAGAGGAGAACACTTTCCAACGTATTTATGAAATCAACATCACCTGATATGAAAAGCAGACAAAAATATTAAAATAAAACAAAATTATAGACCAATATGAACATAGACATAAATTTAAAAGAATATTTGCATACTAAATAAACAATACATAAAAATGATAATACATAATGACCAAATGAAGTTTATCCCAGGAACTGAAGGCTGGTTTAACATTTTAAAATCAATCAAGAGAATTCACTATATCAACAGATATAAGAGAAAGACTATATAATCATCCTATTAGATGCTGGAAAAAAATTTGACAAAATTAAACATCCATTCATGATAAAAACTCTCAGCAGACTACAAATAGGAGAGATTTTCCTCATCTTGATTAAAAGCATCTGTTAAAAGCCTAGAGTTAACATCATAATTGGTGATGATAGACTGAATACTTTCTGACATCAAGACTTAGACAAAAATGTCTTCTCTCACCACTTTAAATAAACACCGATTTGGAGGTCCTATCCTGTCAAAAATGCAACTCTCTCTCCCTATCTCTATATATACATACACACATGCAGGTTCCAAATTGAAAAGGAAGAAGTAAAACTGTCTCTATTTGCAGACAACATAATTATCTACATAGAAAATCCCAAGAAGACTACAAAAAAAGTGACTAGGAATAATAAGTGAGTTCAGTATAATAGAATATATGAAAATCAACTGTATTTTTTTGTATTTCTATATATTAGCAAAAAAATCAAAAATTTAAATTTAAAATACCATTTAGAATAGTATAAAAATACAAAATATTTAGGCATAAATTTAACAAAAAGATATTCCTGAGAGAAATTAAAGATCTAAATAAAATGAGAGATATACTATGTTCATGAAACAGAAGACTCAATATTGTTAAGATGTCAGTTTTCCCCAAACTGATGCAATTCCCCGATTGCAATTCCAACCAAACTGCCAGCAGAATTTTTTTGGAGAAAATAAATTGATTGTAAATATTATATAGAAATGCAAATAACCTAGAATAGCCAAAACAATTTGAAAAGAACAAATTTGGAGGATTAATACTATCTGATTTTAAGACTTATTATATAGTTACAGTAATCAAGACAGTATTGTATTGCTATAAATGCAGACATACAGATTAACAGAACAGAATAGGGAGGCCAGAAATAAACCAATGTGTATATGGTCAAATGATTTTCAAAAAAGCTTTGATGGTAATCCAACAAATGATGCTGGAACATTGAATAATCACATGTAAAAAAAAAAGTATGAACTTTGACCATTACTTCACACTATATGCAAAAGATAACATGGAATGGATCCCAGACCTAAATGTAATAGAAGCAAAAGTGTAAAACTTCTAGAAGGAAATATTAGAAAATCTTAGTGACTTTGGGTTTGGCAAAGATATCCTAATTAGGACATTAAAAAGGACTTAGCATAAAAGAAAAAATTTAGATAAACTGAATATCTGAATTAAAACTTTTGGTCTTCAAAAAATATTTTCATTAGAAGAAAAAGCAAGCCATATATTGGGAGAAGGCATTGGCAAAACATACAAGTGACATAGGACTTATATACATATGTGTGTGTGTATATATAAAAAGTATATAAAGAACTTTTAAACTTAATAGTAGGATAAACTGGGCAATAGATCTGAAGAGACACTTCATAAAAGAAGATATTCAAATGGCAAACACATGAAAATGCTCAGCATTATTAATCTTTAGGTAACTGAAAATCAGAATCACAATGAAATATCCCTACACATCCATTAAAATGGTTAAAATTAAAGAGAATGATAATATAAGCATAGGCCAGGATGTGAAGCAACTGCAACTCTTATACATTGCTGATGGGAATGTAAAAATAAACAGCTACTCTGAAAAACAGTTTGGCATTAAATATTCAGACTATCCCTATCATATGTTCCAGTCATTTTACTATAAGGCATTTACCCAAGAAAAATGAAAACAAATGAAATAAAAGTCCACATAAAGACTTGCACACAAATCTTCATAGTAGATTTATTTATGATAGTCAAAAAACTAGAAACAAACCAAATGTCCATCATCTGGTGAGTGGATAAAAAAATGTAGTTTATGCATACAATAGAATATTGCTTAGCACTAAAAAGAACAAAAAGTACTGATACATGAATAAACATTGATAACTTCAAATTTGTCCTTAGTAAAAGAAGTTAGGCATAATAGAGCATCCACTATATGATACTATGTACACGGTATGCAAGAGCAAGTAAACTAATCTACAGTAATAGAAAGCAGATCAGTGGTTGCCTAGAGATAGGTGGAGGATTGAGAATGACAGGCATAAGGAAACATGTGGAACATATATAAATGTTCAATTCTTGATTCTGATAATAGTTTCACAGGTACATGTGTATGTCAAAATGCATGAAATGGTACACTTTAAATTTGCATAGTTATATCAAGAACAAAGCTGCTAAAAGGGGAGATGGAATATAAAAAATTATTAATCAATACAAAAGATAATAAAAGTTAGAAAAAACTTAAAACATGAAACACAAATGGAATATTAAAAATTAATCAGTCAATCCTAGAGAAGTAAAGAGAGAGAAAAAGTACAAAGGACGGACAAAGAGAAAAACAAAAAATAAACAAAAAAACCAAATGGTAATATAGCAGATTTAAACTCCAAAAGGTAGAACTACAAAACACTGACGAAAGAAATCACAGATGACATGAACAAATGGAAAACATTCCATCCTCATGGATTAGCAGAATCAATATAGTTAAAATGACCACACAGCCCCAAACAATCTACAGATTCAATATAATTCCTATCAAAATATTAATAGCAACATAATTTTTCTCACAATTAGAAAAAAAAAACCCTAAAATTCATATGGAGTTAAAAAAGAGCACAAATAGTCAAAAGTAATCCTAAGCAAAAAGGACAAAGCTGGATGTATCACATTATCCAACTTCAAATTATACTGTAAGGTGACAGTAACCAAAACATCATGGTACTAGTATAAAAGTAGACACATAGTTCAATGGAACCTAACAGAGAACCCAAAAGAAAAGCCATATACCTACAACCAACTGATCTGTGACAAAGCAGACAAAAACATACACTGGGAAAAGAACATCCTATTCAATAAATGGTGCTGGGGAAACTGGATAGCCACATACAGAAGAGTGAAATTGGATCCCTATCTCTCACCATAAACAAAAATTAACTCAGGATGGATTAAAAACTTAAATGTAAGACCTAAAACCATACAAATTCTAGGAAAACCTAGGAAAAGCTATTCTCAACATTGGCCTAGGCAAAGAATCTATGACGAAGATCTACCCCCCCATGCACAAAAACAAAAATAAATAAATGAATGGGACTTAAACTAAAAAGCTCTGTACAGGAAAAGAAATAATCAACAGAGTAAACAGACAACCTACAGAATGGGAGAAAATATTAGCAAACTATACATTGGACAAAGAACTAGTATCCAGAATCTACAAGGAACTCAAACTAATCAGCAAAATAAATCAATAAATAAAATAAAATTAACACGCATACACACAAACAAAATTCCCCATTAAAAAGTGGGCAAATGACACACAAACATTTTTCAAAAGAAAATATATAAATAAATGGCCAAGAAACATATGAAAAAATGCTCCTGATTTGTGTACATTGATTTTGTAACCTGAGACTTTGTTTATCAATTCCAGGAGTCTCTTGATGGAATCTTTGGGGTTTTCTAGATACAAGAGCACATCATCAGCAAAGAGTGATATTTGACCTCCTCTTTCCCCATTTGGATATCCTTCTTTTCCTTCTCTTCCCTGATGGCTCTGGCTAGGAATTCCAGCACTATGTTGAATAGAAGTGGTGACAGTGGGCATCTTGTCTTGTTCCAGTTCTGAGAGAGAATGCTTTCAACTCTTCCCCATTCAGTATGATGTTGGCTGTGGATTTGTCCTATATGGCTTTTTTAATTTTGAGGTATGTCCCATCTATGCCTATTTCATTAAGAGTTTTTATCATAAAAGGGTGCTGAATTTTGTTAAATGCTTTTTCTGCATCTATTGAGATAATCATATGATCTTTGTTTTTGTTTCTGTTTCTGTGGTAAATCACATTTATGGATTTACATATGTTGAACCATCCTTGTATCCCTGAGATGAAGCCCACCTGGTCATGGTGAATTATTTTTTTTGATGTATTGAATTCAGTTTGTTAGAATTTTATTGAGGATTTTTGCATATATGTTCATAAGGGATATTCATCTAGTATTCTTCTTTTGCTGCGTCCTTTCCAGGCTTTGGTATCATGGTGATATTGGCTTCATAGAATGAGTTGGGGAAGATTTTTTCCTTCCCAATGTTATGAAATAATTTCTGCAGTATGGGTATAAATTTTTCTTTGTAGGTCTAATAAAATTTGGCTATGAAACCATCTGGTCTGGGACTTTTTTTTGTTGGAAGATTTTTTACTGCTGCTTCAATTATGTTGCTCATAATTGGTCTGTTCAGGAGTTCCATTTCTTCCTGATTGAGGCTTGGGAGGTTGTGTGTTTCCAGGAATTTGTCCATTTCCTTAATGTTTTCATGTTTATGTGCATAGAGATTGTTATAGTATTCACAGATGATATTTTGTATTTCTGTGCTGTCAGTTGTAATATCTCCTTTATCATTTCTGATGGAACTTATTTGGGTCCTTTCTTTTCTATTTTTGGTTAATCTAGCAAGAGGTTTATCAATTTTGTTTATCTTTTCATTGAAACAACTTTTTGTTTCATTATTCTTCTGTATTATTATTTTGATTTCATTTAGTTCTGCTCTGACCTTAGTTATTTCTTTTCTTCTGCTGGGTTTGGGTTTGTTTTGTTTTTCCTTTTCTAGTTCCTTGAGACTCTAGTTCCTTGATTCATTAGAATGTCCATCTGTGATCTTTCAGTCTTTTTGATGTAGGCATTTAAGGCTATGAATTTTCCCCTTGGACTCCTTTTGCTGAATCCCACAAATTGTTAACTTCTGTCCCTTTATCATTTAATTTGAGGAATCTTCTGATTTCCACCTTAATTTCCTCCCTTGAACCAATAATTGTTCTGCAATAGGTTGTTTAATTTCAAGACTTTGTGTATAATTGAGTGTTTCTGTTAAAGATGTAGTGTTCCTATACACCAACAACAGTCAAGCTGAGAATCAAATCAAATACCTTTCATAATGGCTACAAAGAAAATAAAATACCTAGGAATATATTTAGCCAAGGAAGTAAAAGATCTCTACAAGAGAACTACTAATCACTGAGGAAGGAAATTGTAGATGATGTAAACAAATGGAAAAATATATCATGATCATGGATCAGCAGAATCAACATTGTTAAAATGTCCATACTACCCAAAGTGATTTATAGATTGAATGCAATCCCTATTAAAATATCAACGTGATTTTTCGCAGATCTAGAAAAAATAATTCTACGCTTTGTTTGGAACCAGAAAAGAGCCTGAATAGCCAAAGCAACCTTAAGCAAAAGACACAAATCTGGACGCATCACTGTACCAGACTTTAAGCTATACTACAAGACTATAGTAACCAAAACAGTGTGGTACTGGCACAAAAATAGAGACATAGACCAATGGAACAGAACAGAGAACCCAGATAGAAAACCATCCACATGTTGCCATCTCATCCTTGACAAAGTAGACAGCACTATACACTGGGGAAAAGAATCCCTAATTAATAAATGGAGCTGGGAAAATTGGATAGCCACATGAAGAAGACTGAAACAGGATCCATATCTCTCACCACTTACAAAAATTAATTCAAGATGGATCACAGACTTAAATTCATGACACAAAACCATAAGAATTCTAGAAGAGTATGTTGAAAAAACTCTTCTAGATATCAGCCTAGGCAAAGAATTTATGAAGAAGACCCCAAGGGCAATCACAGCAACAATAAAAATAAATAAGTGGGACTTGATTAAATTAAAAAGCTTCTGCACAGCCAAGGAAACAATCAACAGAACAAATAGACAACCCACAGAATGGGAGAAAATATTCACATGCTATATACCCCATAAAGGGCTAGTAACCAGAATCTACAAAGAACTCAAGCAAATGACCAAGAAAAAATCAAACAACCCCCATTAAAAAGTGGGCAAAAGACATGAACAGAAGCTTTTCAAAAGAAGATAGAGTCATGGTCTATAAACATATGAAAAAATGCTCAACGTCAGTAATCATCAGAGAAATGCAAATCAAAAGCACAATGAGATATCACCTAACCCCAGTGAGAATGGTTTTTATCAAAAAGTCTCAAAACAGTAGATGCTGGCATGGATGCAGAGAGAAAGGAACACTTATACATTGTTGGTAGGACTACAAACTACTGCAACCTCTATGGAAAATAGTATGGAGATTCCTCAAAGAACTAAAAGTAGACCTACCATTTGATCCAGCAATCCCACTACTGGGTATTTATCCAAAGGAAAAAAAAGTCATTTTATCAAAAAGACACTTGCACTCAAATGTTTACTGCAGCACAACTCACAATTGCAAAGATGTAGAACCAACTCAAGTGTCCATCAATTCATGAGTGGATTAATAAAATGTGGTATATGTATATCATGGAGTACTATTCAGCCATAAAAAATGAATTAATACCTTTTGCAACAATCTGGATGGAATTGGAGATCATTCTCCTTAGTGAGGTATCACAAAAATGGAAAAACAAACACAACATGCACTCACTATTAAATTGGAACTAACGGATCAGCACTCATGTGCACAGATGGAAGTAAAACTCAACGAAAATCAAGCAGGTGGAGGGGAAGGGTGAAATCATGCTTAATGAGTACAATGTACACTATCTGGATGGTAGGCACACTTGTAACCTTGACTCAAGCAGTACAAAAGCAATCTAGGTAACCAAAACAATTGTAACCCCATAATATTCTGAAATTAAAAAAAGAAAGAAAAACCAAAAAATGCTCAGTATCACTAATGATCAGAGAAATGCAAATTAAAACCACAATGACATACCATTTTACCCAGTCAAAATGGCCATTATTAAAAAGTCAAAAACCAACAGATGTTGACACTGGATGGGGTGAAAAGGGAACACTTAAATGTTATTGGTTGGAATGTAAATTAGCACAACCTCTATGGAAAACAGTACAGAGATTTCTGAAAGAACTAAAAGCAGATCTACCATCTGATCCAGCAATCCCACTACTCGGATTAAATTAAAGTATGAGAAAAACCGGTCACCAAAGTAAGAATATCAACAAACAGATTACAATTATTAAAAGGAGCAAAACAGAAATTCTGGGGTTGAAAAGTGCAATAACTGAAATAAAAACATTCACCAGAGGAGCTCAACAGCAGATTTGAGCAGCAAAAGAATCAGTAAACTTGATGAAATTTTGAGGAATTATCAGGTCTGAGGGATAGAAAGAAAAGAGAATGAAGAAAAACAAACAAATTCTCAAGAGACGTGTGGGACATCATCAAGCATACCGATATATGCATAATGGAAGTGCCAGAGGGTTGGGGGAGAAGGGAAGAGAGAGGGGAGACAGGAGAGAGGGGAAAGGAATATTTGAAGACATAATGGTCAAAACTTCTAAAATCTGAAGCTCAATGAACTCCAAACAGGATAAACTCAAATATATCCGTATCTAGATCATAATCAAACTCTCAAAAGCTAAGGGCAAAGAAATAATCTTGAAAGCCACAAAAGAGAAGCAAATCATAATTTACGAGGGATCCTCAATTAGATTAACAGCTGATTTCTAATCAGAAATGATGGAGGCCAGCAGGTAGCGTGATCGTGTAATCAAAGTGGTGAAAGAAAAAAATTCTATCTAGAATTATATATCTGGCAAAAACTATTCTTGAAAATGAAGAAGAAATTAAGACATTCCCAGAAAAACAAAAAATGAGACTCCATTACTAGCATACCTTTCCTACAACAAATGCTAAAGGCAGTTCTTCAGAATTAAATGAATAAAATTAGACAGTAACTCAACTCCATATGAAAAAATAAACACCACGAAAGGTATCTACATAAGTAAATATAAAGGACAGTATATAGGCATTTTTTGTTTGTAATTCCTTTCCTTTCTTTATCTCAATTAAAACACAATTGCATAAAGCAAAAAATTATAAATCCAGGTTGATAAGCAGGTAATATATAAAGATTTAATCTGTGACAATAATAATAGTAACAAGCATGGGGGGTGGTGAAACAGAGCTATATAGAGGTAAAATTTTTGTACACTACTGAAACTAAATTTGCATTAATCCTAACTAGATTGCTATAAATTAAGATGTTATATGTCCATACAGACTTGTATGAGAATGTCCATAGCACCTTTATTTATCATAGCCAAAAAGTTGAATCAAACTGTATGTCCATTAGCTGATGAATAAATAGTATGTGATATACCCATACAATGGAATATTATTCAGCCACAAAAAGAAATGAAGTGCTGTTACATGCTACAATATGAAAGGGCCTTGAAGACATTATGCCAAATTAAAGAAACCAAATATAAAAGGCCACATATTATATGAAATGAGGCCAAATTTTGAAATGTTCATAATAGGCAAATCCATACACAGAAAGTAGGTTAGTGGTTGTCAGTGGAGGGGAGAGCAAAGAATGGGAACTAACTGCTAAAGGGTACAGGGTCTTTTTTTGGGGATGTGTGATGAAAATGTTCTCGAATTAGTGGTAATGGTTGCATAATATAGTGAACAGACTAAAAACCAATGAAGTATTAACTTTCAAATGGTGAATTTTATGTCCTATGAAGTATATTTCAATAAAAAAGTTACAAGAAGCTATAGCATACATATTTCATAGTGAAATGATAAAAGTTTAATAAATAATTTCAATCATGAAATAATTTTCATGCTGAATGCTTTCTTTGAGATTAGGAATGAAACAAGGCTACTTGTTATCACTACTTCTATTCTACAGTGTACTGGAGATTCGAAGCAGCACAAACGAGAAAAAATGGATAATAGACACAGAAACCAATAAACTTAAAAAAATAAATTTAGCAAGGTTGCTGGATACAAGATTATTAAACAAAAATCAAGTGTAGTTCTATATACTAAATATAATTAGAAAGTGAAATTTAAGACACAAAACCACTTATATCACCAAATAGTCATGAATAAATCTAAGAAAAATCTGCAATATGTACACACAAAAAGCTGCAACACATTATAGAAAGACACTTTAAAAGATCTAAATGAATGGATTTATTCATGGTTTGTAGAGTCAATAGTATTTGCATGTCAACTCCTCCATAATTGACCTATGTATTCATTGTGATCCCAATCAAATATCTTAAATGAATAATTTGTGGAAAACAAAAAGCTACTTTTAAAATTTATATGAAAATATAAAGTGGCAATCTTTTTTTTTTTTTTTTTTTGAGACAGTCTTGCTCTGTTGCCCGGGCTAGAGTGCCGTGGCGTCAGCCTAGCTCACAGCAACCTCAAACTCCTGGGCTCCAGCAATCCTACTGCCTCAGCGTCCCGAGTAGCTGGGACTACAGGCATGCGCCACCATGCCCAGCTAATTTTTTTGTTTTTTTTCCTATTTGTATTTTTAGCTGTCCATATAATTTCTTTGTATTTTTGGTAGAGATGGGGTGTCGCTCTTGCTCAGGCTGGTCTCTAACTCCTGAGCTCAAACGATGCGCCCGCCTCGGCCTCCCAGACTGCTAGGATTACAGGCATGAGCCACCATGCCTGGCCTAAAGTGGCAATCTTAAAGAAGGAAAACAAAGTTGGAAAATAACTATGCCAAATATCTGTTATAAAGCTAAAATAATTATGACTGTGTGAGACTGGCACAAGGATGGACAAGTAGATAAACTGCATGAAGTAGAACATCAGGAAACAAACTTATACCGTTACAGGCACTTGGTTTATGATGAAGATGGCGTTTATACAGCTGCAGTCTTTTTATTAATGGGTACTGGGCCAATGGGTTTGCAGACTTTTGAAAAAAAATTAATCTTGATCACTGCTTAACACCAAACACAGAAACAAATTCCAGGGGATTTTTAATCTAAATGTTCCCTTTAAGTAGAACATTAAAGCTTCTAGAATGATTTGAAAACATCTTCATGATTTTAAGGTAGAAAAATATTCCTTAAACAGAACACAAAAAACACCAGATAAGGAAAAGGTAAAGATTGATGATTTGTAATTAGTAACTTCTTGTCATCAAAGATATCCATGAAGAGAGTAAAAAGGCAAGCCAGAATGGGAGAATATATGTGCACAAGACTTATTTCTGAAATACATAAAGAACTCTTTATAAGCCAGTATCAAAAAAAAAAAAAAAACAGCCAATACAATTTTTAAAAACACTTGGAAAAGCATTTCACATAGGAAGATATCAATGTCCAATAAACATAAGAAAAGGTGACCAATTTTATTCATTGAAGGATATGCAAATTAAGCCATAATTAGATATCACTACATACCTACCAGAATGATTAAAATATAAAAAACTTGACCAAGTGTTGGCAAGAATGTAGAGTAACTGGAATTTTCATATCCTGTTGCTCAAGTATACATTGATAAACATTTTTGAAAATGGTTTAGAAGTATAGTTGACCCTTAAGCAACGGTTTAGAAGTACAGTGGGGGGCACCAACCCTCCATGCAGTCAAAAATCCACGTATAGGCCGGGCGCGGTGGATCACGCCTGTAATCCTAGCACTTGGGAGGCCGAGGCGGGCGGATCGTTCGAGTTCAGGAGTTCGAGACCATCCTGAGCAAGAGCGAGACCCCGTCTCTACTAAAAATAGAAAGAAATTATCTGGCCAATTAAAAATATATAGAGAAAAAAATCAGCTGGGCATGGTGGCGCATGCCTGTAGTCCCAGCTACTCGGGAGGCTGAGGCAGTAGGATCGCTTACCAAGCCCAGGAGTTTGAGGTTGCTGTGTGCTAGGAGGACGCCACGGCACTCTAGCCCGGGCAACAGAGCGAGACTCTGTCTCAAAAAAAAAAAAAAAAAAAATCCACGTATAACTTTTGACTCCCCCAGAACTCAGCTACTAATAGCTTAATGTTGACAGGAAGACTTACTGATAACATAAACCATTGAGTAACACATTTTGTGTATGTATTATATGCATACTATATTCTTATAATAAAGTAAACTAGAGAAAAGAAAATCATAGGGAAGAGAAAATACATTTACAATACTGTAGTAAATTACAATACTGTAAATACAGTAGTATTTACATAGTGTGTTAAGATGAATCATCTGTCTGAAATGGTGGGCAACTGCAGCTGCAGACCTCAATCTACTGTACATATCAAGCAATTCAACTTTTTCTTGTAATGTCATAGAATTTTCTCTGCTTCTTGGGAGCAATTATAGCATCACTAGTAGCACTTTGTATAGGTCCCATGGTGATATTCAAGGTTTATGCTCTTGCACTAAACGTGATGAAAAATACACAAGAACTGCGAGAGATCACACTTCACTGTGATATGCAATGTACTGGAGAGAAAACTGACACGCGTGATTATCGTCACATGGTATTTTCACTTGAGCTCACTACAATAGCAAAAGGAGGTGGTACAAATTATTACAGCAGTATAGTATGCATTACAGTTAATTTTATGGAGTCATGATTTGATATGACATCTTTATATTTCTTTACATTTCTCTCAACTGTGAATGGCACTATTATGGTCTATAAGAGTTTGTGTGTACCAGTTTTGATAAATTTTAACTTTTAATATCAGATTCATATATTTTAGGGTAGTAAATGATAAAATAGACTAGTATCTACATATATTTTATGCATTCATGACATACCTTTTTCTTAATTTTTCAATATTTCTCAGCTTATGTGGTTTGTGGGTTTTTTCAAATTATTGCAGATCTCCAAAAAATTTTCTAATGTATTTATTGAAAAAAAATACATATATAAGTGGACCTGTGAAGCTCAAACCTATGTTGTTCATGAGTCAACTATATTTACTGAAGTTGAGCTATGACCTTGCAACTAAATTTCAAAAATAGAAATTTACACATACATGTAGTAAGACACATACAAGAGTATTCACAGGAAAATTATTCATTATAGATCCAAACTGGAAATACCCCCCTTCTCCAACAAAAATAAATTATGCTATATTTATAAATAAACTTTTATACAGCAATGAAAATGAACAAATTACTGCTATATGCAATCATGGATAAATCTCACAAATATAATATTGAATAGAGGGAATCAGATGCAAAGGAGTATCTACGAAATATTTTCACTTATAAACTTCAAAAAGCAGGTAAAGCTACCTTTGGTATTAGAAGTCAGGACAGTCATCCTCTTAGTGGAGGCAAAGGAAGGTGGTGGCCAGGAGAAAGCATGGGGGAGGATTCTGGACACTGGCAATGGTCTAGTTCTTAATCTTAGCAAAGGAATTCACTTCGTGATAGTTAACTGAGCATCAATATAAGCATATCTCGAGATACTGCAGGTTTTGTTCTAGACCATCACAAATCAAGTGAATCACATAAAGTTTTTGGTCACTAGTGCATATAAAAGTTGCTATTACACCATAGTGAAGTCTATTAATGGTACAATAGCATTATGTGTAAAAAAATAATGTACATACCTTAATTTCACAATACTTTATTGCTAAAAAAAAAAAAACAGTGAAAGATCGACTGAGCTTTCCACAATCTTTTGCTGGTGGAGGGTCTTGCCTCGATGCTCATGGCTACTGACTGATCAAGGTGGTGGCTGCTGAGGTTGGGGTGAGGTGGCAATTTCTTAACATAAGACAACAATGAAATCTGTGACATCAATTGACTCTTCCTTTCATGAAAGACTTCTCTGTAGCCTGTGGTACTGTTTGACAGCATTTTACCCACAGTACAACTTCTTTCAAAATTGGAGTCAATTTTCTCAAACCCTGCCACTGTTTTATTTTATGGAATATTTTAAATCCTTAGTTGTCAATTCAACAATATTCATAGCATCTTTACCAAGAGATGATTCCATCTCAAAAAACCATTTTGTTTGCTCAACTATTAGAAGCAACTCCTCATCCATTCAAGTTTGATCACAAGACTGCAGCAATTCAGTCACATCTTCAGGCTCCACTTCTAATTCTAGTTTTCTTGTTATTGCCACCACATCTACAGTTATTTCCTCTACTGAAGTCTTGAAGTCCTCAAAGTCATTTATGAGGATTTGATTCAACTTCTTCCAAACTCCTGTTAATGTGGATATTTTGACCTTCTCACCTTCATGAATCACAAATGATCTTCATGGCATATAGAAGGATGAATCCTTCCCAGAAGGTTATCAATTTACTTTGCCAAGATCCATCAGAGGAATTACTCTTTATGGAAGCTACAGATTATGAAATGTTTCTTAAATATTAATAATAAGACTTGAAAATTGAAATGACTCCTCAATCCATGGGATGGAGAAGGGATGTTTGTTTGCAAGCATGAAAACAACATTAATCTCCTGTACATATCCATCAGAGCTCTTGGGTGACCATGTAGATTGTCATGAACAGTGACATTGTGAAAGGAATCTTCTTATTCTGAGCAGTAGGTCTCAACACCGGGTTAAATACTCAGTAAATCATGCTGTAAACAGATGTGCCGTCATCCAGGCTTTGTTGTTTCATTTATCAAGCACAGGCAGAGTACATTTAGCATAATTCTTAAGAGTCCTAGGATTTTTGGAATGGTAAATGAGCACTGGCTTCAATTTTAAGTCACCAGCTATAAAAGCCCCTAATAAAAAAGTCAGCCTGTCCTTTGAAGCCAGGCCTTGACTTCTCCTCCCTAGCTATGAAAGTCCTAGATGTCATCTTCTTCCAATAGAAAGCTGTTTCACCTATAATGAAAAATCTGTTGTTTAGTGTAGCCACCTTCATCAATTATCTTAGCTAGATCTTCTAACTTGACGCAGTTTCTCCACCAGCACTTGCTGTTTCACCTCACACTTTCATGTTATGGTGACAGCTTCTTTCCTTAAACCTCATGAACCAACCTCTGCTAGCTTCCAGCTTTTCTTCTGCCACTTCCTCACCTCTCTCAGCCTTTACAGAATTGAACAGAGTTAGGGCCTTGCTTTGGATTAGGCTTTGGAATAAGGGAATGTTCTGTCTGGTTTGATCTTGTATCTAGACCCCTCAAACTTTCTCCATATCAGCAATAAGGCTGTTTCGCTTTCACATCATTCATGCATTCACTGGAGTAGCACCTTTTTAATTTCCTTCAAGTTCGTTTCCTCTGCATTTGCAACTTGGATGTTTGGCATAAGAGGTCTAGCTTTCACGCTATCGCAGCTTTCAACATGCTTTCCTCACTAAGTTTAATCATTAAGTTTGAAATATCATGATAATTATCAAAATGTTACATAGAGACACAAAGTGAGCACATGCCATTAAAAAATGGTGCCCAAAGACTTATTCAACCCAGGGTTGCCACAAAACTTCAATCTGCAAAAAACATAGTGTTTGTCAAGCACAATAAAGCAAACCACAATAAAGCAAGGTATGCCTGTATTTTATGTACTTTTATGTATGTGTTTTACTCAAAACAACTTTTAAAAAGTTTATTTACCTGTTTTTTCTGTGTTTTGTTCCTGTTTTCCAGCCAATCATCCATTTGTTCCTCAATTTCTTCTATGGAAGTTCCATGATCATAGGAGTGAATATATGCACTTTCTAAAGGTGTGTATACAGGAAATTCGGGTTTTGGTTTTTTAACTTTCTTCTGTTCTAAAAATGTTTAAAAGAACCAGTTATTGAGATTTGTTAAGAATAAAAAGAATTTAGAAATTTTATTTATTTTATTTATAGACCATATCTTGAAAGAACACATAAATTTTTAATTTTTAATTTTTTTTAACTGTGCAAGGTACTTTACATGTATCAACTCTAATTTTATTAACAAACTTGTCAGGTGGGTATTATCACCCTACATATTACACATTCATTGATTCAGTCACCAAATATTTGAATGTCTAATGCAGGTCAAGCATTCTTTTAGCTACTGAGGCTCAGTTATAAAAGAATAAAATAAAGTACCTATTCTCATGAAGAATAAGGAAAGATAGACTGGTAAAAGGAAATGGAGTAACTGTATGTGGAAAGGGGATGAGGGAACTTCTCTCTTCTATGTATTTATATAGGATGATTAGGGAAGGCCTTTCTGATAAGAAAAATAACATTTGGACAGAGAACAGATGGAAGTGAAGAAGCAATTCAGTGGTTCTTGGGGGTGGGGAGGAGCAGTAGAGGCACATGGTGCAAAAAATATAAGGGCCCTGAGATGGGAGTTTGCTTAGTGCGTTGAAGAAACTACAGGGAGACTAGTCTGGCTGCAGTGGAGGGCTGGGTTGGGGAGAAGCAGGGAGTGGTGGGAGTTGAGATCAGCAGTGGCTACAGCAAGGACTTTGGATTTGACATTTAATCCTACTTTTATTACATAATAATTACATAATATTGGGCAAGTAACTTAACACTTAGAACAGTGCCCATTTTCTCATCGGCAAAAAAAAAAATTAGCTCTCAGTAAATGGTATTATCTTCACCACCCTGTGTATATGTGTATGTTTGCATGTACTACAATGCCAATGTAATAAAAATCAATATGGTACTGGCATAAGAATAGACAAATTCCCAGCCAAGAACAGAGAATTCATAAGTACAAAGGCTCATCAACTTACAATGGGGTTATGTCCTGATAAACCCATTATAAGTTGATAATATTGTTAAGTTGAAAATGCACTTACTATACCTAACCTACTGAATATCATGGCTTAGCCTAGCCTATCTTAAACGTGATCAGAATGCTTACATTAGCTTACAGTTGGGCAAAATCCCCTGGTAACACAGTACACTGCAGAGTATTAGGGGCTTATCCTCAGGATCACGTGGCTTACTGGGAGCTGCAGAGTGCTGATGCTGCCCACCATAGCGAGAGAGCGTCTTACCATATATCACTAGCCCGGGAAAAGATTCAAAATTCAAAGCACAGTACTGCTATATTTCTATATTTCAATTCAGTAGGAAAAGGATTTAATAAATGATGCTGGCGCAACTGAATATCCATTTGAAAGAAAAGTGGACACAATCTTATGCCATATACAAAAATAAAATCCAGCTGGATAAGAGAGTTGACTTTAAAAGCCAAAACAATGAAAATCTTACAAAAAGAAACCTAAAAAACGACATGTACTACTTAAATGAAGAGAAAATCTTAACTAAGACTGAAACCCAGATGCTACAAAAAGATCAATCAAGAGACAAATAATATATTTGGAAAGACTATCTTTAATTCAGATGTCAAACAGAAGATTGATATAAAGAGATTTTTATAGATTAACAAGAAGATAAGCAACTAATAGAAAAAAGTAGACAAAGGTCATCAATAGGCAATCCACAAATGAAAAAATCCACATGGCCAAGAAACAAGAGATACTCATACTCTGTAAAGGTTAAAGAAATGCAAATTCAAGTAATACCAATATATGATTTTATACCTACTATATGGGTCAAAATTTAAAAATCTAATAAGATGTACTGTTGGCAGGAAAAGGGCTATCTCTAAATTGGTGGTGGAAATATGAATTATTCTATTACACCCTTTTTGAAGAACAGTCTAAATACATCTATTAAAATTAAAATATATAACCTTTTCCCTAGCAATTTCCCCAGAAATAAAAGCATTTGATTGTAATTGTATGTGTGTATGTATGTATGTTTGTGTGTATATGACTATTTACTATTTCTTCACAGAGATACAAAACCATTTGCATAGCAAATGCTAATTAATAGGAGAAATGCCTGAATAATTATTAATGATGTAGCCACACTGAGGAATATTAAGTTGCCACTGAAGTAGATAGAGCTATAGCAATTGACTAACAGATTTTCATGAGTTTGAGTGACAAAAGAAAGATGCAGAAAAGCATATAGATTTCATATTTGTAAAACAAAATAATGCTCCTCTAAATCCCTATATGTGTATGTGTATATAGTCATGTAAATATATTTGAATATGATTATATAGGCATGGAGAAAAATATGGATGAAGGAGAGAGGGAGTGTAGAGATAAATACAGGAAAAGAGAAGGGATAACAGTAAAAAAATAAATTATATATATGAATATATATACATTTTACCAAATGGGTATAAATATAAAAATAAAATTTAAAAAGACTACATAACATAAATCTGAAAAATCCAGATTTCTAAAACCAACAAACCAATAGTTTAGTAAATATTCATTAAATTCTTTGCTACTTTAATATTACAGGACTAAGGTTGTAGCATCTAACATTTTGTACTTGGCAAAATCTTACATATATATTTAAAAAAACAGGTGTTTTCAAAACAAAATGCATTTTACAAAACACACATAAGTGAACTACAGACTTCTATTTGCTAATCACTCTCATATTTCCTCCAATTTTCTATTATAGCTTCAATAAAACCTATAGAATTAGTATAGACCCAGGCATGATTAATTTTGGAGGTAACAAACACATCATTATTTATACTTCATGCAAGAAAAATAAATCTAAGATATTTTTAGCAGCATGTTAAAGTTTTTAGGGAAAGTTCTGAGTTTAATAAAAAATACAGAGTATTTTGACGCTAGAGAAGCAAGTCTTATAAATTTCATATAAGTTTCATAAATTATGAGCTTTAAGATAGATTTGTTCCTAATGATAATGAAGCCTGATAAAAGCAAAAAACAAAAACTAACCGACCAACCAACCCCCTTGCAAAACAAAACTAAAAATAAATGAACCAAAAAAGCAAAAGTAAAACTTATGATTCATTAAGTGTCTAGTAAATGAAGAGAAATGGTTTCCTCTCAGAAGAAAAATTTATTTAGTAAGATTGTCAAAGGATTGAGAAATGAGTCAAATATCATCTTAAGGAAGTCTTTTAGCTTAATGTCCCTTCTAAACAACACTGCAAGGAGTTTGGGCCTAGGGAAAAAAAGAAACATTCTGGTGTAAGGAGCCTATCTTCTCACATACTTGGAAACTTACACTAAACAACTCAAACTTATGAACCAGTTACTTTCGTAAAATACTTTCTGACTCAGTGCAAAAGTACTATGCCAAGACATACTTGCCAAATTGATTTGGGGGTCTTAGGCCATGAACCTGGGCTATTTAGGTCTTGATTAACACTTGTACCTCAATGGTGTTCTGTAGAATAGAGTTTAAATTGAGCAAGGTCACAACATCTTAAACATATTATCCTTCTCTAGCAGGCACAGGGAATTTCTCCTTGGAAAATGTTCAGATATTAGTGCAGCAGGTATTAATAAAACATAAATTGGAAGAGAAAAAGGAAGTTTTAATCAGTTTTAAGCACTATACATTAAATACAGAACTGAAAAACTATTATGTCTGAAAAGTTATCAGGATAGCAAGGAGACTTGAATCAGGTCATAACATAAAAAGTGGTAGAATAAAAGAGAAAATAAGAAATCAGAAAAAATTAGGTTCTACTTCTTTAGCCATTTACCAATACATTAACCTCCTTCGCATTACTTCAACATTACTCTCTAAGCCACCATGCGTAAAATGAATGAAAGACTCTTCCTAGGCCCTGAGTTGATATGAATGTACCTGAAACATTAAAGAGGCACAGAGCTATGTCACAAACTAAGCTCCTAAAAAAACCGCCTTCACCTCCACCTGCTTCTCCCAGTTCTGTCCCATTCCTCTGAAGTACTGAGGTCCAAAACTTTGGAATCATCAACTCCCTCTTCTTTCACATCCCATATGAAATCCAGTAGAAAATCTTACAGTCTTCAACTTCAAAACACATTCTGAATCCCATTCCGAATCCCTACCTCCAGGGTTACCACCCTGATTCAGGCCGTCACCATTTCTTCCTGACCAGTAGGTATTGCAGAACTCAAGGAATGTCAGGGGGGTCAGTCCTCTGGGTTCTCTTTGGGCCTCATATATATCCAAGACTTCTTGGTGCTAGAGAAACTAGCAACCCAGATACACACACACACACACAACAATGAATAATGAAAGCCTGCTCTCTCTAGCCAAAGGATCAAGAAAGGGGAGCGCAGCAAGATAAAACTTTTAGATAATAACCACTGTACTTCAGGCAAACAAGACAGAAAAAAACTGTAGCCACCAAGTCCCCCATCCCCCAACCCTCTTGCCAATGCCAACAAAGGCTAATGAGGAACCTAGACTTTTGCCATTGTCAGCCTTTGATAAGGCACCCCAACCTCCCCACCAGGGTGATGTGAGAGAGAAGGCTAAGAGGTAATAAGGATCCTTCTCCCACTGTGGAGTCAGTGGAGACCACGTGGGTAGCATGGACTTCCATATCTGCTCAGCAGTAAAAAGGTGTCTCTCCCTCTCTCTGATAGAGGGGTTTCAGAGAGGCCCAGTGGAGAATCAGGGCTTTTGCAATTGCCCAGTGTTAATGAGGCCATCTCCCCATAATGTCGGCAGAGGCCAAGTGGAGAGCAGTAAGGAGGCATTCCTGCTCCTCCTCTCAGCCAGGGTGTTATCAATGGTGGCCTAATCACAAGCAGGATGACCCTACTCACATAAGGATCCACACCTCCCTGCCCGTCAGCTGTAAAGCAGAACACATAGGAAACCTGGACTTCTACACTCACTTGACAGTAACAGGGCAGCAACCTCCCCGCTTCCACTGCTATTACAGAACGTTGTCAGAGAAGACCACGTAAACAGAAAATTTAAGTAAGATCCAAAGTCCCATACAAAATATCCCGAATGTCCTAGTTTTCATCAAAAATCACTTGTCATACCAAGAACCAAGTATATCTCAATTTGAATGAGAAAAGGTAATCAATAGATGCCAATAACAAGTTGAAAGAGATATTTAAATTACCTGACTGGAATTTTACAGCAGCCATATAATAATAATTTGGCAAGTAGCAACAAACAAACTCGAAACAAATATAAAAAGTTTGAGAAGATATATAAAAGAACCAAATGGAAATGTTAGAACTGAAAAGTACATTAACTGAAATTAAAAACTTAATGGATGAACTCAACAGCAGAAAGGAGCAAACAGAGAAAAGAATCCGTGAATTTGAAGATAGAAAACAGAAATTGCCCAATCTGAAAAATGGAAATAATAAACTTAAAAAAAAAAAAAAAAGAACGGAGCTGTGGGGACATTCAGGACTCTTAACAAAAAACATAAACCTATAGATTCGAGATGAGTGAGCCCCAAACAAGATAAACCCAAGGAAATTCATGCTAAGACACATCATAGCCATTGAAAACTAAGGACAAAGAAAAATAACTTAAAAGCAGCAAGAGAGAACTAAGACCTTATCTGTAGGGGAAACAGAATTCAAATGACAGTGGATTTCTCACCAAAAACCACATAGGATAGAAGGAAGTGGTACAACATCTTTCAAATGCTAAAAGAAAAGAACTGTCAACCCTGAAATAAATGTCCATGTCTTTCAGGAATGAAAGGGAAACCAAGACATCCTCAGATGAAGGAAAACTAAGAGAATTTGTCACCAGCAGATCTATCCTACAATAACATCTAAAGTTGTCTAAACAGAAAGGAAATCATAAAAGAAAATATCTTGGACAATCAGGAAAGAAGGAAGAACAGGAGAGAAAGTAAATATATGGGTAAAGATGATTAATTTTTCTCCTCCTCTCAAGTTTTCTAATTATGTTTGACTGCTAAATCAAAATTATAACATTCAATGTTTATAGAGAAAATATTGAAGACAATTACATTATAAATGGGGAAGGTTAAGGGATATAAAGGGAGGTAAGGTTTCTATATGTCACTTGAAATGGCAAAATACTGACACCAGTAGACTGTGATACGTTATGTATACATAACACTTATTGCACTCACCAAAAAAGCTATAGATACAAAGAGATATAGTACTAATAAAAAACACTATAAATAAATCCAAGTGAAATTCTAAAATTTTGGAAGGCAGATAGAAGAAAACAGAGAAATGAAAAACAGAACAAAATAAAAAATGAAATGGCAGACTTAAGCCCCAACACAAAAATAATTAAATGCAAATGGTCTAAATACACCAATTGAATACAGAGATTGATAGAGTAGATGAAAAATCATGACTAATTTATTTGCCATCTATAAAAGAAACACATTTCAAATATAATAATGAATAGGTTGAAAGTAAAAGGACTGAGAAAGATATACCATACAAACATTAATCAAAAGAAAACAGGAATAGCTATATTACTTTCAGATAAAGTAGACTTCTGAGCAAAGAAAATTACCAGAGACAGAGAGGGACATTATATAATGATAAAAAAAAAAGTCAACACAACAAGAAGACATAGCAATCCTACATATGTATGCACCAAAAAACAGAACTGCAAAACATGTGAAGCAAAAACTGATGGAATTAAAGATGAATTTATAATTACAAAGACTTCGATACCCCTCTCTCAATTAATAATATAACTAAATAAAAAATCAGCAATGATATAGAATGTTTCTCAATAATTAATAGCATAAAAAAAAATCAGCAATGATACAGAATGCAACAATACCATTAACCAACTGGATCTGACATTTATTGAACATTCTACTTAACAACAGCAGAATGCACAGTCTTATTAAATGCCTATTGAACATATGCCAAGAAGGACTATATCTTAGGCCATAAAACAGACCTGAACAAATTTAAAGGAATTGAAATCATAGAGTGTGTTCTCTTACAAAAAGAGAATCAAACTACAAATTTTTAACAGAAAGATAATATGAAGATCCCTGAACACTTGGAAACTACACAACATACTTTTAAATAATCAAAGGATCAAAGAGGAAGTCTCAAGGAAAAAAATACTGAACAGAATCAAATGAAAATATAACATATCAAAGTACTTGGGATGCAGACAAAACAGTGCTGTGAGGGAAATTTATAGCACTAAATGCCACATAAGAAAAGAAGAGAAGCCTCAAATGAATAATCTAAGCTTCCACATCAAGAAATTATTAACAGAAAAAGAATGGCTGGGTACAGTGGCCCATCCCTGTAATCCAGTACTTTGGAAGGCTGAGATGAGAGGACTGCTTGAGCCCAGGAGTTTGAGAGCAGCCTGGGCAACATGGCGAGACTCTGTCTCTACAAAAAACAAAAAAATTAGCCAGGTGTGGTGTTGTGAACTTATAGTCCCAGCTACCAGGGAGGCTGAGGCGGGAGGATCACTTGAGCCCAGGAGTTTGGGGCTGCAGTGAGCTATGATTGTGCCACTGCACTCTGGCACTCTGGCCTGAGCTACAGAGTGAGACTCTTGTCTCTAAAAAAAAAAAAAAACAACAACAAACAAACAAAAAACCACAAAGAAAAGAAAAAAAAAAGAAACTAGAAAAAGAAGATCAAAACAATCCAAAAGCAAGCAGAAGGATGGAAATAATAAAAATAAGAGCAGAAATCAATGAAACAAAACAAAAATAGAGAAAAATCAATGAAGCAAAGAACTGGTTTTTTGAAAATACCAATAAAATTGACAAACATCTGGCAAAACTAACAAACAAGAACGAAGACAAGGCTGGGCATGGTGGCTCACGCCTGTAATCCTAGCACTCTGGGAGGCTGACGCGGGAGGATCGCTCGAGGTCAGGAGTTCGAGACCAGCCTGAGCAAGAGCGAGACCCCCATCTCTACTAAAAACAGAAAGAAATGCTCTGGACAGCTAAAAATATATATAGAAAAAAATTAGCCGGGCATGGTGGCACATGCCTGTAGTCCCAACTACTTGGGAGGCTGAGGCAGAAGGATTGCTTGAACCCAGGAGTTTGAGCTTGCTGTGAGCTGGGCTGATGCCACGGCACTCTAGCCTGGGCAACAGAGCGAGACTCTGTCTCAAAAAAAAAAAAAAAGAAAGAAACTAGATAAAAGTTACCAATATTAGCAATGAAAAAGGGGAAATCACTATAGGACATGTAGACATCAAAAAGATAATAAAGTGAATATTAGGAATAACTCTACATACATAGATTTGACAATTTAGATGAAATGGACCAATAGCTCGAAAAACACCAACTCTCCCAATTTAATCATAAAGTAGATAAATGAAATATAAAATAGGTATTTGAATAGCTCTATCCTATAACTAGAAATGAAATTTAATTTGTAATTTTCAAACTCCCAAAAAAGAAAGTCTTTAGTCTGACCAGAGAATTCTGCCAAACATTTCAAGAATTAACAACAGTGCTACACAATCTCTTTCAGAAAACAGAAGAGGAGAGAACACTTCCCAATTCATTATATGAAGCTGGTATTACTGATACCAAAGTCATACAAAGACGATACAAAAAGAGAAAACTAATGCTGTATGTGAATGTTTGCGTCTCCTCCAAAATTCATGTTGAAACAATCTCCAAAGACATGGAACCTTTAGAAGGTGATTAGGTCATGAGGGCTCCTCCTTCATGAATAGAATTAAGGCCTTAATAAAAGAGGCTTCACACAGCATCCTAAACCTCCAGAGGATGCAGCAACAAGGCACCATTTCAGAAGCAAAGGCCAGGTCCTCATCAGACACCAAACCTGCTGGCACCTTCATCTTGGACTTCCTAGCCTCTAGAATTGTGAGAAATAAATCTCTGTTCTTTATAAATTACCTAGTCTCAGGTATTTTATAATAGCAGCATAAAATGGACTAAAACAGAAATTGGTATTGAGAAGTACGGGTGCTGCTATAATAAAATGTGTTACATGGAAGTGTGGAAGTGGCTCTGTGATGAAGGACAATCTGGGAGAAAAATATTTGCAAACCACATATCTGATAGAGGACTCATATCTAGAACACACTAAGAAAAACTCAAAACTGAACAGTAAAAAAAATCCAATTAGAAAATAGGCAAAAGATATGAGGATGGATTTCACTGAAGAGGATATACAGATGCCAAATAAGCACATGAAAAGATGTTCCACCATCACTAGCCACTAGAAAAATGTAAATTAAGACCATGATGAGTTATCTCTACACATTACTGAAACAGTTAAAACTAAAAATAGTGACAATGCCACATGCCAGTGAGGATGCAGAGATTAGATCTCCTACACATTGCTGGTAGGAATGTAAAGTGGTACAGGCACTCTGGAAAACAATTTGGCCGTTTCTTAAACCTCTAAACAAAAACTTACAATATGACTCAGCAATTGCACTTTTGATCATTTAACCCATAAAATGAAAACTAAGTTCAGACAGAAAGCTGTACATGATTGTTCATAGCAGCCTTATGTGTAATGGTCAAAACCTATAAACAACCCAAATGTCCTACAATTGGTGAATGGTTAAATACCATGGAATATTATTCATCAGTAAAAAGGAATGAATTATTGATACATGGAACATCTTGGCTGGATCTCAAGAGCATTATGTTGAGTGGAAAAGCTAATCTCAAAAGATCATATACTATATGATTCTCAAAATCATATTCTCAAAATGACAAAGTTATAGAGATGAAAAATACATTAATAATTGCCAGATATTAGAGATGATGGGGGTATGGGAGAAGGAAGAGAATACGACTAGAAAGGGCTAGTTGTTGACTGGGGTGGTGGTTACATGAATATACATGTGATAAAATGGCACAGAAGTATCAATTGATACTTTGTATCAATGGCAGTATCCTGGTTTTGATGTTATACTATAGTTGTATAAGATGTGATCAATGGGGAAAACTGAGAGGAAGGTACTGTACTATCTTGGCAACTTCCTATGAATCTAATTATTTCAAAATAAAATCTTAAATAGAAAAGCAATACATGGTGGTGGTGTCGCAATCATGAAAAAAGAAAAAAATCCTGATATTAGGTGACTAGGTACTTGTGGTTTGGGTTAAAATTTCCAGTGAAAGCATCATACATGGATCCAAAGACTGTATCTCATTATATATGGAAATAAAGATGATATAGTCTGGATAGCTATGCTGATAACTCAAAAAGTAATTTTAGTGATGACAAAGACACTCTTGTATGAAATGCTGTTAAAGAGTTTTAACAAATTGCTTTAAGAAGTATGAGAGTGGAAAAGAGCAATATAGTAAATTAATTTACCAAATATTTACTGAGCTCCTACCATATACCTGGCCTTCTTCTAGGCTCTGGGGTTACAGCTATAAACAAGATACACAAAAACATATGCCTGCATGGAGCTTAAAAATAAATATATTAATTTATATAAGGTATAATATTAAGTAGGTACTCATTTCTAAATTAACAGGTAAAATTTTAGTTAAAATTTGACTAATCTACAGCCATAAACGTTTATCTACTCAATTGGATAAAAATTTTTTAAAATCATTTCAGTGGGAAAACCAAGAATACATTGTATTTATACATACATAGTCTGATTTGAACTATTAAGGGAACTGTAAGTCTATATTGACCTCTACGATTTTAAGAATTCATACTTCCATTATTAGAGCAAAGTACCTAGAATAAAATACTGTTTTCTTTAGATACTCTTTGTCTTCATAAAAGCTCTTTCGGAAATAGGGGTCCTATTAGGTTTTATAATATAATATGGCTCATAAGTTAAGGTACAGAGTTTCTAACAGGTCATGTTTCCAAATACACTGGTGCTAGTGACTGGTTACATGCCTTTTCATGAGTTATCTCAGATAGGATTCTCCATCCATGAGCACCGTATATTACCAAAGGCAAATGTTCTAACCTAAACAGGAACTACTCTTTCTTCCCCAGTCTCTTTTTTCCTTTTCCTACCAACCTCTGAAATCAACTTACAAATGAGCACCAGCATCTTCTTTCTTCATGATCTTGAATTTTCTAGAAAACCAGTCTTCTTTTATCTTAAGAAAGGTGAATATTTTCTCATCCTGCCACAATAAGCAGGCATATTCTGCCCTCAACCCACCCCTCACTTTCTTAATAACTGCTTTCCCCTACTGGGTGTCACCTTGGCACTCCAATTTGGGTCCATCACTGGGGCGTGCAACACGGACCATGATATGAGAAGAAAATCATCAGGAAATATTATTTCTGCAGATAAAAAGGAAGTACTTGGCATAGTTTTGATTATTTGATTTTGTTTTTGTTTTAAAATCATATAAGGTCCAGAGAAAAGGGCAAGGGAAATATTAAGTTTTACTTCTATCCTTTCGTCTATTCAGATTGTGACCTTTACAAACAATTTCTTTATAAAGTAAGTCAAATATTTTTTTTCCATTCATGATATGGGCTATCTCAGTATTTAGAATTCAATTGTATTTATTTAGAATAAAATTTATATAATTAGAGACTGTATAAAGATATCATTAAGCCTCAGAAAGCCTAATATTTATAAATATTCAAGTTATTTAACCCTGAACCATAAAATTGATAAGTGCCCAAAATTCCCAAATAGATCTCAACAAATTTTTTGCATGAAGACTTCCCAGAAGGACATTTATTTTAAGGAATTACCCTTTTCACACTTTTGCACCCACTAAAATACCATTTTAATAAGATCACCACACCCTACTCAAAGTAGTTCTCATGTAGCCCTCGGAGACTATTGCACAGTCTAAGCAGTAACACAGATAGACATGAGGGGAGATTAGCAATTAGGTCATGAAAAACAGGCAGCATAAAATAGCTATTTCTAATCTACATGAGATGCATTTACTCAATTAAGTAGATGGAAATGTTATTATGAACTCAGTATTCCAATGATGGCCTTTAAAATTAAGAAGGATAGGCACAAATGAAATGCACACTGGGGGATTTGGGGCCTTTATGTATTAATTCTAAAGTATACAATGCAGAACACTGTAATGAAGTTAACAAATTTAATTAAAAGATTCTTTGCATGTAACCATTAGAGATTACATTAAAAAATACATGATAATTTCTGACATTGTTAATAGTGAATGTGACTGTTCTTTAACATTCTTAATGTTGATACCATCACCTTTTCTAAAGATATCACTGAAATTAAAAAAATGAGAAACAACAATCTATTACTCAGGGCTTGGTATGTACATTGTTTTTAATATGCTTTCTGGTATTTACTTATTCCATTCTGAGTTTCAATAACTGATAAGCTAGTGATGAATTCTCAAACATTTTAGAAGACTATTATACATTTTTACTTTTAGATATTTATATATTTTAAAATTTGTGATTTTTATGTAATCTTTTTTATTAGACAATAAAAAAATAAGAAGAGAATTATTAAATTGTTTGAGAATTGTTATCAAACTCTAGGCAGAACAAAAATCTTTGACCAGTTTTGGAAAAACAATTGCAAACTTCAAAAGGAGCTTTTGCTTGTGTTAAATATTTCATATTTAACTCCTATTTTCAAAGGGGTAGTAACAAATATTTAATCCGTTATGAATACTATTAGAGAATTCTAACACATATACCAAAATTATAACAATTAAGTGGTTCATTATAGAAACTACATAAAAATGATAAGCTGTGTCTATGAGAACAATGATACGCAGCGTATTCGTTTTACATCTACAGGTAAATTCTGGGTTAGTTTGATATTTTTTTTCTTTTCTTATAAATGTAGTTTTTTTTTCTTCTTGTTACCATCTGAAGTAGTTTATAAAATGTTTAATTACCAATTTTACTAAAAATAACAATTACATAAAAATTACATTTAGCGTTTCATTTGCCTACCCCTACTTTCTAACACACACGTCAGTCAACCTTAACATGTAATCCTAACTCTTTCTTCTTAACAGAATTCTGCTTTAAACAATTATACAGTTGACCTGAATATTATTTTATATTTGTAATTGCTGAAACTTTTTGAATTAAATTATGTGCTCCTTGAGATTGTGTTCTATATGGATGGATGCTCAGTTGATGCTCATTAATATCCATGGAATGACATTAATTCATATACCCATTCATTCATCCATTTACTAAACAGGACTCTGTTCTATGCTATAGATACAAAGATGAAAAAGAAATAGTCTCTGTTCTTAAGCTGCCCAGACACCTGAAGGATTGTGGTGGACAGAAAAACAGCCCCCCAAAATAACCATCCCACAAACCCCCAGAACCTGGGGACATAGCAGTGAACAAAACAGATAAAATCCCTAACCTCATGGAGCTTACATTTCACTGGCTGAAACCAGATGGTAAACGAAATAAATAAATAAATTAATGTTAAAATAGTATTAAATGCTCTGAATAGAGAAACATAAAGAGAGAGTGTATAAGTGTGGGAAAGATATAGATAAGGCAAAATTAGACAAAAGAACCAGGTCTGAAGAAATTGCCTTCTTTAATAGTATGTTCAACTTTTCCTAAAATCAGAAAGAACTATCTTTTGTGTTCAGTGGAAGATTTCTTTTTAACATACTGATAATTTATTCAAGCTTATTCGTGTAACAATATTGCAAATGAAACAAAGAAGTTCAAAATAAAAATCATTGGTATTTTCAGGATTCCCAATTACTATTGTTACAATATACAGAAAGTTGGGTGATTAGTTGGTCAGACTCAATACTAAATATCAATTATAATTACAGTATTGGAGTATTTTAGAATCTTGCAGATTTTGGATGCCCCTGGACTTGAGAAGTTACGTGACCCTGGGCTGACTTTATCCCTCCTTCTGATACTGGACTTCGGGTGGTTCAGTAATACTAATATAGCACTTTCCATGTGTAATACATTAAGTACAATTGACTATCAGGGAGTCGCAAAGAAAGCATGGAAAACTGAATTAGTGATGACTTTAAAGGAAAAATCCAAATTTAAATAACTAGTTTTACATGATATTGTTATAACACAGTAAAACAATGTTTAAAACTCACTTTGAAGTGTTTCAAGTTCAGTTCTAATGAGTGCATCTTCCTTTTCCTTCAATCTTGTTTCCTTATATTTAGCATAAAACTGCCCAGCATCCTTAAAAAAGAAATTATAAATCAACATAAAAATCAGTTTGCTTTGACAGTATTTTTCATATAATTCATTTTAAAGCAGTATATTCATTTTACAAGTAGGCTTTTTGTTTGTTTTCAAATTGTATGACAAACAGAAGAAATCAATAAACAATTCTCTACGATTTTTCTCTCCTGGAGAGCAGGTTAAGGCCAGAAACTGCATCAGTATAAATTTAAACTCTTTTCTCTCAGATATAGAAAGGAGGTATCATCTTCCTGTTTTCTTCCTTTGTATATTTTCTCTTTTTTTTTTTTTTTTTGAGACAGAGTCTCACTCTGTTGCCCGGGCTAGAGTGAGTGCCGTGGCGTCTGCCTAGCTCACAGCAACCTCAAACTCCTGGGCTCAAGCAATCCTTCTGCCTCAGCCTCCCGAGTAGCTGGGACTACAGGCATGCGCCACCATGCCCGGCTTATTTTATTTTTTTTTTCTATATATTTTTAGTTGGCCAGATAATTTCTTTCTATTTTTTGTAGAGACGGGGTCTCGCTCTTGCTCAGGCTGGTCTCGAACTCCTGAGCTCAAACAATCCGCCCGCCTCGGCCTCCCAAGTGCTAGGATTACAGGCGTGAGCCACCGCGCCCGGCCTATTTTCTCAATGTTATATCATTGCATGGACAGAAACCAGAAAAACTCAATTGCTAAACTGAATTATTTGCCATGGTAAATTATATTACTGTGACTAATAAAGTTCTAGTGCTATTTTCATATCAGTCTCTTAACTCCAATAGATTTTCAAAATTATTACATGCAAACCTGATCACAAAACTTATATGACCATGTAGATAAAAGCAGAAGTTGTCACTCCTCCTTCCATCACCCTTAGAGACCAGTAAAAAGCAATTATCGTGGAGGGTTGAGGATTGAGGATACATACTGCATACAAATACTTAGGTGTCAAGATACAGTGGTTAAAGTCTCAATGAGTGGCACATAGATAAGGCTTTAGCAGGGTACCAAAAAGTAAACAAAAAAAGACTAGGTCTTAAATAATCACAGACATAAACAAGTTGATGTTCTAGGCATATGATGATCCGGACAATGAAAAAAAAGCAAAACAGATCTTTTCCCACACTCCTTGACTTTCTTGACTCAAACTTCATATATTCTATAGCAAAACCATTTGTAGCTGCCAGGTCACACTGTGCTTCCATGTCTTTGCATTTGCTTTGCCCTCTAGCTGGAATATTTTGTTCTGTTGCCCATTACAAACGAACTCCTATTCATCCTTGAAAACCCTGTCAAGCACTGTCTCCTCTGCAAGTCTTCCTGACCTTCTCCAGCTGGGAAATTCTCTCTGGTATACTACTTCTGAACTTAAACACCCGATGACTGCTTGTATCATGATATATTCTCTCCCAGAAGATCAAAAATTTGAAATAGGGATACTTGTATTACCAGAGTGCAGTAGCTGGCATAAAGCAGGCACTCAATAAGTATTTATTGAACTGAACTAGATTGAAATATATGAAAAAACTTACAAAGCAAGAAATGAAAGGGCTTGATGACTGACTGATGTGGAATAAGAAAAAGAGGAATATCAACGATAACACTAGGGTACCATGCCCAGACTGTAAGATTCCTACAGCAGATAAATCATAGACCCAAATGAGAGGGTTTTGTTTCTGCAGGAAATAAAGGAACAAAATAAATCTTTGATACCACCTTGATTCAGATGTAAATACATGAACACTTAAGCCCTAGAATGGAATTATCTCTGTTCACCTATGACTGTATCCAAGTTAAAGTTTTCTCCTGGGGTCTTTGTGTCTTGGGGTTATATCACAACTCTTCTAACTTGTAAGAATTAGGAAAATAATAAGGTATTCCTAAAATCATTGAATAAGTATAATAAAGATGTATCTCTTAAGTCTTTCCATCACCACTTTTACGTTCCTACCTCATTTCTACCAGAAGGATTCCCATAAACCCTAGGCCAGCTAAATAATGGTATAAATTGAAGAGCACAGATGGTCATGCACCCAATTTACTCATCCTCCCATGCCCATATATGGTTTAAATGTCTACAGGGTTTGGGGTTAAGGTTTTATGGCCCCTTAACATTCCCTATTCCCTTAAAAAAAAAACTCAGTCCTGAAGTAGTATTATTTGATATTAAGCCATATGAGTCATTTATATCTTGGTGTGAATGAATAAAATGAGCTTATTATCTTCTTTCCACAGAGTAGGTTTTAATAGTAGGGAAGAAGAAAAGGTCAGAAAGGCATTGGCTCCTTTAGGGGAGTAGAAAATGCGGCACCATGCAAGAAAAGAAGGGCACGGATTACGTACTTATGAGAGGGGAAAGGGTTGCAATCAATCATCGTAGTACATGGTACAGTGAGATACAATATGGTGAATAAGAGGACAGAGTTTGAAGCCAGATTACCTGGATTAAGATCTCAGCTCTGCCATCATACTAGCTATATGACATTCAGCAAATTACTTCACGTCTCTATGGGTCAGTTTTCTCATCCATAAAATGGGGATAATAAAAGTACCTAACTCATAGGACTGTTGTGAAGATTAAACGAGTTAATATTTGAGAAACACTTAGAATGCTATCTTGTATGTAGCTAGGCCTTATATGTGTTAGCTATTTTTATTATTACTTCATCATTTTGACAAGAATCTTGCTCTTCACCACAAAGCAAGGGTAAGTTTTTATGCTTCATACTTCACCAAAACTCCCCCTGCCAAATCCTGCATCTTCTTGTTTATGTGACTTCTCTTTATCTGCATCCTTCTCACCTCAACACAACGATCTTTGGCTGAGTAATAGCAACCTCTTCGTAGTAGCCCTGTCAATTTAGAACATTTCTCTGCTAATGTTTCTTCTTCTTGCTACAGCACATAATTCCACTAAAACTTTCTCTTTGAAATACTTATTTGATCCAAAACCACACTTTTCTGAGGACTACAATCAAACCAATCACCTTAACCTACTACACCAAATCCAAGAGTTTTAATACATTCCTTAGTCTCACTCACTGTTTTATCTTCCTTTTGCTCCATTCCTAAGCATTTATGTAAATGTTCCTCATGCTTTCTTTTTTATTCGTATCTTACTTGTTCTTTGAAATTATAATTACAATATGCACACTCCAGGAACACCATGTAGCACTGGCACTATTTGTTATATTTTGGTTTACTTTTACTTGTCCATATAAACGTCAAAACACTAAGCAATCCAAGGAAAGCTTAGGAAAGAAGACCATTTATCAAGAAGACTATGAGCAGGGAAATGACGCCTGTCCTAATGGGAATAAGGAACGTGGAAAAATTCTGAGGAGAGAGAGCTAGGGAAAAGCTGGAGGATGCTCCGTTTCTTTTTAATTGTTTGACAGCACGAATCTTCTCCTGTGTTTGAAACTTAAAAATAACCTTCAACACAGGAAAATACCATAAGTACATTTCTGAAAATCTGCCCACAAAGTCAAATGCTCTATATTAAATTTTGTTCTCCCATTGAGTTATACTATAATCTCAGAATTATTATACATATAATATGTAATAAAATTACAATGAAGAATATAGAAAAACTTCAAAATTGTATACGTTGAACAAGAGTCAAAATTTCTATACAGAACTATAAGACTGAATTCACAGGAGGTAATAAAAATAAAACAGAAAAGCAGAAGCTATGCCTCCCTCTGCCTGAGACAGCAGTATTCAAGGAGATACAAAGCATAAAAACTACTTTTTGCAATTTGCCTAATAGAGACTAGAAGCCTAACATCCTATCTAACTAAAATTTTGTGCTTGTTATCTTTTCTATGTCTAGCAATAACCTACAAACCTCTGTCTTTGGATCTCTGATTACTTGCAGAAGTAAGGAATCTTTGTTTTATGCTATGAGGTAGTTTGCCTACATCTCTTTGTCCTTCTATAACAGCAGAGTTTCAGCTTTATAAAAATTTAAGTGAACTTCTCCAACCCCTTTTCATTTTTTTTTGTATCTCCTACGTAAAGTATGTTTGTCTGAAAAGTTTTTTAAAAAGTTTTTAGAGTGCTAAAAGTAAGCTGCTGCCTCATCCCTTGGAAGATCTGTTTAAGTAGAAGGGTAGGCAACTCAGCTTGCTACAAATGCCTCCTAGCCTTTTAGAAGTTTTTTCCTGCTAATTAGCTGTGAATGTTTTGTTTGTTTGGTTTCTGACAGAGTCCCAGCAAGCAGAAGCAAAGGGGCGAGAAAGGAAGGGCTCTGATTGTAAGGGAGGGTGACCTCAAGGCTTGTCCACAGTTGTAGTCTCCATGGGAGTAGAAGCTTCTTGGGAGGGAGGATGCTTCCATTTATAGATGGTTCTATAAAGTATAGTACTCCCTTTACTCTTAGGCAACGTTTTTTTAAAAGGTAAAAGCCAGAGCAATACAGAGAAGATTCCTCTATTTTCTCAGCCACTGCTCCTAGGCAACCTATAGATCCTGATGGGGGTGGGGATAGGCCTGCTGGAAACTTCCTACAATAATTTTTATTTTAACCGTGTTCTTGTTAGATCAGCTTGATAGTGAGAAAAGATGGGACTGGGGTTTAACAATGTGAAAAATGCATAACCTTAGGCAATGCACATCTAAATAAGTTTACTACATCAAATAGAAACGCGAATGGTGAATTCCCAGAAAATCAAGCAAATAAACTGACTACTTAACCTGTTTGATCTCAGAAAATGTAGAAAATTATGACTGATTTACCTTGGCAATCTCTTAAAATATTTGGTACTTCTTGATTTTATGAGAATTTGATGGTCTTAACAATCTAAATTATTATGGGCGCAAACATATGAGGTTCCAACACAGATAGTACAAAAATAAAATAACTTGTAAGAGTTAAATTGAAAATATGCACATAGCATTGATTATATTTCATCAACTGTTTGTTTGCTATTAATACTTTCATGGCTACAGAACATATAATCAATTTAAAAATATACAAGAAGGGCATTTTGAAAGTTAGAAAAGCTTCCTTGGGTTATTGGCTGGATACAACCAACACAGAAGATTGGTTTAGTCAGATTCCAAGAGAATGTGTCCTCCCTTCAAAACTACCATGAAAATAGAAACAGACTGGTAAGATGTGAAAGTGTCACTGGGGTTATACTTTTAATGTTACAATTACATTCTTATCTCAAAGGACATCAGCCTTCTCTCGATATAGTCTAGTTCCTTGTTATATTCTAATTCATACTCCACGTTTTCTGCTGATCATTCTATTAATACTTACTTTCTTAGCTATCTAAAAACATTTTCTCAAGTGCACCCAGCTTCCCTGCATATAGGCACGCATTTTACTGTCCAATGTTCTCTCATCTTTCTAAGCACACACTAGCTTTCCAACTACTCATCAGTTTACAAGCTCTCCTTATTCTTTTTCTTTAGTTTCTCATTTGACTTTTCACTTTTCAGCCTATGTAGTATATAAATTATGTGGGGCATACATTTTACTAAATATAGCAATACCCATGCATGTTTTCCTTGAATATTGATACATTTGGAAAATGTGTGATATTAATTTGACACTATCAAATATCTAACATATATCAAGAATAATAGCTTACCATCCTTTGGCTTTGTTCTTCTAATCTATCAATTCTTATAATTCTCCCGTATCTTTTACAGAGCAAGGGAAAGGAACAAAATCCAGTACTAGAGGTAATAAGGACCTTCTCAAAAAGCAGGGGGGAATTATCAGATACTCTGACCTCTACCCTGCCTGATCACAGAACTACTTCAAGTATTTTCTGCCCATTACATAGCCATTATCTACTTTATTTCTATATTGTAGCCATTATCTACTTTATTTCTACTACTCCTAACAGTGTGCACGTATCTTTGACAGATGTGTGTGATGGAAATACTTTGTTGTCTTATCAATTAACTTTATTCTGTCTAAATGTTCTTTTTAGACTTGTCATATCAGATTTATCTGTTAGACTATAAATTCCTAAACGGATATCCTCAGAATCTAGAGACCTGGGCTATAGTCTCAGACAATAGTAATAGGCTGCATGATACCCTCTTTCCCCCACTGCCAGGTCTCTTTTAACCTTAACGCAATATGACTGCATAGGAAGTACTGCATCTACGAAATTATCTTTGTATCCTACCTACTACACAAAGTGGGCACTTCACTGTTAAGTGTCTATTCATCTTTCAAGACTCAGTTCAAGTGGCTCCTCTTTTTAGTTTTTTGTGGTCATCCTAAATAGAGACAACCCTACTTCTCTGAACATCTGCAGAAGTCATTGTTTATACATGTGAAACTTATATACTGTGTTGTGTAATGGTTATTTAAATTCATGTGTTATAACCACTACCTGACTATAAGGTCCTACAAGGCATACTCATCGCTATAGCCCCAATAGTGCCTTGTTCTGATATTTGCTTAATATATTTTTATTGAACTATCTGAACGGTTTTTCTAAAGATATGACCAGAAGAAGCTTTACATATCAAATATGGATATATTTATTCTCATTTATAAGTTTTTTGGGGGAAGAAATAGAGAAGAATTTAGGTAAACTAAGCAGGCAATACAAGTTTTCTTAGGGATCTTAGATGCTAAGCAATAAAAGTGAACTTGAGAGCATAAACTGAGCCAGAAATGCCACTTCTCCCAATCCTACTGGACAACCTTATATGTATGTGTGATGTGTAGTAAAGCAATGGGTATTTAAAAGATGAATGAGAAGGGAAGAAATCAGAGGTGAGGAATTGTTGCTATGACAAGATTTGGGTACAGATTCCACCAGTGTGAGGGCCACTTGCTGGAAGCCCCTCTGAATCTCCCATTTTTAGCTTGGATCTTACTTCTTATCCAATAGCTATATACCTACATAGAATATTTGCAGTTTTCATTAATTTTTCATGAAATTCAAGGGATTCACACCAACAGTAAAACTCTTAAATGATATCCGCTTAACTAATTTACTGTACGCTTATAAAAACTGGTTGTGTTAACTCTTGAACATGTTTGTGTTATTTACAGTTATTCCAATCCATGATTCAACTAAATATTATCTAAAAAAAGATGAAATGTGAGTAGAAAATGAGAGTTGCTTCTATGAAAATCAAATTGAATGCTTTGGAAACCTCAATATGAGAGTTGCCAAAAATGCTGTTCTCATGTCCCACCTGGGATTAAAGAAAAAATAAAAAAAACACAAAAAACAAAAAACAAAAAGCAGTGGCACAAACCTATAGTCCTAGCTGCTCAGGAAGCTGAGGTGGGAGGATCACTTGAGCCCAGGAGTCTGATGCCAGCCTGGGCAACATAGCAAAACCCTGTCTTAATATCGTAATACAATATGATATAATAAAACAAAAATGCTGTTAACTAGATATGAGGAAGCCAATTATGAAAGACTTGGGGAAAACATAAAAATCTTAAAGATTATACAATTATATTGCTTCACAGGAGTCTAGTTTGACTCTTAAAGAAATCAAGATTATAGGTATGGTCTACTCAAGAAAGAGGACAAGAAACTCCCATCAGTGGACTCCTATTTAAAAATAAAACAACAGCCTTATAGCACAAGAGTGATAAATAAATATACAGTTCATGTTTAAAAAGTTTAAGGTTACATGTATCATTTTTTATGCTTTGGTCTTTAGCAGAGTTCTTTTTTGACCACTGTTCTAATTACTAATCCAGCTTGATTAAGGTTAAAAGGACTTGCTCCAAATTCCACAAATATCTTATTTAAGAAGATCCCAAATTAATATAAACGTCACAGCAGCCTAATTTTAAAAAAAGCAGACAAAAATCTAATCCTAAAGCAACTATTAAGTATTGTTTTGCTTATGTCTTTCATAAGCTGTATGTTTATCAATCTAAAATACTTTTACTATTGTAATGTGTGTCAAAAAGAGTTTATTACATTGCATTATTTGTTAGTGACCACCAGAAAAACTAATCTTATGTTTTCAAGGCAGAATTAAAATAGCAAATATTTGCTTTAAAGAAGGAAAATGATCTTATTTTTCTTCTTGAAATGCTTTTATCAAGAAGAAATAATTAGAAAAAAAATCCTAAAGTTAGATTTATAAAGGTCTTAAAAACCTAAGGCTTAGCATCTCAAAACTGAAAGGCAACAGGTACTATCATGTAACTAAAAACTTTAAAATCCAAACTGATCAAATGGTTTAAGAAAGCAGAGATTTTTAAAGAGACTAAAAAGTTTTTGTTAAATTCCTTAGTCTTGTATATTTTCTACAAATTTGTGATGAGGCAAAACAATCCCCTAATCTGTTAGGTCTAGATACCACAGGCAGATAATTTAAAACAATAAATTGTAATCTAAGCCATCATAATATATTGGTTCTAGTTCTAGCAAATTACCCTGCATAACCAAGAATTATATTAATTTTACCAAATCAACTTTATTTCAAATTACTCAGATTAAAATTATAAAGAAGGGTTTAAGATTGACATTTTATGTAATATTCTATTTAGTATAGTCTCATGACTATACTTTTTAACTCATCTATATTATGGTTTGCCTATTGTACAGATTCTGAAGCTGACAAAAAAATCATCAGACTTAAAAAACATAAGACAATCTGTCCTAAAAATATTTTCCTGTCTCATCTTCTCATAAACATACCAGTATGATAGATTTTCCTTCTCTCACTAAGTTTTACAGACATAGCACACAAGCATTGTGGGATTTTTTTTTCAAATTAACAGTATATAACATGTTAACAACTTAAAAACAAAGCCTTTAAATTACCAAAATACAATTTTTCTCTATTAACCATAAACAAAATGTAAGATTTTGTAAGCAATAACTATTAAAATAAACTATTTTGATGGAAGAACTTGTATTAATGATTTCTCAAAGGATAGAAAGAAGCACAGTAGTAATTTTAGGTTCATTTCCCCTTCAAATATAAAATTTTCATTATGAGGAAAAAGGAAAATAAAATGCAGAAGTTGGAGTAATTAGCTTCCTTAAACAATCAGAAAAAACAGCTCTGATATATGACTATAAAGTGGGTAGAATTGGGTAGAAATTATCTCTCTAGCTTATTAACACTATTATTTAAAATAAAACACTTCTCAAAAATTACAAACTCAAAGAACCGTAAAATTTGTACACCAAAAAGTATTATATTTACTTTCAAATATTTACATGCTGAAAATTTTCTAATTAGATGCAATAATTAAAATTAGCAAAGCAAGAATTTAGTAAAATATGCTTTGGTATGTTAAATTAAAAAAAGAAATTGTCATATAAAGATGATATATATTGACATTTTACTGTTTAATCAAGACTAAGAAGAAACAGAAACTTTATTGCCAGTATAAAACAAAATGTCCTAACTCCTCTTAAAGTTGCCAAAATGGAAAGCAATATTCTTTTTGTACAATTATACAGATGCTCAGGTAAAGGTTGTTTTTCTTTTACACTATGTACTTAAATGCTATTAAAATAATGGGTGACAAGCTACTTGAGTCTTGTTACTTTTTACTGGTTATGACTTTAATGATAATAGAGGATTAATTTTTTATTGCTTTTATGTCTATCCTAAAGATGGTATTTTTTTCCCTTTTTCCAGTGTCTTGGAATTCTAAGGTAATCTAAAAGCAACATAAGAGATAATTACAGGAACAGATACCTAAATAATCTTAGAACTATTCTAAATTAGGTTTAACTCAAAAAGACTATTCAATTCAATTAATATTATGAAGCATCCACTGTATATCAGCATTCAGATAGCAGGCATGAACATAAATTATTTCATGAATAATAAAAAGTGAAAGCATCTAATATTATATAAAAGAGGTACATTTTACCTGGATTAGATGAGGCAATGCTTTTAGTGTAAGGCAAAACCAAATTCCCAGTTTGCATGGAAGTAAATCATGCCATTGTGGTTTCACTAGCAATCTAAAAGGGGAGAAAAAAACCCAAACAACAAATCAGCAAAATATAGAGAAAGTTGGGAGAGAAAATATTTTTATAAAGATCATGAATTCTTTTTTGAGCGGCTATTTCAACAAAAAAAGTGAAGAATGTATTCAACAAAATATTTATGCCAGTTAAACTTAATCTGACTTATTCTAACATGAAACAGAGTAGTTATAACAAATGCAATATATATAGCAAGTAAGAGAAATTAGGCTAAGATTTGGGGGAAGGAGGCTCCTAAAGTTATAAAGATAAAGAAGTAAAAGCCCTCTTTCTAACCTGGGCTTTTCATCACTTTTGCTAAATGAAATCTTAAACCTTATGATTACTTCAGCTATAAAAAACTAACCATCGTGAGTGTGTTCCCAAGTGCTGACAACCAGATATGAAGACTGTAGCATAAACAAACCAATACATAAAAATTAATGTCATTTGCAGTTCACTGAAGCATTACTCACTGATGTCATCAGAATAGAAGACAGGCAGAATAGTCTCTGATCTCCATCCCACATTGATCCCAGTTCATGCCCTGCTGTGTGAACTATTTAAACCCTTTATTCCTTTCTATGAATCAATAGAAGAAATGGTGGTATCTTTTTGAGTGTACCGCGTATCACTGCCTCTACATATTGTCACTCCTGAGGCTCAGTGATAGATTCCTCTAGTAACACTTTGTTTCTAAAGTTCAGTATAAAAATTTCAAACTACAAGAATTTGGGGGTTTACATTATTTAAATATTTATTAACATTTTATAAAGGAAAAAATCTGTAGAAATTTTGCTCAAGATTAGAATTTGTCTAACAAACTATGACACATTATTAGTCTTTCATAAACCTACTACAGATGTAAATGAGAACATATTGAAATGGATATATACATGAAGTTGAATTATATTAAAGACATATTTTAAAATGTTTTTAAATTATAAAATATTTTTATATGCTGCTACCTTTCATTTTTTTCTGAAGCACCAAGTTTTGATACATCCACACTCTTGCCGCCTGTCTTTTTTTTCTTTTCTCTCTTTTTTCTACTAAGCAGTTCATCCTTAATGTGGAAAGAATTATGGTTACAGGTTATCATTAACATGTATTCTTCAAATGTTATCAAGACTCTTCTGTGAAGGGTAAACATTATAGAGGAACATTTATGCAAATATATGTAGGGTCCAACATGATTAAGTAAAATCATCAATCTTTCACAATAACTGTTGCCATGGTATCCAGGCCTTAAACACACATGAAGTTCAGCACTGTCAGTCATGTGCATCTCCATAGCAATCAAAGTTTTCTAAGCAGAGAAAGCATTCAACTCACTTTTTCTCATTCATCCAACTTTAATAATGTCACTTCAAAAGGAATGAGTAAACAGATGCTAATTCATGAAGACTGATAAATATGTTGGATTATCTTTAACATATAAATAAAATCCATAGCAGAATAAACTATATAGTAGCATATTAGACCAAGAAAAGTGTAATAATTTTTTAACCAACTGATCTCTGAAGTTATAAAACTATATTCATTTCAAATCTCATTTAGTTAAAACATTTTTAAAGTCGACATTCATTATATAAAGGCCTGTGACACAAAAAAATTCCTAAAATAAGTCTTATATAAAAAATATTTCTATTTGAAGGTGATAATTAAGAAAACATGACTTGACTTTCTAATTTTCAGCTAGATATTTGGTTATTCATGAAGTTTTATAACAAACTCAAGTTCCATATTTTTAAAAAGAAGGATATTTTCTTCTTATTTCATGGGTTCTTCTTGACTTAGAAATATGTCAATCACTAAATATTGCGCACAAAACTACTGGAATGAGGAGTACATATAGAAAAACTGAAATTTTCATCAGTTGAAAAATAAATGTCTGACATTCCATGTAACATTAGGGAGGCTAGATCATTTATTACTAATACTTACCAGTTGTTTTTCCAGGTAGATTGACCAAACCACAGCATAATGACCCACTGTGAGAATAATGAACAACAGTAATGCCAGCTCAGCATTGCTCATTTTTCTCACCCGCCTGTAGTAGAATACAGGCTGTCGCCAATCTGGAAGTCCATTGATCAGAATATCATCATACCTACAGTAGCAAATATAACAGTTTTTCATGGGAGTTTAAAATAAAAACAAAAAACTTTATTAGTATCTATATTTACAAAGAGGAAAGAGAAAAGAATTTCTCCAAAATAGATACTAGTTATGTAGACCATCAGTATTACAATGTCTAGCTCCAGTCCACAGCTTTAGTCACTGACAACCTTCAACAAGGTGCACAGTAATATACAGTGCATGCCAGATCTAGTGTTTTTATGGCACCCATAGATGCGAGTCCTATTAATAGAATGACATCTCAACTAAAGGAGCTACCTATACTCTGTCTACTACAGTCTGTAGTAAAGACTCCATCGTTGAAGTCAGCAACAAAAGGAAGGATCTCAATAGGAGAAAAATCAAGATAAGAGCTATTTGTTACCATGTGTTACATATTAATTGAATCAAATTCAAAATAAATTTTCTATCAGTGCTTTTATTTCTAACCCTATACTATAGTGATCCAAGGTTGAAATATTTATATACATTATTTTATCAAAGCTTTTTAATGAGGTAAAAGCCTATAAAATAAGCACCTTTTAATTTTGTATTGCCACATTACTTTAGAAAATAAAAAACTCAAATTAGAAAAAGATGTGGAAACAATCACTGTTTATGTCAGATTTCTCAATAAAACTATTTGTAAACATTTGTGGCAATATCCTCATTTTTGGCTTTTGCTGGAAGAGAAGAACATTAACAAGTAAAAGCTTTCCTAGTCATGCATTTTAAAACGGCTTTCTTGGTACTATCAGGCTAAAAAAGTTACTTTAAAATAAAATTTCAACGGAATTTAAACTTATTTCTCAGACAATTATTGAGCAAATATTTTTAAGGTTAAAAATAAGGAGTAACATTTATGATTATAAAACTCAAAATGGTCACACACACTGTATGTTCAACACACACAACCTGTTAATCTTAATTGAACACAACTCATTAAATATTCTAATCACACTATTTCCAGAATTAAATCTTCACTGAAAGGCCTAATTTGGTGCAACACATTGACCAAAATATTTTAATTAAAAATATTCTGAGTTAGTCGCAGGCCTAATTACAGGAATAGAAATAGGGCCTATATTGTCAGGCAGGTCAGTAGAACTCAGTAGTAGGTTTTTCTCAAGTAAATTGACCGATCTAGGAATAATAGCGCAGCTGCTAAACTGCCAGTCTTGACATGTAAATCAATTTAAATGCAACAACTGCAGTAGCTACTTTGATAGTTATTAAATTGATACCTTGGAGATATGCTAAAAAAAATAAAGCAGAGGATTTATTACAGGCAACTTCTTTTTTCAGTAGAAAAACATTTAGCTATAAATGCAAAATATATTTTATTGGCAAATATAAAACCTGACTTTTAGATCAACTTAGGTTATTAATACTACTATCAGATCAGAATAACCAATGTTGAAAGCAAAGGACATTAATTAGTACTAAAAATCTTAAAAGGCAAACTGTGTAACATACAAAAGTCTACAAATTAAAATATGGTAGTGAAGCAGCTGGGCCAGACAAAATTTGGTGTTAAATATTCTTTTTTGATATTTATAAAAATTCTTGAATATTAACATCAAGATATAATATGACTTCATAGAAAACTATCATTTCTGTCCTCAAAAATTTATATTTAAATCTATCTTGTAAAATCTGCCTCATTTTAAATTAGAAATGGGTAGGTAATGGCATAACACAAGATTACAACATTCAAATGAAGTCCAATGAATGTTAAGTCCTGAATTTATTCTAAATTCATATTCCAGTTCAGATTTGTTGAAAGAAAAAAAGGTGAATATAAAAATCATTGCTTTCAGCAAATCTTTCCATGAAATAACTTCATGTAAAAAGTACGGTCATTAATAAAGAATAACAAAGAAAGTGGAGACAATTCCCTGATAGCATCCCTAAGTATTAAATTTGGTTTAGATCTGACTAAACTGTATTGAAAGAAAACACAGTTGAGCTCATAGCTAAGAATCTCATATCAAATATTTTATCACCAACATAGCTGAAAATACTATGTATCTGTCAATAGCTACTATTTCTAACCCACATATAAACTGTATTTAGTGCACAACCAAATTCAAGATAGCAAAACCGCATGTACTGAACACATTAAACACAACTAGATATTTACTAGGCTATGTCTGCCACTCTAAACAACAGTCTCCAAGGATTAAGCTTTAGAATCAATGCTCTATTGATTTTACTATCAAGGAACATTATGGCTCACACGACTGGCCATTTTAAGGAAAGATAGCCTCTATTATAGTTCACTTTTTAGAATATATGCTGTTAAAAGATAAATCACTGCTTTCCTGATGAAACATTGAAAAAACAAATACATTTCTTAAAGTACACACAGTTACTATTTTCCTAAGTTATTTAAGAAAAAACACTGTATTGACAACACAAAGTTTAAAACACCACTTTATTATGCTTTTTCTATATTTAAACATGTAACACTGTTAAAATGCTCTGTAACTGAGACTCAACAAACTATACTTAACTACTTGTTAAAGCCAGATTAAGACTGTAGAAATACAGAAATGTATTATAAAATACACAGAAGATCTCTATGATAAAAATATCACTGATGCAAAAAAATCATACGGAACTATAAAGGCACTTTCTTGGAAATCAAAACATTAATTGATCAATTCCACACATCCAACATATGGCCTCCTGTGTGTTTACTTCATTTGATTTTCTTTATGCATGATGAACATAAAATAATGGTTACATAATCATTAGTGAGCTCCATACTATAATCTGCAATTTATCAAACATATTTAGCCTAATATAAACACTAGAAAACAAATAAATTTAAAAATTATTTAATTACCAGCAGAAAAAAATTTATGGGAATTTAAAATGTTAGCACATTTTGAAATATAAAATAGTAAGTAAGTAACTAAAACAGAGAATTTGTACATTGTGAAATGAATATTTAAATAATTCTAGCATTTGCCTAAACTGTGACTTTTTCATGATATACAGCTTGAATTTTTAGCTTAACAGAATAACATAATTTCCATTTAGGTTACATTTTGAAATTTTCAGTAAAATTTAATGGTACGAAGATCATAAATAGGAAACAAGTCTGAATTAATTGATCTTGCTCTTCTTTAAAAAAATGCCAAAAATTATGGTATATAGAACTTTATTTATTGTATATAATAGGTGTCTTATATTTCTTAATTAGGGAAGGTTCTAAAATGGAGTTCTTATTCTTAAGATTAATGTTTATTTTGACTCGACTACATATGTAATGAAGTTTACAATAACCAGATAATGAATTTATAAAATTTAGCAGATTAAGGCTGAGATAATTATACTTTTAACTGCATTTGTAAATAAAACACGATTTTATCTAGTAAACTTAAAAAATACCTTCAACTTTAAAAATAAAGTAACATAAAATAGACAAAAAATTTAAAGTTGCACAATTGGGTTAGCAAAATAAGACTGGTTAAAAATTTACAATAGATTTTAGACAAAAGTAAATATGTTAACATTGCTAAAGCACAATCTAGTGTATGTATGTAATGATTGGTACTCAGCACTTTAGTTCAGCTAACAAGCAGGGCATGCATATAAAAATGTGTTGAAACATTGCTAGGCTACTGTTCCCCAAAATAAACAAGCTAGCTAAGGGGTTTAGAAAAGGCTGCTATGCTAGGTTTCCTTACACTAACCAGGAAAACCTGTTACAGTCACGCATTGCTTAATGATGGGAATGTGTTCTAAGAAATGTTCTGTTAAGTGATTTCGTCGTTGTGCGGACATCATAGAGCACACATCATAGAGTACACAAACCTAGATGGTACATCCTACCATACACGTATACTGTACTGAATACTGTAGGCAACTGTAACATAATGGTAAGTATTTGTGTATCAAAACCTAATTAAACATAGGAAAGGTACAGTAAAAACACGGAATTATAATCTTATGGGACCAGCATCATACACATGGTCCATCATTGACTAATATGTCATTATGAGGCATGTGACTGTATTTTCATGTTATAGTCTATCCCTGTGGGGAGAAAAAGGCTTAAAAGTTTATTCACAATTACACTACTAGGAATATATCTAAGAGAAAGGAAAATATATGTCTACAAGAAGATTTATATGTGAATGTTTGTAGCAGCATTGCTCATCATAGCCCCAAAGGGTAAACAACTCACACGTCCATCAAGTGGTGAATGGATAAATAAAAACAGTATTAATATATTCACACAATGGAATACTATTCAGCAATTAAAAAGAATGAATTACTGGTCTTTGCTACAATATGGATGAACCTCAAAAACATTACTTTAATAGAAGCCAGATACAAAAGACTACATATGGCATGATTCCACTTAGATGAAATGTCCAGAAATACAAATTTATAGACACAAAGTAGATCACTGATTGCCTGGGGCTGGGGATAACCATGGGGATATCCTGCAAATGGGTTGAGAGAATTTTTTGAAGTGATATGTTCTAAAATTGGATTATGGTGATGGTTTGCACAATTCTGTAAATTTATTGAAAATCACTGAATTGTATACTTAAAACAGGTGACTTTTTATGGTATGCAAATTCTATCTAAATAAGGCTGTTAAAAAACAAAACTCACCTTTTCTTTTTTTAAAAAAAGGTTATCCAGTTTGTTAATTTATCTATTTCATTGCTATTCCCTTTTCCACCAAAATTTAAAGAATGCAACTGATTTCAGTGAAAACATAATTATACGTAAGGGAAATAAACAGGAAATATGTCTATGACAATTTTCCAAACTGCAAATTCCTAGGTTATGCACTTAAAAGCATTTATTCAATGAATACTTACAATAAATAATTGGGATACCAAAAAGCATTTTTAATGCCAATATGAGACAAGCTTCTTTTAGAAGATAAAGCTGACTGTGCTTTTTTTCTAAAGGAATTATAAACATTAGGTAATTGTCTGCAGAGATGCCTTTCTCCGGTATGTTTAAATACTCATAGGTCACCTGGCCTCAGGTGCTAGCTTTAGAGGAGTGATTCTTAGCTTGATTAGTTAAGACTTTTGCCTCAAGGAAAACCAGTTACCAAAGAGTTACTTGTGCCTCAGGGTGTATAAATATTACAGCTGTTTGTATAACTGTCAAATCCATTTTTTCTACCAACACTCCAAAGTAAATGCAGAGGGAACTAACTAATCCTTAAGAGATGATGTTAGATGATTCCATGTTAATGAAGAAACAATTTATACATAAGAAGTGATTTGTTTTGAAAAGATAGAAATAATCTTGGTAATTGAAAGAAATTGTTACAAAGTTTACTGACTTTTAAGATAACAAACAAAAAGATAAAATCTGAAGCCAAAGATGTTAGAAGACTAAATAAAGCTATCTTTACAGACACATTCTTAATGTGTGAAACAAAACTAGGGGCTCACTGAGAGAAACCAACTAGAAAATATGCACAGAATGACCAACAATTCTTTCAACACACTTCCAGGACTCTTTCAACATTATGGATTATCTCAAACCAGAGGAATGTCTGCTATGGTATCTGGACCAATGCCAGCCCTTGTTATAAAGCAAAAAACACTTTAAGAGAATATACTGAATCCTTGTTTTGCAATCTGACAAACTGAGGTATTCAAGTTAAAGATTTAAGATGAGAACCAAGAGTGGTAGCTAACATTTTAGGATACAGAATAATTCCAGAGAATACATTTGAAGATTCAGAATGTCACATAGCATATTTTGGGCGGTTGTCTTTACGGGGTATTAGCCCCCATAGAGAAATACAAACAGTGAGAGGCTATCTTTAGCTTAAATCTGAAATACCTAGTTTGTTTTTATTTTAAGGTACTGTTACTGTAGAACAAAATCTTCAAACTTTGGATTGTGGCTCACTAGTGTCTTGTGAAATTAACTCAGAGGACCACAACCAACATTGTTTAAAAATAAAAAAGCCTAGTTTAGACTAGTCTAGAATAGAAAACAGTATGTTTCAGACACAATAAAAAGTTTTCTGAAACTTTTGTTTCAGTTGTGTGTGTGTGTGTCCTGAGGCATGATGCAAAATGAATTTCTTACTGAAGTCTGACTTAAAAATTTTTGAAACCCACCACAATCATGTCTACATTCCATACATTCTGTAGCAGTAGAGGAAAGGGGCCCCTCTGCAATCTCCTCTTAAGTCACTGGCACTATAAACCACTATATAAATATATTACCCCTCTTCTGAAAGGGGCACAAAGAAGTGTTAGAGTGAGGGGCTGCCTCCACTCTGAAGTTTAACCCTAAATGCAGAATCACTGGAGCAGAGGGAAGGAAGCAAAAGAAACAGGATAAAGAAGCAAATATTCTTCTTCCACCCCTATCTTCTACAGGCTTATACGAGCTTATATAATTGGATTTATCATTCTGAGAGTGCGGAAACAGCAAGAAAGGGTATTAACTTGACTATCACTAACAGTTAAATCTTAAACATTTAAGGAATAGTGGGGAAAAAGACCACCAAGCTCAGATAGGAGCCATTAGGATATATTGAAAAGAATGGACATTTGTTTGAAGTCAAGTGCTATTTGTATTTCCCAGGGCATAAACAGCCATGTTAAAAATCTTATCTAATGAGGCCAGGACTTGCTAACGTTATGACTCATGATCCTGAAGCCTGTAAGTATCAAATCAACCTAGAGAATATTTTCAATAGAAATTAATTCTGCTCCAAACGTGTATTTTAAAAACATTGCATTTCTTGGAAGGAATAAAAACAAAATACTAACTTACAATAAACAAAATGTTTCATGAGACTTAATTCTTTCCTTTAGAAACTATGGCATGAAACTATAAGATCTTAATTCAAAAGCAGAAATGAACACTCACCTCTGCCTTCGTTCATCATCCTTTAAAACTTCATAAATGGCCACCAACTAAAATAGAAGCATTACTTTAAAATAAAAATACTCTCAACTATAAGAAATCACGTAGGAAGGTGAAGGCACTATAATGCACGTGCAGAAATTCCTATGTGCCCATATATACAATAAACAGTAAAATCTCAAATATCAGTAACAGTTTATGTTTTTGGTTGCACCTTAAAAGGTTAAAAAAATTACATGATATCAAAATGAATCTTTGTGAAAGATGCGATAGTAACAGTTACTTTAAAATATGACTTATAAAAGCAAAAGCTGTAATTTCGACAAGAAAATTATGAAGATTATGACCCTCTAAGAATTTAGAGATGCTAATACAAAATGATAAAAACATATCTTGTATAAAATTTGAATTAAAATATATACATATTTTAAACTACTACCTCATTTTCAAATGGAAACATTCTATATATGTTAATATTTCTATAATAAACATACTTATTAACACATTTGTCACAAAATATATATTACAGCATATTTCACTTACTTGTCTAAACTGAGTTTCTGCATTTTCATCTTTATTCTTGTCTGGATGTAAACTTAGTGAAAGCTTACGATATGCTTTTCTGATGTCTGCAGATGAAGCATCCTGGAGGTGGTAGGGGGAGGGGGAAAATACAAAGCAAACTTTGTCAGAAAAAGAAATTCCCAGAACCTTGTTAAGATCTGAGAAGACAGCCAACCAAGTGCAGGACCCCAGGCAATGTAATTTGAGCAATCAGTCTAACAACCAGGCTATGCAACTAGCCTGACCCACATGACTGAACAATTATTCAATCTAATTTGGCTCTCGTCTTAACCTTTCATTACCATACAGTCATTTAAAGAAGACAGTATTTGGCAAAACTTTTCAAACACTTGCCTTCTTAAAATTAACCAATAAATCTTTTTCAGTAATTAAGAGATCAAAAAGAAACAAATTAAAAATTAATACATCTGTGTGCCTTCAAAGACGGTCTTTATTTATTTGAGAATCTGAAAGCCAATTTCTGAATCCCAGACTAACCATATGTGGTTTCTTTACTGTTATTTATATTAAATTTATCATCTAGCAACAACCTATGGAATCTCAATTTCACATGCCAAAAAGTATGCCTATTTGAAGGCAGTCAGAATTGTATTTATCCAAAATAATTATGATTAGAAATAGTTATGTATATTGTACTTAACATTTATTTAGTATTTAAAGTGTTTTCAATGTTGTCCAGTTTCCTCAGGCTGGTTTGTAGAAATAAATTTGCCCAACATCATACAGTTTAAATATATTTAAAAGGTCATTATGGTTCAGTACTTCAGATTAAGTGGATGTTAAAATTACATTTTATGTAATCCTGCATGCACAGGTAAAATCATAGAACATCATTCTACATGGCCAGTATAAAATGCTTGACAATAACAAAGAGCACACTATCAAGCTGGGGTTTAAAACTTGATCTCCACTGAGTTTAAAAGATATTCCAATAACATATTCACATTGGGGCAAATTATAGTAAAATTGCTATTATTCTATTAAATGTTGTCTCTTGTTTGATAGCTGTTTGTCCAATTAATTCCTAAAATTACTTTACTAAAAAGTTCAAATAACTAAAAAACCAAACCAACAAAAAAATCTATATACTTGGGACTAAATAGTTGTTAAAGAAATAGAGTTACAAAGAGACAAAGTGAGACTATAATTGATTAGTCTGTCGGTTTTTCCTTAATAAACCATTATTTTCATTACCAGTTTTCTGGGGCTTGTTGCTGCAGGCCAGTATGCTACCCTAGGTATGAATATTTTGTGATGTGTAGAGGGTTGAGGAGCTATAAAATTGGCAAAGTAAGTATTGCAGGTATTAATAATATGGTTACAATTTTCATTCTAATTTGCTTAATGAAATTGACATGTTCCCTATATTAGAGGATAGGTAATGTGGTAGGAAAGGATGATTATTTAATGAAAATCTATGATGAATCATTTTGTTGAGCAAGAGGTCAAGTGCCAAATGAATAACTATTTTCTAATTGGGATTTTAATTTTAGATTTTATTAAATTGGGACTATATCATAAAGAAAATTATTCCAAAAGTAGAGTTCTTAGAAATTAAGAGTGTATGTATTTTCTTCCATTACAAAATTAATACATGCTCATTATGGAACATCTATGACTTCCTTAAAAACAAAAAAGACTAATAGTCACCTAAGGCATTTCCCTGCTTCCTTTCTTGTCCTTCTGACACCAATCCATCATTTTTCTGCCGCAGTGGGTACCCCAAATGGGGCCAGATGGTTCTCCTATTTCAAACCCTTCAGCAGCTCCCAAGTGCCTATGTTTTCCGATCTTCTTAGCCTTGTCTCTCATCATCTTGGCTTACCCTCCTGGTCCCTCAGATCATCTTCCTGCATCCCAGCCTTAGGATGCATCTCACTAACTTCGTGTTGCTGTTTTTCACCAAGCTACAGATATAGACAGTTGTCTTCTCACCAAGAAACCAGTTTCTCAGGCTACACACAAATAGTGCCTGACTATTACTATTTCCCTCTTGAGGATCCACCCAGTAGAGTTATTTCACCAATAAGCTCTACCCTAAGTGGAGACAGCTGAAAAACAAAACCATTTTCCTATCTACAAAGACATGCTCTAGACAAGTTGTACCTCAAACTAGCTTATACATTTATTTCATTTTAGTTATTCAATAAATCTAATTTATTTTATCTTCATAACAAACCTATGATGTGTGAACAGTTGTTATCAGGCCCATTTTACTGAAGAGGTAAGTCAGGCAGAGAAAGGTTAAGTAACTTCCTCAAGTTGGTACTGCTGGCACACAGATGAAAACATAATTCAAACCCAGAAAATGCTGCTTCAGAATCAGAAATCTTTATGTTGACTGTTTAGATTTAGGCTGAGTAACTGCACAAGAAGATACAGCTTGGGGAAGGCAGTGAGAACAGCTGTCACATTCTTGTTGATCTGATAAACTATATGGAACATGTCCACAGAATTGCAATGTGAATACGTTCCACTGGAGTTTTAACTTTTTTTTTTTTTTGAGACAGAGTCTCACTCTGTTGCCTGGGCTTGAGTGAGTGCCCGGCGTCTGCCTAGCTCACAGCAACCTCACACTCCTGGGCTCAAGCGATCCTTCTGCCTCAGCCTCCCGAGTAGCTGGGACTACAGGCATGCGCCACCATGCCCGGCTAATTTTTCTATATATATTTTAGTTGTCCATATAATTTCTTTCTATTTTTAGTAGAGACAGGGTCTCGCTCTTGCTCAGGCTGGTCTCGAACTCCTGAGCTCAAACAATCCACCCGCCTCGGCCTCCCAGAGTGCTAGGATTACAGGCGTGAGCCACCGCGCCTGGCCTCCAGTGGAGTTTTAAAGGTAAAGACTCTGGTATGTGTTGGCTTCTCTACCACATTTTACACCACACATTTCTATTAAAGGCCTGAATGTTAGAACATTCATCTCCCGTATTCAGCCGATTAGACCTTTTATCTCTCTGGCTGGTAGAGAAAAATTTTTGATAGCATTATGGGTGAATTGGTCATCTTTAACACTTTTGATGTGAGGCGATCTACTGGATTCATTTGCCAGGATTCTTTCTCTTCTAAATGTGATATGGTTCTTTGGCAAGCTAAACATGAACTATCTTAGCACTCGGATGACCTCTATAAAGAGACATATAGTCACTCTTTAAAAAAATAAAAAAAAATTGAAAGCAATATATGCTCATCAAAACTGAAACAACATGGTAGCATGTCAGTGAAAATAGCAGAGCAGGGAACTTAAAGAGCCAGTCTCTCCACAGAAACAGTGAATAAACTGGCAAAAACTGTCAAGAATCAACTTTATCTGAACTCTGAAAACCAGTCAAAATTTATAGCAATTAGGCAAACACTTAAGAAAAAGACAGGCAATTTTCACTAAGGGTCCTGAAGATGCCAACCTAAGTTCTTGGTGTGGGTTCCTAATGCCAGAGGGAGCAGAGCTGATCCTGTTCTCAAAGAACTGTAGTTGTTTATTTTGACCTGTCTGTTGGCCCCCTGACACACTGTGTAAAGGGCTTGCCTTTATTTTGCCAAACTCAGAACTCCACCAGGGCAGAGAGAGCATTTGTCGAAAACACTTAAAGGTAAATTTATTAGCAGGTACTGAATGGGGCAAGGGATTGCAATTGGGGCAAACAAGGAATACATCAAAAAGCCTGGGAAGTGAGGAAAGACTGGGGAGTGAGAAACTTTGTGGGTATAAGGGCTTCATAAAGCTTCCACATAGTCCTTGGAAACTAGAAGGCCATACCTTCTAATTTTCAGAGTACATGCTCAGAAAGACCTGAGAGGGCCCTAAGTTCTCACCTCTGGCTGATCTTCAGGCTCTGCACAAGAAAAAACTGAAGGCTAAGAAAGAGCTGTAAACTGCCCAGAAGGCATGCCCCAATATATACATAGAACCCATTGGGAGATACATTTATACAGTCATGTACCTCATAACAACATTTCCATTATGATGGATCACATATACTACAGTGACCCCATAAGATTATAATGGAGCTGAAAAATTCCTATCACCTAGTGACATCTTAGCCATCCTAATGTCATAGTGCAATGCATTATTCACTTGTCACTTGTTTGTGGTAATACTGCTGTAAACAAACCTACTATGATGCTAGTTGTATAAATGTATGGCACATTCAATTATGTACAGTACATAATACTTGATAATGAACAATATGTTACTGGTTTATACATTTACTATACTACACTATAATTTTTATTATTACTTTAGAGCGTACTCCTTCTACTTATTAAAAAAAAAAAAGCTAACTGTAAAACAGCCTCAGGCAGGCTGTCCAGGAGATACACCAGAGAAGTTATTATAAAAAAAAATGACAGTTCCATGTGTGTTACTGACCTTGAAGATCTTCCAGTGGGACAGGATATGGAGGTAGAAGACAGTGATGCTGATGACCCTGACCCTGTGTAGGCCTAGGCTAATGTGTGTGTTTCTGTCTTAGTTTTTAATAAAAAAGCTTAAAAGTAAAAAAAAAAAAACCAAAAAACAAATTTAAATAGAAAAAGCTTATACAATAAGAAAGAAAACATTCTTTATAGAATTATAAAGAAAACATTTTTATACAGCTATATAATGTGTTTACGTTTTAAGCTAAGTGTTATTAAGAAAGAGTTAAAAGGTTAAAAAAAAGTTTATAAAGAAAAAAGTTATAATAAATGAAGGTTAATTTATTATGGAACAAAGAAAAAAATTTTTTTTATAAATTTGGTGTAGCCTAAGTGTACAGTGTTTATAAAGTCTACAGTAGTACACAGTAATGTCCTAAGTCTTCACATTCATTCACCACTCACTCACTGACTCACCTAGAGCAACTTCCAGTCCTATAAGCTCCATTCATAGTAGGTGTTCTATACAGTTGTACCATTTTTTATCTTTTATACTATATTTTTACTGTACCTTTTCTATGTTTAGATACACCAGTACTTACCATTGTGTTACAATTGCCTACAGTATTCAGTACAGTAACATGCTGTACAGATTTGCAGCCTAGGAGCAACAGGCTATACCATACAGCCTAGGTGTGGAGGAGGCCATATACCATCTAGATTTTTGTAAATATACTCTACAATGTTCACACCATAACAAAATTGCCCAATGACGCATTTCTGAGAACATATGCCCATCATTAAGCAACAAATGACCATATATTTCTGGTTCCAAATGTTTAAGGAAATCTCTGCTGAATCATTAGCTGATCACTAAGCTAACTGAACTGAGATTCTAGTGGCCAGTAAAGCAAAGAATATACACTTTACAAAAGTGTATATTTCAGAAAAGTCACTAGACAAACAACACCAACCACAAGCAGCAAAAACAAATCCTGAGGAGGTGGAAGAATACAGTTGCCATATTATATATTTAAAATGTCTAGTATTCAGTAAAATATTTTGAGGTAGGCAAAGAAACAAAAAAGCATGGTCCACACACAAAGAAAAAGAAATTAATAGAAACTATCCCCCAGGAAGTCCAGATATTGGACTCACTAGACAAAGACTTTAAATCAACTATTTTAAATATACTCAAAGAGCATGCACGAAGAACTAAAGGAAAGTATAAGAATGATGTTTTACCAAATTGAGAATATCAAGAAAAAGACAGAACCTTTAAAAAGGAATCAAATAGCTGGGTGTGGTGGCTCACACCTGTAATCCTAGCACTCTGGAAGACTGAGGTGGGAGAATCGCTTGAGCTCAGGAGTTTAAGATTAGCCTGAGCAAGAGTGAGACCTTGTCTCTACTAAAAATAGAAAAATTAGCTGGGAGTTGTGGTGTGCACCTACAGTCCCAGCTACTCAGGAGGCTGAGACAGGAGGATGGCTTGAGTCCAGGAGTTTGAGGTTGTATTGTGCTACAATGACGCCACTGTAATCTACCCATGGCAAGAGTGAGCCTCTCTCTCAAGGGGGGCTGGCACGGAGAGAGAAAAGGAACCAAACAGAAATTGTGTATTTGAAAAATACAATAACTGAAATAAAAATTTCACTAGATGGGGGCTCAACAGCAGATTTGAGTAGGCAGAAGAAAGAATCAATGAACATGAAGATAGGTCAATTGAGATTACCTGATCTAAGGAACAGAACAAAAAAGGAATGAAGAAAAATGAACAGAGCCTAAGAGAATTGTGAGACATTAAGAGTACCAACAAATATACAGTGAGAGCACAAGAGAGAGAAGAAAGAGAAAAAGGGACAGAAAAAATATTTGAAGAAAAAATGACTGAAAACTTCAAAAATGTGATGAAAGACATGAATCTACACATCCTAGAATATTAACAAAACCCAAGTAGTATAAAACCAAGGACATCTATACTTACAGTCAAACTGTTGAAAGACAAAGACAAAGGAGAGAGAATCCTGAGAGTTGCAAGAGAGAAGTAAATCATCCATGTGCAAGGGATCCTTATTAAAATTAACAGCTAACAGCTCATCAGAAATTATGGAGGCCAGAGGTAGTAGAATAACATACTCAAATGCAAAAAAAAAGCCAAAAAACCCCAAAACCAAAAACCCCCTGTAAACCATGAATCCCATATCCAACAAAACCATCCCTCAAAAATAAAAGAGAAATTAAGATAGTCTAGTTAAACAAAAAATAACAGTTCACTGCTAGTAGATTTGCTCTATAAGAAATGCTGCAGGGAGTCCTTCAAGCTGAAAGAAAAAAAAATACTAGACAGTAACTTAAATCAGCACAAAGCAATAAAGAACACTGGTAAAGATAATGCTAAGGTCCTGAATGTTTGTGTTCTTTAAAAATCCATGTGTTGAAATCTAATCTCCAACATGATGGTATTAGGAGGTGGGGCATTTAGGAGGTGATTAGGTCAAGAAGGCTCTGCCCTCAGAAATGAGATTAGTGCCCTTAAAAAAGAGGCCCCATGGAGCTTCCCTTTTTTGCCCTTCTGCCATGTGAGGACACACAGAAGGTGCCCTCTATGAGGAATGGCCCCTCACCATACCGTAAATTTGCTGGTGCTTTGATCTTGGACTTCCTAGCCTCCAGAACTGTGAGCAATAAGTTTCTGTTGTCTATAAATTACCCAGTATAAGGTATTTTGTTATAGTAGCCCAACAGACTACTATAAAACTCTGCCATCGTAGTGAGAAGCCAGCCACAGGCAATACATAAATAAATGGGTGTGGTGGTGTTCCAATAAAATTTTATTTACAAAAATAGGTAGTGATTGTTTTTGGCACATGGACTATAGTTTGTTGATCCCCGATGGGGTCAATGGATTGCCAATAATCTAAAATTCATTCTATTTATACAGTGTCTCCACACATGTGACACCCACCTTTTTTTTTCATGTCCGTCAGGTTGTAGAAAAATACGTGGCTAATTAACCCCCGCAAACAATCAGTAGACCCTATTTAGGATCTGACCAAAACAAACTCTTCTTAATAAAACTTCCTATTGTCTTAAAAAAAAAACTCAGGAATATTACAGGGGAAGGTCATACATATGGTTATCAGATTCCATAATGAAGGAAGACTACAGTCATACAAACTGTATATTTAGTCGCATAGTTGAGAAACTTTAAACTGTGGTTGATATCTAGGAACCTTAATTTGTGTAGCGTTATTAACCAAGATCAACTGCCTCAAGGTTATGTGTCAAATAATGGACGGACATTTTGGTCGGTGACAGACCAGACAGATATATGACAGTGGTCCCATAAGATTATAATGGAGCTGTCCTATACAGGTATACTGTTTTTTAATCTTTTATACTATACTTTTTCTATGTTTAAATATGTTTAGATACACAAATACTTAATGTTGTGTTATAATTGCCTACAGTATTCAGTACAATAACATGCTATACAGTGTGACAGGCTACACCATTTGGTTTGTCTAAGTACATTCTATGATGTTCATATGACAAAATCACCTAATGACGTATTTCTCAGAATGTAACCCCATTGTTAATTGAGGAATAAGTGTAATTTCATGTAATCTTTCTGACTAGGTCTTTGGGTCATTTTAGCATCTGATATTACTGATTAAAAGTTTATGCTAAACTCTTCCTAATGATTTTGCTCTTTACTATGACCTTTACATGTAAATTTATCAGTCAATACAGCTTTCTCACCCCATCTCCATCACCTCAAAAAAAATCAACAAAAAGCCAAAACCAAACCAAACCAAAGGTATATACCTGTACAGAAGTACATTTAGCACTAGAAGAAATAAATAATAGAGACACTCAAAGGAAGTTGTGTTTGGTCAGTGGATAAGGAGGATAAAGCAGGAAACATATATTCATCACAATATCTTTAGGACCACAGGATTTTATACCAGGTACATATAAAATAAATTGAAAAGGGAAATATTTTTAAAATAAATTTTAAAGTAAAAAATAATTTTCCATGGCAAATAAAAATAATAAATATAATTAAGTAGTTTACTTCATGATAAATTTTAGGTCTGGGCTTCTGTGGCTAATATGTTACAAAAGAAACAGGGAGAGGCTTTGGGTTTCTCCATCACAGATCACTGTTAAAGTGAATGGTCTTTGGAGAAATCTATTGAAATTTATGTAAGATTATAGCTTTGAAATTCTTAGCCTTAAACTATATATAGTAACCAACGATATGTTAAACTATATCAAATCCTGGTTATTAATCTATATCAAATTCTGGTTATTGATATAGAACATTTATTATTCTTTGAGAGTCAAGGTCAGTAAGAATGATTTCTTGACAAATCAGATAAAAATTTCCGCGTAGTAAAAGAAGAAGATTTTCTACCTGTTTATTTTAGGAATGTGGTTTGCCCCCTTATTTTAAACTCTACTTAAATAAATTTGGGTCAATAACATGTTTATTTCAGTTGGATACACCTCTGATATTTCAGAGGATACACCTCTACCATCTTCATAAGATTAAAAAGGTAAGCACTCTCTAAAATGTAGATAAACAAAAGACTGAGGCCTCAAGAGACAGATGCTTTTGATATCTAATTACTGGAGGACTGAGATGGCAGGAACATCAGACCAACTATTCACAAAACAAAATCATCATTTCTATAATCTGGTAACTAGATTAGTTATCTCAGACTATGTCTTGCAACAGATTTATCTTTAAAAGGAGGTCCCTTTAACAAGTCAATGGCAGTGGGGGAAGGATGTACAGCTCTATATTAAAGAGATTTAAGAGACAGAACAACCAAATGTAATGTATGGAATTTGTTTGGTCCTTGATTCAAACAAAACCAGGATAAAAAGACATTTCTGAGACAACTGGGAACATCTGAATAAGCACCGTGTACTAGATCCTATTAAGGAATTATTAATTACATTGGGCGGGATAATAACATTTTGGTTAAGAAAATATCTTTATCAAGAGATGCACAGTGAAGCACTCAGGAGTAAACTGTCATAATGTTTGATATTCATCTTAAAGTACTTCAGAAAAAAAGAACAATGTAGCAAAATGTTGACAATTATTAAATCTGAGTGTTGGGTATATAGGAATTCATTAAAATATTCTCTCTACTGTTGTGTATGTTTTAAGTTTTTCATAATAAAAAGTCAAAAAAGAACGGGAGTGAGCAATAAATCATATAATATATAATTAAATATAACAGTATTATGATTGGTAATTTGTGATATATGTGTTTAGTAAGTGTTCTTGAAACAGAAGACATGTGCCATAAGAGACAAACTAGTAATATCCTAGAATTTTTAAAAAAGAAAAAAAAGGGGAGGAGGGAAGCAAAGAAGGGTAAGTGGTAAAGCAAAAGCTATTATTTGATTTTCATTCATTATTACAGAAATACAGGTTTTACTATCATCTTTAAGGATCAGAAAGTAACCACTGTGCAACAGAAAAGCACATGAAAATATCCAAATTAAAAGAAATTTTACTAAGCCAACAAAAGCAAGTAAAGGAAAATAACAAAAAAGTATAATAGACAAGGATAAGAGAGAAAAAACAAAACTGAGCATATTACTTCCTCAGTAACTATAAACATATACTGAATTCCTTTATTAAAATACAAATAACCAACAAATTGAGTTAAAAAAAAAAAACTCAAAAGACTGAAAACAAAGATGAACAAAGAAAGAAGCAAACCAAAAAAAAAAAAAAAAAAAGCAATAGTGTTGATATTAATATTAGAAAATAGGAATTCAAAGTCAAAAGTAAGCAACAGGACAAAGTGTGGTTAAGAAGTAACTATAGAAAGTCTAATTCATTGATAAGTTTAAGTAGTCATAAACTATTTTGTTCCAAACACCCAAAATTCATCCACATAACAGCAAAAACTCCTAAATATAATAACTTGATAAAAACAATCACAGTAGAAGACGTTAATATACCTTTTCCAGAATTCAACAGATCAAGTAAGCCAAAAATAAGCACAGTTATAAAGAATTTGAATAGTAATTTTTTAAAAACCAACAACTTTAAGATGCTTATATTTACATAAGTATTAGGTCATTAAATATGAAATTTCTGATTTCAAATCAAAAGTTTATTATATTTCAACAAGCAGTAAAATTAATCAAAGTATGTGCCTAAACTATCAACACAGTTTTGTCATCTTAACAGTAGCTCGTTTATGCCAGCAGTGAAGAAGCCTGAAGAGCAAGTGGCGATGAAATTGCAAAAAGCATTTTCCACAGCTTGCTTAGAATTGAATATTTTTCCTTGCCAGAAGTGGCCCAAAGTCTGGAAGAAGTGGTAGTCAGTTGGTGCAAGGTCTGCTGAATAAGGTGGATGACAGAGAGTTTCCAAGTCCAGCTTCTAGAGTTTAAGCAGTGTTGTTTGTGCAACATGTGGTCCACCATTGTCTTGCAAGAGGATTGCCCTGTCTCAATTGACCAATCTCGGCCGCTTAATCACAAGCATCATAATCATTTTATCCAGCTGGTTGCAGTAGACATCCACTGTCATTGATTGACCAGGTTTCATGAAGCTGTAGTGGATAATACCAGCACTGGACCACCAAACAGACACCATTAGCTTTTTTTGATGAATATTCAGTTTTTAACTGTGTTTTGGCACTTCCTCTTTATCCAGCCATTGTGCTGAATGCTTGTGATTGACAAAAAGAATCCATTTTTCATCACACGTCACAATACAGTGTAGAAATGGTTCGCCTTTATGTCATGATAGCAAAGAAAGGCAAGCTTCGGGACAATTTCTCTTCTGAAACTCGTTTAATTCATGTGGAAGCCATCTATCCAGCTTCTCTACCTTGCTGATTTGTTTCAAATTGTCCAATATTGTTGGAATAGTAATGTCAAACCTTGCTGCTAATTCACACGCAGGTTGAGATGGATTCACTTCCACTACAGCTTTCAGCTCATCATTATCCACTTTGGTCTCGGGTAGCCCACTGGCTCATTTTCAAGATTAAAATCACCAGAACAGAACTGCTCAAACCATCCATGCACTTTGCATTCATCAGCCACATCCTTCCCAAACATTTCGTTGATATTTCAAGATGTCAGTGCTGCATTAGTTCCACGAAGGAATTCATATTTGAAAATAACATGAATTTTTTTTTTTGAGACAGAGTCTCACTCTATTGCCCCGGCTAGAGTGAGTGCCGTGGCGTCAGCCTAGCTCACAGCAACCTCAAACTCCTGGGCTTAAGCAATCCTACTGCCTCAGCCTCCCAAGTAGCTGGGACTACAGGCATGCGCCATCATGCCCGGCTAATTTTTTTTTTCTATATATATTTTTAGTTGGCCAGATAATTTGTTTCTATTTTTTAATAGAGACGGGGGTCTCGCTCTTGCTCAGGCTGGTCTCGAACTCCTGACCTCGAGCAATCCATCCGCCTCGGCCTCCCAGAGTGCTAGGATTACAGGCAACATGAATTTTTGACTTATCCATGGTTTCATAAAAATTGCTCTAAAAAAATGTAAAGATAATCACAAGCCAAAACGTTCATTTGAAAGACTAAGGATGTACCTTCACAAGAAAAACAAAACAGTAAGTGTCAAAGTAAAATGTCAGAGATAGCAACTGTCAAACTTAGTACTAAAGGAAATCAGACATTTCTTACTTAATAACCTAATACCAGTATACAAATATATATATTACCAGCAGATTATACCAGACCTATATTCAGGGCTCATTAAAAAAAATGAGTAATAAATTTGGTCATAAAGGAAGCCTTAATTCTAAAACAGAGATATTTTACAACCTATATTTTAAAACAACAAATCAGTATCAGTGACCAAATGATAAAAAAAACCTCAGCAACTTCTAAATTTTTAAAACACAGAAATAAAAATTTAAATTACAAATTGCCTAGAAATTAGTGAAAAGGAAAATGTTTCACATCAAAATCTTTGAGAGTTAAAGTTCTACTTAGAGGAAAATGTATGTAGCTTTAAGTGCTATTTACTCAACAAGACAAACTTAAAATGAATGAATAAAGTGAGCAGCCTAAAAAAATAGAAAAAGAATAAAATATACCAAAAGAAGGAACAGATAAACATAAATGCTGAAATTAATAAAATAGAAAAGAAAAAAGCTAGTTCTTTTGAAAGATATGCAAAATAAATAATTCCCTCACAAGTACGATTAAAATAAATATAGCAGACAGTGTCTCACTAATTACTTAAACCTCAGTTTCTATATCTGGAAAATGGTCATGTATCTGCTTTTCCTTCCTTTCCTCTGCTTCTGCATACTGTACCTTCTCATAGCAGGGCCACATGATCTCATCTGAAAGCTCAGCTCAGATAGTTCTAAAAAGTGTTAACAGAAAACATTTAAAATCTGTCATTCACCTAATATAGTTGCGCATTTTATTTCCCTTTCAGAGACAGACTGGTCCCTAATCCCAATGCTCCAGTTCCTTTTACAAGGCTTTTTTCCTGCTGCGTTTCCTGTCAGGTTATCTAATTCTTGGCAGTCTCCTTCCCAAAGTCAAGAGCCCTGCCCCTAAATGTCTGCCCATGTGCTGACATGTCCCCAGTGCCCACAGCTGGATCTCTTAAACTCTTCACTGACTGCTCTTGCTAAACTGATTAGTCCAGTTTCCCACTGGTATGTTTCTCTCCTACATAGTCAGGAAGTGAGAAAGATGACTGCAGTCATGCAAATGTTTGTTTCAAATACATGCCACAACAATAAAAAATGGATAGGCGCCCATGTCTGTAAACGGAAAAAGCAAATGCAGCAGAATCATGGCCTCCATCTGATTTCTACCTTTTAAAACTTGTAAAAGTACATCTTACTAGCCAAAGTTACATTATATCCAGAATACCTGCTGCAAGTGCATCTGGGAAACAATGATTAGCTTTTGGCACTGCAGTACAGGAAAGCGTACCAGCATGTACACACACAATGGTGAAACCAGTCCGCTGTTTTTACCACATAGACGATTTGTTTTTTCATATTATCCACCAATTTTCATAAACAAATTCTTACAGCATGTAAAGACTGATAAATTTGCAAAATAAAAGTGTAAACCAGAAGTGCAACAGCATGACATTGGAGACTTTTCTTTACATCTCTGAGATTAACTTACACTTTTAGGGTGTGTGTTTATCTCCATATAAATAGAAATGTAATATTCCATTACATTTTTACTTTCTCTTCAAAGATTGTCAGGGTAAATTTCTAAACTATTCATAGTGTAGTCTGTAAATTCCTTGAAAACAGAGACCAATTCAATTTGTTTTTTTTAAGTTCCCACTGGAAAGCATAAATCATGAATCTTGGGGAGCTCCCCAAATTTGCTCCTTCCCTAGTCTTTCTCTTCTAAGTAAATGGTACCTCTTTACTTAACAGTGTAGGCCAAAAATCTAACAGTAAATCTCAATTATTTTCTTTCCTCTGGCTCCTTATATAATTCATCAGCCATCCAAGTGCTTCCACAATCCTACTCAGAGCCACCTATTCTTGCCCCTCTATGGGACTCTGTTCTAAGTATACCCTGCTTCAAATGTCATGGCTTCTGCAGTAAAGTGGATATTTATTCCACCTTCCTTCTGGTCCAGCACTGTATAAAAAGAACTTTGTACAATGATGAAAATGTTCTGGATCTGTACTGTTTAACATTGTAGCCACTAGCTACATGTGGCTACTGAGCACTTGAGATGTGAGTAGCATGACTAAAGAATGAAGTTTTAACTTCTATTTTATCTATTAATTTAGATTTAAATAGCCACACGTAGCTAGTGGCTACTATATTAACTAATGCATTTCTAGAGTGCCTTCCCATATTATAGAGGCTAGACAGCAAAAAACTGAAAGTGGTTTAGGTTTAGCCCATCAGATCCACTCTGATATAGAACACAGAAATGCAGCAATTGACCACATCTGATGGCAAATGAGGCCATGGGCTTTTCTGTGACGGTGTTAGCAAAGGCCCTAGTATTCAAGCACTAGCTTTATGGGTTGTTGGGTACTTCTCTGAGCGGGGCAGGTATGGTTCTGAAGCTGGCAGCAGTTACAGTAAGTTAACTGATTACGGTAGCTACCTGATCATAGTGACTTCGTAAGTGTAGCAATCCTAGTATGGCACAGGTGAGAGAGATTGGATAAGTCTAGGATAATCACATGGGAGACAGAATTAAAGTACCACAGAAGAGTGGCAATGACTTTGTCTTGAGTAATCTGCAGGGGAGACAGAATTAAGAGTAAATAATGTTCTTAGTCAAATCATGTTGAACATTTTGAATATATACTATTTTTGTTTGTCAATTATACCTCAATAAAGCTGGGAAATAATCTAAAAATTAAAAAGAAACAGAAAAGAGAAAAGCGTTATTAGAACTTCTGTTGATGAATTAGATTGGGGGAAAGTTGCAAATGATAGGTAACTGTGGCCGTCAGACTTACACAAATAAGGACACTGATACCATTCACAGAAACAGGAAAACACTGGAAGATCATTAGAAAGGCAGAGAAGACCATGAGCTTGCCAAGTGGGAGGTGCCTTTGAAATAGGTAAGTGAAACTGTCAAGAAAGCATTTGGATACATATTAATATTTCTGAAACTCAAAGTAGTAGTTTTGACTAGACAGATTTAAAAGCCATTGGTATATGAAAAAAAGTCAAACCATAAGTATGAATGAGATTTCTTAGAGAAAAAAGTGGTAATATATGAAAGGCCTAAAGGAGCTGTGAAGAATGTCAGTTATTTAGTAGTAGAGGAAAGTTAAGTTGGCAAAGAAGACAGGAGACAAAACCAGAAAACTAAGTAGGTATCAGAAATGTGTAGTTTATTACAAGAATAAAAGTACAGTCCACATTATCAGTGCTGCTAAGGTCAGGTAAAATGAACTCTAAAAGATATTTGCTGCATTTGCTATTATGAAAATCACTGGCGACATTGGGAAGAGTTGTTTTGGTGGAGTAATGGGTACAGATAGATGCCAAACTAGAGTGGGGTAAGCAGTGAGCGGGAAGTGAGGAAATGGAAGAGAGATTTTTAAGAAACTTGGTTGCTGAAAGGAAGGCGATATGTGGCTCAGAGAAGTTTTCTTTTTAAAGAAACATAACTATTTCCAATACATGTTTTCGGGGGAATATATTCAAACCATAGCAGTGCCCCAATTTATTTATGCAATAGTGACTATTTCCTGATTATTATCCTCTAGGAAGGGTTTGATAGTTCTTATCTCTGAAAAAACGGAAATATTTTACTTCAGTATATTTGTCACACTGACTTGCTGACCAAAATTTTAGTTTACAAATTATTATTTGTAATAATTTATAAGTCAACCTTTGCAGACATCACAGAAAAAAGAAACAAGGCAAGTACATAGTCTGATTTCTCAATATCTCTAGTGCCATGATTCGAAGAAATGGGATACAATAAAAATATACTGATCAGTCCTTATTTCCTTACCAACTTGCAGTCTTTAATGTTAAAGTAGCTATTAACTATGAACATTTGAACTTCTGCACATTTCCTACTTTTCAAGAATGTCAGAAACCACTGCACAAAATAATTCTAGGAACAAAGTAAATGACAAAATATTGAATCTAAAGAGCACTCAGATGTACTATCACAATGATCTTCAAGTCAGTATTGATGGAATTAATATGGAAAATTTCTAATTCCAGGCAGATTGTGTTTGGGGACCCATAGTATACAGCAGTCGTCCCCCACCATGCAGGTTTTGTTTTCTGTGATTTCGGCTACCCACAGTCAACTGGGTCTGAAAATATTATGATATTTTGCGAGAGAGAGAGACCATATTCACATAACTTTTATTATGCTATATTGTTATACTTGTTCTATTTTATTATTGTTAAACTCTTATTTGGCCTAATTTATAAATTAAACTTTGTCATAAGGCATGAATGTATAATGAAAAAAACAGTTTCAGGTAGCCACTGGGGGTCTTGAAATGTTTCCCCTGCAGGTAAGGGGGGACTATTATACATTAGGAATCCAGTCAAGATTCCAAAGAAGCTGAGGACAAGTTAAAAGCACAACATCTTTAAAATGCTTGCTACTTATCTCAGCTTCATTCTTCACTCCCAAATGGAGACTTTTTAGGATGGGGATGTTGGTAAAATGCATTTAATTAATTCAGAAGAGTAGCTCAACCAAATTATATCTGTCCAAGCAGGAGGTCAGACCTCACCAGTTACATTGGAGGTAATATATTTTTAAGACTTTTGCTTTTCTTCAGTAGTTAAAAGTTTTTAAATGTAGATGCATATTTGGGTTAAATGTTTTCTGTCTACTGTGAAACAAACAAACAAAAAACAGAAAAAAGTAAGATTCCCAGAAAGGGAAGTGAAATGCCTAACCAGTTTAAGAATGAAGGTTCAGATTTTTTCTTTCATGTTACATATGTATTAGAACCAGGAATGGTTTATTCTGTTGAAATAGGATAGTTTGAAATAGAATAGTTGAAATTTCAATAGTTTAACTGTTGAAATAATTTCCGGATATATTTGAGTACAGTTTCTTTTCTATTCTCTACTTTTAAACAATTCGGTAAGTTATTTTAAATAATTTCTAGATGTAAAGGGTTATGTCCTAGTCTATTTTGAAGTACCCATGCTTCAATAAGTGATTACTTTCTAATGCCAAAGTAGGTAAACCAGTCCTCTAAATCTTTGGGGTTATTTTTGTAATTGGGAGAGTTAGGGAAAAATGCAGTTTTGTGGAACATATACATAGCACACTTTTAATCTAGTTGTGTATTTGTGCATTATTTTGTATGAATACCAGTGTTTAAAACTGTGATTTTATTCAAATATGCTTTAGATTTTGTTTAAAATGTATTCCATACTACAAATATTCTTAGTCCAAGTTTCCATGTCATATAATTTTATCCTGTGGTAGTCTACGAAGGCAAAAATGTACACTCATCCACAAGAATAATTTTTAACTAAACTTCAGGTTATCAATTTACTTTGCTGAGATCCATCAGAGGAATCACTATCTATGGCAGAATAGCCTTACAAAATGGTATCTCTTAAATAATTAAAAAGACTTGAAAGTTGAAATGACTCCTTGATCCATGGGCTACAGAATGGATGTTGTGTTAGCAGGCATGAAAACAACATTCATCTCCTTGTACATCTCCATCAGAGCTCTTCAGTGACTAGGTGTATTGGCAATGGGCAGTAACGTTTTGAAAGAAATCTTTTTTCCTGAACAGTAGGTCTCAACAGTGGGCTCATAATATTTATGAACCATGCTGTAAACAGATATGCTGTCATTTGGGCTTTGTTGGTCCATTCATAGAGCACAGGTAGAATAGATTTAGCATAATTCTTAAGTGCCCTAAGATTTTCAGAATGGTAAGTGAGCACTGGCTTCAACTTTAAGTCACTAGCTACATTAGACTCTAACAAGAGAATCAGCCTGTCTTTTGAAGCTTTGCAGCCAGGCATTGACTTCTCTCTAGCTATGAAAGTCCTATATTGGCATCTTCTTCCAATAATGGGCTGTTTTGTCTACACTGAAAATGTGCTGTTTAGTGTAGCCACTTTCATCAATTATCTCAGCTAGATATTCTGGATAACTTGGCGTAGCTTCTCCATCAGCAACTGCTGCTTCACTTTGGACTTTTATGTTATGGAGACAGCTTTTTTCCTTGAACTTCATGAACCAATTTCTGCTAGCTTCCAGCTTTTCTTCTGCAGCTTCCTCACCTTTCTCAGCCTTCATAGAATCGGAGAGAGTTAGAGCTTTGCTTTGGATTGGGCTTTGGCTTAAGGGAATGTTGTGGCTGGTTTGATCTTCTATGCAGACCACTAAAACTTTCCCTGTAGCAGCAATAAGGCTGTTTTGCTTTCTTATCATTCATGTGTTCATTTAAGTATCACTTTTAATTTCCTTCAAGATCATTTCCATTGTAGTCAGAACCTGGCTAACTGCCTGGCACAAGAGGCCTAGCTTTTGGCCCATCTCAGCTTTCAACGTGTCTTCCTCACTAAGCTCAATCATTTCTAGCTTTTGATTTAAAGTGAGAGATGTGTGACTCTTCCTTTCACTTGAACACTTAGAGGCCACTGTAGGGTTATTAACTGGCCTAATTTCAATATTGTTGTGTGTCAGGGAATAGGGAGGCCTGAGGAGGAGGAGGAGAGATGCGGGAATGCCCAGTTGGTGGATCAGTCAGAGCACGCACAACATTTATTGATTAAATTCACCATTTTATGTGGGTGTGGTTCATGACAATTACAATGGTAGCATCAAAGATCACAGATCATCATAACATACATGATAATAATGAAAAAGTTTGAGATACTGCAAGAATTACACAAGACAGGAAGTGAGCACATGCTGTTGGGAAAATGCCACCCATAGAGTTGATGGATATAGGATTACCACAAATTTTCAATTTGTAAAAAATGCAATAGCTGCTAAGTGCAATAAAGCAAAGCACAATAAAACAAGGTATACCTGTATATCTAATGGTATATAGAACTATCCAGATACATTTTAAGAATTGACAAACGTATCTGTATTGTCCAAAGTCTGTATTAACAGCAAGAACTGTTTCAGTGATTATTTTTTGTATATTAACAGAATGTTTTGACAAATCAACAGATTTTTCTTAAGCACTATAATAACTTCTATAGATTTCCTTATGCTTATTATACTTTCAACATACAGTTTTTACAAAAAACTGTTAACTAGACTACATTTCAGGAAAATTTATTTAAAAAACTAGTTTAGAAAAAGAAATAAGGGAAGTTTGATGGTCCTTTACTACTTGGTTAGTTTATTTCTGTCTTACCAACACTGATAAAATTTACTGTTAATGATATTTATAGTACTAATACTGAAAGTGAATATAATAATCTAAATATAACAGGAAGTATTAGTCAATAAAAATGCTTCATTTCAGGTTTTGGATCTACTGCTAGCAAGATAAAAAAGTAATCTAGAAAAGCTTTCAAAACTAGAGATAATACTACATAATGCCAACATAGTCGTTAAAATTAGCAGAAAACGTAATCCAGCAACCTAAATGACTATGAAACAGAGAAGGTTTCCTCCACCAAATTAAAGACAGTTTTAAACTTATATAACTATAGCAAATGACAATACACTTTATTCTTTTTCCCTTAAAAAAGGTTTAACGTGAAATTAACTTGATATATAAATCATTCCTTCATAGTGCAAGTGCTTCAGAAAAATGGAAAATGTCAGTTTCCCTTTGTCAAAAGAGATTCCTCAAGTTATAATTTAAGTTGAGGAATCTCAACTTATGGTTAAGTTGAAACTTAACCATAACTATTTTAGATGAATTTATTTCATTAGTAACTACTATTACTAGGTTACCATTTATAGATCTTTGTAGTGGCATAACAGTTCATTGATTCGGAGTTTTCCTACCCTTGAGAGAGCATATCTTTTTAAGTTCACTTCATTACACAACTGAAAGCTAATTTACTGCAATTATGTAAGTTCAGAAGGTATTAATAATAAAAGAGTATTTTAACAGTTAGGCAATGTTTCTGAAATGTGCTCCTTTCTTACTACAGTCCGAAAAACTTAATTAGATAAAGTACAAATAAAGCGACGCATGACTTTCTGGGAGGCTGTTACTACTGAGGCAAATTATGCTACAATTGTAGCTGACTGTATGTGCAGCCTGAAATAAATTTACACCATATTTGCTTAGCTAAAAAGAAAACCAACTGTTGCTAAAATTATTGTTAAATGTAATAATAAGAAGTTACTGGTAGGTACTTTGTTTTAGTGATGTTTTTGTCTCAACAGAGAAGAAGCAAAACATTTTTATTTAAGAAACTGAAAATAAGTCAAACTACTGCAAAACAATTTTTTTTCACTTCTCATATGATTTTCTAGTTTCACATTCTCTTTCAACATGAAACAATTATTATCTTATGTCAATTCCAAACCAAATATTACCAAAGACTTCCCACTTAATATTTTGAGCCCTAAAGAATATGCAATTTAAAGCAATAGCACACAGTGAATGCTTTTGAGACACCAAAGTTAACCTAGGTAATGGTATCCTAGTAGAAAGGTAAGAAAACTTACCATTCTTGTTTCAAGTTTTCTTGTTACTCTCAAAGAATAGACACTAAAATCAATAGCATACTGACAACAGTGTTTTTCTTCTAATAAAAATAACAATTTCCTTTCAATATATAGTGATAAGAGATTATTTGACTATAAAAGAAAAACATTTCTGATGAAAGTAAGAATATTCACTACTCAAAGAACATATATACTCTTTAAAAGAACATTTTACATTAAAATTTCCAAAGTTTTTAGTTACTATTTTAAAAAATTGAACAACTGAATTAGAAAAAGTATTTATGCTCTCTTAAGAACTCAAATGTTGAATGATAATAGGCATAGCGGTATAATCATAGTTAATTATGGTGTAATATTGATTGTAAGTACCTGATTTCTTAATAAAATGTCTTCTACTAACTTGTTAGATATGCCAGCTAATTCCAAATGTATTGAGTAATATCTGTGTTTTCCTGTCTAAAGACTGAAACACAAGATAACAGAGTGATGGTTTATTTAACAGAGTTAGTTTTCTAGAATTTGCATAAATCCTGAAAACAGAAAGTCTCCCATGTGCAAAGAAATATCTACTAACAAATTTTGAGGAAAGAATAACATTTAGTTTGATGAAAAGCAACTACATTTAGATTTCTAAAATCTACATTATAATATACACACAATGTAAATGTGAAAAAAATAATATTTTTAATTTTAGCAAAAATTACAATCTTCTGTTATAGTTAAGACTATATTTCAGAAACCTAAATTAATGTTCCTCCCAACTAGTTTAACATTAAAATGTTCTTATGCCAACTGTCTTACTGATAGAGTAGCAACCAAAGAACTTGACATTATATAGATTTGTCATTTTTAATTAGAATTCAGTTCAAAAATATAAGTGCATATATATACACACAAATTATATATATGTATATATATGTATGTGTAAATACGTAGTTAAGTATCCTACCAGAAACTGAAATACTATGTTCTCTTAAGAACTCAAATGTTGAATAATAGGCTTGTCAATTAACAATACAGATGGTTTTGCTTACTTATGAGGCAATATCAATTTTAAGCACCTGATTTCTTATAAATTAAATGTCTTTTACTAACCTGTTAGATATGCAACTCATTTTAATACTAGATAGAAATATTTGACTCACAGTTTAACATACTTTTATTAACAAATATTAAAATGAAATATAAATTTAAGATAAATAGCCATTTTTTCAAATTAGATTTGGTGAATCCCAAATTAAAACTGATATAAATTCATTCTTAAATATTATTTTTAAAAAATCCATTCTGGATTCAATATATTATGTAAAATAACACAAAGCAAGCATTTGGAAAGATACAGCAAATGTTCTCCCTTAGAAAGTACTGAAGCTCCATCTAGAGGCTTTTCCCCCTATTACTGTCACTTGCAATATAAGTAATATCACCTAGAAATGTTAATAATATTAAAATGTCAGGGATTTCCTTTGTACCTACCCTTTTGTTATGCATAATGAGTTCTTGCCCTAACCTTCTTAGGGTAGCTCTAGCTCCATCACTGCCATCAAGTGGTAAAAAACTAAAACTGAACTTTAAATAAAAAAAGGAAGAAAGTAAAGACAAGGGGAAAACAATTATGTATTCTTTGCCACTTATACACCCTCTTTTTTTAGTTTAAGAAATAGGTTTGTATATTTAACTTATGCAGTTATTGTTTCAAATTATGGAAAAAAATAACGTTGTCATTTGTTCCTAGAAAATAGTAGCGCTGTACATTGCCTCTAAGTCTTAAACTTTTTCTGGATATTTTTATATTTGCAAGGTACATAAAAATTTTAAATTAAATCTTTATTTAGTTAAGTCATGTGTTTTAATGTAAGTACAGTTCATGAATTACTTCACTGATAGGAATAGTAGGGAGAACAAGTAATTACTTAAGATTAATGAATTTTACAGTATGCCACAAGTTATTTATTAAAAGAGGAAATAAAACCAGGATGTGGTAAAATAAGCATTTTCTATTATCTCTAAAAATAATCTAGAGTTTAATAAATTGGACACTCTTATGGGACCCTCAGCATGTAGTCATAACAATGCTTCCCCAAAATGTCTTCAACAGCCTATGAATGGAGAAAGATCAGAATAAGGATTTAACACTGAGGAAAGCAAAAGAAAAAAAAATAATGAAGAAACAAATCAGGAATTCAATTCAAATCAAAATTATTTAAAATCTTTCCCTTTTTTTATGAAGACATACTTCCTCAATTATGTTATAGGAGTTACGACTTTCAAACAAAAACTACAACTACAGAACCTAGGAGAAAAGATCAATGAAATAATGTCTCAATCCAAAGGATACTGCTCTGTGAGATGCATCATCACTCAGGATATAATTTTTAAAACAGCTTAAAAAATAACTTAATAAGTCTAACAATTATGTTTAGAAACTCCCCCAGAGTATTAATTTTTTAATGAGCCATTCTTTTTATTTTCTATATTAATAATTATAATATGAAAATTTCCAAATGTTCTCATTTTATTCATTCGATTAGATTTTAGTTTTTCTTGAGAAACAACAAAACAATAGCCGCCAACATCCCAGGCACAATTTTAAGTGATTTACATGTAGTGGGGCTCTGAAATGAAACCAAGCAGTCTGCCTACGTAGTCCTCACTCTAAACCACTTTCGTATGTCAGGTTTTCTCAACCTTGGCACTACTGACATTTTGAACCAGATAATTCTTTGTTGTGGGGAGGGAGTTGTACTGTGCATGATAAGATGTTCAGCAGTACCCCTAACCTCTACCACCGGATGCCAGTAGCACTCCCCCCATTCTAATAACCAAAAATGTCTCCAGACATTGTCAAATATCTGTAAGTGTGTTCACCCTGGTTCACAATCACTTACATAAGACAAAAATTTAATCTTTTATAACTAATTTACCCAAAATTAGTTTTCCCCAATTTTAAATTATTTACCGCAACAGAGAAATTTTTAAACCTACAGATGATTTAGAATACTCTAAGTCTTACTATTAAAGGGATATGTTATATAATTAAAATCATAATATGGAGAACCAACTTTATAATGTAAGTTTACATAGGCAAACATGAACACAATGAAAGAGATACAAGATGTACATAACATAACTTTTATCCAAATTGTTTAAAGTAGTTACTTCTGGCAAATGGGCCTGAGGGCAAAGTATGAGAATATCAACTTTTTCTTTACATATCTGTGTATTGCATTAATTTTTTTCTGTTTAATTGATTTATTTTTCTAATGAACAGTAAATCACATATGTTTATCATGTACAACATAATATTTTGAAATATGTATATACTGTGGAATGGCTAAATCAAGCTGATTAATATATGCATTACCTCACATCATTTTTGGTGGTGGGAGCACAAAATCGACTTATTGTATTAAATTTTTTATCAAGCAATTATAATGTTTTTTACAAGCCAAATTTTAGGAAAAATGTTTTCTTTTGACATTAGGATCTCAGTACCACTTATTAAAGTCAGTTATTTCACATATTTCTCCCTGTTGTGTTATATCTTACATGCTAATGTAGAAAATATAACAAATTCATGTGTCTTAGTTCATTTTCTGTTGCTATAACAGAATATGTACATACTATGTACATGCATTACCTTGATCTTAAAAACTACTTCTAAAAATTTAAAGAAACAAAACATTTTGCCTTTGAAATTTTTTCATGTCAATATATTGTCACTGTCTTTGTTTGTTTTGTGCTGCTGTAAAAATACCTGAGACAGAGTAATTTATAAAGAACGGAGATTTATTTCTTAAAGTTCTAGAGACTGGGATACAAGGTCAAGGGGCCTGCATCTGGCGAGGGCCTTCTTGATGCATCATCCCAAAATCGAACACAAGCAAGAGAGCACACATGAGAGAGAAGGGAAGGGGGCTGAACTCATTCTTTTATCAGGAACCCATTCCTGCTATAACTAACCCACTCCTATGACAATGGCATTAATCCATTCATGAAGGCAGAGCCACCAGGACCTAATTGCCTCTTAAAGGTCCCACTTCTCAACACTGTCGCATCGGGGATTAAGTTTCCAACACATGAACTTCGGGGGACACATTCAAAACATAACATCATGATAAAAATAATTGTGCCTAGACAAAAAATAATAATTATAATAGTTAATCATAGGTTTGAAAGGTAGCAAAGTGAATAATAATTAAGAAGACACTAGATGTATCTATTTTCAAGAGTCTTACTTAAAGAGATATATAAAGGCAGGTATACATTTTTCTTTTCAAATAATTATTACTTATTTCTAGAATTCTTTAGCCATATACACTTTGCCAGTCCTCAATTATAGCAAGGTTTCTTCTCCAGTTATTTCTGATTATTCAGAAATTCTTTAAAGAAAGCATAGAGTAATAAGGACTTCTCTATTCACTTAATTTTATCATTAATACTCCAATTGTCATCTTAATTCTTTTCCTCTATTTTCCTACTTGTTTTACTGCTATAAACTAACTTGCACATATCATATCGTATCTTCTTCTTTTACTCAGTATATATAAAATTTTCCATTTTGCTTCATAAATTTAATTAATGTTTATAATGTTTATGGTAAAGTAATGTTTATAGTTCCACTGAGTTAATTTAGTTTAATCTACTTAACCATGCATTTTTGATCTTTGCAATGGTTTTGTGCTATGTCAACTTGGCAACTGAACACTTTTCATGTTTACTTTCTTCTCTCTCACCCCTGCTTTTATTTAGACCCTAATCTTTTTTTTCTTTTTCAGTTATTAATTCTCTTTATATTTTACTTTCTATTATTTACACAAGTAATACATGAATAAATAAATACACATTCTTCATTAAAGCCCTATTCCCTTAACAGAAATAATTATCAGTTTGGTGCATATACTTTCAAACTTTTTTTTAAATGCACTTATTACAAAGGAAATAATCAACAGTAAATAGACAACCTACAGAATGGGAGAATATATTTGCAAACTATTAATATACATCCAACAAACGGCTAATATCCAGAATCTACAAAGAACTCAAATCAGAAGAAAACAAATAATCCCATTAAAAAGTAGGCAAAAGACATGAACAGAGTCTTTTCAGAAGAAGATATACAAATGGCCAATAAACATGAAAAAATGTTCAACATCATTTATCATCAGGGAAGTGCAAATTACAACCACAATGAGATACCACCTTACCCCTGTTAGAAAGGACATTATTAAAAAAATAAAACAACAGACGTTGGCATGGATAGAAGGAAAAAGGAACACTTATACACTGTTGACAGGACTGTAATTTAGTACAACCTCTATGGAAAACAGTATGGAGATTCCTCAAATAACTAAAAGTAGACCTACCATTCAATCCAGCAATCCCACTACTAGGTATCTACCCAAAGGAAAAGAAGTCATTGTATCAAAAAGACACCTGTACCTGAATGTTTATCATAGCACAAATCACAATTGCAAAGATATGGAATCAATCTAAGTGCCCTTTGATTCAGGAGCAGATGAAGAAAATGTGGTGTGTATGTGTGTATACACACCGCCCCCCGACCATTGAGTACTACTTAGCCATAAATAGGAATGACAAAATGTCATTTCCAGCAACTTGGATGGAACTGGAGACAATTATCCTAAGTGAAGTACCTCAGGAATGGAAAAACAAACACCACATGTTCTCACTAATAAGTGGGAGCTAAATGGTGGGCACGCATGGTCATAAAGGGGTACAAAGGACATTGGAAACTAAGAAGGAGGTAGGGTGGGAGGAGGTTGAGGGACAAACATTTACCCATCAGGTACAAAGTACACTATTCTGGTGATGGGCACACTAAAAGCTCTGACTTCAGCATTATGCAATTCATCCATGTAATAAGAACACTAGCACCCTCTAATATTTTGAAATAAAAATTATAAAAAATACACTTAATTTCATGTATGTGCACACGCAGGAATGTTCCCCTTTATATTATACCATCATTATGCAAATTACATTTGTTGTATTAAAACAAACTCAAAATTAATGTATGCTTCTGTCCATTCATATATTTCTTAGCTGGGCTTTATAATATTAATAATAGCCATTTTCACATAAGATATGCTATCTAACACTAGAGTTTTAAAAAGGACTTTGCTTATCCATATAACTATTAAAATATTAATCAGTCAGAACGATTCAGAAATGAGGGTCTTCTTTTTTCTTTCTGGTACATGTATATATTTTAAACAGCTTTATTAAAAACATGATTTATATACCATAAAAGTCACCTGTTCTAAGTGTACAGTGATTTTTTTAGTAAATTAAGGTTGTAATAGGGTTGTACAACATTACCACAAGCCAGTTTTATAATATTTCTATCCACCTGAAAAGATTCCTGCACCTATCTCAATAGATTTTCCTTCTCTGGACATTTCATATAAATGGAAGGGATGAGGTTTTCTGGTTTATTTAAATATCAGAGTTAGCAAAAAAAAAAAAAAAAAAGTATTTTTTGGCAGAAAGATTTTGCTATTGAAATTCTTTCTAAACGTTATTAACATGCTTTGCTCATTTAGTAAGGGCAGTATGAATATAACTGAACTCCTTTTCCTTTCTTCCTTCCTTTCTCTTCCTTTCTTTTGCTAATTTATACTCTTATAGTACTTAATAATCTTTACGCTCAACAAATCAGTTTCCCAGTACAGTGCATGTGGAAGGTATAACATGAGGACTGTGCCTTTCTGTTTCAACTCCATTACATATCCTGACAGTTTAACAGGAAAACAAAACAAAACCCCAGAAATCCAACATGTGAACATAACATATCCTTGAGGTGTTTTCTTTTCTCCTAAATGTGAAATACATTTTTTAAAATATTGATGAGGAATCCATTTAATACAGGTCTTCTAAAATTTAGAATTTTATCTTCAAATGGAATTCTATCTTCAAATGAAAATTCTATCTTCCAAAAACTTTTGGTGTCACTCTTGCCTCCTCTTTCTCTCACAGTCCACATCCAATTCATTAGCAAATCCTGTTGGTTCTACCATCAAAAGTATACTCAGAACCTGAACACTAACACCTCTACCATTACCACAATGGGCCCAGCCACCATCATTTTTTGCCTGGATCATTACAAAACCTAACAAAACTCCCAATTTCAGCCCCTGCCTGGCATCTTCTCTCAAGTCTGTTTGCAGCCAGATTAAAACAAAAAACAGCCAGTCAAAAGCCTCCAAGAGTGTTCCATTTTACTTAGATCAAAAGCGTAGTCTTTAGTTGTTATATTGGGAATTACAATTAACATTTTAAACGTATAACAACCTAGTTTAACTTATAACAACCTAAGTAACCACTAGGAAAATAACTTAAAAAAGATAAAAAGCAAGAAAGAAGAAGAGAATCAAAATGGTACATTATAAAAAGTCAACTAAATACAAAAACAGGCTGTAATGGAAGAATTGAAGAATAAAAACATATAAGATACATAAAACAAATAGCATTAAAGGACACTAACAAGAAAGTGACAACTACAAAGAAGAAAAATATTTGCAAATCATATATCTGGTAAGGAATTAATATCCAGACTACATAAAGAACTCCTAGAACTCAACAACAAAAAGTCAAACAAACTAATTTAAAAATGGGCAAAGGATCTGAATAGGTATTTCTCCAAATATATAAAAATGGCCATTAAGTACATGCAAGTATGCTCAACATCATTAGCTATTAAACATCAAAACCACAATACATTCCAAATGCTGTGAAATCAAGGAAAAAAATATATATACTGCTTCACCTCCAGGATGGTTATAATTTAAAAAAAAAATGGAAAATAACAATTGTTTGTAAGGATGTAGAGAAACTGGAACCCTTACACATTGCTAGACGGAATGTAAAATGGTGCAACTGTTGTGAAAAACAGTATGATGGTTCCTCCAAAAGTTAAACATTGATTTACCACATGATTCAGCAATTCAATTCCATTTCCAGATATATACCCAAAAGGATTGAAGGCAGAAACTCAAACAGATACTCATATCCCAATGTTCACAGCATTATTCACAATAGTCAAAAATGAAAACAACCCAAATGGCCATCAACAGAAAAACAGATAAACAAAATGTAGTATATACATACGATAGATATTATTCAGCCATAAAAAGAGTTTAAGCTCTGATACATGCTACAGTGTGGATGAACCTTGAAAACACTATGCTAGGTGAAATAAGCCAAATAGATACAAAAGGACAAATATTGTATGATTCCATTTTTTTTTTTTAGCCACAGGACTCTGCTTGATAGGTGTGATTCCACTTTTATGAAATATCAAGAATAGGCAAATTCACAGAAATAGAAAGCAGATTAGAAGTTAGCAGGGGCTGCAAGGTGGAGGGTGGGGGGAATGGGAAGTTATTGCTTAGTGGGTACAGAGTTTCAGTTTGGGGTGATGAAAATATTTTGGACATTTTGGATAGTGGTGATGTTTGCACAATATTGTGAATATACTTAATACCACTGAAATGCAGACTTAAAAATGGCTAAATTGGCAAATTTTTTGTTATACATATTTTGCCACAATTAAAAAAAAAAGCCAAAGTCCTTACAGTCACATCAAAACCTCCAAAATCTTTAAAAATTGCCTATGAAGTCACCAGGACCTGATGTCTCATTATCTCTTTGAACTCATCCCCAACCACTTTTCCTCTGGCTTTTTCTAACACGCAGGCCTTCTTGATGTGCCTTGCACACCCTGTGCATGATCCTGTCCGCAGCCTTTGCGTTTGCAGATCCCTCTGCCTGAAATGGGTTCCCCCTTATCTTCATGGCTCAAATCCTCCCTCCTTAAGGTCTTTGCTCAAATATCACCCTCTCGGTGAGAACTTTCCTGTCTGTCGTATCTAAAACTGCAATCTCTTCCCCAACACTTCCTATCCCTCTGCTGTATTTTTCACAATAGAATTTTAACTATGTGGTTTCACACAAGGTCTGTCCAGAAAGTACCCAGCCATTGTTAATATAACGAGAACAGTCTGCATGACATCGATGTAACCTGGCAGCCAAGGAGAGAGGACAGGGATGCGCAGTGATGAACAAGGACGCTGTCACTGTACTAGTCAGTGGGGTGCTAGGCACCACTGAGTGAAAATATGTACTGTGTGACCATCGCATTCAAAATGACTGAGCGAGTAGAGCAACGAATCTGTGTCAAATTTTGCATTAAGCTTGAATAATCCTCTGCAGAAACTATTCGGATGATTCAGAAGGCTTTCAGGGACGATGCAATGAGTGTGGCGCAAATAAAAGTGTGGCACAAATGCTTCAAAGATTAAATTTTAAAAAGTCTAAAGTTTAATATCTTTATCCTACTCCTGAAAAACATAAGAACCTTAAAAAATATTTGAACTCATCACGTCCTTCAAATTTATACACTGCTCTCACCCCATATTTTAGTTTTATCCTATTTACCATGTTCACAAATTAGACGTTTTTTTACACAGCCAATGTTTGCTTAGGATTTACCTATATATTTATCTTTATGTCTACTTACTATTCCATCTTGCATCTCAGACTTTCCATTTGATAGTCATTTTCCTCCTTCCTAAAGTTTAACCTTTGGTATGTACTTCAGAAAGATTCTTTTATTAACTCTGTTTTTGCTGTTTGTCAAGAAAAGTTATTGTGTCCTCTTTCTTGAAAGACAGTTTCAGTTCGTATAGAATCTTAGAATTTAAGGTTATTTTTCTCAGTGCCCTGAAGACAATACACTTTTTTTCCCTCATTGTTGCTATGGAAAAAACTTTTACATATCTGCCATTCATCTGTAGATGATCTGCCTTTTCTCTTTGGCTGCTTTCATAAATTTCTCTCTCTCTTCTGCATTTTTATTATAATGTCAGAATTGGTGATTTAGTTAGCTTCCTGCAAGTATTGGTATTGTTTGACAATTCTCAAAAAAAAAAAAAAAAAATCTCAGCCACTATCTCTTTCAATATTGCCTCTTCTTCATTCTATTATAACCTTCTAGAAGTCTAATTATATATATATATTTTATCTCTCACATTTTCTGAATCTCAGTCTCTCATGCTTGAATCTCTTTGCCTTTCTGGAGAGAATTCAAGATAATTTTCTCTGATCTCTCTTTCAGTTCACTAACTCTCTCTTCAGCTGAGTTTAACCTGCTGCTTAGTCTATTCTCTGAATTAAAAAAAAATTTTAGTTAAAATAATGTTACACTTACAGAAAAATTGCAAAAATAGTACAGAGAGTCTCCATATGCCCTTACCTCAGCTTTCCCTAAAGTTAACCACATTATAATTATTGAAACCAGGAAATCAAGAACGGTTTCACTCAATAATCAATGCTATTATCAACAGGACTTATTCAAATTTTTCCAGCTGTCATGCTAGCATACTTTTAATGGTCCAAGATCACACACTACATTTAGTTTTCATATCTCTGTAGATACTTCCAATTTGTGACAGTTCCTCAGTCTTTCTTTTGTTTCTTGATCTTGACACTTTTAAAGAATACTAGTGAGTTATTTTGTAGAACAGGGGTTCCTAATGTATGGTGAGTTGTATAATTATTTCATTATACATTACAATGTAATAATAATAGAAATAAAGTGCACAATAATGTAATGCTCTTGAATCATCCTGAAACCATCCCCTCCCTGCCCTTGGTCTGTGGAAAAACTGTCTATCATGAAAATGGTCTCAGGTACCAAAACGGTTGGGACTGCTGTTGTAGCATGTCCCAGAGTTTGGGTCTGTCTGATGTTTTCTCATGATTAAATTGAGGTTATGCTTTGGGTGGGTGGCAGGGTGGGCAAGATTAACCACATAAGTGATATTGAACTCTTCTCTGTGCATCATTAAATGACGTTGGTATGTGTTCTTACTCACTTGGTTAAAGTGGTATTTGCCAAGTTTCTTCCCTATAATTATTTTTCCCTATATAATTAATAAATATTTTGTCAGAATATACTTTCTGAACATACTTTTACCAACTAATTTGAGCAACCATTGATAATTCTAGTCTGTAACATATATTACTATGGTATTTACCCAGTGGTAATTTTCTACTTCCATCATTCCTTCTATGTTTGTTAACTGGGATTCTACTGTTAAGAAAAGCTGTGCCTTCTCCTGCATTTATTTGTTTACTCAATTATTTATTGATATTTGATTCATGGATATTTATTTTATTCTACAAGTTAAAATCCCTTACTACCAGTACTTATTCTGTTGTTTAACTTGTTCCAGATTTGGCCATTGACAGAGCCTACAAATTGGCTCCTGAGTCCTTTTGACATGTACCGCCTTTCTTTTGGTAATAGTATCTCTGAAATATTTTTATAGTCTTATTAAAATACAATTTACATACAAGTCACCCATTTTAAGTATACAATTCAATGATTTTTAATAAATTCATCCAGTTGTGTAACTTTTGCCACAATCCAGTTTTAGACTATTTCCATCCCTTCAAAAGTTCCATGTCTATTTGCAGACAAACCTTGCTCCAACACCCAACCTAAGGCAAGCATTGATCTACTTTCTGCAATTTCTAGAAATTTCATATAAGTGGAATTATACAATACATAGTCTTATCTGTCTAGCTTCTTTTATTTAGCATAACATTTTTGAGGTTTGTCCATGTTGTTACATGTATCAGTTTTTTTTTAAACTGCTGAGCAGTATTCCAGCCTTACCATATTTTAAGCACTTCCCAACTTCCATTGTACCACAGTGTCCCGGGTTCATACTCTGCTTTCCCTTTCCCAGCCCTGGAATCAACCATTTCTCCAGGTAACACTATTTACTCATTGAGTTTTTATTTCCATTCCCCTTTTCATATCTAGAAGAACTAACTGGTCCTTTTTCAAATCTGTTTGGCTGTTTCTTCAAGGGTATTACTTAGGATACAGGCTAAGCCCCTATAACAAAGAGATCCTAAAGGGCAGTGGATTAAAGAAGATAGAAGATTATCTCATTCTCATGTAACAGTCTAGAAATAAGCAGTGCAGAACTGGAGACGCAGCTCAACACGTACTTCAATCTCCGTGTCCAAATTCTGCTGACAAAAGTTTTTATCAACTATCAGTACATAAGGGCAAATGGAGAGGGGAGAGTATACAGGCATTCCTTCTTAGGCAAAAGACAAAAGTGTCCCAACATGACTTCTGTTCATAATCCATTGCCAAAACTTCGTCAGAGGCCATATCAACCTTCAAGGGAACTTAGTAAATGTAGTTTCCAGCTTGACAGCCACATAGTCATACAACTTCAAATAGTTTGTTACCTTCTAAAATAATAGAAAGATTAAAAAATAATTTAGTGTCAAGTTTCCAAAATAACCCATCACATATATATACTGTCCTTTATTGATAAATTCATAATATCTGAATAGTTTTCTATTACACCAATAAAGTGTAATTAGGAAAAAATTTCCAGAATTTTCACTCAGCTATCTGTTACCTAAATTTATCAGTATCTTTTCCTCTCTACAAGTTATTACTTTTTTCAAAACAAAAGGATAAAGAAGTAAAAGAATATACAAGGAGCTCAATAAAAATACATTACCATAAAAACTAACATAAAGTATTAGCTAACATTTATTAAGAAGTATATGTTACATATATAATGTCATTGAAACCTTATAACCACTTTGTAAGGTAAGGGCTGCTTATCTCATAGATGAGAAAACTAAGGTTTAAAGAGCTTAAGTTACTTATCCAAGGTGATAAAATTAGTAAGTATTACAGCAACCCAACTCTGAGCTCGTTAGCCACTATGCTTTAAAATGAAATGAACATTTTCCTCACACTTTAAATTCTCTAAATTCAGGATGCATCTTAAAATTGTTGGCATATTACAATCGCTGTTGTAGCAATACTAAGTGACAATAACAAGGTAGCTGTCATGGCCTGTGCATGCACAAAACTTACATAATTTGAGTTGAAAGAAAATCCTAGAGATAATACCAAAATACTCTTTCAACTCCTAAAAACCAAACAATTTTGAAGAGAGGGTGAGGATAGGGGACATAGATATATTTAGCAACATTTCCAAAATGGGTATCAAAAGTAGATTAAGTTGACATAATTGCAAAGCTAGGTTAAGAATTCAGCACCAATGGTTCTTGATTCTTTTTAAAAATACTGCATAGAGAGAAAGACTCCCTGTAGGAAAAGTGAACATCAGTGACTGAGTCAAAAAGTGATTCAAAGGAGTTGGATTCTGAATGTAAAGAATGTTAGCAATATTCAACCACTTTATTTCACATATATTTTCATTTTCAGGTATGCACAAAAGTTATAAATAATACAATCTATGTATTGTTAATTCTGATAGTTTTTTTGATAAATATAAAAATTCTTAATCGTAAAAAGCTTTGGCAGTATGTTTTCCTTTTAAGCAGTACATAAAATAATGGTGCAACATGCTACAATAGCAGAAACAGTGTTCACTACATAATTCACTATAAGACACCTTGTTATTGATATGATATCAATGAAATCATGTTCCCTCCCCTAAACCCCATTTTTTGACCAGGAGCTTATGCAATATGTAGGATAAAAATCTGATTAACTCATCACAATATTGGCGCTTTCCCAATTTTTTCAGATTCATAAAGTATAATGCTTTTCTGTTGAGTTTCCAATTTACTCAGTTCCTGATTTTCTTTACATCTTAATCTATACACAATTTGTAAGGCTGAAGGTAACAACTAAAAATATTTAGGGCATTTAAGTTACTTTCTTAAATTGTTATTATTACCATGAAGATTTTTAACAGTTTCATTTATTCCTATTAGTATTTCTCAATACTCAGTATTTTTTTGTTCCTAAGTTTTCTTGATTGAGAAAATTTATTACAAACACAAAGTTTAAAATAATGTAATTCAAAGTTATATTAACATAATTTTGTACTATCAAATAAAAGTAGAATGAATTTCATGAATTAGGTAAATCCTCTTGTGGCCCTCCAAATTTTATCATTCTGAAAGCTAAATTATCTAACAAATTAATAATCTCATTTTCCTCTTTTACTAAGTTGCTTAAAGGAGGTCTGTGTAAAAAAAAAAATAATAATTCCACATTTCTTAATATGTATTACAACATAAGATTTTTTTTTTAAGGGAAAAATTTAAAAATATCACTGGAACCACAAAACAGATAGAAGCAGGAAATTCTCAGTTACAAGATAGGCTAATAAACATTTTTAAATAAAGGATTTGAAATTTATCAAGAGGGGAGAAAGTACTTGCAATCCTGTTCAAATATTTGTTCCTGTCCTTCCATAATGAATGTTTTCCTTTGTAGATCTTGACAAACTCCCTCTTATGTCAGTATCTCTATCTAAAGTTGACAGACCAAAGATTTATTTTTAAACATGGACCACAATGGAATATGGAGTTGATTTGATTTCTGCTGTGCTATTCCCACAAAAAGTATTTCTGAAATTATTTTCTCAGGCATAGTTAGTATGTTCACTGATTATAGTAGAAAGAAAAGATAAAATTATCAGCCAAAGAGTTTGGAATCTTACCCTAAATATTTTTAGAGATTTTTTTTTTTCTCCAGTCATACCCTATTTTTCTGTATTTCCAATCTCTCACATACATTTTATGCCATATTAAAGTTTTGAAACATAGCTTCTAAAGTTTTTCCTCCAACTTTATTGAGGTATAGTTGACAGTTAAAAATTGTATTTATTTAAGTAGTACAACTTCATGATTTGATATACGCATACATTGTGAAATATTCACCACAATCAAGCTCATTAACATATCCATCAGTTTACATGGTTACCTTTTTCTTTCCTTTAGTTTCTAAACTTTTATTCCATACTAAATAGGATAAGTATTTTAGTTTATCCTGATATGACCTGGGGCAAAGACATATATATAATACCTATCTAATCATACATGTGGCATAATGCCTTTGAATTTGTAATTTAGAAATATTTAGAAAACCAATGACTACTAGTAAATATTTCCATTTAAACATTAGAAAAAATATTTAGAAAACCAATGACTACTAGTAAATATTTCCATTTAAACATTAGATTTGGCTCACCAACAATTTGACAGTAACTATGAGTGAAAAAAATAATTATATGGATATCTTTTATTTATGTCAAGTAATAAATTGTTTATATTAACATATTTCACCTTTAGAAGCTAAAATCATTTCAAAGAGTCATATCTTATCCTTCTCTTTGCTGTATGTTTATAATGATCAACTTAAGAGAAGTTTTTAAGTCCTTTGAGAAATCAAAAAGACATTTGAAAACAGAATTTGAAGAATCTTTTAATAAGAATAGCCTAGAAGAATATACAAAAAACAACAGAAACAATTTTTTAAGCACCTTCCTTTGAAAAATGTAAGACATGCTATACTTTAAAAAAATAATTTGTCCATACTGATTTCTGCTCGTGTCAAAAAATCTTCTACAATTTATTTTGAAAAAATACTGAAATAAAAGGATGACATCATAATTCAAATGACTTCTATTAAACTTGTCATTAAAACTGAAAAGTAAGTAGTACAAATATAAATTTATGGAATAAAAATATCTTAATCATTTTCTAAACTTTAGAATTTTAGCTCCATCTGGATGGTAATATAACTAGATAGAGTGTATTAAGAGAAAATGTGACTAAATAGCTCATGTAAATAGGAGATGTCAAATTTTAAAAATTGCAATTCTCAGAAAAATTTTCAGCAATTTGACTGTATATTTAAGCTTACCCTTTCTCTACCGATTTTCCTTTATCTTCTTTATTTTATATATAACTGAATAAAATTAAGAACTGTATTCTGCCATAGTGGTTCACTGATATGGAGTGTGACCTAGTCCTTGTTTTGCTTTCAAGGAGACTTTTGTAAAATATAACATAAATAAATTACTAGAAGAATGAAATTAAAAACAAAGACATGTAAAATATAACTCCAAATTTTATTATTAGATTAAATCAGCATAAAATTACTGTCAGATTGCTATAAAAATTTCTAAATGCTTACTCGCAATTTCTGTATTTATCTCATTGTAAACAAGTAACATTTTGCAAACCAGCACCAATCCACAAACTATATTTTGAGTAGTACTGCCCCAGATAGTGACCAAGAAAGAACATGCCACAAAAAATATTAATTAGGAATTAGTGGTTAAAACTTTATTCAAGTGTTAATATTCTATAAGTTTTCTGTTTAAGAGTGTGTATTTAAATCTAAAAAGAGGCACTAATACAGCTTTCTTCTTAAAATTAAGAAGCAGCTTATCACATGTGAAGGCAAGTACAGAATCTGAATGATGTTTGAGCATGCAACTAATTTAAGTGAAAAAAAAAAATGGGCCTTGAAAATAAAAGAAACTCTACAAATTAAATTAATTAATCTGTCTGCCTGTTTTCCTTCAAGAATAACATTGGCTGTTAAATCAGAACTACAAATAATTTCTACTTGTCCGGTATAAAACATTGCTTGTTCTAAATGAATGGACAAGGCTGTGGTCAGCATAAAATGGACTGATGATCACCCACTGGTTTTAATCCAGAACTACTTTTGTCTTAACTGCTACTGGGGAATAGTTCCTGATAAATTTCATGTGCTACACCAAGAAACTGGAAACAGGGTAATTTCAGATTGATGACAGAAAACAGAACCAGAGGACCTAAATACTATGATAAATTCCAGTAAACAGTCTTTGCTTCCAAGAATAGAAAGCTGAAAGGTCCTTCAATATATGACACCATTTTTCAAATCAGCTTCCAACTTTGTTTACAACTTTATAAACCACATAGTTAACTGAAGTGAAGTGATATTAAAACTGGCAATTTATGGAATAAGCCTTAAGGAAGTAGTAAGTCCAGAAATGAAATTAGTAAATACATGTTTATATGTACATTACCTAAATAACAGGGCTACCTGTTTCTGGATGTGTATTCTGGTTTATTAACTGTAAAAATCAAAATTCCCATAACCAAAGAAGAAATCTTGTTCCTCCCAATACTTGAGCTGTCATAATTAAAGAAGTAGTCTTTCCTATGTGACTCCCTAAGGCAAATGTAGCACCAATGAATGAAACTGACAAGTATCAGGTTAAGTTTTAATAATTAGCACTAACAATGAAAATGACTAGGAAGAAGATGACTATATTTTGGTTACCAGAGAAAATCAAGCCAACAACAATTGAACCAAAATTATTTTCTAATGTTCTATTCAATATTAAGATTCTATCATTCTATAGTTGTCTTAACAAAGGGAAAAAATATTTCCTAGCACTTGGCTAGAACCCATCTTCTCTTCTACGACATAGGAAATGGGCATGATAGAATTTTGCTGAAATGAATCTAAACCCATATACTGAGGGACATCAGTATTCCTTAATTATGCTATTGTACCTAAGATTACTCATGTTGGGTAAAAGAATTGTGTTTCAAAACAAATATGAGACAAACTTGAATGTAATACAATGCGGCATGGTTAACAAAATTATTTTTAGTAATTACTTACTAAGGTCATATAGTTTAATGCTCACTACATTAAAAAAATTGTTACAAAAGATTTTGGAGAGGAAGGTTTTTCTAGCTTGAAATATGATTTTCAAGAATAGTACTATAACTTACCAACCAGATAGGTCTTAACACTTTTTAGTAAAAATGAAGTTATGCTCAACGTCACTAGTTAAGATAAAAATTAAAATAAGACAGAATTTTTTACCCTCAAGAATATAAAAAATGGATGGTTACTTATACAGTAAAGGCTGGTTAAAGAGGACTTTAGCTAAATATGTAATGTTTTAATTTTTAAAGAGTTATTTAAATGTTACTTGAAAAAGATTATTTGAAACCATTGCAGCAGGTTTGAGATATGAATTGGTAAATTGGGAGTAGAGGGTGAGAAGAAATGAGGTATTTATGAGTAGAACCGGCTATATATATCCAAACGCTCAAATCAATGAATAAGAGATAAAAAAGCTGGAAAAAAAAAGAGAAAGAGACCAAAATTATAAAGACTAAGGAAAAATTAGGGAGGTATGTAGCAACAGCTGGGAAAAAGAGCATGAAGTGGGCTGAAAAGGCAGGAAGAAAAGGCCTAACAACTGGTAAACTGATCCATTTCTCATTGGTGGTTCAACTGTATAAATAAAAGGGTGGCAGCTTAGTGGGAAAGTACTTAGCAACTCTGTTTACACAGACAACAGAAAGTGCCACTAGAGTGGCAAATTGAACTGTGCAAGGCCAATTAACCCTTTCACCTTAGTGTTTTATACTAGCTATCTTACTTACTGTGCCTCTGTTAGATCTATACTGATATGTGTTAGGACCAAATGCAATTATAAATCATTGTTACGTGTATTGATGAATTCTGCAAATTCCATGAAGCACATCCATTTTATTTAGTGTTCTGAATACCTTCTTTGCTACTCTCATCTGGTTTTAAGAAACACTTTCAAAGGAAGAGAGATTATCCAGAAACTACACATGTCCTTTATTAAACTATGAATTGATCACTACTCAACTTTTTTGGCCCAAAGGTTTTTTAAAAATTTAGATTCACCTCAAATTTCTTCTAGATAAATTAGTGGAAAGTTAGGGAAAGTGTAACATTTAGATGGGCAAAAATGTAATAGAGCAATCCTAAAATGCACTGCAGAGGTCTGTAAATTAGCTGCTACATAAGCAGTTATATCTATAATTACAATTTATTACTTATAAGGGAAACTTTAAATCTTGAAGGACCACATGTAAGAGTTTTTAAAAAGACAGTAATAGGTTTACTGCTGGAAATTGTATTCAATTTCCTGTTTTCAAATGATAGTCATTTCTTCTTTATATTTGAGAGAAAGGATCACATCCCTCTACATATTCTATAAAACCTAGAAAAGTGTCATACACCAACCAAACATGCAAAAATTTGGTAATGATCACATTATGAAATGTTGGCATATGTGAAAGGCTTCCATGAGGTAGAGCCAATAATAAAAGTATGTAACTGTTCAATGGTAAACTAAGGCAATCCACATAAACGTTTATTCATTAATCATCACACTGTCTTTTTCCTACTACCGGCAGGGTCCCAAGGGTACCAACATCATCCCACTATCAGCTGAATTCCACGTCAGATCTTCTACCAGCCATGTTATTTATCACTAAATCTTAACAGTAATAATTTTAAATATGTTAGTCAAATAAATGAGCAAATGCCAACAGATTATTTTGAGGAGGGGCTTAAAGAAATATGTACACACTGTATTTCTTAACCCTACAAAGATCAATAGCAGTCTGAAAAACTTACACTTGCATTTCAGCAGCAAGGGATGTTTCCCCATTCTGGCTTTTCTCAGCTCTTCCTAGTGAGTAACAAAAGGCAAAAGAGCTGGAGAATTGTGCTTTCCTCATGCTACAGAGGCTACATTTAATGACTTCTATGGCCACATTAAAGTCAGCGGAGGAAGAGACAAGCATTGCAGCTTCTGCCTTTCTCTAAGGCTTTTCTTGAATGCAGGCCACCCACTAGGCTTCCCCATTTCTCTTTTCTTCCATAACAACACAAGCACAAACACTGCAAAAGCAACCAATCAAAACAAGCAGCATCAGTAAAGGGGCAATGGGGCCAATGGTAAGTAAAGAAGAAAGGAGCAGTGAGAACTTCCCATCTGCTCTCCTGGATGAGCCAGACCATACTGAGACTTCTTTGCAGGTGGGTAGAGAACATGGTGGACACTCACACTGCTGGCCTCCTGCTCCCCTGGCATTCGCACAAGTACAAAAGCAGAATCCTAGAATTTAGTACTTAAATACCAGACAAAATTCAAGACTTTATCTTAGTGATTTTAAAAAAAGGAACTACCAAACTCAAAAAATGAAAAGAGAAACAAAATGTTAGATAATGCCAAGTAAACATATTTACCTAAAAGTTATAATACAATTTAGTCTAATTAATTAATTTACAAAGCTCAGGTTTATTCAAGAATTTATTTCCTTGTTTTATAGATATCCACATAAACTAAAATTCGCATCAAAATAAAAATTCTGAAGGAGAAATGGAATATGTAATAATTTCCCAAAGTAGTAATTATTAACTAAACCCAGGCAAAGACTTGTGCGGCTTGAAGAAGTATAGATATCTCTTTCTGTTTCTCTTCTGAATACTCTAATTCCTAGAATCAATTTTGGATTTGAGTTTAGAATTGATTCCCAGTGCAGTGGACCAAAATATACACACCCAGGAGCCAAGAGTCAATTACTATGATTTTTTTTTCACATTAAATAGAACAAAAACATCTTAATATATCTAATACATATTTAAGAGTCAGGAGGCTTATATGTAGTATGGCCCTACACATGATCATTATATCATTCTAAATCTCCACACACACTCCCCCCTGCCTCTGATAACGGAGGGCTCACAATTGGTCTTTTCTCTCTTTTGGAAAGCTGACTGTGTAATATAAAAATTCTTTAAAAAGCCTACAGAAAAATTAAAAAAAAGGAATTTCTTTTCAAAGTGTTAAGGGAAAAGAATCTATGCCCAAGATATTTTTCTACATTCTGTGTATCAAGCCAACATTTAGATACTTAACTGCAAAAATATTTTTTTAATTTAAAATGAGGATGTCTACTTTCTATATAGGAGCATTTGACTTATTTTGTTATTTAGACAAACTTCAATAGTTTTCTTCCTAAAGATCTTCTACTCTTTAAAAGTTCTTCCACCTTTCTTTTTCCTTATTAATTAAATATATATGCAGATAGAGTTTTCTTAATTAACTTTTTAAATGGGTAATATAATATTCAAGCTCCCTGGCCACCAGTCACCCAGAAGCATATCTCCATCAAGAGGGAAATTTGAACAGGGAGAGAGAAAGAAACACAATACGCAAATTCTATAAGAACTTCCATTATTTCTTGAAGTAAGATTTTGTAGTACTGATATACTGATTAAGTAATTTATAGAATTCAGAAAGCCTCTCCTTTCAATAAAGTGGGAAAGTCAATTAGCAAGTGAAAAGATCAGCTCAGAACCTAGTAAGACAGGGGTCCCCAAGTTCTTAAGCCTGACATGCCTTCAGTAAACACAGGCGATGCTAGGGAACAGCACAAGCAGGCCTAGTATTTACAGACAGCAAGTAACAGTCCATCAATTCATTATGTTTTGTCTTACAATGCTACCAAATTATTTCCTGTTTGTAAAGGGCAGGAATCATATACTACTTTCAAAGATTCCACAAAACCTAACACAGTGCTGGGGACTAACAGAATAGATGAAGGAACAGAATAAGGCATAGGAAAAAGAGGGAAAGAATTTAAAAGACTGTGGAAATATACACAAAACTACTACCTAAAGAGCCTCTACAAGACCCAGGGATCCGATGGCTAAAATACTTTTTAAAAACTATATCATGAAGTCACCATTTATTCAAAGACTCTGTAAATTCAACAAGTGATATGTTTATATAATGTTATCAGTAACATCTGAGGCTATAAAAGTACATACATAGGAAATATCAATTTTGGTTAAACACTGTTGCTGAGGTGCACACATACCAGCAGTTATTCAGCTTACTGCAAGTTATTAATAATTACTGCTCTGACATGTTTTACCTTGCATTACTTTATACATGATTAGTAAATAGTAGAATGATATTCTTATAATGCAGAAGTTATATAAGTTCAACTTGATATTTTCCCCTAGCACACTCATTTTTTAAAAATGATCAGCAATAAGGTTTCTTGCAATTAAATACAAAACCTTAGTAATATATGAAAACCTTAAAAAAAAAAAACAGCTAAAAGTCTATAGGAGTGCCTTTCATTAATATAAGTAATGGTTCAATGGCTTCAAAAACTCCTATAGTTTGCACTATGTAAAACTATCTGATAAATCTGTGAGTGCAGATGAAGACACTACATAGCCATTTCCTCCATTTTCACACATTAGTGAGAAGGGCTCTACTTTGAATCATATTTCACATATTCTTATTCAAATGACCTAAAAAACCTGTATCTCAAACAAAGAAGCACTAACACAAGAGTGTAAAGGATTTTAAGAAGTGACTATGATGCTAGATAAAAATGCTGGTGGAGGTTTAATTAATTTTTTTTTTTTTTTTGAGTCAGAGTCTCGTTCTGTTGCCCAGGCTAGAGTGCCGTGGCATCAGCCTAGCTCACAGCAACCTCAAACTCCTAGGCTCAAGCGATCCTCCTGCCTCAGCCTCCCGAGTAGCTTGGACTACAGGCATGCGCCACCATGCCTGGCTAATTTTTCTATATATATTTTTAGTTGTCCAGATAATTTCTTTCTATTTTTAGTAGAAGCGGGGTCTCCCTCTTGCTCAGGCTGGTCTTGAACTCCTCTCGAACTCCTGAGCTCAAACAATCCGCCCGCCTCGGCCTCCCAGAGTGCTACGATTATGGGCGTGAGCCACCGCGCCCGGCCTAATTAATTTTTTTAAGTAGTGCTGTTTTCGTTAGTACTTACAAAGTTCCATAGATTTTGAGGTCTCTACCCCAACCCTATTTTTCCTATAAGTCCTGCTATTTTTAGAGTAATTTTGCAGAACATGAAGCCATATATAGTGTTAAAGTGTGCTTGGACCTGGTCTACCTGGGTAAAGTAGAAAATAATGGAAAGAAAATTAAAGACAGAATACCAGTAAAGGAGATATCCTTATTTGCTTTCTTCCTTTTTGCACCATGGCTTTATTTTCTGCTAATCAGTCAGGCTAGGGTTATCGTGGATAAAGGGACTATGAATCTTCTTTTCTTACCTAACCTCAGCAAAGTTTGTTACAGGCATTCATTCAACCCCTTCACTGTTTTTGATAATAATCAAATCTTTCTCCTCCTACGACTTTTGCATTTTCCTTATTATGAACCTTATTCAGAGTTTATTTTTGGCTAGTTCCCCAGCTTATCTTTCCAGAATTAAAACAGAGTTGTGGGATTAGAAAGTCCTTAGGTTGTCTAGTCTAACTGTACACTAAGTGAGAAGTCCCTTCTTTATCATTATCGACAAATATCTATTGACCACAGGGCTAAACACGTGCTAGTAAAGAAATGGTAGTAAACAGAGACACAAAATCCAGATACTGAACAAACTATATACACACATATATTTCCTAGTTCTGTCCACTGAGAAATACTAGATGCAATAACACTTCAGAAACAACAAGCACACTTAGTGCCCATATTTTGGTTTTTACATACTATTTTCCAACAAAAACAAAAAGAAATCCTCAGAGAAATGACAGATTCCAGGGCTGGGGCAGTGGAAGTACAAGATGAGTCTAGAACATCTGGTGCCCAAAAATGCTCTGAAAAATAATAGGGATAAATCAAAGGTCACAGGAGCCAATATGAAGACATTCCCAATCACCAAGTGTAATATAATATGAACAAAATAATAATAGCAATGGAGCATAACCCAAAGAATAAAATAAATATTCATGAATCTATATTGATAAAAATAAATAACTGACTAAACAGCAAGGGGATATCTCTTCCTTACAGTAGAATTCCAATCAATAAATAAAGAATAGGCTGGGCGCGGTGGCTCACGCCTGTAATCCTAGCACTCTGGAGGCCAAGGCGGGCTGATCGTTTGAGCTCAGGAGTTCGAGACCAGCCTGAGCAAGAATGAGACCTCGTCTCTACTAAAAATAGAAAGAAATTATCTGGCCAACTAAAATATATGTAGAAAAAATTAGCCGGGCATGGTGGCGCATGCCTGTAGTCCCAGCTACCTGGGAGGCTGAGGCAGTAGGCTCGCTTAAGCCCAGGTGTTTGAGGTTGCTGTGAGCTAGGCTGATGCCAGGGCACTCACTCTAGCCCGGGCAACAAAGCGAGACTCTGTCTCAAAAAAAAAATAAAATTAAATTAAATAAATAAATAAAGAATAATGTAAACAGAAGAATCACCATTTGACAAATATCATGGTAATTATGGTTATAGGCAAGAATCATCAAAGGATGCTAAAATTACTGGGCACAGTATTAAGAGAAATAGGATATTTGCATGGTCTCAAAGTATTTTCCCACAAGGAGAATCACAAGAGAAAATAGTAAACTTTACAGTGCAGAAAGCTGGCAGACACTTAACCAAGTGATCAAAGATAACATCACTTGTGACGAGATATACTGACATCAAGTGCCTCCTGACACACTACACTGAAAAGGGCGCATCACTCCCATGGCATTCATGCCCAAACACGCACAACCTGAACTGAAAACATTAGACAAGCCCAAATTGTGGAATATTTTAAAATATAACTGTCCAAAACTCTTCAAAAGTGTCAAATCAAGACAAAGACTGAGGAACTGTCCCAGAGTAGAAGATATTAATGAGATAAGAAAACTAAATGTGTGATTCTGGGCCAGGAAAAGGATGTTACTGGAAAAATCTGAGTAAGATCTGCAGATAAGTTAACAGTATAACAATGTTAATTTCCTGGTTTTGATCAATTTACTAAGGTTATGTAAGACATATGGGAAAGCTAGGTGACAAGTATATGAGAACGCTTTGTAATATTTTTGCCACTTTTTTTAAGTGTGAAATTATTTCAAAATGAAAAATTATAAATAAAAATAGTTTAAAAATATACTTCTTAAATCTAATATTTAAAGGCAGTGATCATATATCCCCTTTGCCTTTCCTTTTCACACTAAATATGTTCTTCTTTGGATAAGGTTCCCAGAACCCCCACTGTATTTGTAACTCTCCTTAAAAAACCTCAGTTCATTAATAACCCTCCTTAAAGTATGTTACCAGGAGTGTTTATAATATATTCATATAAATTACAGTAAATTTCTCCTTTTCTGTGATCAAGTCACTAAATGTTTATTAATGCAAATTAGAGTTGAATTTTAAAAGCAGATGCATAATACTGTTGGCCTGATTCAGCGTGTGATCAACTAAAAATTGACCGTTTATCTTTACTAAGATCAAACCAGATCTTCTCATTTTATATTTGTGTAAATGATTTTCTTAAGGAAAATGTAGAATTATATTTTTCCCTGATTATTTCTATCCCCTCAATTTCAACTCATATTTTACACTGGTATGGGGACCAGTTAGATTATTTTGAATCACAATTTTATCATTTATTCACTTACCATGTACTGACTACATACCATTTCCAATATACTATAAATGAATAGTCTACAAAAAAATTTGCCATGCAATTGAGAATGGTCATATCTGATAGGAAGGGCAGCAATGAGGAAAATCTTAACTATGGGATTAAATTGGGCCTGGGCCTTTATGAATAAGTATCATTTAATTAAGAAGAAATACTACAAAGTAATGGTTATGATCTTTGAACCTAACAGATAAGCTCCACCAATTATTAGTTTTGTGAGACTGGGAAGTCTCTAAAATTCAAATTTTCTCATTGATACAATGGTATAAATTCCTAACTAGGTAGGACTGTTTTAGAGATTACATAAAATGACATATATTTAAAAAGCAGTTAGCCTTTTCAGCAAATGGTTTTGAGAAAACTGGTTATCTGCATGCAAAAGAATGAAGTTGGATCCTTATCCTTATCTTTGACAAAGACTCTCTCCTTGACCAAACTCTAGTCAAGTTGCTCTAAACCATCTTCTCAACTAGGTCTCAACCTTTGCAGTTCCATCTCTTTCTTTGCATCACCCAATTTTAGCAAGAATCCTGCTAAATCAAGTTAATCCAGAATTCCCACCCTCATCCTCAATATATCTGACCAAAGTCCTCCTTCCCCACCAGCCCCCAGGTGATAGCTGATCACCTTGGCCTGCCTTTGGCAAAAATCTTGTCAGGTTGGTTTCAGCAGAGTCCCCCCAAACCTCTGATGTTTCTGCTTAGTAATTTTCCATCCACTGACCTTGTTCCTTGCTTATATAAATTCCAAATTTCCATGTAGTTTTTAAACCTAACATCCAATAACATAGGGATCCTGCTACTAATCAAAATTTCAGTTTTCATTTTTACTATTTGGAGACTTTTCTAAAAAGTATAAAATCTAATAAAAAGATATATACACCTTAACAAGCCTTCAAGACATTTTACACTAAAGAAATTACATTTTAATGAATATCAAAATGAAAAACATAGTAAGACCAACTTCTGATAGCAAAGATGCAACAGTAGAAATAACCTTGTGTGTTCAGTTTACATATTGTTGTATGCGTGTATGTAAGTGTGTGTGTGTACTTGTATGGAAGAGGCCAGTGAAAGATTTCAAATGCTCATAATTCACAATTTAAGTTCTTTACAGAGCAACCTGTCAAACAAGACTCTCAATTTAGAAAAATGAAAATTTCCCATAACATGTTATTATTTGTCTAACAGCTTTGTTGGGATATAATTTATACAAGAGATTCACCCATTGTGAGTGTACAATTCATTTTTAATAAATTTATAGAGTTGTGCGAACATCACCAAAATCCCACCTTAAAACATTTTTATCACCTTAAAGAGATCTCTCCTGCTGGTTTGCAGTCAATCCCCATTCCCAGACAACCAATACTCTGCTTTACATCTCTGTATATTTGCCTTTTCTGGACATTTCATATAAATTAACATACAACATGTACTGGTCTGGAGTCTGGCTTTTTTCACTTAACATAATGTTCTTGGGGTTCATTCACGTTGTGGTTTATCCCAGAAGTTCTTTCTTCTTATGCTAAATACTAAATAGTATGTCATTGCATGGACGTACCATATTTTGTTTATCCATTCATGGGTTGTTAAGCATTTGGAATTGTTTCCATTTTTGGCTAATATCATGAATAATGCTGCTATGAACACTCATGTATAAATCTCTGTATGGACGTACATTTTCACTTATCTTCTGTAAATACCGAGGAGGAATTGCTAAGACAAATGCCAAGTTTGACTTTTTTATAAAAATACTGCCACACAGTTTTCCAGTGGTCGCACCATTTTGCACTACCACTCTAAGGGTTCCAGTTTCTCCACAAGGTAGTTCTTGCACTACCTAAGGGTTCCAGTTTCTCCACATCCTCATCAGTGCTTTTTACGGTCTGTCATCCTAGTGGGTGTGATATGTTATCTCCTTACGGCTTTAATTTGCATTTCTTTAATAACTAATACCGTGGAGCATCTTTTCGTGTGCTTATTAGCCATTCGTATACCTTCTTGGGTGAAATGTCTATTCAGATAGTTTTTTAGATTCTGTTTATTAGGTTGAAGAAATTATCTTCTATTCCTAGTTTGTTGAGAGTTTTTATCATGAATGAGTGCTGCATTCTCTCAAATGCTTTTTTCTGTGTCTGGGAAGATCATATAATTTTTGCTCTTTATCTTATTAATGTGGTATATTCATTGATTTTCAGATGTTAAACCACCCTTGCACTCCTCGGATAAATCCCACTTGATCATGGTGTTTAATTCATTTTATGTGTTGCTAGATTCAGTTTGCTAACCTTTTGGCTGGAAATATTTACATCTGTATTCATGAGGGTTATTGGTCTGTAGTTTTCTTTTCTTGTGACATCTTTGGCATTGGTGTTAGGGTAATACTTACTTCATAGAATGAGTTGGAAAATATTTCCTCCTCTTCTATTTTCTGGAAATTGTGAAAGATTATAATTATTTCTTCTTTAAATATTTCATAGAATTCACCAATGATGCCATCTGGGTGTGAGCTTTTCTTCATGGGAAGATTTTTAATTACTAATTGAATTTATCTACTTATTAGAGGTCTGAATAGATTTCCTATTGAAACAGTTTTGGTAAATGGACTTTGTCCATTTAATCTAAGTTGTCTAATTTATTGGCAAAATTCTTCATTATATTCTCTTATAATCCTTTTAATTTCTGTAGGGTTGGCAGTGATACACCTTATTTCATTCCATGTAATTTAAAAAAAAAGGTTGGTAATTTATGTCTTCTTTCTCCTTTTTTCCTGATTAGCTAACAGTTTATCAATTTTGTTAATCTTTTCAAAGGGCAAACCTTTGGTTTCATTGATTTTTCTATTGCTTTTCTGTTTTATATGTCACTGATTTCTGATCTAGTCTTTTTATTTCTTTCCTTTTTCTCGCTTGGGGTTTAATTTGCTCTTCCTCCCCCACCTCTCCACTTCTGCCAGTGTCTGAAGGAAAAGCTTAGGTTACCTATTTAAAATCTTTCTTCTTTCCTAATACATGTATTTAAAGCTGATGGTGTGCCATAGAGTCTTTTAGTCTCTGTTTACCTTTCTTCATTCTTTTTTCTTTCTGTTTTAGAAACTGAATAATTTCTACTGATGTACCTTTAAGTTCACTGATTTGTCTGTCATCTCTCAAATCTGCTGCTGATCACATCTAGTGAATGTTTACTCAGTTATTACATTTTTTTAACTCCAGAATTTCCATTTGGTTTTATTTTTACGAGTTCTCCTTACTGATATTCAAGTATGAGTTATGATCATCATACTTTTCCTTAAACATGATTTCCTTTATTTCTTTGAACTTACTTAGAATAGAATCTTTGAAGTTTTTGCCTGCCAAGTACAACATCTGGGCCCATTTAATGAGTTTCTATTGACTGCTTTTTTTCTTGATTATGAGTCACACTTTCTTATTTGTGTCATAATGTTTGTTGAAAATTGGACATTTTGATAATATACTGGAACAACCTTAGATTCTGATTCCCCTCCTCCAACACACCCACATAATGGGGGCCGTTCTTGCTGTTTTATTTTTTAGTTTCTCGCCTGAGATTATTTTATGCAGTCTGTCTTCCCTGCAGTGTACAACCACTAAAATCTGCATTCAGGTTTTTTTCCCATTGTTTTTATTTTTAAGCATGACTTTCTAGATATTGCCCCTGTGTTAGCAGAGATTAGTGATGAGCCAATCATTGGTCAGAAGTTACACTCAAAACACCCTGGGCTAGTAAGACTTTTTGCCAATAAATCTATGCATCAGTTGGGAAACACATTCAAAGTTTAGGCACTTTATAAGTCTTCCAAGGCTCATACTTTCCACTGGATCCTCTTGTGTTTCCTTGAATATGCACAAGGCCTCATCAGCCAGGAATGTATGAATAACTAGGGCTCCTCTCTGTTCCCTGCTGAGTGTGGATACCAGCTAGAATATACATGCAGACTTTCAGATTGCCACAGATATGTTGAATCTTACCAAGGCTCACTATGACTATCTCATTCTCTGGATATCTCTGTCAATTTTCTGGATAGTCTGCTGGGCTACTGCTTGCCCCAATTAAAATACTGATAATAACCTCAGGCAGGCTATGATCTTGGCCTTTCCCATTTGTTTACCACTGAGATAGCTACTCTTTCCACCTACACCCAGAGGCATGAGATTTTTCACTGCTTCACTTCAAATCAAGTCAGCCTCTTTCAGTAGGGAAGCTGTTGGTTCTCACAGCTTGCCTCACTCTGGCAGAACTACCTCATAGAAAGAGCTGGAAGGAAGGACAGGTATAATCCTAGGCTAAAATGCCACAGATTCCCACTTATCTTACCTACATATTTTTTTTTTAGTCAACTTTTTAAATTTGTTGTATGCTTTTGGTCAATTTTCAGAGCTCAAAAATAATTGTTTTTGGAGAACAGATTCACTAAGCTCCTTATTCCACCATTTCAAAAGTCCTGCCTCCTATCCTCTCTCTCTTTCTCTCTCCCTCCTGTATCCTTTAAATTGTGGCCTTCAAATATTTTTGATCATATGACCCATCAGGAAATGTTTTTAAATTTTTATATTTACATTTGAATTTTAAAAATCTATTAACTTACAAGTGATCTATTACTATACTAATATATGCTATATTAGAAAGTGTATATGAAAATATAAAATTTTAAAGGATAAGATAAATATAAGTGAATAGAAGTTTTAACATTTTTTTCCTGAACCCAACAATTGCCTTTTACACCCTGGTTTATATGTCCATCCCTGCAATAAATCAGTACTGCCCAAAAGAAATTTCATGTGCATCACAGGTGTTACTTTACATTTTCTAGTAAACACATTTTAAAAAGTAAAAGGAAGTAAGTAAAATTAATTTTAAGAATATATTTTATTTAAACTAATACATCAAAAATACTATCTTTTCAATATGTAATCAATATCAAAAATTATTGAGACATTTCACACTATTTTTTTCATACTAGGTCTTCAAAATACAGTGTATAGTTTTTATAACACACTTCAATTCATAAGCTAAATATTTGATAGTTAAAGTGAAATGTAGTCCTATGCAAACAATAAGATTGTGCTTAATGGGAAAATATATTCTTCAGTTTTTCACATTTAAATTAATTAAAATAAAATGCATGTAAAATTCATGTTCTTAGTCTAACTAGCCACATTTCAAGTGCTCTGTAGCTGTACATGGCTATAGTATTGGATAGCATACCTCTAAACTATTAATATAAATACTATGAGGATTTAAAGCGTTATGAAGAGCCTATAATGGAGCTGGTTGTTCAGTAGTATCTACAATATTGAATTAAAGAAATTCAGAAGAGTAATACAAAGATTAGAAGCACTGAATATGGTCTCATCTTCATTCATTGGCTTTCTTGGCCAGGATACTATGGTGGTTGTTTACCAGAATGTAGAATTATATTCACAGCTTATTTTAAGTATATTTATAACCACTTTTATTCAACATAGATCATAAATCTACTTCATTTGACCCAGAGTAATATCTGAAGTTATGATAAAATAGTTTGATTCAATGAATTATTAAAAATTACTTGATAATTTTTTTAAATAACAAAAACAACACATATTTCTATGACTTAACTTAAAGGCAAAAATGGGCTTTTTAGTCTAAAATCATTTGTCTTATTTAATTTTCCACTTACAATTATAAATAGATTATAGGCTAAAGGCCTATAATATAACTTAAAAATATCCACTCAATTATCTCATAAGCATGAAAACATTTGCTATTAATTTAACCAAATGTGATTTAATTGTACAACACTCTTCTTTCCAAAGTAATAGAATTTACATGGGTATATGTTAATAATATTTACAGAACTCTAAATAAAATATTCACCCCTAAATAAAATTCCACCAATCCCACAGTTCAAGATGTTCTAATTAGCACATGTTTCTATCTCACCCTTGTACACATATATATTCCCTACAAAATTATAATCAAATGTGAATACAACTTGATATTTGGCTTTTTTTCACTAACGTTATCTAAGTATTTTTCCACATTGCTACATAGTTTTCACATATATTTTTATTAATAATTACATATTACACCAAGAATATGTCATAATTTATGCAAATGTACTATTAGAATTTGATTGTTTCCTCCTAGCACTCTGAGAGGCCGAGGCGGGAGGATCGTTTGAGCTCAGGAGTTCGAGACCAGCCTGAGCAAGAGCGAGACCCCGTCTCTACTAAAAATAGAAAGAAATTATCCAAATAACTAAATATATATAAAAAAAATTATCCGAGCATGGTGGCGCATGCCTGTAGTCCCAGCTACCTGGGAGGCTGAGGCAGGAGGATCATTTGAGCCCAAGAGTTTGAGGTTTCTATGAGCTAGGCTGATGCCATGGCACTCTAGCCTGGGCAAGAGAGTGAGCCTCTGTCTCAAAAAAACAATAAACAAATAAAAATTAAAATTAAAAAAATGGAATTTGATTGTTTCCAATTCTTTACTATAATTAGTAATGCTATAAAGAGAACTAATGAATTAACAAATATGAAAAGCAGGCTTTGTTATCAGAATTTCTTAACATAATCTAGGTAGCTGTGTATATTCTATTCTGTCACAAAAACAAAGGTTAGAAACATTACTGCAGAGGACTGGTGCAAAGAGTAATGTTATCCATGTTAGAAAGGCAACAGTGATTGCCTATAAGTGAAAATGTCTTTTAAAAAGATCATTACACCACTGTTCTCTTTCATGTTATTATCTTTAAAGACTTCCCTTAGATTAACAACTCAGTATTAAAGGCATATGATAAATTACAAAATAAATGTGTTCCTCAAATTGTATGTAAACTGACTATATTTAAATCCGATGAATCCAAATGAAAGAGCCCTTTATCTTCTCTTATAAATTCAAATTGTATATTTCTTTCCTGAAAATAAATAATTCAAAGTATTTTCCAAATGTGCTCTCTATAAACTGCTTAAAGCTTCAATTAAGGATCAGTCAATTCTATAAAGCTAATATCCATTGAAATCTATGATTTTAGTAATGTCCATTAAGTTGATTATTAAAACAGTTTTCGGTAAGGCAAATCCTCACTGACCTATGTTGTATTTTGTGAATCTCTGAAGACTGATTATAAGAGAACCAAATGTTATTAAGGTCCAGAAAGAGAAAGTCTGTTTACGAGGTTTGTGAGTGGCGTATGTTTATAAAGGGTCAACATGAAATTACCTGCACATAATTTCACTTTAGGACCATTAATTTCTTCTAGCTCATGACTTTTCTGACATGCACCTGGCAAATTTTTCTAACTAGTTTCAAGATAGTCCAGGACTCTCCTCTGGGCATCTCCAAAAACAGGGCCGTATCTGTGACTCTGAGATAATGGACCCACTTATTACTACATTCAAAACCTTGTGGGATCTGATAATTTTAGAAATATTAGTTGCCTGTTTCACCCCACAGACTTGGATAAAATCTGGGAATAGTGGCCAAAAAGCGACAGGGACAGAATGGCATACTGTCTCTTTTAATGCCTAAGTAAGAGCCTCTTATATTGCTGTGAATAAAAGACCTGACTATACTTCTGGAGGATAAGTGGTAAAAGTTCTTAGATAATAAGAAAACTAGCATTAAAAAATAAGTATTATAAAATAAATGCAGCTTTTAAAAATGTTTCAACATCAAAGTAGCACTCCAAGTATTTGAGAGACTTGCTCCCAAACCTCACTCCAAATAGGTACCAATGCTAAAATTTAAAGAGAAAAAACTATAAAAATATAGCCATGATCAAAACCTAGCTAAGTATCTCTACAGAAAAAAAACAAATAGAAACTAGTAATAATAGTCCACAAATACGGTTTAAGCTATAGGCTTATTGGGTTCCACGCCTACAAGTAGGCAGAAGAAACCAGACGTTGGATTCCCATGGAGTAATGAGGACTAAAAGTACTCTACAAAAGCCAAGGCTCAGAGCCAGGCTTGATACTCGAAATCAGGGGTTGCAGTGGTACTCCACCACCTGAGGGGGAAAAAAATGTAAAAAGTGAGAAGGCCACTGCCTGAGGCTACAGCTTATAAAATATTATGTATCTGAGATGTTAAGAGGTAATGGTTTTAGCCTCACAGCTTAGACCAGGTCAAGACACCTGCAGGCTTGGTATCTGGATCTGCAATTGCCCCAATATAACCTCAGGAGGGAGCCCTTAGAAGCCTATGTAAGACCTATTTCTTGTCTAGGTGTCTCAGGAAAAGGAGTAAAAGCAACTATAAAGCCACTAGGGAGAGGTAAACGGAGAAGAGAAACTCTCACTCAAGATGAGCCTGAAAATTAAAATTCTACCTATAGAAATATTTTAACTATCAAACAGAAATTACTTACTTCACAGTTTAACCACCTATGTGCAACTACTCATAATAATCCCAAAATTTAAAATATTTTTATACCACAGTAAGTTTGAAGCAGATACACCACCTGCACAACTGTACACAGTGGTCCTGCTTTAAGAACCTACAATAATTTCTAGGTATATCGTTATGTTAATTCTGTGTTTCATATTATCTATCAAAGATGGCATACACCAAATCATCTTATTTTCCAAACTTTCAGAAATTTCCTGTTGTTGACTTTGATGAGCTCAGGGAATTGTTTATAGTAACCTCAAATCAAGCTTAGTACCGTTCCAAGACAACTATAACCATGGTGGCTTGGGTCTTCTTAGGGTGGATTTAGCCTATATCTAAAGACAATGAAAACAAGTAGCTCCTCAGCTGGCCTGTATTTTTTTTAATAACCCTATTGTGTGGAGAGAATCAACAAATCATTATTTCCTTTGTGCATTATATTTTAAGACATTACAGAAAAATAATTTAAAGGGACTATATATGCAGGGATACTCCAGAAGAAGGTGAATGAAGATGAAAGTAGACATAAGAATTATGATTTAGGTTTCACATACAAATTTCCACTGAGTACTATTATCCAAAAATTCAGAAGGTTGTTTCATAATCCCTAATTATTGTTAGACATAAACAGGCTAGATGACCATCTGCTGGGAGTGGTACAGAGAGGATTTCTGTATGAGGAAATAGATACTGGTGAGGTGTCCTCCAACTTCAAGATTCTATTATTAGTTCTTTAATTTTTGTTTTGTTGTTGTATTTCCCTCAGCACAAAATTTTTAACATTTCAGACTCCAGTGCAATTTCTTTCTTGTACCGGGTCTATTTGAAATAACAGTAGCTAAGTAGGTGTAAGAACTATTAACATTAAGATCTACTTCTTTTTCTAGTCTCTTATACAAAATTACAAAAGGCAAAGGCAAAAGGATTGGTAATTAATTATTCAGTCCAAAGGAAAGCAGTACTCATCAGGAGCTATTAAGAGGTGGCAGAGGTAGCTAGGAAAAAAGGATGACTTTGGAATCCCTGATTGGTATTATAAAGAGTGAATAAACTGGCATACAAATAGAACTGCATCTGGAAATCTTTTAAAAGTCATTTAATTAAAGATATTGTAATAATTAAAATAGATGACAGCAGAGAATATAGTGAATATTTCATATCTAGCAATACATGAGATGGATGACCTGATGTATTTAGTTAATAAATAACACTTAAAGGCTGAGTGTGGTGGCTAACACCTGTAATCCCAGCATTTTGAAAGGCTGAGGAGTGGGAGGATTGCCGGAAGCCAAGAGTTTGAGTCCAGTCTGGGCAACATAGTGAGACCTGGCTAAGAAAAATTAGCAGGGCATGGTGACACATAGATATAGTCCTCGCCAGTTGGGAGGCTAAGCCAGGAGGATCGCTTGAACCTAGGAGTTCAAGGTTACAATAAGCTATGATCACGCCACTGCACTCCAGTCTAGGAAACAGAGTAAGACCCTATCACTTAAAATAAGTAAATAAATAAATAATACTTAAAGAATTATAATATATAATAGGTGAGTCAGCAAAAGTTAATGACCAAATTGAATTAAACTGATTGCCTGAAACCACCCTTAGTAGACAGGCCTATGCATGGAAGTTCAGACAACCACTGTTCTTACAAGAACAACATGAACTTTATGCCAATAGCCTTTACAGAACAAAGAAAAGAATGGTCAAAGTGTATAGATAACTAGGAAGATGATAAATAGCACAATTGGAACAACCTAAAAAACAAAACAACAAAAACTATGCTGGGTTAAAAAAAAAAATATGAAAAACTACAAACTATGGAAATGGTATTCAGTGATTTCATCCAAAAATGTTTAGCTATATCTACACAACACAGAAATGTTAATTCCCTAAGGCTGTACTATCCTATATATGCTATCCAATAACCATCACCCATATTTGAGTACTTGAAAAGTGCTAGTATAACTGAGAAATCAAAATTTTTTTTTTTTTTTTTTTTTTTGAGACAGAGTCTCGCTTTTGTTGCCCGGGCTAGAGTGAGTGCCGTGGCATCAGCCTAGCTCACAGCAACCTCAAACTCCTGGGCTCAAGCGATCCTACGGCCTCAGCCTCCCGAGTAGCTGGGACTACAGGCATGTGCCACCATGCCCGGCTAATTTTTTTCTATATATATTTTTAGTTGGCCAGATCATCTCTTTCTATTTTTAGTAGAGACGGGGTCTCACTCTTGCTCAGGCTGGTCTCGAACTCCTGACCTTGAGCGATCCACCCGCCTCGGCCTCCCAGAGTGCTAGGATTACAGGCGTGAGCCACCGCGCCCGGCCGAGAAATCAAAATTTTAATTTTAATTAATTTACATTTAAATTTAAAAACTAATACTCAATTTAGTTACTGGAAACTTTTAAGTATGTTTGGAACAATCTGCCTACATACTTGTTAGCTATTCATCTTATAAAATGTCAATACAGATAAAGTATTTTCAATCAAAATTTAGCATCCAAATTGAGGTGTGCTAAAAGTAAAAATGTAAAATACACACCAGATTTTGAAGACTTAGTACAAAAAGCCAGAATATGAAATATCTCATTAATAATGTTTTGAAAATGTGATTACATGTTAAAATAATATTTTTGATATGTTGGGTTAAATAAAATATATTATTAAGCTTAATTTCACCTATTTCTTTTTTACATTTTTAAATGTGGTTTCTAGAAAATTTAAAATGACATCTGTGGCCTGCATTTTCTCTATCACAAAGTGCTACACTAAGAGACAAAGGGCCTGAAAAAGTCTGTCATCTGTCAAAAACCTGAAATATCCATCAGTCAAGATTTGTATATAAAATATTATCTCCTAGTGTCACAAAATATTACTTTAGGCTACCCAGAATTTGCATATTTATACATTCCAAAGTCATTAGTATCCTCCTCATGCAGAGGATGGTCACAGATCATTAAAGTATTCCTTCTGAGTTATTGCAAACATTGGTAACTTTAAATGGCCATTCCGCCATCCAGAGTAAGTCATCAAGTAACCGAAGAATGCTAATTCATCAAAGACTTCTTGATTTCTTCTCTGTCTAAATTCCCTCACTCATGTTAACCAATGCTTTTATGTCTATGAGAGTTACATAAGGATCTTTAGCTTAGAAAAGATTTTGATAAGACTAATTTGTATACACATATAAATTTACTTTATATGCACTTTATACAATATATATACTTATAAATTTAAATACATATTTAGTTTATATATGCACACATACACTCTCTTACAAATTTTCCCCTAGAAGAAAAGCATCAGAACTTCATGCCTTAGCAGTGCTTTTCCAACCTCCTTCATACCACGGCGCTTCCCAGAAGATTATATTTGTAAGACACACTAGAGTAAACTGTTAAGACTACTGAAGCGGGGGCATCACTATCTCAGCACACTTGCTAGCCGCACACCAATTGGGAAGCTCGGTCTTATAAGTCCCTGCAAAATACTACTAGAAACCTCTGACCCATATTTTATTTTTACCTGTCTCGTATTTTATTCTCACTTATGCCTACAGTTGTGAAAATACAACCTTTCAACATTTTTAAGGGCAATATCCAAAGAAGGCCACAAGATGGAGATATTACTCCATTACCACTTATATCTACATTTATGGATTTTTTTTTCCGTACTTTTCTCTCTCTGTATTTCCTACTTTCTTACTCAGTGGTATTCTCAGCTAATGCCTCTGTCTCTAATATTTATTCTAGTTCCTCTGCCACTCTGCTTTAACTAGCTTTATTATAGAATTATATAAAAAATACTTTCATAATCCTTGTTTTTAATAGAAGGCAGATAATGGAAATACTTTCTTTTAGCTCAATATTTTCCCACTTCTCTAAAATTAAGATCATATTTATTTACACATCTTTCTCCTGCAGGCAAATTGAAAACAAAAATGTGCTACCTACAAAGTAATAAGAAGTTCAAAAGTCATTTACTCCAATACATACTATTACTCTGTAAGGCTACAGATTTACTTCATGGTGATATCACTCAAAACTTCTCCAGGACCCTTCGGGACCCTTCCTTGGGAACAGTCCTCAAGCCAGTTTATGAGCCTTACAGTGAAATTTATATTCAGATCTCTTCATCAACACAAACTGTATTTGTCCAAGCTTACTAACTGAATTTAGTCACTAAATTTAGCTCCAACTGACAATTAGTTATAGCCAAAAACCAAATCCAACTAAAAGATTTACTAATAATGAGGCTAGTGTGAAGAACATGCTGCAGGTCTTGAAGGTAACTCAAAGCAAGAAGTTTCAGTGATGTTTTGAGAGATGGCAGCATTGTTGAAAAAATGTGAAACCTTCTACAATAAATACTTTTAAGATCAATCTAATGTATTTTAAGATACATTCTATATGCTCCCAAAGGTATGATACAGAAAGTCACACATTAATTCCGTATAACCACTATAGAACCACACAACATGGCAGTCATTTGAGCTGTATCAAATGTCTAAACTAAAATGATTTATAAACACAGGAAGTCTATTTTCTACCATAGATAAAAGTTCCACCCCAAAATACTGTAAGATATTATATAATTAACTACAAGTAAAATCACAATTTCCAGTCTTCCTATTTAATACGTACATATTAACTTTTATCAAGTTTAATCACCAGCTATTAACACAAAACACTAAAGTCAGAAAAGAACCTAAATAGCAATCTTTTATCTGTTAACAAAAAGTGTGGTATCAAAAATAACTGCTAACAAGATTTGCAATTTTTTAAAAAACTCCAAAAGTCAGAGGCCTCTTGGTAATATATAAATTCAATTGGACATGAGATAGCTTCCTTAACCTGACCTATTTTGATGGTATAAATAAAGTTCTTAAGGATTGGCTAGAAATAAGTTTCTCTTTGGCAGGCATGTCTATGAACTCTAACATTTTGCTATGGTCTATTCAGATTTCCCACTCAATGACAACAATGATCATCTTCTTCCCAGTTGTAACTCATTACTCATTTTGACTACTGCTCACTATACATGCCACAGTAGGATCTCAAGTAGCTTTTTAAATTTTTGAGCCTTCTATAACCAGGAGTTGTATGTATTTTAGAATTTGTTTAACTAAGGAAATTACTCCCTTTTAGAATTCCAGTGTTTGCTCTTGGTGGCATTTTAATACTGCTTCTTTTCCATTTTAATACTGCTACTTATACTATGACATGTCCTCTATTTAATTCTTGATCTTAGACTCTTAGCTTTAATATTAAACAATTCAAATTCTATTAGCTAACTGTGTAGTTGCACAGAGCTTAATGCCCACTGCCTCACTAGCAATAAAACAGGCATCTATCTAATAATGAAGCATATTGTTTTATACACATATTCTCTCTAACCAGAAATGTGGAATGTGGCATGCCCTTGTTTTTGTAATATGCCTGATTACCTATAAGATTCCAGTTACTGGATGATGTAATCAGAAACATTTACCGATTAAGTGAATGAATCCTAACCTTACTTAATTTAGCATTAAGTAGGATGGGGAATGAAACATAAATTCTAAATTAAATTTCTAAAAAAGATATAATGACACTTTTAAACAAAAAAAATCAGCAAGTATATACAATATCACAAACATCAAATATTTAGCCCTTCAAATGGAATACTGTGATGTTATATAAAACAAAGTAATCATATTTTTACATTCATTAGTGTCCATGAATCATAATTGTTTTGATGAAGATAAAGGTTTTTGAAAATATGACTGTAGCTTCATTATAAAATGGTCTAGAGTCCTGCTTCCCCCAATCAGAAGTTTCTCTTTTCACTGTACCTCCTTTCCTTTATCTCTACACAACTCTGTAAGAAAGCTTTGGAATTGTTTTTAATTATATGTGGAATTAATTGGTTATCATTACTGTCTAAATAGATCCAATAATGCCTGACTTAGAAAAAGATTCCAAAAATCCCACAGTAGCAGTTTATGGTATAAGTAGTTCACTAAGAGAAAAAATAACAAAGCTGAGGACAGGCTTAACAGAGATACCACGTATTTTATCACATTACTTGTATGGATGTTACTTATAACTGCCATATAATTCTCCTCTCAGCAATCAAGTCAAATATCTACCCTAATCTGTTTCATTCTCAATACTCAATAAAATATGATTTTGAAATTCACATTAAACCAATTACTAGGTAAAATGGTGACCTATATATAAGATTTTAGAATACATCTCTGGCAATAATTAAAACAACAGAAGCCAATTCCACTTTCCCAGTTCAACTTAGTCTATTATCTATGAATAATAAATGATAAAAAAATTCTAAGAGTGTTCTCATAATTAGTGTTAAGAAAAAACTCAGAATAGAATAAAAAGAAAAAGGAAACTTACAACTGAAAGATTTCGTTCCAACAGCTCTAGATTATACATGGGAAAATTTTCACAATAGACTTGCTTTTTCCCGTAAGATATGCTCAGGAAACCTCCACTAAACTACACTACCACACTACATTAAACAGTCTGTACATAAGAAAAGTAAACTAATTTTATGACAACCCAATCTGATGCAAAGATATATACAATTAAGCAAGTATTTATTCAGCTCTAACTCTATGAATGATATGCCTACATCAGAAATATAAAATACTGGAAGGTTATCTGCCATTTTGTATTTCTCCCTCTCTCCAAACAAAAAAAAAATTTGGATTCTACAATAAAAATGGGGAAGATACTATTACACAACACACATTTACAAGGGAACAGACTCAGTAGAGAGACTGAACTAAACTCAACTAATACCACAAGCTAAATGGAGTCCACCACAAGAATCACTGGAGACAACTGATAACATAATACAGATTCACCAATCATCTAGGAATGAGATCATCATCCTCATTTCTAAAAGGGACTGCAATGGGGTTTGAGAAGGTCCTATTACTGACTTCTTTGCTTTTTTCCATCCAAAAAACTGAGAGGACACAGGAGTCAGGCACATAGAGATGAAATACATCTTTATGACTGATAAAGCTATTAAGGAATATGGGCTAGGTATGGGGGCCAAATGGGCTTGTCAGTAATTTTTGCCCTCTCCTCTCCAGTCTAGACTTCAAGACAGCGTGCTCAAAGGAAAGTCTGGCTAGGATAATTGCCTTACTGGTCTGGGCAGAGAGGGGTGGAGAAGAGACTGATTCCCACTGCTCTTAGCTTACTGATAAGCTCTTTCCAATCAAGCTAAACAGAACAAAGGCAATTAGCCTCCAACAACGTAACTCAGGGCTCCATGGACAGATGTAAGAGATGGATCAGGTGATCAGCAGTGTTAATTTAGGGAAGTCCTTCCCCCTGGATGGGGCAAGGATGAGTGGGCAATAATTGTCCCTCCTCTAAACGGGCTGCTATTCTGTACATTTGAAAACACAGATTGAAAGAGCTTAAAAGGTTTATTAAATTTGATTAAAAAATTACAATCCAAATAGTTCATAAGCATATGTCACTTAATCATAGCTTTTCTTCGGTTAACCAAGTTTCAGCATTCATCTGAATGTAGGGATGAAGTTATTAAAGAAATTAGAAAGAGAATGAAGCACAATTCTAGCTACATGAATTGGAGTATGTATTGGACTGGCAACATGAAGACAAACTCTGACTTCATCATAAAGTCAATACTGAAAAATGTAATATAATTTACCTTGTCGTGACTGCAATTCACAGATTTTTTAAAACAAATATGAAGTGTTTATTGTGGGCTAGAATATTATACAAAGTATAAGAAAAGTCATGGCCCCAAAAGACAACTAAAAAAATACAATTGCCATTAACCCCACAAGAAACATAGGTGTCCAAGTAGCAGGAGCTGCTAGACATATTGTGCAGGGACCTAGAATTTAAGTTACTAATAAAAGATCTTTCAATAGCACATCTTTTTTCTTACACTCCTCTCATCTTTCCCCATCTCCTCTGAAAACAATGCAATATCCTAATTGGAATGCCCTGAGAACTATAAAGTAATTCTAAAAACACGATGAATCATTAATACATCATTTATATACCCCTCTCTCCTAAAGACTTCTGGAACCCCTTCCTAGAGTTCTAGAACCAACTTGAAATCTAAAAATACATGGAAAGAGATTCCCTTCCTCTATTAGGGCTGTAAAAAAAACCATATACAAGTGTAACCCATTGAGTAAAAACCGTCAAGCATCTACTCTGTCACCCCTTAATCTCTATAATTGGAATAAAAGATGATTTTTAGAACTTGGATCAAGACACCTCCTGGCCTTATGACCTTGGGCAAATAAGTTGCCTCATTTTTAGGATGGATGGTATTTTATTTATTTTCTTCATAGTTAGACACATAGCAGACACTTAGATATTTGAGAAAAACAATATAAACATTGTAACTTAAACTAAACTGTAATTCCTCTAATGAGTACACGTTTGACAGGTAACTGGTGGATAAGGAGATAAAGAAGAGGACACCATCAGTTATTACCATCCTGGCTTCTAGTTTAGGATATGGGTATCTCAAAAGAATTTTCTATATTAATTGTCTCTAATTCTTCCCCTTCATTCTCTCCTGAAGCCAACCCAACCAGACTGTTGATCTCACTTCACTGAAACAGCTCTTCCTGAGGTAGCCAGTCTGTGAAATCCAAAGTCAATTCTCAGAACTCATCTTATTTGAATTATCATCATTTAAGACAGCTGATCACTTTCTCCTCTTTGAAATACTTTCTTCACTTGGCTTGAAAGAGAGCACCTTTACTTAGTTTGCCTCTTACTTCACTGGCTGTTCCTTCTCCATCACCTTGGCTGGTTGCACTTTGAGTAGCCTACCTACTTTATTCCTCACAACTGGCTAGTCATCAAGAGATTATTTGGCTCTGGCTTGAAAATTACACATTAAAGACTTTAGGTTGTATTTGTCTCCACCAAATTTCTGGTCCCCTGAAAGTCTTCTAAGAAAGTTAAGGTTCAAGGTAAAGAACTTGTTCCAATTGGTTTTTCTGCTTAGACAGAATAAAATTCCTTCTTGGCATTCTTTTCAATTTCAACATGGCTAGATAGAGAAACACAGATTAAAACAATTTTCTGGATCCCTCTTTTCAAATTCTTCCTTGATGAAGAATCTTCTCAATTATCTATGCTTCTTTATTTTCTCATCTTTGCGCATATAGTCAAATGCTCTGGTTATTTATACTGCATAATTAACTCTGCAAATTAAGTTGCATGAAATTTTTATAAATGAAAATTCTATGAGAGTTCACATGCAAAGCTAGATAACATAATCTAAATTTTAAACTACTGCTACTAGGTTTCTTTCTTTTTTTCTTTTTTTTCTGAGACAGAGTCTCGCTTTGTTGCCCGGGCTAGAGTGAGTGCCATGGGGTCAGCCTAGTTCACAGCAACCTCAAACTCCTGGGCTTAAGCAATCCTACTGCCTCAGCCTCCCAGGTAGCTGGGACTACAGGCATGCGCCACCATGCCCGGCTAATTTTTTCTATATATATTTTAGTTGGCCAGATAATTTGTTTCTATTTTTAGTAGAGACGGGGTCTCGCTCTTGCTCAGGCTGGTCTCCGAACTCCTGACCTTGAGCGAACCACCCGCCTCGGCTCCCCAGAGTGCTAGGATTACAGGCGGCTCCCCAGAGTGCTAGGATTACAGGCGGGAGCCACAGCGCCCGCCCGGCCACTACTAGGTTTCTTGACTCTCTTAAAGGGGCTTCAGTTCCCATGAATAACTAGAAAGTATCTTCAAGATCTTTGGTTATGTATAAGACTCCCTCTAGCTACAGAATTTAATCAATGATGATAAATTCTAGACAACATTCCCAATATTAAAGTCATTCTTAAAAGTCTTCAGAAGTATAGTTTCACTAATTATTTTTACAAATATTGCATCATCAAGTACTTTGAAAATAAAGTTTATTCTTCTCTATGAGCAGGAAGTGGCACCAGGTGACAGATCATAATCATAGTTATTACAAAACTGTTTGTGCACATGTAACTGAAGTGTGAAATGCTTATATTTTATAACTCATACAAAAATAAAAATTGTTAAACTCATGGTACCATGGCAACCTAGCAATTCTGCATTCCATAATGGAATGAAAATGCAATGTTTCAAAATTAAATTTCAGTATAATTTCAATAGTTCACCCAAATTTATGATAACCTATGGGGGAAAACGTGCATTTCATATTTAGTCATGTGAAGTGTGCCTGGAATAACAACTATTGGTAAATGTTAATTTTTTTTAACTGGATAACTCTTCAAAGCATTGTGTGAAGGGCTCAATCAGATCGTGTGAAACCCTATAATCCTGAATTCAGTGAAATGTCATCTTCTTGGTACTAGGTTTCAGGTAGAGACAGGATATCTACCCTAATTCAATAATCCTCAAGGGTAGAAATAAAAAGCAACAATCGAATTTTGTAAGTTAATGTCTCGACCTAAAAAGAAGGGGGGAGGGGAACGAAACGAAAGGAAAAGAAAAGAAAAAGAAAAAAGACCCTGCGCTACTGGTTGGGCTTCTCTTCACCTCTACTGCCCCAAAATCTTAACAGCTCCTCCTGTAAGTTTCAGGACCAACTTGGTAGAAGCTCCAAATTTCTCTAGTTTTCTTAAACTGGTCTACAAACCCCTATCTAACGCGCTAAAAAGATTACAAAGTACAATGTAAGAAAAACTTCTGCCAACACAGACGTTGGATAAAATGCATTCCTATCTTCCCAGAAAGAAGAAAGCAAGCAGCTGAGATCGGAGTAAGTCTAAGTGGGAAGATGACAATTTAGGGTGAGATATGACTGCTCTTTCTCACATTCTAGGGGGACGGGAAAGCAAAGCATAGGTGTAAAAAAAAAAAAGAGGTCTCTTCCTTCTTCCCCCCAGCACAGCTGGGGGGCGGGGAGGATCTTCCTCAGAATGCCAGAGCAAAGAGAAGGCAGAACCACCCCAGACTGGTGGCCCCGTCCAGCCTGTCACTGGGACTGGAAGTTGAGAAGTTGGAGCAGGGGTGAGGAACCGGGGAAGGTGGACAAGTCCTTTAGAGGCTGGGGTTATGAGGAGACCCTGGTGGACCGGGCTGAAGTGGGCAGCCGGAGCCCGCAGCGACCAAGTCCTGCCCTCCGTGCCCGGCTCCCTCGGACCAAACGGGTCAAAGCCCGCCCTCCCCGTCCGCCCGGACCGTGCGTTTCGGCGCTTACCTGCTGCACCCCGAGAAACTGGTAGAAGTTGAGCTGCACCTCCTCCACCAAGTCAAACAACTCCAGGTCTCCGCTCTCCCAGCCGTGCGCCGGCCCCGCGGCCGCCAGCAGCAGCAGCAGCAGCAGCCACAGCGGCGGCGGCGGCGGCGGGAACGGCACGAGCCCCAGCTGGCGGCGCCGAGGAAGCCGCGCCGGCCGGGAGCAAGGAGCCGTCATCGCGCCGGGCTCGGAAAGGTCACCCGCCACGCAGCGCCGTCGGCCGAACCCCGGGACGTGGCGGGCAGCGCGGGCTGTGGGCAACAGTGCCCGTCAGTCAGAAGCGCGGGCAGCCGCTCCGGAGCCGCCCGCCAGGCGGCCGGCCCTAGCGGGAGCGCGGGGATAACGGGAGCCGGCGGCCCGACCGGCGGGTGAGCGGGCGGGGCCGCAGCCGGCTCTGCCTTCCGCGGACCCTCGCCCCCAGGCCTACAAACAGCTGGAGAGCCAGCGCCCGGCGCTGGGCTTGTGGAGGGGGAGAGGCTTCCCTTGGCCTCAGCCTATCGCAGGCCACGCTTCCGGTGACATCACGTCTCCTAGCAACCGCGGGGGCGGGGGCGGGACCGGAAGTAGGGACGCCGGGAGCCCCAGATCTGGGCCTCCGGGAAATGCCTCTCAGTCGCGGGCGCACACGGAGGAGCTGTACCTACGTTGGCATGGGCAGTTAGAGACATGACGCATCTACCTGGAACATCCCGCGTGTAGACATACCGCTCAATAGCTACCATCTTGCCCTCCCCCAATATTGAGCACTGAAAGCATATTTGAAGGCTGATTTATTGATTGTGGCTTCTGTTCCATACATTTCATTATTCCATCAGCAAAGATAGGGGAAATTGAACCAGGCCTAAAAGGGGCAAATCTCGTGAGCAGTGTAGAGTATCTTTTTGAGAGAAGTGAAGCAGAAGAGGCATTTGAGCCAAGACAAAAAGTATACTTCTAATTATGAATTAAGACTTACAGGCATCATACAATACCATAAAATAGCCTGGTAGAATCAATGGTGACTCAATCATAGTTTTAGGAGAAATGTTGTCTATGCTCCTTAGCTCACCCTGAATTGGGATTATTTTCTCAATTGAGGTCCGTTTTTAAAAGACACTTAGGCTAAAAGCCTCCTTTCTTTTGGAACAATGTCTCAGCTCCTAGTGTTACATTGCTTCTGTTCAGTCTCTTTTTAATTGTTTTTCTCCACCCCTATTGTTCTCGTGTGTGAACTTTATTTTCTTTTTTGCCTTCCTGCATTTCTCTTTCCTGACTCCCTACTCTTGTTGAGAAAGTAGAAGGAAGCAAAAAAAATGGTCTTATAACTCAGAAAGCTAGCCCAATTTTGAAAGTTTGACCTCATGCTTTTCCCATGTTGGATCTGGCTGTTAAATCAATCTCGGTAGGGTAACGATAAAACTTTCTCTCTCATAGTCATAGTAAGAATATGCTATTATGTTTGATAAAGGTTAGAAAAACACTAGGAAACAAATCTTACTGAGGAAATCCTATTATTGTGGAGTTTTAAAAATATTTTTAAATAAAGTCATAAATGAATGCAAGTATATCTTGCTTAAAATAGAAGATATGCCTGAATTAATCACATTTTAATCTATCATGAAGCTGACCTTTCAAAGAAACAAGAGCAGCAATATTGGAGTGTGCTAGGGCTGCTATAACAAAATACCTTAGACTGGGTGGTTTAAACAATAGACATTTTATTTCTCACGGTTCAGAAGGCTGAGAAGTCTGAGATCAGGCTGCCAGCATGGTTGGGTTCTGTTGAGAGCCCTCTTCCTAGTTTGCAGATGACTGCTTTCTTGATGTATCCTTACATGGCTAAGGAAGGGGGGAATGGATGGATGGATGGACAGATAGATATCTTGTGTCTCTTCTTACAAGGGCACTAATCCCATCATGGGGGCTCCATCCTCATAAGCTCATCAAAACCTAATTATCTCCCAAAGGTCCCACCTCCAAATACCATCACATTGAGGATTAGGTGAAACAGAATTGGAGTCTATTCAGTACAGTACTTCTCACTGACATAAGGTATTGCTCTTAAAGATTCATCCTGCCCGTTTCCAGTGATACTTGTCTACTCTGAGATGATGTTCTTGTTGGTCCAGATGCCTGCAAAGACCACAGTAATATTCATATTTAGATTTCTGGTTTGGCATCTTCACATATTCGGTCATTGCCCCGAAAAAGACAATGCAATTGAATAAATCTTTTGCTGAGCCCTGGACTAAGAGAGCTATTTTCTTCCCTGATGACATTTACTGATTCTGGGCATGGACAGATCAAGCTTGGCCTGGACAGAGCAACTTAACACAGAAGAATAGAAACCAGTGAAACATTTAACTGTCATGTGACTTATGTAGTAGATTGGAAATGTAGAGGAACCCTAAATATATAGCCAGTTTTCCCACAGGACATCTGCTCAGTTCTGGGGTGGTACAGGAGGCTGGGCAGCTGGGCCTGAGAGGCAGAGTAAAATCATGCCATATTCTATCAGTGCATATAAAATTAATTCTACCTAGAAGGAGGACCCTGCTCCAATACACACACATTCTTCCTTTTCAAGACATTTGCAATATTTCTGAAGTTACAGTGTGAGTGAAAAGCTAAAGACCTAAGTTTAAAACCTCTCAAAGACAGAATTAAATCTCCAGGGCAGAGGAGATGGAAGCTTCCAGGCTCTTAATCAAAAGCCCAGAAGAATCACACATGAAGAACAGAGAGAAACCAGGAGTGGACTGATTCTCACTAAGACTGCAACCCAATCCCAGCCCAGCTCATCCATGATTGAACAGAGGTAATCAGACCCTTGACTTGTCTATTTCCATCTCCAGGGGAAAATATCATCTATATTTTCTACAGCGTTTTTAACATAAAAGTCTAGCACTGGTAAAAAAGAAATTAAGAAACATAAGAAGAACAGGAAAATCTGATCAATAATCAAGAGAAAAATAGATCATAGAAGACCTATAGGTAAGCCAGATATTAAAGTCCAGATAAGAACATTAAAATAACTACTATAAAATAAAGCAATAGATTATAAAATAGAAGAAAAGGTGGACAAAATGGTTTAAAAGGTATAGAATTTTAACTGGGAATTGGAATTCATAAAAAAGAATAAATGGAAAACCTTGAATTGACAAATATATTATCTGAAAGCAAGAACACAATGGATGAGTTTAATAGCAGACCGGACACAGCAGAACAGAGGATTAGTGAATCTGGGGACAAGTCAAGAAAAAAAAATACCCAAACTGAAGCACAGAGATAAAAACAAATGGAAAAAACAGAACAGAGCTTAAAAGGCATGTGCACAGTGAATAAATCCAGGATAGGTGTAACTGAAGTCCTAGAAAAAGAGGAGAGAATGAAGGAGAAGCAATATTTGAAGAGAAGATAACCAAGAATTTTATGAAAGACATAAACCACAGATGAAAAGTTAACTCAAAACAGATCATAGACCTAAATGTAAGAGTTAAAACTATAAAACTGCTTCTTATAAGAAAAAAAGCAGGAGTAAATCTTAGTGACCTTGGCTTCTCTGATAATTCCCTAGACATGACACAAAAGCAAAGCATAAATAACAAAAGAAAAAAATAGATAAATTGAACTATACAAAATAAAAACTTTTGTGTTGCAAGCAATATTATCAAGAAAGTGAAAAAACAATCAGGAGAATGGGAGAAAATATTTGTAAATCACATACCTGATAAGGGACTTATATCCAGAATATATAAAGAATTCTCACAACTCAACAACAAAAAGACAAATAACCCCATTTTTAAAAAATGGGCAAAGGATTTGAATAGACATTTCTCCAAAGATATACAAAATGGGCAATAATCACATGAAAAGATGCTCAAGATCTTTAGTCATTAGGAAAATGCAAATCAAAACTACAATGAGATGCCACTTTACATATATTAGGATGGCTATAATAAAAAAAAAACAGACAATAAAAAGTGCTGGTGAACATGTGGAGAAATTGGAACACTCACAAATTACTGGTGGGAATTCAAAATGATATAGCCCCTTTGGAAAACAGTTTCACAGTTCCTCATTATGCCAAGTGAAAGAAGCCAGTCACAAAAAATATCACATATTGTATAATTCCATTTATATGAAATGTCCAGAATAGGCAAACTTATAAAGACAGAAAATAGGTTAGTGGTTGCTTAGGGCTGGGAGGAAGGGGATATTAGACACTAACTGCTAATGGGGTGCAAGATTTCTTTTAGAGGGTATAAAAATGTTCTAAAATTAAATTACTGTGATGGTTGTATAACCATGTGAATATTAAAAAACATGGACTTGTACACTTTAAATGAATGAATTGTGTGGTATATCAATTATATCCCATAAGGCTGTTAAAAGATAAAGGAAAAAAAATACAACCACACAGAATATGCTCAGCAAATCCCAAGTAGGTTAAATCCAACAAAACAAAACAAACCTAAGTATATCATAGTCAAACTGTAGAAAAGCTTGTAGGATGCAAGAAGGCAGTAACTTCAAAGAGGATTTGTAGCCTTAAATATCTTAAAGAACAAAGGCAGAAAATCAATGAGCTACATGTTCAGCATAAGGAGTTACATAAATAACCATAGAATAAACCCAAGTGAAAGTTTCAATGAAGACATCTAATTGTTTTCAACATAGTGCTTATGCAAGTGAGCTGGGAGCATATTAGCTCATGTATAGTTAAATAATTTTTTTTAAGTTCATCATTTTGTCAAGTCTGGTATTGACAAGGTTTAAGGTATAACTACAATAATGTGTGGCTAGGATGTACTGGAAGAATATGCCTTTGGCAATGAGGAGAGGAGGGAGAATCCAGTGCATTGGATGGGTCATTCACACAGAGGTTGATGGAAGTTTTGATCTCATTACAAAAGAACTTGAACATCATAATGACCACTATTTTCTAGGGAAGAATGTGAAAGGGTATGGTAATTTAATAGAACACAAGGACTCTAAGAGGTTTAAATTAGCCTTATCCCTCCCTTTTGGGAAAGATCAAATTTAACTATATCGAACAGAATTGAATATAATACTTGTTATAACCAAAATCCAAGCCTCTCTTAAAATCACCATTAGTGGCCTATTCATCCATGATTTAGAAATATCTGGTTCTCATTAAATCCTGAAATGTTCTCATTAGCTCCTATGTGGCTGTTTTTCAAATACATGAACTTGAAGTTCCAAGAGATCATTGTTCTTTAATGTAATATTATCTTCATTCAGTAATTTATTTATCCAAACACCATTCAAAAACTTATATTGAGTTGACAAAGGTTAGAAAAATATTGTTTTGGTGAAGCATCTCCTCGGAAAATAATCCCTTTTGTATTGCAGAATTGAATTTTAATCATTTGAAGGTCCTCATAAATAAATACAGATGCTCTTCATATTATAAATAATAAATATATTTCTAACATGTTGACACTATGGTTTTCACTTCTCTGAATAATGTACTACTTACTCACACAATCTCATAGTGAATAAGAACACAGATTCAAGAGCCAGATGGAATAAACTTGAATCCTGGCTCTACCACTTACTATCTGGGTGATCTCTGTGGTTGTTTCCTTATTTATAAAATTAGGATAATACTACCACCAAAATTGTAAAGTTGTTGTGGGCATCAAGTGAGATAATTAGTGCCTGGTATACAGTAATTGGTATTTAAATGTTATTATCATTTTATGGGAAGTCTCCATCTATACTATATTAAGGTTTCCATAAATAAATCTTATTAGTTTTTAAATGTTCAGATATCGTCTTTAAAGGCATTTGTTGTCAACCCTAGGCTGTGACTGCCCACTGCACCAGAAATTTATCCAATCACTTGCCCAGGATGGTGAGAGACAAGACTGTCTTTACAATATAATGACTGGTTGTAAAAGCCAACTTAATTTTTTTGTTCTAATTCCATAAAAACATATTAGCCATAACTTTCCTGCTAAATTCAGCTTAAGGTTAAACAATAGATGCTGAATTAAGAGTATGTTACCCAGTTGAATAAAAAAAGAAAAAATACTCACATTTGACTTAGTCACTAAAGGCTCATTGGTCACTGTATTTTCAGACAGTGGGTTTTTCTCTTTTACATGGACTTTAGTGTGTCACCATAAAATCCATGTTAAAATTTCTTTGTTGTAACATCTTCTGTACTTTGAGGATTATCAATTTTTCAAAGGTTTTTAGTAACTCACTTAAATCACTTTTTTAAATTTGAAAATTAGTTTTTCTGCTTTTTCCTTTAACCAGCCGGGAGAGCCTCTCCTATTGACTCGTTAATTCAGCTAGAGCATACCAATCGTTGTATTTTCCTCATTTACAAAGGCTCCAATTAGACTGCAAAAGAAAATTTTAACAGACCTCTTCATCATCTCTTCCTGCAGGCTGAACAGCTTGGTTTTGGCATTCTGCCGTTGAGCGCTGATATTGTTTGTGATGCCAAATTGGAACACAAGGGAAAACAGTACAAAGTTGCTGTCCACCTCAATCAATAGGCCGCAGCTAAGGCATTAGTTTATTTATAGAAATTGCATGTCTCATAAATGCCTATTATTAAATTTGCTAAAAGGAGGCAGCATTCTTTGCAATACTGAGCTAGCAATACGATCAACACAGAAACAAATAGAGATAGATTAAGGAAAACTTAGTTCTAAATGACAAGATATGGGAAATTTAAATTTGCTATTCTAAATGGCACTATTGTATCACACCCATTTTAACCCAGCTATACCGCCCAGCTTCATCTCTCTCTACCTCCAATATATAATGCACTATTATTTTTGTTTGTCACACAAGGGCTTTTAGTGCCAAGACTCCATAATTAAAATCTTTTAACTTAAAATAAATTAAATAATAATAACTTCACCACCAGGGGGCAAAAAACATTTTTATAGGCAAAGGATATATTTAACGTTCTAAAGGAATTATCTTGTGTGAACATAGTTTTTTTGTTGTTGTTTAGGGAAAAATTGTGTTATTAAAAGAGAAAATTGCACAAGTTACCATTAACCAAATGTCCTTTCCTTTGCTATAGTTTTTAGATCCTTTAAAGGAAAATTTTCCCTTCCCTTTACCCTTTTCTTTCATATATTTACACATGTGGAAGAAAAATAGAACTGAACTTGCTAAATGCTAATCTAGTCTTTGTCTGTGGTGGCCTTGACATTGCCTTTAGTGTGGGGTATATTTTGATCAATGGTTTCCTAAGCACGTATTTTAGCTCTGCTTTTTTGTTAATTTCAGGTGATTAACTCATATACTCAAATCTTTAGCTCCTTCTAAAATCAAGTTCCTTGTCTCTTGTTTTTGGGTTTGTTTGTTAGTTTGAGACAGGATTCCACTCCATTGCCCAGGCTGGAGGGCAGTGGTGCAATCATAGCTCCCTGCAGCCTCAAATTCCTGGGCTCAAGGGAAGCTCTTGCCTCAGCCTCCAGAGTAGCTAGAGTTAGGACTACAGGTGCATGCCACCATGCCTGGCTAATTTTTTAATGTTTTGTAAAGACAAGGTCTCCCTATGTTGCCCAGGCTGGTTTTGAACTCCTGGGCTCTAGCAATCCTCTGGCCTCCACCTCTCAAAGTGCTGCAGTTACAGGCATGAGTCACCATGCCTGGCCCACTGCCTCTTGTTTTGATTAATGCTTTGATATTTGTTACTTTTATAACTGTAAAATGATAATAACCGATAAACATATCAAATCGCATGTTATCTCTTTTGAGAGCTTGATGCCACTGAACTTACGTGGTAAAGTACGAGAGTCGTGAACAACTAATAGGCAATAAACAAAATGATCAGTACAATAAATTACTGGTAAGAAGCAATGATAAGAATCACTCTGGGGGAAAATTGGGTCCAACATGTGTAAGTCTTCTATTCTGAAGATTTAGGACGTTTGATTATTTCCTGACTTGTAACTTGGTAAAAATTCTAGTAATGGAAGCAAAACTGAGAGTTTTTAAATCAAGGTATCTATGGTATAGGAAAACAACCACATTTTATTCCTCTTGGTTTGCTTTCTTTCCCTTCCTCTGCTCCTAAGTACCTGCTGAGACCACATTTCCCTGGATCAATTATAATGATGCCTCTATTTCAAATTAGTGCCGGGAGAGAATGACGATGCCACAGTGGCCTGGCAAGAACACGACTTCTTCTTTCTCTTTACTGCTCACCCCAAGCTTGGTCATCATTTCCACTGCCAGCCCCCAGCACCGGAGCTGTCACCAGCGGTGCAGAATTGAGTCAGATACCACTACGTGCTCACCTAAAGAACATTTTTGTCACACTAGTGACAGAGGGAAATTTAGAGATAAAGGGTTGTTTTTTTAAAAAAAATTATTTTGGAGTGAATTGATAGAATCAGCTCCTGCTTTCTGTTTGAGTGTGTCCTTAAGCTGTTGCTCAGACACTCACTGCTCAAAGTTTAAGCTTTTGACTCTGATACATTATAGCCTATATTTGGCACCCTGGTGCATCTTTTCAAATCTCCTCCATGTCATACGTAAACTAGCCTCAGGCACGTGGCCATGCCCACCCTGTAGATGTACTCAGTACAGCACCTTGCCTTAGATCAAATTTCCTGATCACTTTTTGTGCTGGCAAATGTTTATCAGTGATATGCCATCTAGCATTTTCCAAAAAATCTAAACATACTTATAGAATTTCTTTAAGGTCAAGAATATTTTAACAATGAGTAACAAAGAAGCTCATACTATAGAGAGAGCATGGGAATGGTTTTTAGAAGTATTTCCATCATTATATTATTTTTTCCCTTTTGCCAAAAAATGACATATGTCACTAAATAAAAACTCTCATATCTGAACCTCTAAAAACTTGTTTAAAATCTTCCAAATAAAGACTTTCAGTGGACTTAAAATCCATTTGTTAAAAATGTAAAAACCCTTCGCTTCTCAATTAGTTTGCAAGAACAATTATTTGACATCAGAGAGGATGGAAAATTACTAAGCCAAATTTTAGCAAAAACCTTTGCACAATTGCTGAGTGGAACTGAAAATTGAGTCTATGGTTTAGTGGCAGAGCCACCCACACACACTTCTTCCACTGGGATCTTGCCTCTTTGTGAGGAATCTTTCTTTTCTATGACAGCCATTAAAATGAAGCATCTAAATAAACTGAAATTAGAATTAGACTTTCACTTTCTAAACCAGATTTTAAAGTGAACACATCATTTTTATTAATCACTGAATCACTCTCAATTAAAATAGATAGTAATAGTCTTCACTTTTTGGGAAAATCTTGGCTTAACCCACTTCATAATGTAATAATTAGAAGGTTGGTTTTAAGGTTAGTTTATTTGTAAAAAAATACTTTATCCATTGGTTAATTTTTTTTTTCAAAATGTTTACTTTTTCCTCATCTTTAGACTACCACCTCAAAGGAATGTACGAAGCACGTTTCTTTATCTAAGTTTTGATTGAAAAGTCCCATGGGCCGGGCGCGGTGGCTCACGCCTGTAATCCTAGCACTCTGGGAGGCCGAGGCAGGTGGATCGCTCAAGGTCAGGAGTTCGAGACCAGCCTGAGCAAGAGCCAGACCCCGTCTCTACTAAAAATAGAAAGAAATTATCGGGCCAACTAAAAAATATATATAGAAAAAATTAGCCGGGCATGGTGGCACATGCCTGTAGTCCCAGCTACGCGGGAGGCTGAGGCAGGAGGATCGCTTGAGCCCAGGAGCTTGAGGTTGCTGTGAGCTAGGCTGACGCCACGGCACTCACTCTAGCCCGGGCAAAACGAGACTCTGTCTCAAAAAAAAAAAAAAAAAAAGTCCCATCTCACTTAGAATGATTCCTTTTCTTTAAAGTTCCACATAACCTGGGCCTCTGGCTACCTGCAACCTCCCACCATCCTTCCCCTCCCGGCTCTGGTCTTCCTTTGGAGCACACCAAACTCATCCGTCTTGGGGATTTTGCATTCCCTCTGCAGTGATGCTCTCCTTCCAGATCTTTGCATGGCTGGCATCTTCCCTTTGTTCAGGCCTGAACTGCATTTCTGTCACCTCAGATAGGCTTATCTACCACCATAGGCACAAGGGAAAGCTTCCCCTTCATCCTCTGAAGGTTCACTGAAAATCAATTGACAAAATGCAGAGTAATAGGAGAAAAAACATACAAATTTATTAATGTGCACTGAGGAGAATTCCAGAGTGATTACCCCACAGGCAATGGGGGTGTGGGTAGTCATACACCCTTCTTCGTAAGGGAAAGGGAGATGGAGAAGTGTGGATGATTTTAGGGGGTAATAAATGATTTTCAGGGAAAATCAATGGGCTCAAAGAACATACAATGGCCTGGGGCAAAGTCTTTTGGGCCCACAGAGCAGACAATAGTTTGTGACCAAGTCTGTTCAGGTGTGTTGACAGACTTTAGTCTCTCTTCCTGCGATTCCTTTCAGTTAATGAAAAGTCAGGGAAGGGACCAGAGGTGATTGTTTTCTTCTTTGGTGGGTCCACACTTTAGGCAGATAAGGGAACTTCAGAGAACAACTTCTTCCTGTGCTTTGGGAGAGACAGAGGATTGAGAGGCAGGAGGGGTGGATCCACAGAGAGCGCTTGAGGCTTCTTCTTCAGTTTAGCATGTCAATCGACTGTATTTTGGGGTATCAGTTTCTGAGCCCTAACATCATCTAACCAAAAAGGACATCACCACCTTATTAAATTCTCTGCACAGCACTGGCCACTCTTGGTTATGGTCCTTGTTTATGCATTATTTGTTCATTGTCTGACTCTCTCACTAGCATACAAACTCCATGATAGCAGGGACTTTATCTCGTTCATTTCTCCAAATAGCGCCTAGCCCATATTAGGATTTCAATAAATATTGTTGAATTTAAAAATAAAAACTCCTTTCCTCCTCTGAGAGTAATAACAGACTATATATGTCAAATTCTTAAGACAAAACAATCAGGTAAACTGGAGAATTGTCCATGGTCAAGTCATAGGACTGTATCCAACTCTCAGAATAAGCCACCACCTCCAGGATAAGGTCCCTGTTTCACCATGTAGAGTCAACTGTAGGACCTTCATGGTGAAGGGTATGACGAGCTGACCCACATGCTGTATTGATAGAATACATTATTTTGCATTATCTTGTTATGTGATGAATCTGAGGGAACACTGACTCCACAGAACACTGCTTGTAGTTATTCATTTTTGATTAGTAGGTTTTAAACTATTCATGACTTTTTAAAAACAAGTTAGATTGTAATGTGGTGCCATGATGAATACCAAGTGTGGAAGTTCTTTAGTCCCATAAAAATTCCCATTGCCATCTTGAGTAAATACAGCTGAGGGAGATGATTAGTATTTCTGTCCCCCTCAGTTGCAGCAGGACATGCCACAGACAATTCAAATTTTTCTCAAAATTTGTCCTGCAAGTTCTAGGCCATGTCTTCAGCATGCAACACTATTTCTAGGAAGACTTAGATATGCAAATGCTACGATAATTTCATACACTCACTAGAAAAGATTTTTAAGCCCAAGCAATTCTTTCATTTATTAATAATACAGGATTGCATTTCACAGAAACATCATTGTTTCCATTGATATTCCAGAACAACGCTTGTTAATATATTCCAGTTACTGTTATCCTTTATTAGCTTTATCATCACATATCTTATGTAAGGTCAGAGTTGTGGTTAAGACTTGTTTTATAATGATCTCTCAAGCTATATTCTTCTGACATAGAAAACACTTGGCTTTAAGTACAGGCAATATTCTCCTTTCCACAAAGAATAAGGCTTGCTCCCATTTTTTTTCTCTCTGAAACTTACAAGCTTCATGGTAGAGATGTCAAATTTAGCAAATAAAAATACAGGGTACCTAATTAAATTTGAATGTCAGATAAACAACAAATATTGTATGGGACATGCTTACACAAACAAATTATTTGTTGTTTACCTGACATTCAGATATAACCGGGTATGTTATCTGGCAATCTTGGTCTGTCTTTATTTTTCCCACTTTTGCCAGAGACTTAGGCTGAAATACATTCAGATGGTCTTCTAGGAAGTAGCGATGTCTTCATGACTTTCTTGTTAGTTATCTTTAAATGTTGTCAGCTGTTTTAAAATCAAAGTGGGGAACTTCCACTTCTGCCTGAGATGGAATATCAGGGGTCTGAAACAACTGGAAAAAAAAATACAGATAAAATAAATGAAATATCAGTTCTCAAGATACTGGAAATCAGGCAATGAGAGATTCCATTATGTCAAACAATTATAAAGCAAATATTGACTCAGCACTTATCATGTATAAGGCATTGTATTACAACATGCCACAAACACAAGAGAAGGAAAGAAAAAAAAAAAAAGACAAGCTCTCAGTCCTTGGAGAATTCATAATTTGGTAGGAAAGATAACATGGATATGCACAGAGAGAGGATAAACAGTACAAAGCAGTGGATGATAAGTGCCAAAGCAGTAAAACAGACAAGAGGAGATCAGAAATAGTCAAGTTAAAGACCTCAAAGGGAAGGAGTGTAAGAGAGAGGGTGTTTCACTAAATGCTTTACATTTAGCATCCTGTTTAAGCCTTCCAACACCCCTATGAGGGAGGTATTATTATCACCAGTTTCCAGCTGAAAAAAGAGAATGAGAGGGTCTAGGTAACATGCCTAGTGTTACATAACTAGAAAGCAGCATATCCATTTCCAAGCAGGTCCTCCTGACCCCAGAGCCTAAGCTTCTAACTACCGTGCTACCTCTGAGATGACGGGAGAGTAGACTTCGACCTCTACTGTTAGACGGAGCTCCAGTTTAAGTAGGAAAGTGAGATAAAAACTACTTTAGAAAACAAATTCTGCACATACTGCTCTTGACATTGTGGATACAAATATCATTTGATCGCACTGGATTGCAAGGAGACTTAAAGAAGGAGTCAAAAGTCAGAAACATTGTGAAATCATAACAAAATGAAATGAGCATTGCATGTACGGCAAAGAGAGAATAAGACAGAAAGGGGAAAATGAAAAATAAGTGAAAGCTAATGATTCTATTAAAAAAAAAACAAAAAACAAAAGAAACAAACCCTCTTAGAACTAATAAACAAATTCAGCAAAGTTTCAGGATATAAAACCACCACACAAAGATCAGTTGTGTTTCTATACACTGACAATGAATGATCTAAAAAAGGAAATTAAGAAAACAATTCTATTTTCAATAGCATCCAAAAAGAATACAATATTTAAGCGTAAACTTAACCAAGCAGGCAAAAGACATACGCTGAAAACTACAAAACATTGCCGAAAGAAATTAAAGATGATACTAATAAATGAAAAGACATTCTGATTTCATGGATTGGAAAACTTAATATTGTTAAGGTGTCACTTCTCTCCAAAGTGGTGGTGGGGTACATCACTGTTGCACAGAGCAAGGTCCCACCTTGGCCAGGGGGTGTGATTTTTCCTCTGTGCTTCTATCCCTACACACGATGACCAAGTTCCTCACCTTCTGATCAAGGACATTAATAAATGTCCAGGAACAGTGGCATGTTCCCAGAGGGTGGGAGCTTCCTTCCCACTTGAGGCTAGCTCAGCCCTGAGTCCTGTCTACTCCACTTCCTGGTTCTCTCAACTTTGGGTCTTTCTTGCCCTTCCCATTTCAAAAACTCGACTCTTTCCAGGTTACCTTATTCTTTGTGAACTATTCTCGTTAGTCTCTTTTCTTTTATGGGAGCCACAACTTACTCTGCAAGTCTGTGTCAGAATCTTTCTGTCTCATATTTGCAGCAGAGTCTTCCTGAGTCTTTGTTTCTTCTTCATTGTGTGCTAGGGGGAGAGAAAAACAGCCTTCGGGGTTCTAGACAAAGCAAAGGAGGAGAGAAATAGAATAGAAAACACTCAGGAAATCAGAGGTGCACCCCATCTCAGATGGATTTATCCACGCAACTGTTGAAGTCATCAAAAAATGAAGACCAGAGTAGAGGTGAAAAAGAAGAGGGTGAGCCTGGTGTTAAGGTCATCAGTGATTAAAGTGGACGGATCAAGACAGGAAGGTGTCAGCAACAGAGAGGTAGCAGCTGGAGAGTGTGATGATGTGAACTTTGAAGGAGAGTGGGAGTGATAAAGCCTGGAGGTGGCATTTGGGGAGCAAGGAGGACTCTTCTCTCCCCCAGGTTCCAGGTACCTGAGTCTTGAGAGATAACAGTCTCTACTTGGGAGGTAAAACGCTGTCTTCAGGGGGCAGAGAGCTTTCCATTCCAGATGGAAAGTCTACAAGGATACTTTGTCACGTTGACCTGCACATCTCCAACACCTCGTACCATGCAATGGGTACATGGCATGTGCTCAACACACGTGGTTTGAGTGGAAGGGCAGTTAACTGAATCTCGTACGTATATTTCAACCACGTGCTACCACCCACCCCTGTTCTGGGAGAAGTGGCAGTCTCTAGCTTCCTGCTCCAGAAAATATGATTGCTGTGGGGAGCAAAGGACCCTTCTGGAGCCCCATATGTGTTCCTGGTGCCTGACAGAGCACTGAGGGCAGCCCTGATTACACCCTCTGCTCACCTCTTAGCTCCCATGGCCACCAGCAGCGACAGAGACGGTTACCCAAGTGTTCTCTGCCCTATTGATTGATGTGACTTCTATTGTTGAGAGTTTTGGGGAATTTTACAGGCCACCAAGTAATAAACCTTTATTCTCCTGCTTTGTTCAAAAGCCAACAAGAAATTGATGCTGGAATCAGACTGAAATAAAAATATCAGCTTTATTATGGATAAGGCTTAATGAAAGATCACAATCTGAGCTATGGCCATTTATCAGTGTCCCTAACAAGTCACCTGCTGACCCTGGAGAGTTTAGGGAAAGGAAAGCAGGGAGTAGGTCTCCTAATGTCATGTTGCGTCAGAAAGGGGGCCTGGAAAAGACTGGACCACACATGCTCTGTCCTTTCAAATATAAACCACCCCTCAGGCTTGGGGAGGAGTCAATGAGGGGTCAGTGAAAATCTGGAATGTTCCTCCCCTATTTTTCTTTCTGACCCAGTGGACATTTCTTCCCTTCTTGGAAATATGAAGAGGAGGATAGAAGGGTTCCCCCAACATGTACCAACATTTTTATTCTCCTAATATGCTTAATTGAGTATATGGTCAACCAGGAAAAGGGACCAGTTGCCTCTCGGGAAGACCCACCCCTGTCTTCATGAGACTGCCTCTCACCCCACCATACCACCTTCAGTTTCTTCATGCATCATCCTGAGATCACTGGTTGAACATTTCGATTTATCCCCCTGAAAGCTCTGAAATGGTAAGAAGAATAACTTTATTAAATTAGTCATGCTTGTACTAATTTGACCTGTCTTCCCACCCCTTTTTATCTTCCCAAACTCTTCTGCTGTGACCTCTGGACCTCATGGTATATCATTGGTAAACTCCTCTATATTCCTAATATCTGGCCAGTTAAAATATGAGTCATGGTACCTTTTAAAACCCAAACATACTGCTATGGTTTCAATGTGTCCCCCCCCCAAAATCCATGTGTTCTCAATGTGACAGTATTAAGAGATGGAGCCTCTAAAAGGTGATTAGGCCACAAGAGTTTCTCCCTTGTGAGTGGGATTAAGGACCTTATAAAAAAAGGTTTCACAAAGCATGGGGCTCTCTGGTCCTTCCTCTGTGTCTTCCTCTGTTCCAGAGAAGGCAGCCCTCATCAGACAACCAAGTTGCTGGTGCCCTGATCTTGCTTCTCAACTTCCAGAACTGTGAGCAAAATAATTCCTGTTCTTTATACATTATCCAGTCCGTGGTATTCTGTTATAGCAGCACAAACACACTAAGACACATACCTATCAGCACAATTTCTGGGTCATTTAATAACTCTAGGCCAGGCTCACACCTGTAATCCTAGCACTTTGGGAGGCTGAGGTAGAAGGATTATTTGAGGCCAGGAGTTCGAGACCAGCCCAGACAACATAGCAAGAACCAATCTCTACAAAAAATAAAAAAAATTAGCCAGGCATGGTGGTGCACACCTATAGTCCTAGCTGAGGTGGAGGGATTGCTTCAGCCTAGGAGTTCAAGGTTACAGTAAGCTATGATTGTGCCACTGCACTCCAGCCTGGGTGACAGAGACAGACCCTGTCTCTAAAATAAAAAACAAAACAAAACTCTATGTTTAAATTTTTAGGAACTGCCAAGCTGTTTTCAAAGTGGTTCTATCACTGTACCTCTCCACCAGCAATATATGAGGGTTCCCATTTTATATCCTCACCTCATTTTTATCTTTTCATGTGATTATTGGATATTTGCGTATCTTCTTTGGAAAAAAAGTCTATTTAAATCATTTGCCCATTTTTAACTGAGTTATTTCTCCTTTTGTTATTGAGTTGTAGGAATTCTTTATATATTCTAGATATAGTTCCCTTATCTGAGATATGATTACATATATTTTCTTCATTCTGTGGTTTGTCTTTTCAGTTTCTTGATGGTGCCCTTTGAAGCATAAAAGATTTTATTTATGATTAAATACAATTTATCTATTTTTAATTTTCTTGCGGTATTTCTGGAAACCATAGCATAATCCAAAGTCATGAAGATTTATGCCTATGTTTTCTTCTAAGGGCGTTATGTTTTAATTTTTCCCTCCTTTTTTGATAATAGCTTTATTGACACATAATTCTCATGTCATACAATTCATCCATTTAAAGTGTACAATGAAATAGCATTTAGTATGTTCAGAGTTGTGTAACCATCACCAAAATTAACTTTAGAACATTTTCGCCTCCTGAAAAAAAAATCCTAAACCATTTAGCTATTATGCCCTATTTTTCCCAACCCAATGCCACAGCCTTAGACAATTGTTAATCTACTTTCAACCTCTATAGATCTGCCTATTCTAGGAATTTCATATGAATGGAAACATATACTGTGTGGTCTTTTGTGACTGGCTCTCTCACTTAGCATAATGCTTTCAAGGTTCAACCATGTTGTAATATGTGTCAGTATCGCATTACTTCTTATGGCCAAATAATATTCCATTGTATGAATATTTTACTTTTGTCTCTGCATTAATGAGTAGATGGAAATTTGGGTTATTTCTGTTTTGGGATATTATAAATAATAATATTGCTGTGAATATTCTCTCCATTTTTATTTATCTGAGAATGTTTTAATTTCTCCTTCATTTTTGAAGGGTAGTATTTCTGGATAAAGGATTCTTGATTGACAGTCTTTTCTTTCAGCACTTTGAATATATCCTTCTAGCCTCCATGATTTCTGGTAAATAATTGGCTGTTAATCTTATTAAGGATTCCCTGTACTTGATATGTCTCCTCTCTCTTACTATTTTCAAGATTGTCTCTGTCTTTGCCTTTAGAACCTTTGATTATGATGTATGTAGGTGTGTATCTCTTTGAGTTTATCCTTTTGGGGGTTTGTTGAGCTTCTTGGATATGTAGATTAATGTTTTTGATAAAATTTTGGAAGCATAGCCATTATTTCTTTCAATACTTTTCCCCCATTTTCTTTCTCCTCTTCTGGAATTCTCATTTGTGTATGTTGGCATGCTTGATGGTGTCCCACAGGTCTTTGAGTTTCTGTTCATTTTTCCTCATTTTTTTTTCTTTCTGTTCCTTGGACTAGATCATCTGAAATAAAATATCTTCAATCTTGCAGATTCTTTTGCCAGCTCAAATCTTCTGTTGAGCTCCAGAAGTTAATTTTCATTTCAGTTATTATACTTTTCAGCTCCAGAATTTCTAATTGGTTCCTTTTTATAATTTCTACATCTTTTTTGATATTCTCCATTTGGTAAGACATCATTCTCGTACTTTCCTTTAATTTTTTTAGACATGTTTCCTTGAGTTATCTGACTATATTTAAAGTAGTTGACTTAACATCTTAGTCTAGTTAGTCCACCATCTGAGCTTCCTCAGGGACAATTTCTTTTGTCTCCTTTTTCCTGTGTATGGGCCATATTTTCTTATTTCTTTGTATTTCTCATTGTTTTTTGTTGAAAATTGGGAGTTTTAAATTATATAATGGGACAAATCTGGAAATCAGATTTCCCTTCAATTCCCAGGGTTTGCTGTTGTTGTTACTATTTGTTTTTTAGTGAGTTTCCTGAATTAATTCTCTAAAGTCTGTATTTATAAAAAATGTATAGACCCTGATGTCTCTGCTTGGCTGTCTTAATGGGCAGTTAATGAGTATACAGAGATTTCCTTAAATGTCTGGAAACAGTAAGCCTGCCAGCCTTTGCTGAGGTGCTTTGTGTGCATATTGGGACATGCCTTGAATGTTCAGTCAGGTAGTTTAAAACTTTGCCTTAACCTTCACTTTCTGCTTGCAAAGAGCCTCGTGGTTAGCCAGAGGTAAGAGTTCAAGGCCTTCTCAGGTATTTCCTGGGCATGCACACAGCCCTAGGCATACGTGTGGCCTCTTAGTTTCCCAGGAAGATGTCAGAGCTTTTCAAAGCTTCCTATCACTATCTCATTTCCCAGCTTTTCCTTTTAAGTTTTTTGGTCAGCTTATTGTTTGTCCCAGCTGTTACCACTGCCTTAGGCAGCTGTGATGTTAAACAACTGACACTGATTGTTTTTTTACAAATACCCTTTCAGAAAATGCTGCTCACATGGGGCAAGCTCTGAGTCAGGACAAATAAAGACAAGTCTTGTGAGTAGGATTTTCCAAGGACTTGCAGGACAGGTCACATGACAGATATCTGGGAATGACGCTTTGGAGGAGCTTCAACATTCTGTCCCCTCCAGTGGCTGCTAGGATGTTGGTTTTCACCAGGATCACAGTTCTCTTTGTTTTCAAGGAGCTGGAGAGAGGAGGATGACAACAGAGTAAATTAAAATGCCGTAAAGCCCACTGTTCTTACCAGGATCCAGATGTTTTTCTTGAATAAACACTCAAATTGTTGTAAAACTTTGGTTAATTTCCAGAGTTCTGAAAAGTTGACTTTGACAATTTTTGCTGGTGCTCTTCCAGCTTTTATGGAGAAATGAATTTTCAGAGATCCTTACTCTGCCATTCCTGAATCACTCTCTGGTTCCTATTATTATTTTTTAACTTTTTATTTTAATATAATCATGGATTGACTTGCAGCTATAGGAAATAATACAAAGAGATCGCATATATTAATACCTTTCACCCAGTTTCTTTTGTGGTAACAGCTTGCATAACTGGAGTACAATATCCTAACCAGGAAATTGATACTGCTACAATCCACTGAGTTTATTCAGATTTTGCCAGATTTACATGTATTCGTTTGTGTGTTTGTACGTGTGTGCATACAAGTGTGTGCAGTTTTATCACTTGTGTCAATTTGTGTGATGATCACCACAGTTAAGTTACATAACAGTTCCATTACAAGAATCCTGCATCTTATCATTTCATAGCTACAGTCATGTCACCTCCCCCAAAACCATCACCCCTAAACACCTAGAACCACTACTCTGTTCTTCATGTCTATAATGTTGTCATCTTGAGCATCATAGAGTATATTGTTCAATGAAATATTTATTTAGTAATAAACAAAGTACTGACACATGCCACAACATAGATGAACCTTGAAAACATTCTAAATGAAAGAAGCCAACCACAAAGGACCACACACTGGATGGTCCTTTTCATTTTCTTTTTTTGAAATGTCCAGAATAGACAAATCTTTAGAGACAGAAAGTAGATTAGTCATTGACTAGGGCTAGGTGGGATGGGAAGAATACTGCTAAGAGATGTAGGATTTCTTTTTTGGTGTCATAAAAATGTTCCGAGATTGACTGTGGTGGTGGTGGCACAGCTCTGTGAATATACTAAAAACCATTACATTGTACACTTCACATGGGTGGATTATATGGCATGTGAACTATATCTCAATAAAGCTATTTAAGAAAAGAATGTGCTATAAATGGAACCATACAGTGTGCAACCCTCTGAGATTGGTCCTATCATTTTCAAGCAAAAGTTTGGTCCCAAAGAAAATATCTGTTGCCAGTAGTAGATATGCATAACACAGTAAAGTTTATATGTAAGACATCATAGTTGAGTACAACAAGAGGTCACTAGGCATGATTGGAAGGAAGGAGAGCATCTGCCCTTGATCTCTCACACACAGAGCAATTCAGGCGGTCCTATTTTCAAGACTACTTTATGGATGAGATTTCTCAACTCTCTCTGGGACTGGCCTGGAATGGGATGGATGAGAATAAGCGGTTTCAACTCAATTCAGATAAGATAAACTTTTATTGGAAGAGAAAGCCAGCAGCAATGGTAGCTACACACCGACACACTGAGGTTCACAGCCTCAGTACCTTCTAGATTCATAGATAAAAACCGTAGTGAGGCCTTTCTGTGTCTGGCACAGAGATTGAACACTTGCCTTTCAAACGCGGCTCTTATCTTGTTTTCTGTATTCTTATTTCCCTCCACACCAGATCATTATAAAGCTTTCTACTGGGAGAGCCACGTTTGCAGACCTTACATAATTGTTTTCTGGTAGAAACAGTGTGACTTGTTCAACTATAGAATGCTGTCTCTTGATCAACGTTGTCAGGATTATTCACCATTGATATTCAGTAGAAGTAAACTTGTTTGCAATTAGGGTCTATAGATCAGTGTGTGATATGGTGTCAAAGCTAGAATTTGAGAACTTAAAATTTTCAAAAAGAGCTTATAAAGGCAAGTCCTTTAATAATTTCAAAATAACAAGAACTTGAAATTTCATGAAATACACAGCTCGTCTGAGTGATATTTAACCCCATGACACGAGAGAGAGATAGAGAGAGAGAGAGAGAGATGGGGGGGCAGGTGTCAATGTCATTTGTCATTATTCTAACTCTGGGTTCCAGTCCATTGTGTATTGCACTTTTGGAGTAGATCAAAACTACATGAATACTTAATCCTCCACGGGCTAAACAAACTCTCTTACAGAGGGTTACCTTCTCTGACTTTTAGAGATATTAACTACAGTAGAAATGTTTCACAAACGTGGCATTTCATGAATGTTAGAACAGAGTTCATTCTCTAAACCAGGGTTGGCAAACTTGTTCTGTAAACGGCTGGATAGTAATTATTTTAGGTTTTGTAGACTATATGGTCTCTGTTGAATCTAGTCTATTTTGCCATTGTAGCACAAAAATAGCCACAGGCAATATGTAAACAAATAGGTGTGACTGTGTTTCAGCAAAATTTTATTTATGGACACTGAAATTTTAAATTTCATATCATTTTCAACCGTCATGAAATATTTTTGTTTTGATCCTTTTTCCAAAACTTTTTTCTTAGTTCATGGGCTGTACAAAAACAGGGATGGGGTCAGATTTTGCCTGTGGGGCTTAGTTTGTCAGGCTTGCTCTAACTGATGGAAGAGGAGAAACATCAAGGGCTGTGTAGCAGAGTGGTTTGGAACCTCTGCTTTGGAGTTAGGCAGATATGAGTTTGAATACTGGCTCTGTCACTCACTAACTGGACAAGTTATATAAGCTGTTTGAACCCCAGTGTCCTCATATGTAAAAGGGAGGATGGTAATACCTATGCCATAGGATTGTTATAAAAATTAAATGAAATAATACATGTATGTTTAGCACGTACAAGGTCAGAGTGAATATAGTTAACATTGTAATGTTTCCATTTTTATTTTTTTTTTAACTTTTTTTTTTTTTTTTAAGACAGAGTCTCACTCTATTGCCCAGGCTACAGTGCCATGGTGTCAGCCTAGCTCACAGCAACCTCAAACTCTTGGGCTCAAGCCATCCTGCTGCCTCAGCCTCCCAATTAGCTGGGACTATAGGCATGCACCACCATGCCCAGCTAATTTTTTCTATATAGTTTTAGTTTGGTTAATTTCTTTCTATTTTTTAGTAGAGACGGGGTCTCGCTCTTGCTCAGGCTGGTCTCGAACTCCTGACCTGGAGCGATCCTCCCGCCTCAGCCTCCCAGAGTGCTAGGATTACAGGCGTGAGCCACCGCGCCTGGCCAAAATAGTAATGTTTTTAAATCTAACTCAGATTTCTTCATTCCTCAGCTTGAAACCCTCTGATCCGTCACTCAGAGGAAAATCCCAAGTCCTTACCATATAAGCCCTGTGATTGCTGATACTCTTCCTCTTACTCCCTCAGCCCCAGCTGTAATGGTCTTGAATTCATGAAAACAAAACAAAACAAAACAAAAATCACAGATACACATCATATTCAAATTGCTGGAAACCAAGGTATGGAGAAAATCTTGAAGACATCCGGGGGTGGGGGGAATATATATACATATATATATGTCATACAGAACAAAGCTAAAAATTAGAGCAGACTTCTAGTCATAAACTATACAAACAAGAAGAAAATAAAGTGACGTTACTAAAGTACTGAAAGAAAAAAGAGAATTATCAACCCAGGCTGGGTGTAGTGGCTCATGCCTGTAAGCCTAGCATTTTGGAGGCTGAGGCAGGAGGATTGCTTGAGTCCAGGATTTCAAAACCAACCTGGGCAACATAGTAAGACCCTGTCTCTTATCTCTAAAAAAAAAAAAAAGATTACAAAAACTCATCAACCAAGAATTTCCTTCATTGATACAATAAATAAGTCAGTAATACCAATGTGGTAACAAGATAAGTAAAGTAATATGTTTCAACAGTAAAGTGTTCTAGAGTAATCACTTCCTTTTTCATACTTAGTGTTAAATATTTTAAGTATTATGAATTCATGAATTTCCCTATAAAGCCTATTTCACATATAATCACTATTTTCTTTGATGTTCCAATTGTTTATCCCAGCCAATGTTAAACTCTTGAGCTATCTATTGGGACCTTTTGACTTAGCCCCATAATATGAAAGTTTTCTTTCTTTCTGACCTGATAAGGTATCACAGACTCATGTTGTACCTTCTGTGCCTTAGATACAGAATCAGCCATTTTTTTCAAGTTATTTTCAAGTCATTTTTTTCTTCTTCATTTAATGGAAAATGGTATTAAGGACAAAATTCCAGACCCCAGAGCAGCAGATCCAGTTTGTGTTGAAGGGGTTACATTGTTCCCGGACCATTTCAGTGGACAGAGCTGGAATATATCTATATCTTTACATATTTTTAACTTTTTATTTGGAAAAAAAATCATATTTGAATACAGTTGCAAGAATGATACAGTGAATTCTATATACCTTTTTTCTAAACTTACCTATTGTTAACATTTGGCCACAATTGCTTTATCACTGTCTTATTTTATGTTTACATACAATTGTTAATATTAATATTATCAATATTAGTAAGCTGAACTATGTGAGATGAAGTTACAGAGATCATGAACATTAACCTTTAAATCCTTCAGTATATACTCCTTAAGAAGAAACATTCTTTACATTACTACAGTATCATTATGAAATCCAGGGAATTTAACAGTGACATAATACTTTCATCTACTGTTAAGTTTCATGTTTAAAATTTTCAAATTGTCCTAACAATATCCTTCATGGTACTTTGTTTTCTAATCCAAAATCCAGATCAGGATTATGCATTGTACTCAGTAATCATGTACTTTGATCTTCTTTAATCTGGAACAATTCCTGAACCTTTCATTGTTTTTGTGTCATTGGCATTTTTGAAGAATGCGAGCCAGTTGTTTTGGAGCAGGTTTCTCAATTTGGGTCTGATTGTTTTCTCATGATTAGATTCAATAGTACGCATTTTGAGAGGAATTTTATATTAATAATGATGTAACCTTTTGGCGTATCACATCTAAGTCAGGTTCCCATTATTGGTGGTGTTACATTGAATCCAGTTCATTCCGTTAAGGCGGAGACTGCCAGATTTCTTCGTTGTAGTTGCCGTGTTCCTCTCTGTAATCAATACTCTTGGAGGAGATACTTTGAGACTGTGTAAAGATCCTGTTCCAATTAAACTACAACCATGGCTTTAGCATCCATTGATGGGTTTTTTTCCTGAGTAAATACATATTATTATGATGGTTGCAAAATGGTGGGTTTTCTGGCTCTATTATTCCTTCTACATTAATTAATTAATATTATTAATATTAATTGACATTCCATTGTAACAAGCTTTCCTTTTCATTCCTGCTGCCCCTCCGACACCACCTTGCTTGTCTTAGTGTGGATTCAAGAAAGTAATAAGTTCCCCCAACAGCAATTAGTCCAAGTTAATCTCTCTTGACCCACTGAATAGTTCAGCAGTCACTGAAAGTCCTTGACTACCAGAGGTTCTGCATGGACAGTCCTTGGACTTGACACTACATGTAGCAAATCTTTGGGTCTAACAGGTTAGTAAGAGGGCCGTTTGGACTATTTGGAAATAGTCTTCTGTTTTGGTTTTTATGAATAATTGGCATGCTAAACAATTGCTCACTGCAAGGCTGTTTCCATTCAAATGAACGAACATTTTATGCTATTATCATTTATTTTCTTCCTAACGTTTTCAAAATGACTCTGCCCTGAATTTGGTTGTTGCTATTAACTATAAAGTAGACATTACCTTGCAATACACATTAAGATGAGTTTAAGGAAGCCTGAATATACAGGGGGTTCCAAAAGTCTCCATACATAGGAAAAATTAACAAACTCATGTTTTATATTATATTTTATGTTTTTAATATTTTTTATATTTATTCCCATTTTCCCTACGTATGGCGGCTTTTGGGACACCCTGTATTTTGATTTAAGCATGTAGTGGATGCTGTGGTTGATACTCAGATGTCTTCCCACTCCCCTCAACTCCTCACCTCCCAGTTACATCCTCTCTGGGACCCACCCTCAGCTGAGAAGAGTCACTCTTCCTTCCTTCCCAGAATAGTTTGCAGTCCAGGACTGGACAAGATGGAGCCACACTGGCTAAACCCTCGTCAGGACATCTCTGAAGGGCCCTTCCTGCTCCCAGCTGCCCAGTACCTCATCTCAGCCTTTCCCTCAGCCCAATTTTATTTCCTTGACTTTTCCACAGGTGTTGAGTCCCAGGGTCCTCCTCGACAAATTCCTGTACACAAAACTCCATCCCAGGGAAACTGATCTCAGTCAGCTTTTGAAGCAGCAGCTCTGGAGAAGAGTCCTATTAATATTTTAGTATGTTTTTGTATGTCTGTCACAAATCTATTTTATTTACATGATTACAGGAAGAGATAGTTTTGGGTTGAATTTTTGTGTTTGTTCTACACCACAATAGAAGAGTATTTTTGGAAAACGTGAAAATAAATACAACTCGGAACTCAGTTTAAAAATGGGTTGCCAGTGTAATCTTCTTATATTTAGAAACCAAAAGGCATTCTTTATGCATTCTTTCTCTTTTTTTAACCTTTAAAAACAGAGCAATAAACATTAGAATAATGATGTGTGAAAGAGACAGACTAAAAGTAAAGTTGTAGAATTGGTGCCACTTAGCTAAACTTTGCCACTCCTCAGGTCCAATTATGAAAAATACTTGAAATATGTATGTTTAGTTTTTTAAATTCTAAGATTTCACAGTGCTCTATAATTTAACCACAGTGGGAAAGTAACTAATGAAATATTGAGTATTAACAACCTCCCACTTTACATAAATATATTTAGTTTCAACACCATATCATGAGGTAAGCGTTATTATCCCAATTTTAAGGACAAGAACATGCTGTCTCAGAGAAGTTAAGTAATTCTTCAGGTCACCAAAGCAGTAAGTGGTGGAGTCAGAATTCAACTCAGATCTGCCTGGTTTCAGAATTCACGTTCATGAGCTAACCCCACACTGTGTAGCTTCTGGTTTCTAAACTTAAGAATGGGCTGGACTAGACCAGAGTCTGGTTCTGTCATGACAATGGGTGAGAGTTATGACCTTGACTCATTTGAGGTAGCTTTTATTTAGGTTTGCCCCAATGGCAAAGTACAGAAGATATTGAGATAAGTGTTCTGGTGTGGACAGAACAGCCAGTACTGCCCTTATTTATTTATTTATTTTTTTGAGACAGAGTCTCACTCTGTTGCCTAGGCTAGAGTGCAGTGGCGTCAGCCTAGCTCACAGCAACCTCAAACTCCTGGGCTCAAGTGATCCTCCTGCCTCAGCCTCCCAGGTGGCTGGGACTACAGGCATGTGCCACCATGCCCAGCTAATTTTTTCTCTTTTTAGTTGTCCGGTTAATTTCTTTCTATTTTTCAGTAGAGACAGAGTCTCGCTCTTGCTCAGGCTGGTCTCGAACTCCTGAGCTCAAACAATCAGCCCACCTCAGCCTCCCACAGTGCTAGGATTACAGGCATGAGCTACCGTGCCTGGCCTGCCCTTATTTTTTCCTTTGGAGACATGCTAAAGGTTTGGAGGGCTAAGCAAGCCATGAGTGAGATGTTTGCCAGGTTGGAGACACATCAAACGACATTCAGCATGCAGAAACAACGCCTACTACTGTTAATGGCAGTAATTCTGCCCACTGAGGAGACCGTGTTGATGTTCTGAGCCTTGAAATTCTCTCCACTACTGGGCACTGTACCCTCACCTCTCTCAGGGTCTCAGGGCACAGAAGTTTCCACATGTCCACTTGGGCTAGCCTGTCCACAGCCTCCCTGAAGAAGGCAGGACACCTAACCATTTGGCTAAACTGTCACCTCAGTTGCCAGAATTTAAAGAATTCATATGTCAAATGTAATATCTGTAATAAATACGTGACTTAAATTACATGGAACAATACATTTTGGGACCAGTTTTATTATATGAAGAGAATTTACTCAAAAAAACTAAAATATATTAATCAGTCATAATGACCCAGTGCTTGGGTGATAAGTTCACATAAATTTAAAAGTTTCAAAATGTGAGTATAACAATATGTCACCATAGGATTTAAGCTGCAGGGAAAAAATTATGAAGAAGTTTATATTCCTTGGTCTAGAACTTAGTGAAAATGACGTGAATATCTGAGGCAACTGAGGCTGCAAAGAAAGTAAAGATGTCTTTGTATCCTCTATTCATACATAATTGTAACCTATCTTTAGAGATAGTAAAGCAAAAGGTTAGAACAATTTAGATTGTTTAGCTGGGAGAAAAGAAAACAGATAATATTATGTTCTTAATTTGTAATGTAAAGAAGGATAGAAGAGTATAAATCTTTCAAGCCCATGTTTTTTCTTTCTGTTGCTCAATGGGAATTAGGCTTAAACTATACTAAGAGGGACTCACATGGTAAAAAGATGAACAAACATTATTTTTAGTCTTAAAAATTATTTTTCATCTTATAAAAGTAATGTATATCATGTAGAAAGTTAGGAAAATATTGACGAACATGAAAGGAGAATAATGGTTGCTCAGATTCTAATCACCAACACAATTACGTAAACACTGTGGTGTATTTCTTTCCTTCCTTCTTTTCTATTTTGAGCAGTTAATATGTTCACATGGTCCAACAATTAAAAGCTAAAACGAGGATATCTCAGTCACCTAGGCATGAAGTTCTGCCACCTAGAAGCAACCAATGTACATTTCTTATGTATCTTTCCAAATCACTGCAGAGCTAGTTTGTGTATATGAAGACAGATACATGTATGTTTCCTTTTTCCAGAAAGATAGCATACTATACACACTGTTATGCAACTTGTTTTTTCCACTTAGTGTAGATCTTGGAGATCTTTCATGTCAATCCACAAGGAACTTTCTCATTGCTTTTACTACTGTTTATGACATAATTGTATAACTATATCATGATTTACCTGAGAAATTTCCTTTTCATGGATGTTCCTATTTTTAAGAAATCTTTTGCAATTACAAATAATTCAGTAAATTACCCTATTTTTATGGTATTTCTCACCTGCATGAGAATAACTTTCGGATAAATTCCTAATGTGAAATTACTAGGTCAGAAAAAGTTTAGATCTGCATTGCCAAACTGCCTTCCAGAAAGATTCTGAACTCTTTTTTAATCCATATTTTCTTTTAGAGTTTAATAAAATAAAAAGTGTGTTTATTAATTTACTTCCAGAGAAAAATGGCAATATCATGGAACATGCCCCCACTAGCATTTTAATGAATAAGACATAGAAACAGCGCACATACAACCACACACACACACACACACACACACACACGGAATTATCAAACTGGAGTGGGGCGGAGCTTTTTTCTCTGAACTTTGAAAAGTGTTATCAGAGACAGAATGTTGTGGGGATCAACAAACAGACACTCAGCTGCTTACTCAGAACAGTGTTCATTTTTTCTCCATCCACCCATTCAGCCAAGGTCTATTGAGTGTGTGCTGTGAGCTAGAATACCAGGCCTGGCATAGATTTTGCAGATACAACAGTTAAGAGAGAAGAAAAAGCAGGGGAAGATGTTGAGACGGAATTTTAGTCTGTCACTAACATGTCCACATTGGAGTTGAGCAGAACTGATGGTGACACGTGGCCCAGAAGGAGAGACACAGAAAGTTGCCCCAGAGTGAAAAGCCCACACCTCATGGCAGAGTAGTGGTGACTCGGTAAAAGCCAGACACAATGCCAATCCCATGGGTTTGTTTTCTCTTGCTGGGAGGAAGGTAGGAGAGGAATTGAGGAATAATGAGGAAGAACTACCCCCAAACATAAAAAAAAAAAAGTCTTGACAAAATGGAATGAAAAAAAGAAAAAAAATTTAAAACTCCTGGAGATGTAGGTGGTACATGAAAAGTACCATGTGAAACCAATCTCTTCTGGTTCAAATAGTGCCTTAGCCTGAACTAGAAGAAACCCTACATTTTGCCATTTCTTTTTTCCTTATTTGGCCAGGAGAAAAATCCTGGGATGAGGCTGGTGAATGAGGAGTCGACGGTGAAACAGCTTCTGACAAGTAGCAAAGGCTTAGCATCACCTGAATTAGAGGCACGATCAGGAAATAGAGGCTTTCCCCTCCCCAGGCCCCCCACCTCAACAATGAGGAGGTAGAAGGACACCTGAGCAGGAGGAATGAACTCTGGGGCAGTTCCTTTAAACACAACCACAGGTGTGAACGTAAAGATAAAATCTACCAAATCCACTAATTGCTACTGTGTCCTGGCCTGGGAACTCCCCATTCAGGCACCAAAAAGGCATGACACAGAATACAGAAATATGGAAGCCCCGCCATAAATGAGACAAGACCATAAATCTCTTTGTTAAACAAGAAATCTAGTGGAGTTACGGGCATTTGTTCTCTTTATCTTGCAGGTGAAAGCAGAAAAAAAAAAATGCTAGCAATCCTCTACTGATTTGACAGAACAAGCTTACAAGTATTCACATTGTTTAGGAACACACAAGTGTCAAACATGACATTAAGAGAGCATCAGATTGTGGAGTAAGACAACTCCTTAGAATTATAGGTCTCTTTGCAGATTACTTTCAAGGATGTGGCAATGATTTCCAGAGTCTTTGTTCATATTTTCCTTCCAAGGATAAATTTGTAAGAATAAAGAACAGAACTAGTTGTATAAATATTCACACAAGTCTGAATGCCACACTAAATCGGATTCTTTGAACTTGTTTTATGACACAAGATGCTCATTCTTCTGCGGCAGCAGAGGAGAAAGCACATTTCCTTCTTCTGTCTCTTAGACTCATTCTGTTAATTATGAAGTCTTGCTTTTTAAAGAGCCAACTCGGGAATTTTATTTGTAATTTAAAGCACAAATCAGGCCTGTGCAGCTCAGTTTTGGGGGAAATGGAGAAAAAGATGAACATGATTTTACTGAGTAAGAGTGAGAGAAGCTGAAGCTTATTATAAAGGGAAGATACAAACTGAACCTTGGTAAGGAAGGAGGGAAGGCAAGGAGAATCACCTGTAGCATACCTGGAAAACTAGAAGGTGAAGATAGCCAAATTGCTTTTTTTTTTTTTTTTATTGAGACAGAGTCTCACTCTGTTGCCCGGGCTAGAGTGAGTGCCGTGGCATCAGCCTAGCTCACAGCAACCTCAAACACCTGGGCTTAAGCGATCTTCCTGCCTCAGCCTCCCGAGTAGCTGGGACTACAGGCATGTGCCACCATGCCTGGCTAATTTTTTCTATATATATTTTTAGTTGTCCAGATAATTTCTTTCTATTTTTTTTAGTAGAGACGGGGTCTCGCTCTTGCTCAGGCTGGTCTCAAACTCCTGAGCTCAAAAGATCCACCTGCCTCGGCCTCTCAGAGTGCTAGGATTACAGGCGTGAGCCACCTCGCCCAGCCCCAAATTGCTTTTAGACTAAGTAGTCTCTAAGATAAACTGTGTTACTCAGGACAAAGAGGGATAATTTGTAATAATGAAAGGTTCTTTTCAACTGGTAGCTTTAGCAATTTTAAATTTGCATGCACTTAATAATAATTTAGCCTTAAAATTGACAGAAACAGACACATCTGCACTTATAATGTATTTAATACAACCACTCAGTAATTGACAAAGCAAATGGAAAAACAATTCCTAAGAATATATATGATTTAAACATCATGATTAATAAACTGGACCTAATAAACATACATTGAGGATTGCATGTAACAAGCACATTTACGGAACATTGACTGTAGACTGAATTGTAAAGCAAGCCTCAACAAATGTCACAGGGTTGAAATAATAGTAAGCATACTTTCCTAACATAATGCAGTACGATAGAAATCAACAACAACAAAAAGACATCAAAAAAAACCTTCATATGTTTGGAAACCAATTAAACATACATCAATGTATCTCATGGGTCAAAGAGGAAACCATGGTGCAATTAAAAATATAGTTTGAACTGAACAATAATGAAAATACTACCTAACAAAACTTAGGAGATTTAGCTAAAGCAACACTGAAAGGAAAATTATGATCTTAAAGGAAAATTATGATCTTAGATGTATATATTAGAAAAAGGCTAAAAATTAATAAGCTAAGAATATAATTTAGGAAAATAGAAAAAAGAACAGGAAAAAAAAACTCAAAGAAGGTGGAAGGAAGGACATGATAGAAATAAGAACAAAAGCTAATGAAATAGAAAACAGACAATGTGGAGAATTAATAAAGCCAAAGAATGATTATTTTAAAAAAACCTAATGAAATTAACAAACTTTCTAGTGAGATAAATTTTTAAATAAAGAGTGACAGCATAAATAGACAAACAATAAATATCAGAAAAGAAAAAGAGGATATTACTATAAAAGTTAGAAATAGTAAATAAATAATAAAAAGTCATTATGAACTTCATGCCAATGAATCTGAAAATGTAGATAAAATAAACACATTCTAGCAAAGTGCAATTTACACAACTGTCTCAAGAAGAGAGAGAAAAACAGAATGGTCCTAAAACTTGAATGGTCTTTTAATATAGCTAAAAGAAATTGAATTAAGGAAAATTTTGGGCTTACATGGCTTCACATTGAATTCCAACAGTCAAGGAACAAATAATTCAGATCTACTCTCATATTATGCAAAAACTTTTTCAGAGAATAGAAAAAGAGAACTCTACTCATCTCATTTTGCGAGGTTGGCATAAATTTGATAACAAGAAATATTATAGGCCAGTCTCAAGAATATTCTGAGATTCAGGCAAGGCGCAGTGGCTCACACCAGTAATCATAGCACTCTGGGAGGCTGAGGTGGGAGGATCATTTGAGCTTAGGAGTTTGAGACCAGCCTGAGCAAGAGTGAGGCCCTTGCTCTCTACTAAAAATACAAAAATTATCCAGGCATCATGGTACACGCCTGTAGTCCCAGCTACTTGGGAGGCTGAGGCAGGAGGATCGCTTGAGCCCAGGAGTTTGAGGTTGCAGTAAGCTACGATGATACCACTGTACTCTACCCAGGGCAACAGAGGAAAACTGTCTCAAACAAACAAACAAACAAACAAACAAAAACTCCTTGAAATACCAGGTATAAAACACGGTTTTCAACCTTTTACAGTAATAAAATATTATATTATTTAATTGGCATTCCTATAATTATAATTTATATTGAACATTTTATCACATGCATTTGAGTTTGTATTTATTCTCCATTGAATTTCCTCATCATGCTCTCTACTTTTTATTTAGTTGTTCTACATGTTCATATTGATTCATAAAAGCTCTTTATATAGAAAAGACATTTTAAAAAGAATATTTTGAGATTCAGTTATTAATGACATGGTGGCTTCTAGCTTTATTGATTCTCTCAGATCATTCACTTTTGGGGACGCCAGCTGCCCCACGAGCAGCCCTATACAGAGGACTACATGATGAGGAGTTAAGCCTCCTGCCAACCACCATGTTGATGAGCTAGTAAAGGGATCCTCCAGTCTAGCCAAACCTTTAAGTGACTGCAGCATTGGCCAACATCTTGACTGAAACATTAAGACCTTGAGCTAGGGCTGGGCGCGGTGGCTCACGCCTGTAATCCTAGCACTCTGGGAGGCCGAGGCGGGTGGATCGCTCGAGGTCAGGAGTTCGAGAACAGCCTGAGCAAGAGTAAGACCCCGTCTTTACTAAAAGTAGAAAGAAATTATCTGGCCAACTAAAATATATATATGCAAAAAAAAATTAGCTGGGCATAGTGGCGCATGTCTGTAGTCCCAGCTACTCGGGAGGCTGAGGCAGTAGGATCGCTTAAGCCCAGGAGTTTGAGGTTGCTGTGAGCCGACGCCACGGCACTCACTCTAGCCTGGGCAACAAAGCGAGACTCTGTCTCAAAAAAAAAAAAAGACCTTGAGCTAGAATACCCCAGCTAAGCCACTCCTAGATTCCTGACCCACAGAAGTTGTGTGAGATAATAAATATTTGTTATTTAAGCTGTTCATTTTGAGATAACTTGTTATGGAGCAATAGATAACAAATATATACAGTGAACAATCTGTGTTTATTCCAGGAATAAAAAGATGATTTGACATTAGAAAAATCAATTAATGAATCCCACCACATTAAAGGAAAAATGTATATGATCATCTCAATAGATATAGAAAAAGTGTTCAATAAAATTCAGTATGCATTGATGATTTTTTTTAAAAAAATAGCAAACAAGAATGGAAGAAACTGTCTTTAAAAGCAATGAAAATGAACAAACTAAAGCTTCATGCAACAATCACAGATGAAGAAAAATCGAAAGTAGGCAAAACTAAACTATATTGTTTATGGATGCGCACATAGGTAGCAAAACATAAAGAGAAGCAAAGAATTGGTCATCACATACATAGGACAATGATGCTTACGGAAATAGGTGGCAGATGTGATGGGTGAAAGGCTCACAGGTAACTTCTTAACTCAAGAAACTGTTCTCTTTCTTGACCTGGCAGTGGGTTATACAGGTGTTTGTTTTCTAATTAATCTTTAAATCAAAGGGACTTCTTTAAATTGAGGGGACTTCCAAAAGTTCATGGAAAAATGGAATTAAAAGATACAAATAAAAAATGTAAACTTCTTCTGCAACATAAGCTCCATCAAGTTAAGACACTTTGGTAAGTCATAGATATCAGACACTTAGTCCCTCCCTAAAGAACTGAGCTTCCTGAGAATTTAACCATATCAATGCAGGCTTTATTATTTTATTAACTGAAGAAAAATGGGTGCCCTTTACAGATTTTTTAACATTAGGAAACAAAAAGAAGTTGGAAAGAACCAAATCAGGACTGTAAGGTGGATGCCTAATGATTTCCCATCAAAACTCTTATAAAATTGCCCTTGTTTGATGAGAGGAATGAGCAGGAGCATTGTCATGGTGGAGAACTCTCTGGCGAAGCTTTCATGGGTGTTTTTCTGCTAAAGCTTTGGTTAATTTTATCAAAACCCTCTCAGAATAAGCAAATATTATCATTCTTGGGCCCTCCAGGAAGTCAACAA
>CM052453.1:14511154-14585197 GCA_028533085.1 Varecia variegata
TCATTGCTCAGGCTGGTCTCGAACTCCTGACCTTGAGCGATCCACCCGCCTCGGCCTCCCAGAGTGCTAGGATTACAGGCGTGAGCCACCGCGCCCGGCCAACTTTTTCTTACATGGAACATTTTTGGTGTAACATTTAAGATGTATTTGCCTGGATTATATATTATAAATTTTTTTCTATGATTTGTCTTGAAGTTTTATAGTTTTACTTTTAGATCTATGATCCACTTTGAGGTATTAATATTTGTTTAAGCTGTGAAGTTTAGGTTGATGTTAATTTTTTTTTGCATATAGATGTCCTATTAATTTCAATATCATCCATGGTAAAGACTATACTTTTTCCCATAAAATCACCTTTGTATTTTTGTCAAATAACAATTGGACGTCTTTATGTGCATATATTTCTGGACTTTGTTTTGTCCATTAATCTATGTGTGTAGTGTGATTCTTCTGATAGTATTCTTTTTCAAAATTGTTTCAGCAATTCTAGTTTCTTTTTACCTTTCCATAAAAATTTTAGAATCAGCTTGCTTGTATCTACAAAAATTACTTCCAGCATTTGGAATTTTGTTAAACCTACAGTACTGACATCTTTACTGTGTTGAGTCTTTCAATCCATGAATATGATACGTGTCTCAATTTATTTGGATGTTCTTTGATTTCTTTCATTGTCATTTTGTAGTTTTCAGCATACAGATCCTGTATATCTTTGTTAGATTTATACCTAAGTATTTTCTCTTTTTCTGAGCTCTTATAAATAGTATCTTTAAAAAAATTTAAGTTCTAATTTTTCACATCTTACATTACTATGGTACATTTGTTATGACTAATGAACCAATATTGACACATTATTTTCAATTAATGTCCATATTTATTTGTATTTCATTAACTTTTACCTAATGTTCTTTTTCTGGTCCAGAATCCAATCCAAGTTACCACATTACATTTAGTTGTCATATCTCCTTAGGCTTCTCTTGGCTATGACAGTTATTCAGACTTTTCTTGTTTCTGATGACTTTGACAGTTTTGAGAAGTACAGATCAGGTATTTTGTAGAATTTCCCTTAATTGGGAATTGATGTTTTCTCATTATTAGACTGGGGTGATAGGTTTGGGGAAGAAAGAACACAGAGGTAAAATGCCATTTTTATCATATTATAGCAAGAATACATAATATCAACATGATTTATCAGCATCAATACTGATGTTGATCACATGGCTGAGGTAGTGTATGTCAGCTATTTCCATCATAAAGTTATTCATTTTTCCCCCCTTTCCATACTGTGCTCTTTGAAAGGAAATCACTATGCATAAGTGATAGTGAGTTATGCTCCATAGCCTTAAGAGCAGAATATCTACATAAAGATTTTAGAATTCTTCTGCATGAGAGCTTTTTTCTTCTTTCCCATTTTTTTATTTATTCAGTCATTTATTTATATCAATATAGACTCATGGCTATTGATTTTATACTTTGGGTTATGATCCAATATTACTTTATTTTCTTGCTCTAATTGTTCCAGTTTTGGCCATTGGGAACTCTTTTAGTTGGCTCCTGCACCACTTTGACATACTCCCGTAATTGTGTATTTTTTTTGAGTACCTCTTTATTTCCTGGTGCTAAAAATGCCCAGGCTCATCATATACATTTCCTGTCCCAGTTGCAAAATCAGCCATTACTACAGGAAGCCCTGGTTCCTCTTACTGGATAATAGCATAATAAACCAAGAATATGCCCTAGGTAGTAGGTGTGCTTGCTGCTACTAGAGTTTCACTGTTTCTATGCATTTTCAGCCGATAGGACAAGGAAATATATGTGTGTATAATAACCTGTACATATACCAATATCTATAAATTTTTCCATATGTAACAATTTGTATCTATATTAATTTAAACCTGTGTTCATACTGTCTCTAACTCTAATTCATTATCACATGGATCATTCTAGCTTTCTCCCCTTGCTTATCTATAAACTCCTACTCTAACAGTAGCACACTGGGTTTGATTTGGTTTTTCTGTGCTCTTTATTTTCCCTAGTTTTTTAAAGTGGAATTTTATTTCATTATTTTTAGACGTTTCTTTTTTTTTAACTAACAGTGCTATCAATGTCCCTCTAAGCACTGCTTTAGCTTCATCCTACAAATCTTAAATGTTGTACTTTCGTGGTTTTTCTTTCAACTAAAAATACTTTGTAATTTCTTGAGACTTCCTTTTTGACCTTGGAGACCTGTTGTTTAACTTCCAACTATTTGGACACTTTCCTGTTATCTTTCTGTTATTGATTTCTAGTTTAATTTCATTGCCATCAGAAAACAAACTTTTTATAATCTCATCTCAGTTCTTTTTCATTTGTTAAGGTTTGTTTTATGACCCAGAATATGGTCAATGTTGGTTAATAATCCATGTGTAACTGAAAATAATGTGCATTCCAGTTGTTGGGTAGAGAGTTCTATAAATGTCCTTTAGATCCAGTTGGCTGATGATATTCAGTTCCTGTATATAATGCTGACATTTGGTCTGATGGGTCTGTCATTACTGAGATGGGTTTGAAGTTTCCAACTATAATTAAAGGTTTGTCTATTGCTTTTTTCAGTTTTTGCTTCATGTATTTTGTAACTCCATTGTTTGGTGCATAAGAACAATGTTCTTTAAGAACAAAGAAAAGAACAAAAATGAAAAATAAAGAATTTTGCTCACTCTCTTTGAGCTCTAGGAATTTCCTTTTTTCATTTTTCATTCCTTGAGCTAGACAACTAGAAGAATTATCTTAGAGCTCACTCAATGTGTACCAATACCCTCTTCTAGGTTTCAGGCTACCTTATATCTAGGCCAAGGGATTCTGCAGGGAGAAAAATGGTAAACCCACTGTTACTTTGGTGTTATTTTGATTTCTGGTCTTCTTCTCCAATCTACCTGCTACTATTTACTTTTCAGAGTTTCTAAATAGCCACTTCCTGCATTCGTTTCAGGTTTCATAGCTGCATTCAGTGGGAGACAAGGTGGAGTGTGCTTACTTCATCTCACCTGGAACCAGCAGCCCACTGATTTGTATTTGCCCAATATAAATTATAGTCTTTTATTAGGAATTTTTCACATTAAAGTGTTATTAGTGCTACCCTTAAGATCCTTTCCCTTTCTTACTTTTCTTCTCCTTCCTTATCTACTCAATATTATTTACCTAAATCACCCACTCAGACGTGTAGCTGAGGAAGGAAACACTCAGAATCAAAGAGTGAAAGTGAAGGTAAGCGAAACCAGAATCTTTAACAGGCTGGTAAAAACAGGCAGTGTAAATTACAAAGCATGTTTCTCATTGTTAGAGCAACTCAAGGATTTAAAAATTCCATTTTAATAGGGAATGAGCTTCTCATCATTAGAGGCTCTAAGTAGAAGCTAAATAACCAGCTGGTGTAGGTGACTGCAGGGAATTCAAGCCCTAAATAGGAGGTCATATTAGTCAAACTTTAAGGTGCCTCCTAGACCCTCCTAGGATAGAAATTTCATTAAGAGTTTTTAAAAAGTCATGGGTGAGAGCAGACAATCATACTCACCCATCAACAAACATTTATTGAGTAGCTAATTTGGTTGAACACTGAGGATACACAAGTGAACGTATATATTCTTTCTTTCAAGGAGCTTATGGTTATGGAGACAGATAAGTAAACAGGCAATTGTGAGTTGGTAACACAAGTGCTACAGTAGAACAAAGTACAAGGTGTTATGGAGGCTATTGGAGAGTTTCTATATTTAGAATCAGGGAAATCTTCATGGGAGGTGAACTTCTAAACAGAAGGTCCAGCAGGAATCAGCTAAGTGGCAAGGAGGGAGGGAGGAGAGGCTGTTCAGAGAGAAAACAATCTGTGCAAAGTTGAGGCAGGAGAGTGTGGTGCCTTCCTAGACCTGAAAGCCTAACAGCATGTTGAGTAACATCATCCCTCTCCAGTAGGCTGAAAGTCACCATGTCATTTTCCCCCAATTGTTTGGATGAGTGTTTGCACAGTTGAGAGCAATGGCACATTGTTGAAACATCTGCACAGTAGTCTTAAACATGATGCGTTTATTTTAAATTTTTATTTCAGCCTTTCTTTGTCATCGCTATAAACAGTAGATGGCTAAGTTTCTATAAATATCCAACTTAAAATCTTCTGTTAGGGAAGTTCAGTTCATTAATATATTTATTGTGTTTTTTACTTTTATTCATCTTATTTAATGTGTTTTTTAACTTTTATTCATTTCATCTTATTTAATGTTTATTATTTATCACAGTTTGTTTCAATTCCTCTTTTTTCCTCTCTTTACCTTTGCTGGAATTGATCATACTTTTTAAAAAAATTTTCTAGTAACTCTGGATCTACTATATATTTGTATTTAGTTAGTAGCTATTTTTTCTTCTTTGAGGCTCTGATGTAAAGTTTTATCTTACTGTTTTCAATAGCCATATTTAAGCCATTATTTCTCTATAAATATGACAAAATAAGATACTTATTCCTTCCCCCAACTAGAAGATTTTGTTTTCTCATTCCTTTTCTGCACTTAAATAAGACTTTAGAACATTTTTATTTCCTCAATCTCCATTTCTAGCTTGATCCCCTTCATCTAAGACTCTATGCCAAACCAATGAGCAAATAAAATGCCTCCTTGGTTTTGCTAAGAAAATTTACAATGTTGGTTTCAGGACATTGTTAAGTTTTCCTCAGTAGGAAACCTCTTCACTTAAGCATTTATTCAACAAATCTATGAGCACCTACTGTATGCCAGTAGGCTTTAGGCACCAGAGATACAGCCATGTATAAGTATGGTAGGGAAGACAGACAAAACACGCGAACAAGTAAACAAAATATGAAGAAAAAAGGCTGATCTGAAGTGGTAGAAAGTGGCAAGGTGAGGGGACGGGTGTGTGAAGAGGACGACACCAGGCTCAGAGAAGACTTCATTGTAAAGGTTCAAGCCTGGGATGAGACCAGAATTAGAAGAAGTCATGAAGGCAACAGCAGGAAGAGCATTCAGCCTGAGGGAACTACACATATGAAGGTCAAACGGTATGGGTTTGGACTTTGAGGTGGGCATGGGCAGTTTTTAAAAGATCTTGGGGGTGCAGGGGTCAGGTAAGGGATTAGGACTTTTAATCCAAGTGTGATAGGGACTCATCAAAATTTTATTCTTACAGTTTTATTAAGGAAAATTTCAAGCATGTACAAAAGTAGAGAGAACAGTGTAAAGAATCCGCATATATCCATCAGCAGGCTTCAACAATTACCAACACATGGCCAGTCTTATTTCATTTATTCCTGAACCCATAACCCCATGAAATACTGTGAAACTAAGTCAAGATATCATCTCATTCTTGAGTATTTCAGTATGTACTGTTGAAAGGTAAGGAGTCCTTTTAAAAACAGAATACATCACTATTAACACATCTAAAAACTAATAATATTTCCTTAATATAAGCAAATATCCAATGTTAAGGGTTCCCTGACTAGCTCATAATTGTTTTTTATAGTTTGTTTAAATCAGGATTCCAAAAGTTTCCATATATCACAATAACTTCATAAGTCTTATAAGTCCCTTTTAATCTGCACACACACACACTCCCCCTCTTTTATCTTCTTGCAGTTTATTTTTTTAAGAAACTGAACTGCTTGTCCTATAGCACTTTCTACAGTATGGATTTTGCTGGAGCACTCCATCATGTGGATATGCTATAGTGCATGCAACCATTCCTCCAGACATGAAAGCTGGATTGTTCATTAGAGATGTTTAAACGAAAAAAGTGATATAATCTGATTTACATTTGAAAAAGATCACTCTGGGTAACATGTAGAAAATGGATCATGCTGGGCAGAAGAGTGAAAGCAGAAAGACTAGGTCATTGCAAACATCCTGAGGAAATGGTGATTGCCTGAACTAAGGTGGTAGCAATGGAGACAGAGAAAACTGATGAATCCCAGATTGTGATGGTGTAGACACCATCAGACTTTTTGATGGGTTGGGTGTGGGAAATAGAGATGAAGAAATAAAAGGTGACTACCTAATTTGGGGACTTCATAAATTCGGTGGACTTCATAATTAGGTGCTATGCATGGACAAGACTAGGGAAGAAGTTTTAGTTGTTGTGTTTTCATGGTTATTTTTTGTGGAGAGAGAGAGAAATCAGGAGTTCTTGGCACATCCAGATAGAGATGTCAGGTATATCTCTAGGAATATGCATCTGGAGTTTGGTGGAGATGTTAGGAGTTAGGGTGGAAATTTTGGAAATCATTGGCATACAGATGGCATTAAAGCCATGGGATTGGAGGAGCTTACACAGAGAGTCAGCGTGGTGGAAACCAAGAATGAGGCCTGTATGCTAGCCCTGGTCCATGCTAACGAAGAAGGAGCAGCCCCTGAAGTGAAGAGTGTGGTGTCATGAAATGCAAGAGGACAAAGTGTTGTAAGAGGAAGGGAACCATCCACCTGCATGGGTCAAATGGTATGGATAGCTGGAGTAAGAACAGGCAATAGAAATCACCACTGGCTTTGGTAACAAGGAGTTTTTTAGTGACTTTCCCAGAATTTTCAGCAGAGGGATGAGAGACTGGGAGGTGAGGAGCGAGAGACGGACGAAGGGGAGTTGTGCTGTGGAATGGGAGCAGTAGAAGCAGGAAGGTATGTGCTGGGGGAGGTGAGGTCCAAGAAGGGTTTCAGACCCGAGATTCTCAAGCATGCTTGCAACGCTTTTCTTGCAAGGGGAAGAGCCGTGACGTGGGAAGGAGTGGGTAGCTGTGTTGGGAACTTCGCTGAATAGTTACGCTGCAGTTCCCAGACATGATGGTCACCCGCTTACATTTAACTGGAGATAACACAAGATTCAGTGCTCAGTCCTGTTCTTTGTACTTTTTATTTCTTCCCATCTTGAGATATTCTTGGATTTCAATTGGTTTGCAGTTCTTCCTTGGGTCGTTTCCCCAAAAAGAGAACATGGCTGTATATTTCCCCAAGCTCCTGGTGTGTTGAAAATGCCTTTTCTTTTGCTGTCACTTGGCTGTGTGGTGGATTCTTGGATTTCTCACTACTCTCCAAACGTGGTTGTACTATTTTCTAATTTCCAGTGTTGCAGGTGAGAAGACTGATGCTCGTTTGATTCCCTTTCCCTTATAACGTAACCCATTCTCTCTGACTGGAAGCTTCTAAGACTTCACCCTTGGGATATAGACATTTCACCAAGATAAGACTATGTGTCTTTTCCATTGTTCTGACCTATAGCTGGGATGTTTATTAATCCAAGGACCCAAGGCCAGAAGGCACCATGGGATCTACTGTCTTCACCCCTGCTCACCCCAAGACAAGCCTCTTCACAACTTTTGAGTCCTAACTTTGCAAACAGTGATGTTCTGACCCTGTACCCTCTGCCTCAGAGGTATTTGTGTGTTCCTTCAGGCTTCGACAATAGTGGGCAGTTGTCTGAGTGGCCTTGGAATCAAAACAGAAGGGAGCCAGGAATTTGAGCTCAAACTCCCCTTTAATTTGATTTCATTTAATTTTTAAGTTTGCAACTTTGACACCATTGCCCCAGAGCATAAGAACAAAACATTGTATACTATGTTGCATTATTATATGCGGTGATAGAACACGATTGTTGGTATTGCTGTTAAATACACAAAATTAATTGAAGTGTATAATTAGCTGAAGAGTCACAATGAGAGCAAATTATTTTTTTAAATGAATTGAATCCTAAAAACATTTTTTTATGTCCAGTAAAAACTCTGCCATGAAACATCACATGTATTTTAATTGTCCCATCAAGGGATTAAAGAGCATTTATAATCCAGGTTAGGGTTTGTAGTTTAAAGTTACCACATGAGACAACTTGTGTGTTGGTTTCTGAATAATTTTTACTTATATTTAGCTATGTCCATCCAGAAACTAAAATGGTGGGTTGAAATTGAACAGATCAGATTTTTGAACTCCCATATAGAAAACTGCGGCAAAGATTCTGAGTTGCCCATCCTAAACTCTTGTTAATTCTGAAAGTTTTAATCATCCTGGTTCAATTAATGTCTCTAAATAAATTATAAGTTAACATAATGTTTGCCAGGCCAAGCCCTGATCCAGGCTTGTCTCACTGCGAGCAAACAGTGGCCACAGGCCAAGCACGCTGCGTGCTCTCCAGCTGAAATACGAGCTGGGCTCCTGGGAGACCAGAGAAGCCTAAACAAACATCTGGGCCCTTCTAGCTGCTTACTATTTTCAGTTTTTATAACAGTCTTCTCTGGATTTCTATAGAAAAACAAAATATACCGTGTGCTTTTACTTAGGAGAGACAAGAAAATCTTCAGATTGCAGCTCTAGTTTGGTTTCGACTAGTAACAATGGACGCTTCTCTTCGTAAACATAGTGTCTGTTGCCTCTGTCGTCTTTTCATTTCCATTATCCCTCTTCTCTTCTTGTAAGTTTTTTCTTTCTGCATTTTGATTTTTCATTAAATTTCTAAAGGGTATTTAATTAATATCAATTAATGGCAAATCTGTGAATGGGAAAAACCATCTGTCACAGTTGGCATGCTTGGATAACCACCAACTGAAGATGGTAAACTGACTCACACTCTGCGCTAGACACTGGCCCTCTAGCAGTGACAATCAGCCCGGCGACCGCGGATGCACTTGCTGTGCTCAGTACACTGTTCTTGTAAAACATGGAAAATGAGCAACATTAAGTGGAATGCACTTTTTCCAGTTGACCTCGGGCCAAAGAGTCCTCAACCCCTGTCATGTTTCTGCTACCTGAATGGCCTCTGAGTCAGCTGAGTTTTGTACCTGCTTAGGATTTTCCTGGAGAAAGACCCGCAGCAGCGTGTGTCAAGCTGCCTCAACGAGTTGGGAGGTGCAGCCCAGGACTTGCTCTGCACGTTTAAGGAGCATTTCAGGTGATTCTGCAGGGGCAGTCTTGGGCCCCACTGAAGAAACATTACCTGAAAAATTTTCTAGTGGTCTTCACCTGGGTATGTGTATGGCTGGAAAGTCAAATCAAATCAAAATAATTTCCACACTACAATAGAACAATAGAAAGCAAGCTGACAAAGTGGATAAATGAGTAGGATGCATCTCATTAATTCATCAGTCCTCTTCTTGTAAACACAGTGAAGTCCTTATAAAGGAAAATAAAAAGTAAATATTTTAAACGAATTTTGTACAGAAAGCAGCAATTAAAACGCCATGTGTACATGATAGGCGTGATGATATTGCCAGATTTGGAAACGCTCTCTTTTCTAGCATCCCTAAAAATGACATATTTTTTTTAGTTTAATTTCCTAAAAATTCATATAATGAAAAAAATTTTTAATCATAGAGTTTTTTTTTTTTAAAAAAGAGCAAAATTAGCTCTTTGGCCCTGTGATATTCTGAAATGATCACTCTGTGTTGAATGACAAGTCTTTGTTTTTTTTTTAATAAAAAAAAGAAAGTTCCAAGGCAGTTTTATTACCATGACTTAACTTGAACATTCTGAAAAAAAATTAAATGTTTTAAGAAAAAAAGCACAAAATTATCCTAACTTTGTAATAAAGGTAGTAGTTGCTGAAATTAGGTTGCCTTCGATCCAATTACTCTAAATAAAATGATTGACTTCTTAGGCTCTCAAAATATGAACTAAATTACCATTAAATCTAAAGTAGGCAATGTCTTTGCACTGTGAAGCACACCATTTACTATCACTATTCTTCTGAAAATTCTGCACAATTTTCTTTAAAATTGGTCTAGACAATCTTTTTAACTTGAAAAAGTAGGCAACATTTCTCTAAGTGGTTTTTCTCACTCCTTTTTTTTAAGCAAATTTTTTCCCCTGACTTCTAAAAATTGTGCATCTAAGAAAGTCATATAATATACAAAAGTAGAAAAAGCAAAATATAACTTCCCCCATCTAGAAAGAACTTTTAACAATATAAAATATAAAATATGAAAGATGAAAATATACAATATAAAATATAAAATATGAAAGATGACAAAATCATAATATAAATATAAAATATTTATAAAATTTAAAAAAGCTATTTCACAAAATTAAAGAAGTACTTGTGTAAAAAAAAGCACTGATAAACAAAAAAATGCAAATTTCACAGAACAGTATAAAAGAAAATGTAAAATTTTTCTTTCCCAAGTCAGACCTAATAGGTGGCTCTTTTTCTTCTCTCTTTACAAAAGTTACTCCAAGGGCTAACATTATAACTTTAAATAATAGACTTCGTACTTTAATTATTTTTCCCTTTTAATTTAGGTTTAACTTGCATACAGTAAGTTACACACAAATCGTAAGTCAGCACAAAGAAATCTGACATATGTCTACAGCCATGTACCTGCCAACTGCTACCCAAATCAAGTGACAAAACACTCCTAGCTCCTCAGGGGCTCCCTCTGCCTCTTCGCAACCAGTACTGTTCCCCTAAAGATAGTTACTTTTCTCACCTTTATCAACACATGAGTTTCTCAAGGGTTTTGCAAGTGTTTAAACACTGTGTAAATGCAATCATACAGTATGTACTGTTTTCATTCTGGTTTCTTTCAACATTATGCATTTGAGATTCATTCATGCTTGGTATATCAGTGATTTATTTTTTCATTTTTGTGTGGCATTCCATTATATGATTATGTCACAATTTATTTACCAATTATATCATGGATGGACATTTGGGTTGTTTCCAGTTTTTGACTATTCTGAATAACACTGCTATGACCATTCCTGAACACGTCTTTCTGTGGTCATAAGCTCTCGTGTCTCCTGGTTAATGCCACCAGGAGCTGAATTTATCAATCTTTTTTGTTTTTTTGTTCTTTATAAGAAATCTTTACCCTAAAGTCATGAAAATATTCTCCGATGCTTTTTGTACACAGTTTGTTGTGTTATCCTTCACATTTGAGTTTAAGATCTATCTTCAATTATTTTGTGTGGACAGTGTGAAGTCAAGGCCAAGATTCTTTTCTTACTTCCAAGCATGACTGGAGTGTCACTTCTGTCATAGATGAGGCAACCATATGTATTTGGGCTTGTTGCTGAGATCTCAGTTGGATTCCACGTATCTATAGGATTATGTGTACATCATTACCACACTCTCTTAATCACAATGAATTTATAACTATTGATAACTAGTAGTAAAGTCTTCCATCTTAGTTCTTCTCCAAGATTGCCTTGGCTATTTAGATCTTCCGTATTTCCATATATATTTTAGAATCACCTTGTCATTTTCACAATTTACCTGTTATGGCTGTGCTTAGGATTGAATTGAATTTGTAAATCAATTTGGGCAGAACTGACATCTTAATCTGATGATATTATCATCACTTCATTTAAAAAATACAATTTAATTTCTCTCATCAATGTTTTGCAGTCTCAGGTTAAAGATCTTGTGATTCTTTTGTTAGCTATGTTCCTTGGTTTTTAATTTTTTGTGCTATTTTAGTGGTATTTCTGAAATTTTATTTTCCACTCTTTTTATCTAACAGATAGAAATAAAACTGATTTTGGTCTACTGACCCTGGATCCTGTCATTTTGCTAAATTCTCTTATTTAGTCTCATAATTTGTTTGTAGATTCTTTTGGACTGTCTCTGTACATGTCATGTCACCTACAGCATGCCGTCTACAAACGACAGCCGTATGTCAAGAACTGTGACGGGTCTGAGATTTTGCCCTACTTGCAAGTTAAGAAGGTAGCTTGCCACTGCTTCATGGATGCCAACAGAGACACAAGAGTCCTGCACCAAGATGAAAGACTTTATTACTCACAACAAAAGCAGTGTCCAGAGTGTCAGCATGTTTGCATTGGTCCCAAGCCCCATTTGCAGGGCAATGTAGATGGCCCTAGATAGATGCCTACACGCACGGTGGGTTGTGTCACAGGAGAGGAACACTGAGCTTGGGGAACCCTTTGGTTCTGGGAGCCCCAGCAGGCAAGTTGCTGTCGTTAGAAGGCAGCTCTCGGGGCCCTTGTTCTGCCAAAGCAGGACGCTCTGGACGGAGGCAGCAGGAGTGTGGCAGGGGTGGGGGTCTCGCTGTCGCAGCTGTTCTAAGGCTACTCCCCTTCTTGTTTTCCTGGTTTATGTTTTCATTTCTTAAAAAAATAAATTATTTCTGTGATTCTAATGGGACTTTGGCAGTCAGGAGAAGTAAGCAGGAACGCTCATTTCTCTGTCCTAATTTTTGAAGGATTCAAATCATAAGAAGAGAGGCGCCAAAACCATCTTCCTGCCCCGGCCCTCCTCCTCCCCACCTTCCCTCTCTGCCCCACTCTCCCATACACTCGCGCACAGGCAAACCACAGGTCAACAAAGACTATTAAAATCAAAGGAAAATAGAATAGCAGTTATTTTCAGGACGTTCGTTCTTTCACTCTTTTGCGGATGCAAAAAACATTTATCGAAGGTCTCCTCGTGTTGAGCGTCTCGGTAGGTACCAGGAACAGAATGACCTCCTATGTCCCCAATGTCCCGGGAGCCCAAGGACCAATAAGAGAGACACAGGCTAAGTGGACAATCAGTGTTCCGTGTTGCTTGCAAAGGGAGACCTGGGCTGGGGGCAGGAATGACGGATTTAGGACGGTGGCGAGGACCTGTGGGGAGGGTGCAGAGGGACGGCATTGCCGGGGGATAGTGTGCCAGCTCAGTCACAAAAGCTGAACAAGACTGTGCGACACAGGCAAGGGGGAAGACGCTTTCTGATAGAATAGCACACGCGAAGTCAGAGCAGTCACGAGATAGCAAGGCACATGCAGGGAACTTCCGCATCTCCAGAGCTCAGGTGTATACAGGGGAAGGTGAGGGCAGCAAGGCCTGGAAGGGCCCTGTGAGTCACCCTAAGGAGCTGGCACTTGGCCATTGAGCCCAAGTGTTTCCCAAAGTGTGCAACAAGGATTATTTTACTGAATACATGGGCTTTCTTAAAAAAGTAGTTTTGAGTTTATTTTATGTATGTTAGAAACATGAATCAACACATCAAATCCATGATTTTGCAAATCCATGATTTTGCAAACTTAGGGCAAGGCCAGGAGGTGATGCTGTTGGGAGCCGCCTTGGGCAGCGGACCTGCAGGTCAGTGCACAGACAGTCATGTATGTTCCACGCCTTCAGCGACCACCGCACTTAGACGAGAAAAAAGAACACACCAGTAATATTAAGGAGCTTGAACTAAGGAAGGAAAAGTGAGAGTGGTTTGGGTAATTTCTCTTTCCACTTCTGAATTCACTTTGCCACTTACTGTGTATTTGTTGGGGTTTGAGGGATTTGGGGCTGATCTTGACCTCTTGACAAGAGGCAGTGACACACAACAGGCGTCACTGAGTGGTGCTTACACGGAGTGCAGGTGGCAGGAGTCTGTCCCGTGGCCACAGCGTGGGGCCACCACCCAGAAGGGAAGGAGGGCAAGGGGACTTTCGGGGGAGAGGGGGCTTTTGTGTCCAGTATGGCATGGAGTCTCAGCATTGGAGAGCTCTGAGGGGCACTAACAGCTCAGGATCTTATTCATGGCAGCAGACAGGAGTGAAGTTTCACAGAATATGTGAAACAGGCTGGCCCTAAATGGCTAAAAATGTGCTTGTTTGGGCTACATTTTAAAATAATTGGATGTGTCAAGATTTGAGTTTGGCACCTGTGCGCTTTGAGCTAACACGTCTCAGCCTGCAGCGAAGAAATAAACAACCCGGGGGCCAAGGCACCGAGGCCATCTCTGGCTCGTGTATGTAACGGTATTTGTCCTGTTGAGTCCCCGAATCCTGCTGTGTGTGAATATGATTTATAGCAATGTATGTAAGTAAAAAAAAAAAAAATCACATTCCAACAAAGCAGTTGGGCTCTGCTTTGAAGTTGTATTTCTTTTCATTTAGTAGAATTCAAAATAAACTCAAATGTTTAAATTTTATTTGGCTTCTAAACAATTTGCATTTAGTTTAGACTAAAGAGTCAGTCTGAGAGTTAAGAGCACAAATTAGGGCTAGAAAGACCTGAGTCCAACATCCAGCATTACAACCTATGCTGGGCAGAATTTATGGGGGAACATAGCAGTTATTTGTCAATGATTCTTAAAGCCCCTCGCTCACTCCGAGAACAAGGGTTAAAGTGTGGAAGAGAATTTTGCTAGGAGACTAAGGGAGAAACTTTGTTGGAGAGGGTGGCTACAGAGTTTTGAGTTCTCACTCTACCTCTTTGTGGCAGGGGTGAAGGGGTTAGCATCTCACCCCAACTTTCGTGGGAGCTGGTGAGGGGCTGGTTTTCATGGAATCCCATGGAGAATTCTGCAGAAGGCAGCTCGTCTCTGTAACACTTCATTACAACATGCTGTCTAATTAGCCTTACACCTAGCTGGTTATTTATCTCAATGACATGTTTTAAGTTTTATTGGCAAACATAAATAGACATGCATACAGCACCAAAAAAACTCTTTTGTTGTCTCCAAAAATAAAATGACAATAATCCTATCTCTACCATTCATTCTGGATTGCCTATAGGAACAGATGGCAGGAAAAACGTGGTCAAAAGAAATGGAAGCAAGCTACAGCTTAAAATTTACCCCCAACTGTAGACTTTATCCATCTTCCAACAAAACTAACTAGTAGCAGCAAATTCCTCAAGTAGACCGCAAGATCCTTGAGTTCAAGGGTCTATTGCAGGGACTCAACAACAGGGCTTTGTGCCCTGTGCCACTGTTTTGTGCCCAGCACCTAGAAAGGTGTCTGGAACATAGCAGATACATATTTTTCAAAGAATGAATAACGTTTATAAGTTTCCCTTGAAAACTGCACAGCAGTCTCTCCAGAGTATCTTTGGTTCCATTTATACCACATTATTTGAACCAGAGACAGATGCTATAGGAACCTGGTGCTGGGATGCTACTCAATACACTGCCCATGGCCCTCACGTGTGGTCTGGGGGCATATTCAGTCTGTCCTTAGCAGTTTCCCCTCCCACTAAGGCCCCAAGGTCAACGAGCGGCTCTATTCCAAGCTACCCTGATTCCATTTTAGTGTGACCTTGTACGCTGGCTTCTTCCCAGAACTGTATTCTTTCTTTTTTCTCTTGGATTTATGGGATATATTTATTTATTTCACTTTTGCCTTTCTTTTATGACATGTTAGTGTTTTCTAGTTACAAATTAATTGGAAACCAACCAAATAATAGAACAGTGTTTCTCTTTGGTTTAAGAACTCATCAATGTAGGAAACTGTGTCTGTCCCTTGTCAAGTTCATTAGCCTCTGTATTATTTTTTAAATTAATTTTTAATTGACATAAAATTATATATATTTATGGTGTACAACATAATAATTTGATATAGCTACACATTGTGCAATGGTAAGATCAAGTTAATTAATATATACGTACCATTATTCTGTAGTGAGAACATTTAAGGTCTACTTTCTTAGTAATTTTCAGGTATATAGTACATTGTTATTAACTACAGTCAACAGTTGTACAATAGATCTCCTGAATTTATTCCTCCTGTTTAAATGAAATTTTGTATCCTTTGACCAACATCTCCCTAATCCCCTGCCATCTCCCCTCCAGTCTCTAGTAACCACCATTTTACTCTACTTCTATGAGTCCTGCTTTTTTAGATCCCACGGATAAGTGAGATTATGCAGTATTTGTTTTTTCTGTGCTTGGCCTATGTCACTTAGCTTAATGTCCTCCAGGTTCATCTGCGTTGTTGCAAATGACAAGATTTCCTTTTTTAAAAAAGCTGAGTAGTATTCCACTGTGTGTATACATCACATTTTCTTTATTCATTCATCTGTCAAGGAACACTTAGGTTGACTTTGTCTCTTGACTATTCTGACTAATGCTGCAACCAACATGGCAGTGCAGATCTCTCTGACATACTGACTTTATTTCCTTTGGACTATATATCCAGAAGTGGGATTGGGGGATCATATGCTAGTTCTATTTTAAATTTTTTGAGGAACTTCCACACTGCTTTCCATAATAGCCGTATTAATTGAAATTCCTACCAACAATGTGCAAGGTTTTTCTTTTCTCTATGCCTTCACCAACACTTGTCTCTTGTCTTTTTGATAATGGTCATCTTAACAGGTGTGAGGTGGTATCTCATTGCATTGTGGTTTTCAATTTGCATTTTCCCAATGCTTAGTGATGTTGAGCATTTTTTCACATACCTATTGGCCATTTGTAGTTTTCTTTGGAAAAATGTCTCTTCAGATCCATTGCCCATTTTTTAATCAGGTTATTTTGTTTTGTTTTGCTTTGTTTTTTGCTACTGAGTTCCTTATATCATCTGGATATTAATCTTTCACCAGATGTGTAGTTCACAAATATTGTCTTCCATTCCGTAGGTTGTCTCTTCTCTCAACTCTGTTGATTATTTCCTTTGCTGTGCATCAGCTTTATAGTTTGAGGCAACCCCATTTGTCTATTTTTTGCCTATACTTTTGGGGTTATATCCAGAAAAATCTTTTCCTATACCAATGTCAAGAAGTTTTTCTTTTCCTAGTTTTTCTTCTAGTAGTTTTACAGAGTCAGGTTCTATGTTTGTCTTTAATCCATTTTGAGTTGAATTTTGTACATGGTGTGAAATAAGTGTCCAATTTCATTCTTCTGCATGTGGATATTCAATTTTCCCAACACCATTTATTAAGGAGATTATCCTTTCCCCATTGTGTGTTCTTGGCACCTTCGTCAAAGATCAGCTGACTGTAAATGTGTGGATTTATTTCTGGAATATTTATTCTGTCCCATAACTGTTTACATATTTATTTAGTTTTAGGGCTCTTATATCTGCTAAGTGTTTTTTTTTTTCACTCTCAAGTATTTCGTAGTGAACTTTCCTGAGGCAGTGAATTATCTCCAATAGAACTTTGGCTTGTATAGACTCATCTTATCTTTTATAGTTGTCTTACAACATTTCCTTGTCACCCTTTCTCCCAACCTAGATTCTACAACCACGCCTACACTGATTTCAAAATGCAGACTATTAAACAACATTTTCCTCTGTTGAATCAATGTAATCAGAAACCTACATTCAAAATGATTTCTCCAGCTCTGCTCAGATGCCCAAATCCACATATATGGTAGGGAAACAGATTAGTTACCCTGTTACTATTACTATGTTACTATAAAATGTCATAATATTTTATGTGCAAGAAAAATGCCAAAAGAAGGCTTCAAGCTTGAAACATCATTAGGAAAGTAATTTGATTATTAAAATATTGCAAGCTTAGAACCCACAGAAATAATTCTATGGGGGTAAATTGTAAAAACAGCCATGCAGATTCTATTAGTTATTCTATTATAGACTATAACTAAGTTCCTAGTACCAGCTAGCTGCAGTATAGGCAATCTCAGACTAGTACATACCTAATTTAAGACAACAGGGCACCCTGAAACAGTTGTTTGGAAATAACACGGTCATGGGGTGGTCCCTCCCTCTTCAGGGTTTCTGCTTGGAATCTCTTTTCCTTTGCGTCCATGGTGGACAGAGCTGCACTGCCTGGATCTCCCTCGAAGGAAGAAGGAAGAACTGGCTGGCTGGCTGTAGCGAGTGTGGTCAGCAAACAACCTCCTCTTGCAGCCCCTTCGTGGCCTGCCTGGACTCCCCACCTCCAGTGACTGAGCGAGTCAGGCCCAATCGTTCAGACCCAATGTGGGACCACTGTGGTGGCCAATGCTTGCTCCAGAGCTCTCCTCCAGTGGCGCAAGGCTTTTGGAGGACTGCATCCATTTATTTGACTTCTCCTTCCACCCAATCCTTCCTCCTCTTCTTTACCTTCACAGATGTTCACCTTAATAAATACCTCGCACCTCAAATTGAGTGTCAGTGTCTGCTCCTAGGAGACCCCAGTCCCTGACATCCCCACCACAAGCTGAGTTGGCTTCTCACCCCTGCATTCCCACATCCCATCATCCTCCAGTGCTGGTCTTAAGAGCAGAGAGGGACAGCACACTAAGGACAGGGGACAGGTGCAATGCTGGTTAGGGCCTCATCTCCCTGCCCAGCCCCTGCGTATACATGCCAGGACTAGGATGTGGTATCTATTGAGATGGTGGCCTGTCCCTGTGCTGGGGGACTTCTAGTTGGGGATAGAAAAGGCAACCTGGGAGCTTCTCTGGGTGCACTTTGGGATACTGGGCACAGTTCTTTTTCTTGCTGTTCACTTGGGGCAAAGGCCTGCTGAGTGTTCCAAATTGGAGCTTTCATGAGGTTGGCACTTCCTTCTCTGGCCCCTGGTCCCCTACCAGGACAGCATCCTGTGTGCCCCTGAAGGTCAAGCCTCCAAGCCCCCTTCTTCACCCCTCCTGTCCCCCCTAACCCCTCCCAACACCCTTGAAGATGGAGGAACCGAGCACCTCCCGATGGCCAGAACAGGGCACAGACCCCCAACTGTGTGTCTGCTCTGGGTCCCCCCATCCCCGTCCCCTGTTCCCCTGGGTGGCTTGGACTTCAACATGTTTTCTGAAGCTTTCCTCAGAACAGGAATGCCTAATTAATGCATCTGGGAGAGAGCCAAGGAAATGTTTAAAGTTCTGTCTTATGATAGAGTTGGGAGCCGTGGCAAGAAGAGATGCAGACCCTGGAAAATACTGTTGCCCCCTACTCCCCCCGCTCTCAGGAAGTCACATTTGCTGCCACTATCTTTCTGGTCCTCTGATTAATAGTTGCCTATTCATTAGCACATCGACAACTATAAATATTTATTTTAAAATATTGAACTTGGCCATGAAAGAACTTGGGAAATGGCATTATTTCCTGTTCAACCAGATTATTTTGCCCATAGATATTTATCTCCTTATTGCAAAGCGAAGAGACTCACCTGTCTTGCATTAACAAAAAGGGAGATTCACTCAATTATATCCTCCGGGAAAGAATAAGGCAGAAGGAAGAAGCAATGGCTAGAAACTACTAGTTGGAGGTTTGCAAGCTACAGGGACCAGACTTGACCCTGAAAGAGGCCAGGTACTGGGGAGGGGAGCACAAGGCTGCTAGTGAAATGCAAAAATCTTTGTTTTTCCATGCTGGGTAATTAAGATATTCTGTTTGATGTTAGCTTCTGGCTCAGCTCTAGGAGGTCTGCTCTTGCTTCTTGGATCTGTGCCCGCATCTTATAAGTTTCCTGCGTGGCCCGTCTGACTGCACGACCCTGTGCAGTGTTTTCAGGAGCTGTCAGGCACGTGCACTAGTGACAGGGGCCACTATGCATGTGCAGAAGTGGGCCTAAAACAGCAGTATTTCACAGATTGTAGACAACATGATTTTTTCCTGAAGACCCTGCACTTTAAAGCTTCATCTGCAGAAACTGGGGACCTTCTGTGTAGACGCGATGCAAGTGTCACCTGTTGGGGAACTGCGAGTTGATGAGATCACTTCTCAGAGCCTCTGTGTACCCGAGGAGCTTTCTGGTTTACATTTAAGGGTGGGCTCGGGAATTAAATGATCAGAGCTGATCTGACCACAGCCCTGCTCAAAGGCAAACATTCCACAGGCGTTAGGAAGAGGCGCTGTGAAAGCTGATGAGGATGATGGTTACTGCTTATCCCCAGAGTTCTCCGGACCAAGGTGATCTCTTCTGTGCTTAGGGTGCAGAAGTCCGGGTTTGCAACCAGCTACCCATGAGCGTCTGAGCAGATGCAAAGATGCTTTCCAAGATGAGTGCTGGCGAGAATACCACCACCGAGGCTGTTTACTTTACATAGCAAAAATCAACGTTGCCATTTCCCACCCTGTAAATGACCCACGGCTAACTCTCCAGGTAACCACGGGAACTCCCTGTACCTAGTGTCCTCATCTGTAAAGACAGAGATAATAACAACATTGACCTCATAGGGGAATTGCTGTGAGTTACAGATGAGATAACTAACACATGAAGAATTCTTAGTATTGTGTCTGGCACAGTTGGCTACCTACAGGATTTATTATCCTTGCTTCTGTTATTCAAGCATTTGCAAATGATGGGGGTGTCCAAGTGTGTGTCCTCTAAACCCAGATAAAAGCTTGGCTAACGCTATCCATATTTGAGAGGTCCATGTTAACTAATCATGCCTTGGTTTTCCAGTTCTACCTTTATTGCCAGATAACCAGAAAGCCACATATTTGGACAAATTATTTTGACTTTCCATATATAATTATTTTCACCCCACCATATTCTACCAATGATTTGAAACCACATAAGTATTATGGAATATAAGTTTTTCAGATTCATATCTAGGATAAATATAAACAGAGGGAGAGAAAAAATTGACATATATGTATAATTTTATATATCATATGTAATCTAAATGATATAATTTATTTAAATTATAAATAAAATCAAATGTAGAAATGAACAGTACACAGAAATGATGGATATAAAGATAAAGCTGGGATGAAAATTGACTTTTAAGTTTCTTGGAAACCAAACGAAAAAGAGACATATGATTAGCTGCTGTCTATGTTGTGTGAAAGAAGAAAGCACTCCAGTTCTTTAGGGGAAAAAAAACACACAAGTACATAAAAAGCTTTTCCTGACGCTTGGGTATTAAAAAAATGGTATGCCTCATTTCTCAGATGAAATACTGAGAATTGCTGTGTCTAATGTCCTCACCATGTCTGAACAATGCACTACATAGTAGCTGGCTCAGTATGAGACTTTTATAATGTCCTTCAATGTATTCCAAGTGGATAAGGCCAGACATGTTGAAGGCAATTGTGGAAACTCAACACAAGGTGTTCTGATTTGAGATCCCTTTTATCATCTGGCTTAATTGAGGAGAAAACATACGATGAAGAACCAAAGTGGAGGGTATGTCCTTCAATCTCTCTGCCATTTTATATAGTTTCTCTCAACCATCTTGACAGAAACCAAAAACACAGAAAGCAGCAAACAATTTGATATTATATTTTTTGGTAAGGGGCTAGGTTGGATTAGAGTTTAATGTTTTGAACTTTGTTTTTTATTAGGAATTAGCATTAGATAATATATGGTAAAAGTGTATCTTTTAAAAACTACTTTTAAAGAGGTAGTTTAAAATATTCTTCTATTAGGTTCACATGATATATTTTTCTTAGAACTATGTGCTAGGAAAAAATTGACAACTGGGGTGCTTTCAGGTATTAGATAACGAGAGTTTGGTGCCAGAAACTGTGAGGTAAATTTTAGATTTAATATCAGTAGCTCTCCTTCCCCTAGGTTTTCTAGAATAACTATCTTTCTCTTTCCTTATTTAGCTCTTACTGTTACCATGGTTTAAAGAGTCCTGTACTATTTGTGTCATTTACTCTAAGCAACCTCAGAACATTTTCTTGAAAGAAGGTAAGAAGATTAAATGCATAATGGGCATTTTATGATACAAAGGGAAAGCATTTAGGACGCATTCACTAAATATATTAATCATCAATATTGGTTTTGGCTGGAAGGAACACAGAACCCAACAGAACCTTGGCTTAAAGCGTTTGTCTGACACATCAAGAAGTCCAAGGAAAGGCAGACCAGGGCTGATACTGGTGTTTAATGAGATAACCAAGGACTCAGAGCCTTTCAGTCCTTCAGTGCCACCACCTATATGTGTGGCTTTCATGCTCATGGTCAAGGTCACCGCTCACCCCTCACCACCAATGTGTCATGTACACACACCAGACAGGAAGAGAAGAAAGAGGTGTAAGGCCAAAAGTAACATATCAGCGGAATCTGTTCCATTTAAAAGCTTTCTCAGAAGCCCCACCCTCACTGCTAGCAACCCCTCCTCGTATGTCACTTATTATAGTTCTGGGTCACATAGCCCCCCCTCGCTGCAAAGGGCTCCAGGAAGGTGAATATTTTAGTTGGAAACATTGGCTTCTTAAACAAACTCATGGTTCTGTTAACAATGAAGAAGGTAAGAGTGGATATAAAGTAGGCATTGAAGCATGTCAGCTGCAAAGAAATGTTTGTAGCATAGTATTAATAGAAAAAATAGAAAGCAAATTGTCTCTTATGAATGACCGCATCTGTATAAACCAGTAGATATAGGATGAGAAAAATCACCAAAATGTTAAAAGTCATTGTCTATGAGTGGTAGAATTATCAGTGATATTTATTCTCTTATATATATTTTTCTATATCTTCGTTTCAGTAAGAGAACTATCTGCCAGTTTACAATAAAAATAATACATTATTTTTTTTTGAGGGTCTTAGTCTCCAGGGCTAGGGTGTAGTGGCATCATCATAGCTCACTGCAACCTCAAACTCCTGGGCTCAAGCGATCCTCCTGTCTCAGCCTCCCAAGTAGCTGGGACTACAAGCTGGGACTACAAGCCACCACATCTGACTAATTTTTCTATTGTTTGTAGAGATGGGGTATTTTTTTGAGATCGTTCTTGCTCAAACTTGGAATAAATTATTGACAAATTGAAATCTATTTTCTGTGGATGTTTACCTTATTGCTAGACTACTCTAATTATATTATACATAGAAATAAATCCCAGGCATCTAGCATTCAACTAATAGGAACTATAGGAAGATATAACAGAGGAGATGGAAGGGAAGGCTTAGCAAACATAAATTTCCAGAGCTGAAGGTCATATCAAGGTTAAATGGGTCCAAAAATTTACCATCTTAACCATTGGAAGTGTATAATGCAGTGGCGTTAAGTACATTCACAATGTTGTATAATCATCACCACTATCCATTTCCAGAACTTTTCCATCATCTCAAATGCTTTACTCATTAAACAATAATTCCCTATTTTCTCCTCCCTGCAGTCCCTGGTAACCATGATTCTACTTTATATCTCTGTGATTTTGCCTATTCTAGATCGCTCGTATAAGTATAATCTCACAGTATTTGTCCTTTTGTGTCTAGTTTATTTTACTTAGCATAATGTTTCAAGGTTTATCTGTATTGTAGCATGTATCAGAATTTCATTCCTTTTTAAAGATGAATAATTCATCGTATGTGTATACCACATTTTGTTTATCCATTCACCTGGCAATGGACACTTGGGTTGTTTCCATTTGGCTATTATGAATAATGCTTCTATGAATATTGGTGTACAAGTATCTGTTTGATCTCTGCTTTCAATCTTTTGGATGTACACCTAGAAGTGGAACTGCTGGATCATATAGTAACTCTGTTTCACTTTTGAGGAACCACCACACTGCTTCCCATAGCAGCACCATTTACATTCCCACCTGCAATACACAAGAGCTCCACCTTCTCCACATCCCTGCCAATAATTGTTATTTCTCATTTTTTATTTTTACTTTTTATTATAGCCATCCTAATTGGTGTGAAGTGGTATCAAATGACTTTTTTTTTATTTGTTTGTTTGTTTGTTTTATTTATTATAGCTTATTATGGGGGTACAACCGTTCTGGTTAAGTATATTGCCCATGCCCCTCCCAACCCCCCCAAGTCTGAGCCTCAAGGGTGTCCATGACTTTTAATGACCCTACTAATCTAGTCAATGATTCTACTATACAATCCACCAAACCCCAACCTGAATTCTCCATATAAACCAGCCTGATGCATTGATCCTTTCCTGACAACACCTCATCCATCCTGCCTGTGGGTCTCTGTTCATTATTCCTTTTGCCTGGGGTGCCCTCTCCTCATCTAAATCCCATGTGATTTTCTAGATTTGGCTTAAATCGAAACTCTCCAAATGTTTAGGAAAGGTAACATAGTAAGTAGAGGCTTACAGAAACTTCCTTTCCAAAATTCAACAAAATGAAGCAGACAAAATAGCAAAGAATATTTCATCAGCACTAATAGGGAAGATGGATGATTACCAAACAAGTATACAAAAATCAATAACTTCTTAATATATCAAGAAAATAAAAAATAATGAAAGTATCTTTTCCATGATAGCAACATAAAGAAAATCAAACTAAGAATAAACTTAAAAAATAAACCTTTAGAAAACTACTGAAAGACTTAAAAGTAGACTTGAGTAAACAAAATATGTTTAACTTCTTTTTTTTTTTGAGACAGTCTCGTTCTGTCACCCTGGGTAGAGTGCAGTGGGGTTGTCATAACTCAACTGCAACCTCCAACTCCTGGGCTCCAGCAATCCTCCTGCCTCAGCTTCCTGAGTAGGTGGGACTACAGGTGTGAACCACCATGCCCAGCTAATTTTTTCTATTCTTAGTAACGACACTGTTGTTCTTGCTCAGGCTGGTCTTGAACTCCTGGCCTCAAGCGATCCTCCAACCTCAGCCTCCCAGAGTGCTAGGATTTCAGACGTGAGCCACCATGTCCGGCCTAAAATATGCTTAATTATTGAATAGGACAACTTAATATTGTAAAGATACTGCTGTTTCCTGAAAAATCATACATTCAATGAAATTCCAATTCCAATCCCACTGTACCTTTTTGGGAACCCGATAAACAATTCTAACGTTTATCTGGAAGCACAAATGTGAGCTGATGGCCAACAAAGTTATTTTTATAAAGAACAAAGAATAATGAAAGTGTACTGCCCAACCAAGGATTAAAACATATTTTAAAGCTACAATTGAAATGTTGTACTATTACTGGTGTAGGAACAGAAACATGGAAAATGCAGCAGATGATAAAGTCAGAAATAGATCTACATTTATTTGGGAAGTTAGGATATAATAAAGTATTTTAATCAGTTGGTGGAAAAAAGAGGTATTTTTCCATAAATGGTGTTTGGCCAAATTTGGAAAGAGTAAAATCTGAGTCTCTGTTTCACTTTTTATATCAAAACAAATTCCAGACGGAGTTAAGGTTTTTGACATGTTAAGTTATTTTTAGACATGAGTGCTACATATATATAATAAAAATTCTAAGTCTCCAAAAGAGAGTGCAGTGGAAATTCTCTCTCCATCCCATCCTCCAGCTTCCCAAGGGCATAACCCAGAGGCAGACGCTGTTACCAGTTTCTGTAGTCTCCACTCTCTCCCGTTGGACAGCAGCCAGCTGGTTTGGGTGGGAGAGACTCCAGCTCCAAGAGTAGGTAACCTCTGACCTAATACAATTAGCATAAAATAAAGCAATCTTTTCCCACAGTGTTTGATTCAGTGGTGGTCAGGTGACCTACATTGGTCCAATCAGAATGATGGCTGGAATAAGAGGAAATCTCTCTTCTGGAAGGCTTAGTCCATGGAAGAAGATTAGAACTGCTGTGTCCATTTAGATACAATGAAGTAAGCCATCCTGGGCATAAAGTCAACACACAGAGGAGGGAAGAACTGAAATAACCTTAAGAAATGGAGCTCAAGACCTAGTCAGATCATACATGAAGGATGACCTCCTCAGTGACATAAGCCCATAAAGAGGAGGCCTTTCTTAGCATGACACAAAGCCTAGGCTTAATTATTATTAAGCCTCCTGAGTTGCCGGGACTGAAGGTGTGTACCACCATGTCTGCTAATTTTTGTTTTTATTTTTTTGTAGAGATAGGGTCTTTCTGTGTTGCCCAGAGTGGTCTTGAACTCCCGGCCTCAAGGGATCCTCCCACCTGGGCCTTCCAAAGTGCTTGGATTATAGGTGCGAGCCACTGTGTCACACCTAATTTTTATTATTAAAGTGAAATTCACATAACAGAAAATTAACCATTTTAAAGTGTACATGAGCCAAAGACATTACATGTAACCAAAATGTTTGTACCCCCATAGTATTCTGAAGTTAAAAAATAAATAAAGTGTACAATCCAGTGGCATTTGGTACATTCCCAATGTTGTGCAATGGCGACCTCTATCAAGTTCCAAAATTTTTCATGTCCCAATAGAGAATCCTGTATCCATTAAGTAGTAGCAATGTAGAAGGATTCCAGTTTCTCTACATCCTTGACAAAACTTATTCTCCATTTGTTAAAATAATCATCCTAGTGGGTGTGAAGTGGTACATCACGGTGGTTTTGAGTCACATTTCCATAATGGCTAATGCTGTCCAGTATCTTTTTCTGTGCTTGTTGGCCATTTGCATATCTTCATTAGAGAAATGTTTACTCAAGTCCTTTGCCCATTTTTTTGGACTGGGTTGTTTGTCTCTTTGTTGTTGCATTGTAAGAGTTATTTATATATTCTGGATACTAGTCCCTTGTCAATGATTTGCAAATATTTTCTACCATTCTGTAGGCTGTTTTATTCACTTTCTTAATAATGTTCATTAATGCACAAAATTTTTTAATTTTTGACATCCAATTTATCTATTTTACTTTTGTTGCTTGTGCTTTTGATGTGATATCTAAGATTTCATTGCTAAATCCATGAATATTTGCCCCCATGTTTCTTCTAAGAGTTGTATGGTTTTATCTTTTACATTTATGTTGGCCATATATACTGCTTTATTTCTGACTCTCAATTCTATTCCACTGGTCTCTCTGTTTATCCCTTTGCCAGTACCACACTGTTTTGATTACTGTACTGATTTTTGAAATTTTTGTATTATTCCTCCAACTTTGTTCTTATTTTTCAATATTCTTCTGGCTATTTGTGGCCCCTTGTAATTCCATATAAATTTGATGATTGGCTTTTCTATTTCTTAAAAAATGGCCATTGGAATTTTGATAAGAACTGTACTGAATGTCTATATTACTTGGGGTAGTGCTGCCATCTTAACAATATCAAGTCTTTCAATCCATGAATATAGTAGGCTTAATTTTTTTAAATTGAAATATATGCTATACAAAAATTTAAAACTCAGAATGGAAAAAAAAAACCATTAGCAATATTGAAAACCAAAGGATCAAATTGGAAAAATATTTTCAACATATATGACAGACAAAATATTATTACTCACAATTCATAAAGAGCTCTTAGACATCTAAGAAAATAGTTAAATAATTTCATAGAAAAATGGATATGAAGAGACAATACAAAGACAGACAACAGAGTGAGACCCTGTCTCTAAAAAAGACAGACAAAGTAGGAGAGGCCAAAAAACATGAAAAGATGCTCAACCTCACTAATAATCTCTAACAGAGGCCTCCTTGAAGGTAAAAAGCACTTTTATTCCCAACATTCCCATAGTGGCTGGCATAACATAGGTGCTAATAAATATTTTTGATTGAATGAATTATATGTACTCAGTAATCTGAAAGGACAAGAAGTATATATATTTTCCTCTACACTTTTAACAAATAAGCTACTTGCTTTTTAAACTGACAGTGATAGGATTATAAGCCATTAATTACAATTCAGAACATGAGAGTTTAAATTGCACAATTTCATACGTGTTACATTTCAAACCAGGGTTACAAACTCTGCCAGAGGTACATATTCATGATCAAAGGGAAAATGCTATATAATCTGTCAATCAGTTTTTTTTCTGTACATTAAAGTTTAAAAAATTAAAACCAGTTTAAATGTAAGACATTAATTTCCTCGGTGCTCTTACATGAAATTTAGCAACAATTTGACTTTTAGCTGTGACATTTATACACATCAAGTTATATAAACATGGTTTATGTCTAAAGATCTTACATCAGGTTAGATCAGCTAAGGTCCTTAAAAAATAATATTTAAATAATAATAGCTAAATCATGAATAATACTTTATTATGCCTTCATATCTTCTGCAGTAATTTTTTTTTTTAAGTAAGAGCTTCTGCCTTGAATCTATAATCTTCCAAACTTGTATATTCTGAGCTTCTTTGAAACTGTATGACTTTTGAAACAAGAATGAATTTTTTTTCTTGTGAGACAAGAATGAATTTTCAGGTAGACCCTTTTCTTTAAATAAATAGTTCATGCCAGTTAACAGAAGGCAATAAATCCCTTTTAAATATGTGTACATCATTACAAACATTTAACTTAAATAGTCTTCTTATACATATTTATTAGTTTATTAGTTTATTCCAGCATTTACCGAGTACTTACTGTATGCCGTGCATTGAGTTGGGTGGGAAAAAGTATTTTGTTTTACTTCAATGGCAACATTTGACTATAAGGTCTATATTTGCTCAACATGAATATGCAAGTAGAGCTGATAAAGTTCTGTCATTCCGGGATATTTGATCCAACACCGTTTTGTAAAAGTTAAGATCATCTCATATAATGATGTCACTAGGAAAAACTAACTTCTGAACCAGAAAACCTTTAGTAAAATCATTAAGTTTTTAGTGGTATAAATTTTCACAGGGAAGAATTTATCCTATTGTAAACATACCACCATAAACATCAAAGGGGTTTGTTTTTGATCTTACCATATAATGGACTATACAGGGGTATCATTGGCTATTTCTACTACTTTTTTTTACAGCATAGAGGTCTTAAATTTTTTTATGCATTCAAATCTGTCTTTTATTTATGATTTGAAATTATAAAAACATTTTTGCAATACTGAGATTATAAAAATAGTTGTAAGTTTTCTTTTAGCACTTTTTGATTTTATTTATTAAAGTTTACATTTCAGTCCCAACCTGACCTGGGGTTTGTGACATAAACTGTGACATAGAGCATCCAGCAGCCTGCTTAACACCTCCACTTTTGTTTCTGATGGGCATCTCAGAGCTCTCTTGGCCAAATCGGAATTCTATGTGTCTCCTCTCTGCAGATCTACACTTTTTCCAGTCTTCTTGCCCTTAAGAGATCGTGCTGCCATTTCCCCAAGTACTCAAGCCAAAAAACCTATCCATCATTGTTCAGTCCTCTCTTTCCCTCACCTGCAACACCCAATCCATCAGCGAGGCCTGTCAATTCTACCTCCAACACAAATCGCAGGTCCACCCATTAGTCCCACACTGCTAATGCCACCCAAGCCTAGGCCAGCAGCGTCTCTTCCCTGGACTGCTGTAACAGTCTTGTTTGTCACTGTGATCACTGTTCCACTTCCTCCCTCTACCCCTGCCATAATCCATTCTCTCCATAGCAGTTGAGGTTTCAAAAAACACTACACCAAAATTCTATCATTCTCCTGCTTGAATCTCTATTATCACATGATGAAATAAAATCTATGGGCCGCACAGTGGCTCATGCCTGTAATCCTAGCACTCTGGGAGGCCAAGGTGGGAGGATCACTTGAGGTCAGGAGTTCGAGACCAGTCTGAGCAAGAGTGAGACCCCGTCTCTACTAAAAATAGAAAAAATTAGTCCAGCATGGTGGCACATGCCTGTAGTCCCAGGTACTCGGGAGGCTGAAGTAGGAGGACTGCTTCAGCCCAGGAGCTTGAGGTTGCTGTGAGCTAGGCTAACTCCACGGCACTCTAGCCTGGGCAACAGAGCAAGACTCCGTCAAAGGAAGGGGAGGGGAGGGGAGGGGTGGGGAAGGGAAGGGAAGGGAAGGGAAGGGAAGAGAAAGAAAGAAAGAAAGAAAGAAAGAAAGAAAGAAAGAAAGAAAGAAAGAAAGAAAGAAAGAAAGAAAGAAAGAAAGAAAGAAAGAAAGAAAGAGTAGAAAGAAAATCTATGATCCTCACCGTAGACTTTCAGTCTCCACAGTGCCCTGTGCCCCTAATACCCCTCGGACCCCAGACCTTCTTGTTTTCCCCGGCTCCAGTGTTCTCCTAATAGCTGCTTTAAGACCTTCTGCTATTCCTACTGCCTACAGCTACCTTTCAGCAAATCTCCACATGGCTGGCTGCTTCTTTCCATTCAGGTCTCAGTGAAAATGTCACCTTCTTGGCGAGGCTCTCCCTGACCTACCTGTAAAGTAGCCCCGGTCATTCTGTCTCTCTTTCCTGTTTTATTCCATGATAGCGCTCATCTCTGCCTGACATTTTTTCATTTGTGTATTGTCAGACTAGAAGGCAAATGAAAAGACTCAATGAAGCAGCGGGACCCCATCAGAGAGCTTTAAATACAGGCTGCTGGGATGGGATTAGCCGGGCGGTCAGCCTGCAGCTCTCAAGGTCAAGGTCAAGCTCTGTGCCTCACGGCTAAGTCAGACCGGGCACTTCCCATCAAGGTCTAATTGAGTCTACTAGAAAAGTGCTCAGAAAGAGCCAACTGCTGGCCCCCTTGGCGGGGTGACAGACAGGACAGGTAGGGTGAAGCAGACAACACCCGTCGGGGAGGAAGCCCTGCATTTCCTCTGTATTGTTTTTTTTTAAAAAGCCTTAAACTTAGACGGCAAAAATCTAATAAAATATTCTCTTCTGAATTTCCTGCCTTTCCTAGCCAGCTCTCAGCCAGAGAAGCAAGTTCTTCTAACCTCTGCGTGTAAGGCCCACAGGCTGACAGCTGGGTCTCAATATTTACATTCTGTTATCACATCTGGTGAGGAACACCAGGCCTAAGTAACTAAACTGAATTATTCTGGTTTTATCTCCCGACTGCGACTGCGGGGTTCTGAAAAACACACTTCCTCTTTTTGAAAGTACTGGTTTGGTGAAGGCCAGTATAATTTTTTTCCCCTAAAATACTGTAAAGCCGTCTCACCCCACGAGTTAACCCTTTGCCAGATAAACTGGCATTCGCTGATTGTCACAACTTGTTAGAAACCAACGTTAAAACAATCTGCCATCTGCAAGACACATCTCCAACACTTCGGTAAACAACGGGGAACAGACGTTAAATGAACGCTGGCAGGAGTCAGCTGTCAGCAACAGCAACGGGAAGACAGTGTAGGTCGTGCAGGGCCAGAGGTCTATCTGTGACTTAGACTTTATTAAAAAAAAAAAAAAAAAGGGAAATGCTAAGGGAGACAGACTTTAGGATGGCTGTCTGACCACCCAGGGTGGAGAGACGGTGCTCTAGCTGCTTTCCACAAATCATAGCAAGGTTGCCCGATATGCAATTTCATTGAAAAAAAAAAAAAAAAACTCTAAGACTGATACCCTTGGCTAGATATTGCCCACAGTATCGAATGCCAGATAGCTTAAATGCTTTGCTGTGCTCCGGAGGCCTACTATCCCTTGATTTTCCTTTTTCTTCTCCCATTCTGATTTTCATAAGATATGCATAGGTGCAGCACAGCCCAATCCAGATTTATTTCTAGTGTCTTCTGTTCTGCATTATATATGGGTGGTTTACACGGAGACAGCACTTAGCCCTGCTACAGGATTTCTCGCTCTCTCTCAGATAATGTCAACATTCATCTGTCTGTTTTACAAACCATGAGGGTGGAAGGAAACACTTTGGTCTTTCGGTTTGGTCTCTTAATTTAGTTCCTTCCGAGGGAGAGGCATCATTTCATGCATGTTTCCTCCACGTTCGCTTTCTCTCAATCCCATGTTCAAGGTCACTGCAATCGCCCACTAAGATCTCAGCGGAACTTGTCCAGAGGCTAGTTCGCAGGGTGTGTGACGCTGCGTCCCCTCACATGCTGGGACAACAGCCAATAAGCGTGTGTCTGTTCACGTACCTGTTATCCACAGACTCGCTCACAAAAGGAAGTGACAAAACAAAGCTCTTAAAGCTCCACTTACCGACACGAAGGCATGGGAGCGACCTGAACACCAGCGCAGAGTTAAGGAAAGCGCTCCTCATCTCTAGCTGTAGATTAGGGCTTTTCTTTACCGGCAGCCAGGGAGTTTGAACACGGTTCGATATAAACTTTTGCCGGATTTTGAGTTGTGTCAGCAATTAATTGCATTCTGCATTGTAAACCTGGTGTTGTAATGGACATTTTTTTGGAGGTCATTTTTGGGTCTTATTTTTTTACAGCCCAGCATCAGATCCTCCCATGAGGAATTCTCAGTCTTGTGCGAGTTGTCGTGGGAAACAACGAAAAGTCCAGATCCTCATGTCCTCGGCCTCCTTAGCAGTTGGGGGCAGGCATGTGGCCTAACCTTGACCACGTGAGCCCCCCCAAAGCATGAATCAAGTGCTAGGGATTTAAGGCTAGGGCGGCAGTGGGGGCCGGGCTGTTTTGGCCGTGGGGCACAGAGGGGGTCTTTCAGGGTGCCCATTGGCCCCACAACCTGGATCCTTGGCAGCATTGGGGTTGGTCCCTGCTGTTGCATATCATTCCTGGTTCCTGCTCCTTCCCCAAAGCTCGATCTCCAGCAACCCCAGCAGTCAGACAAGCTTTCCACTGTCATTTCAACACTTTCTGAAAATCATCCAGGGTCAGTTTCTGCTGCTCATCACAGGCCAGGAGAATAAAAGAAGATTCTGTGCAGGGCAGTGGTCCCAAGCTGGTGTGCCCCTGGGAGGCGTGTCTTGACGTGAACACAAGGTGGGGTCTCAGGGCCCTACCTTGGCCATGAATTCTCTTGATCACCAGCATTGGGCCTCTGTCTTCAAAGGCAGAATTATCATCTCAGTTGATGATCACTTCCTTTTGATAACAGACCAAATCAGAACAAAATCATTAAAATGAAACAAAGCAAAACTAAGCACCAATGTTCACAGTTACTCCTCACTTCCCAAAATGGTGAGATCACATTTGCTGGGGTGTTCAAGAGACTCCTTGATGTTCAAACTACATAATCCCATTTCCCCCGACTTCCTCACCAGTATGGCTTTGGTGGTTTTTAAGTGTACTGTCTCATAAATAACATATATAATATACATATATATACTTGTCACTTTTTTTTTTTTTAGGACAACTCCGCAAACTGCTACCTCTTTTCTCAATAGCTGGTTTTAGTTACAGTACAGGTTTTTCAAAGCTGTGTCCTAAGCACTTTATATTTATTTAAAAATGTAGTATGTACAACAAAAAGCTTGAGAACAAAGGAGTTAAGGTGCTGAGGTGCTCATACACCCAGTATGTGAAGAAGCTGGGGGCCAAACAGGATTTAATTATGGCTGTCTGCCTGTAGACTCACAAACTGGTTCTGCACTGAATGCGTCTCATGCCTGTTTTGTACGTGTGACGAAGGCCTTTTGTAACCAGGCAGGCCCAGATGCTATCATTATGAATTATATCCTTTGCTTTTCTGCAGAGGTGGTGAACAAGCACTTGCTTTGTTTGGTGTTCAAGCTCCAGCTTCTCTAAATATGACCTTGATTTTCAGTGGTGTTTTACTCTTCTTTCCAGAAGAAGAGTTTTTGGAGTGGGAAATTTATTAAGGTAACAACTTCATCCCCCAGCAAAGTCTCCAGAAAAGATTTCTGTGAGCTTCTAGGAGTGTTTCTGGAGAGTTTATACCCATGTCCAGCTAACAATCTTGTCACTTCTGTCGTGCTCTTTTGTCTTTTTCTTTTTTTTTTTCTGTCTCCTACTCTGGCCTCCTCCCATGGGGCCATGGGGCAGTGCTGTCCCAGCCAGTCTGGTGCCATTAGGCAGGTCCCCTGCCCTCGGTGGGGACACTTCCCCTGCCACAGGAACCACTGCTGTCAGGTGGGACTCAGGCAACACCGGCTTGCTTTTCCTTTCAGGGTTCTAGATCCTTCACATCTAAAACATTCCATTTGGAATGTCTGAAATTACAACAATAAAGGCTAGATGGAAAAGTCAATTTCTATCATCTTGATTAAATTTAAATATGCCATTTATGTTTTTAAAATCTTACTTGGAATTATCCTGCCTCTCAGCAACGAAGTATGACCCTTTCTCTTCCAGAGAATGAATTCAATCCACTTTGAAAAGTCTCTCTTTTTCTCTCTGGCTGTCACTGGATTTTTTAAAAAGCAACACACTTGTACAGAATCTGTTTTGAAGTTTGTGAATGACTATCAATCAGGTGACAAAGGCAAACAGAGTGGACAATTTATTACGGACTTTGCGTTTTCCTATCAGACGTAATGAGTTCTTCATGGAGTAGGCCATTCATGCTTTGCCATCTGATGGAAAACATTTTCTCCTAATATATTCAATTTTTAGCACTTTTTTTTCTTCTCTTTTTTAGCACTTATGCCACTTTAGATGAATTATTTGTACAAGTCATTGTTCAATGTTTGTTTGATACATGACTTCTTGCCACCTCCGCATGTACCAAGCACACCTAGTGACTGCTATTTCTCACCTGCACTATGTCAACAGCCTGCTCCCTGGGGCTCCGGGCCTCTCCTCTTGCTCCTTCCAGTTCATTCTCCGCACACCCAGAAGGAGCCTGTTAGTACAAACTGTGATCATGACACTCCCTTCCATCACTTTCCCCACACCAAGCCTACAGGGCCCTTCTAGATCAGGTCCCTGGCTCTAATTGTGTAAGAACTGAATTGGTCTTAATGTTTGATCTGGTGTCCAAGAAGGGTGGTGAGCACTCATCTCAGTTCTGGTAGTTTATCCGTAGATTCTCTCTAAGTGCCTATGCTTTCAAATCATATCATCTGAGAATAAGGCCTGTTTTGTTTCTTCTTTTCAAATCTTTGTATCTTTTACTTCTATTTTTTTTTTTTTTTTTTTTTTTTTACCTTATCGGGTAAGACCTCCAGATTAATATTGAATAGAAGCAGGGACAGCCGGCTTTCTTGTCCTGTTGCTAACTTTAAACAGCATGCTTTAAACATTTCACCATTCAATAGGTTTGCTGCAGTTTTTGCTAGGCGTATTTCACAAGAATAAGGAAGTTTTCTTTTGTTGTATTTTGATGGGAGATTTTTAAAATCATAAATGCATACTGAAGAATAATGAAGTCAGCCTTACCCTACCAGATTTTAATATGTTACAAAGTTGTGATAAAGAGAGTAACGGCAGCACGAGGATGGTAGATAGAACAATGGCAGATTAATAGACAATCTAAAGCTGGATGCAACCATAGATACAAACTAGGATGATTTATTCTGGCTTCCTTTGTCTCATTTTGTTATATTTTCCTCTTATTCTAGTAAATTTTCACCTTGATCACTTTATGCCTCTCTTCCCAGGTCATAAGAACCATATCTTCTTGCAGTCTATTGAACTTCAACTGCCTATTGAAGAAGCAGTTTTCTGGAATTTTCTTTTGGATTCTACAAAAGATTATTTTCAGAGATATCGCTGACTCTTTCAAATGATGTCCTTTTTTTTTTTTTAATTTCTTATTCTGGAAGAAATGTTTCAAAGCTCAGCCGTGCTACTTAGTAGCTAATGAGATGTAGTGTGTTATTTTTTTCTAAGCTTCAGTTTCATCATCAATAAAAGGGACAATAAGAGCTCCTATAGCCTAGGGTTCTTGGAAGGAATAAATGCTCTGCTGTATATAACATGCCCAGCACAATTCAGCTTTGATAAATAAATCTGGGATTTTTTTTCAGCTTTATTGAGGTATGACTGACAAAATTTGTGTACATTTAAGGTTGTACATTATGATTTGATACATGTATATATTGTGAAATGATTACCATAATCAAGCTAATTAACATATCTATCACTTCATAGTTATCCTTGTTTTAAGAATACTTAAGATCTACTCGCTTAGCAAATTCCAAGTATACATTATTATTAATGGTAGTTACTATATCATACATTAGATCTGTATATTAATAACTTAATCATCATATAACTGAAAGTTTGTACCCTTGGATCAACATCTCCCCATTTTCCCCAACCTCCCGCCCCTGGAAACTACCACTCAACCACTCTGTTTCTATGAGTTCAAGTTTTTTAGATTCCATGTGTGAGATCAGGCCATGATTGGATTTCTTGTGTCTGGGCTTATTTCATTTAGCATCTTGTCCTCCAGGTTCGTCCATGTTGTTGCAAACAGAAGGATTTTTTTTAAGGCTGAATAATATTTTATGTTATTCAGTATATAATATAGGCACCACACACACATATGTACACATACCACACATTTTCTTCATCCACTCATCCTCTGATGGATGCTTAGGTTAATCCAAATCTTGGCTACTGTGAAAAATGAGTAATTTCATGTCCTTTGGATAAATACCCAGAAGTGGGATTGCTAGATCATATGGCAGGTCTATTTTTAACTTTTTGAGGAAACTGCACGCTGTTTTCCATAATGACTGTACCAACTTACGTTCCCACCAACAGTGCACAAGGATTCCCTGTTCTGTACATTCTCAACACCTGCCATCTTTTGACTTTTTGATAACAGCCATTCTAACAGGTGTGAGGGGGTATCTCATTGTGCTTTTGATTAGCATTTCCCTGATGATTAGTGATGTTGAGCACCTTTTCATGTATCTGTTGGCCATTTATACATCTTCTTTGTAAAAATGGGTCTGCAGTGAGAGGGCAGGCTGGGGAGCACAGCACCCTCCCACTTCCCAGATCCCAGCAGGCGTTCACACAGTGCACCTCTGGTATGTTGAATTGACACCTTCTACCATGTTGCGTAGTTTACTTATCCTCTGAACCAAAGTTGTACGTGAAAAATTAAAACCCATTCACTGTTACAAGGTTATTCCAATTGCTACGCCATCTATAGAACTTCATTCACTGCAAATGTATTCCTAAAATACAATATGCACAAAGACGCAGGCTTATACCTGAAGAATGTCAGCTGAAATGATGATGATAACAATGATGACAATGACTGACGATGGTGATGGTAATGCTTATTAAGCATTGCATTGCAAATACAACAAAGTCCCCAGCTAACTCATAGACATTTGAATCAGCAAACCCTCAAGCAAACAGTCACTATACCTAACTGCAGTGCTCTTGGTAGAGATAAACATTTCTTGTGTATGTCAGCTTTTGTATTGGTTTTTTCCATCTTGATTGAGCCATCTGGGGGGCTCAAAGCCTAGAACTTCAGTCTATTAAGCCTGGCTGTACAATGCAACAGCTAAGGGGAAACACTTATCAATAATAGCAACAACCACCAAAAGAATTTCAAACCATCAGAAAGAGCTTTCAATGATAGTTACGGAAAATTAAAGATACTTGGAATATATAAAATAGAAATTTTTTTGATCTACTATTACATATGAAGTAGTTTAAAGTTATTATACATCCTTACTAAAAACAAGTTAAAATAAAACAAGGGAAAGTGTTGAAAGTGACGCAGACTTCTGCTAAATATTCAGCCAGCCTACAGAGGCATACCTCTTTTTCTTTCCACACATTTTTTAAAGAGGAAGGCTCAGGGTCAGATAGACCAGAGGGTAAATTTAGCTCAAGAGTATTGGGCGGGCACAAGCTACAAGCAGGCTGGGATCTCAGCAGCAGGCTAGTTTGCAATGGGCAGAAACGGTCTACGGAAACTAACCCAGGGGTAGCACTGACCCCATTGGGCAGGGTCCAATGTGTATACCTAACCCCAGGATTTATCTGGGCTTGTGCTTGTATCAAAGATGGTCCATTTCAGCTGGCAGAGAATGACAGCAGAACTATGGTAGTGTCATGGCTGCTAGTGGTATATTTGGTTAAGAAAAAAACCTTAGCCAGTTCCTGGGGGACATAATCTCTGGTGAACAGTGGATGGTGAGGGCTAGGCAGAGTACCAGAAACTTGGTCAGCTGACTTGGAATTCATGGAGGCTCAAGCCTTGTGCAAACAAGACCAAGAGGAAAGCCTAGTGAATATATGGCAAGATTAGGAGAAGGCCAGTGTGTGCCCAGAGTGCCCATTATACTGTATAGGTTTTCTTGTAGAATACTAACTTCGTATCTCAGTAGCAGATGGGTAAATCTACTCAATATGGCTGCCTTACTGGGATTAACTAGGGAATTCAGTAGAGCTTCCTTAGCCTGTGGATAAAGATCCTCCTTGCCTATATCTGAGTAGGACTAAACCGTCCTGGCTATTATAGACTTTACCTTCTTCAGGGCTGAAAAAGTGGGGTAGGACAGGAATCTTCCTCTAATGAAGAACAAGCTGATGAGGTACTACAGATAGTCCTAAGGAAAAATCTGGCTGCAGGACTGCAGCCCACAGGGTGGTTTATCCAGCTCACTAGACTTGAATGGAGCACCATGTGTTCTATGTCACGGCCATACTCTGTGATATGATCATCAATGACCTGGAAAAGGACACTCTGACTTCCCTGCTAATGATGTGGGCATTCCTTTGCTTTCTTGAAGTCAACTTTCTATACAACAGAGATTTTAACCACACCAATATATTACGAATATAAAGAAGATACTATTGTAAAAATGTGTTGCACATAAGTATTTATAAAAACAAACGATAGGTAATGAAAGAAAGTGAAAGATTTGGTAAGGTCTGGTTCACTGGCATTTCACAACACAACTACAGGCATGCACTGCTTAACAATGGGGACACCTTCCGAGAAATGTGTTAGGTGATTTCATCGTTGTGTGAACATCATAGACTGTACTTACGCAAACTTAGACGGTATAGCCTACTACACACCGAGGCTATAGGGTATGGCCTACTGCTCCTAGGCTACCAAACTTGTACAGTGTGTTACTGTACCGAATACTATACGCAATTGTAACTCAACAGTAAGTATTTGTGTATCTAAACATAGAAGAGGTACAGTAAAAATATGGCATTGTAATCTTACGGGACCACCATATATGCAGCCCTTTGTTGACCAAACCATTATGTGGCACATGGCTGTGTGCAGAATAATCTTTTTAACTGTCCTGTTTCCCCAACATCAGAATCGTATCTCCCCTTGGGTGATTTCAGGTATAGCCAAAGACAACCTCATGACCTTTCCCCATAAATACTCTGCCTTTTTCTATCTCACGTTGCCCCATCCCCTCCCCACTCAGGCTTGCCCATGCCTCCCTTTCTTTGTCAGCCTTCATTAACGATCACTTCATTCAACAGGTCAACACTCAGTTTCTTCATGAAACTAGTCCTACCTGTCTTCTCCCGTATACCATCACTCTTCAACATGTATTTTAGTCAATTTAAATACAAACTGGGGGGATGGGGAGGGAGAGATAGATTAGAGAAGGTAGAATTTGAATTGATCTAGAACAAGTAAAATTTTAATAAGCAGATTTTGGGGAAGGGCATTCCAGTCATCATCACCACCACCATTGTCATCATCACCATCATCATCGCTAATACTTACTGCATGCCTACTACAAGCAAAACAATGTTCTAAGCACTATATATGCCTTATTTAATTGAATTCTCATGGCAATGCTAGCTCCATGTTTTTTTTTTGATGGATACACTAAGGCAGTGGTTCCCAAAATTTTTGGCACCAGGGACTTCCATCTTCATGGAAGATGATTTTTTCACAGATGGGGGGTGGGGGGTTGGGGGGAAGGAAGGGGAGGGGAGGTGGAGCTCAGGTGGTGATGTGAGCTACAGGGAGCCATCAGGGAGCGGCTGTAAATACAGATGAAGCTTTGCTCACTGCCCGCCTCTCACCTCCTGCTGTGAGGCCCAGTTTCTAAGTTTCATGGAAGACAATTTTTCCATGGATGGCTGGGGGGTTGGAGGGGGCGGGGAGCTCAGACAGCAACTGTGCTGCCTGGTTCCTAATGAGCCACACCCAAGGATTGGGACCACAGCACTAAGGCACTGATAGATTAAAAAACTCGTCCAAGATTGCCCAACTACTAAGCTGGGGAACAAAGTCTGGTACACAGAGGCTGTGCTTGTAACCACTAAGCTGTACCGTGCAAAGAGCTGATCGAGTAGACAACAGCAAAAAGGAGAAATGTGCAGGGTTTGAAGAACAGCCACAGATTAATAATACCAGACACTAACAAGAGAGTCTAGTTTCTGGAGAGATGAAATCAGGCTAAGTTACAGAAGGCCTTGAATTCTTTCACCAAATTTACTTTTGTAGGAGTCACTGTGTGACTAGTAGAGAGCTACCAAGGTTATTTTGTAGATGAATGGTATAAAATCTGACTTTAAGTAGGTGAATTTGGAGGCAGTGAGTAGGATCTACAGATAACTGAAATTCAGCAGAAATCGCCAATTCTCTTCTTTCCTTTACAATGTGTCTATCTAGTGAAGAACTTACCATTTAGTTTAATTGGACTCAAATGTAGATTTTCAAAACAACATAACCTATGACACCCCCAACAAACATGAAGAAATAAGAATTTGGTTTTTTATGGGCCAGCAGGTATATAATAATAGTGACTCTTGCTAACTTTACGAAATTACTATTGTCCAAATCTCCTTCCTCCATGACACACATCCAGCGGCTCCTCTAATTACTGGATGTGTTTATCAGCTGCATCTTTATTAAGTAAAGAAAAAAAATACAGAGTAAGTTTTGTCGGCATAAATCTTTCCCCTTCATTCCAGGCAGGCTGCTATTAGCAGCTGAAGCAATATTGAAAGGGGCTTAGAAAAGAACAATCAAAGATGTGTGAATTATGTGTATGAACCGAGTTTAATTAAATCCCTTTGCTGAGAGGAGTGGAAGAGCTAACAGTTACACTTTTCAGCTGCTCAGATCAAGCTCCCAGTGGAAACCTCCGAAGAAACTGCAAACGGCAGAAATTCTGCTCTAGGCAAACCCGCTGAAGTTCAAGTCTAAAACGGCTCAGGCCACTTACTGTGCATAGTTTCTAACCCTTGTTTGTGGCATAGCTATGTCAGTAAAACTTGATTGTTTGTGGTTAATTAGCTTAACCCATAAAATTACTGAGTTCTTTAATAAGCCATAGTTTGGTTAATATTAATATTTTGGCAGCAAATCAAAAAGCTTGCCATATATATATATATAATCTTGATTTCTCATCTTTCTATTTAAAATAAAACGTATTTTCCCACAAAACCTCCAACTATTCCAAATATGAGATTTATTTCAGAACTCTAAATTCTCTGTTTGCTTTACTCAGGAAGTCACTGTGTTCATTACCTTGGGGGGACATTTTTCAGCAAATGCGACTGAGTGTGTTCATTCCAAGGGCTTATGCTTAGGATCTGGCATTTCCTTGGGAATTACTGACTTTTTGCTACAGCCCTAAAAGCAGACAAAGCATTGTTTTCTAGGCCCAAATGACTGGGTTCATGCATTATGGCATAGAAGTGTGGGGTCTCAAGCTCTTGCTTCTGCTTCTTGAGAAGGAGCTTTGTTTTGCCTGCAGGTGCCCTGTCTCCCAGCTCAGGCTAAGATGGGGAGGCCCTCATCTGAGGGCCCTGCTGCTTAAGCCTCTCAACTTTCATAAAAAAAGGTAGATAAGACATCCACAATTGTGATTATATTATAAATATGTCTTGAAGCAGCAGCCATTGTTATAAAGCTATTGCCAGAAAGCAGAGTCTTGAATTACCTATCCAGATAATAATTTTGGCCAATGCTTCTTTCCTACTTCCCAAATTTCCTTGCTAGTGGAAGAATCCCCAAAACAAACATTCTGGCTTCTCCTTGCCCTAAGCAGCTAACTTAATGGGGGAATTTGGAAGGAGAAACTGGGTATTCAAGACTAGACCCCTCTGCTTTCACTTGGGAGGATCAGCTGTCCTTCTCTGCCTCTCCTGAGCCCGTGGTGGACAGCTCTCTCTGGTCCAGGGCTGCCTGGCACTGTGTGCATTTGTCACTCTGTTTCTGGGGTTCAGCAGTGGGGAGTCTACTTGCCTATGCTTAGAAGCCACATTTTCCCAAGTCAGCCTTATAAAAATGAAGGTGATATTTGTATCCCTCATCTGCTGACAGATATGTTTTATTTTTCAGTTAATTCAGAATGTGGTTGGTAAAAATAAGTGTTATTTATTGGGTCCCATTTAATACCCCCAAACTACTAAAAGAACAGAAATTATACAAAGTAAGTTCTCAGATCACAATGGAATTAAACTAAAATTCAATAATAGGTAGATAGAAAACTCCAAAACACGTGGAGGCTAAATAAAACACTTTTAAGTAACACATGGGTCAAAGAAGGTCCCAAGAGAAATTTATAAATATTCCAAACCAAATGAAAATGAAAATACAACTTATCAAAATTTGTGGGATATAGCAAAAGCAGTGCTTAGAAGGAAATTTAGAGCACTGAATGCATATATTGGAAAAGAAGAAAATCTAAAATCAATAATCTGAGTTTCTACTCTAGGAAAATAGAAAAGGTGCAAAGTAAATCCAAAGCAAGCAGAAGAATTCAAGAAATGATAAAAAGTAGAGTAGAAATCAATGAAATTTAAAAAAGGAAATCAGTAGAGAAAATCAACCCAACCAAAAGCTGGTTCTTTAAAAAGATCAATAAAATTGATAAACCTTTAGGCAGGCCAACTAAGAAAAAAGAGAGAAGACACAAATTACTAATATCAGAAATAAAAGTGCGATAATCATTACTGATCCCATGGGCACAAAATGAATAATAATGACAATCGTGAACACAAATGTGACAACATACATGAAACAGACTGTATCTTTGAATGACACAATCTACCAAAAATCACAGAAGGAGAAAGAGATAATTTAAATAGGCCTATATCTACTTAAAAAATTGAATCAATAATTAATAACCTGCTAAAACAGAAAGCATCAGGCCCAGGTGGGTTCACTGGTAAATTCCACCAAACATTTAAGAAAGAAATTATACCATTCTCTGCAATCTCTTCCAGAAAATAAAAGCAGAGGAAATACTTTCTAACTAATCCTATAAAACCAGCCTTACCCTAATACCAAAATCAGAGACGTTACGAGAAAGGAAAACTACAGATTGGTATCTCTCATAAATATAGATGCAAAAATCCTCAAGAAAATATTAGCAAATCAAATCCAACAGTGTATAAAAAGAAATATACACCACAGAGTTGGATTTATTCCAGGTATGCAAGGCTGGTTCAATATTCAAAACACAGTTAATGTAATCCATCACATTAACAAGCTAAAGATGAAAAATCACATGATCATATCCATCGATGTAGAGAAAGTATTTGATAAAATCCAAAACTTATTCATGATAAAAACTCTCAGTAAACTAGGAATACAGGGGAATATCCTCAACTTGAACATAAAAAACATTTTTATGTAGATGTTCTTCAAACATAAAGAACATCTACAATAAACCTAAAGCTAACATACTCAATGGCAAGAAACTAGAAGCTTTCCTGCTAAGATCAGGAACAAGGCAAGAATATTCCCTTTCACCACTCATTTTCAAAATCAATTAGAAGTCCTAGCTAATGCAATGAAACAAGAAAAGGAAATAAAATGTATTGGTAAGAAAGAAATAAAAAACTGTCTTTGATAGCAGATGACATGATGATCTACGTAGAAAATCCCAAGGTATGAACAGTTGGAATTTGAAATTAAAAACATAATACCATTTACATTAGCAACAAAAAAGAGAAATACTTACATATAAATCTATTAATAACAATATTTACAAGATCTAAGGAAAACTACAAAACTCTGATGGAATAAATCAAAGATCTAAATAAATGAAGAGATATTCGATGTACACGGATAGGAAAACAATATTGTAAAGTTCTTTCCAACCTGATCTATAGATTCAATGCAATACCATTCAAAATCCCAACAACTTATTTGGGAAATTTCAACAATTTGATTCTAAAGTTTATATGAGGATGAAAAAGACCCAAAATTGCTAACACAATATTGGACGAGGAGAAGAACAAAGTTGGAGAACTGACATTATCTGACTTTAAGACTTACTATAAAACAACAGTAAGCAAGACAGAGTAGTATTGGTGAAAGAATGGACAAGTAGATCAATAGAACAGAAGAGAGAACAAAGATATAGATTCAGACAAAGAACAGTCAACTGATCTTTGACAGAGGAATAAAGGCAATTCAATGTTGAAAGGATAGTCTGGACATTTGCATTAAAAAATATGAATCTAGATACAGACCTTACACTCTTCACAAAAACTAACTCAAAATAAATCATGGACCTAAATGCAAAACTCAAAACAATAAAACTCCTAGAAGATAACAAGAGAAAATCTAGATGACCTTGGTGATAGCAATGACTTTTTAGATACAACACCAAAGGTATGATCCATGAAAGAAAGAATTGATAAGCTGGACTTCATTAAAATTAAAATTTCTGCTCTGTGAAAGCCACTGTCAAGAGAATGATAAGATAAGCCACACACTGGAAGAAAATATTTGCAAGAAATGTTTAAATATTTGAAGGAAAACTTAGTTTGAAGAGACTTTTGTCTCTTCGTTAGAAACTTACTGCACATCTTACAGGCATTCCCATTAGTGTAAGAAAAATATTTGAATTCCTCCTATGTCCTCTCCTATTTGATATTATTCCAGAAACCCAGGTAATATGATATTTAAACAAAAATATAAGAATAATAAATATGCAAAGGTAGAGCTAAAAATATAATTATTTGTAGATGATATTGTTGGCCTAGAAAGTTCTAAATAATCAACTGAAAAATAATTTGAACTAAATGAGAAAGTTTAACAAAATATAAGATGAATATACAAAACCCCAAAATAACCAGTGACTATGTAATTAGAAGTAGATCCTATTCAAAATATTAGGAAAAATATTTTTCAAAAATACATGTGGATGAACTTAACAATAAATGTGCAAGAGCTATGCAAGGAGAACTGTTATGATTTGAATGTTCCCTCTACAACTCATGTTGAAATTTAATTGTCAATGTAATGGTTTTGGGAAGAGGGGCCCATAAGAAGTGATCAGGTCATGAAGGCTCTGCCCTCATGAATGGATTAACGCCATTACTGAGGGAATGGGTTAATTATTTTGGGAGTGGGCTCCTGATAAAAGGATGCATTTGGCTCAATTTTCTCTGTCTTGTGTGCTCTCTTCTGTCTTCTGCCATGAGAGGACTCTTACCAGAAGCAAACGTCATGCTCTTGGACTTCTCATACCCAGAACTGTGAGTCAAATAAAGTTCTTCTCTGTATAAGTTTCCCTGTCTGTGGTATTCTGTTTAGCAGCAGAAAACAGACTAAGACAATAACTATAAAACATTCTTGAACAACATAAAGAACACTAGAATACTTGACAAAATAAATCATTTTTCTGTATCAGAAAACTTACAATGGTAAATATGGCAGTGTTCCCTATTTTCAAATGTAAATTCAATGCAATCCCAATCAAAATTCCACTGGAATTTGTAAATTGTTAGATTGATTCTGAAGCTAACTAGAAGAGTATATAGCTGAGAACATTGTGGATAAGTATAATTAGTTATAAAAATAAAAACAGTGTGATAGTGGAAAATTTTTTAAGTTAAAAACATTTTAATTATAGTATAAAGGAAGCATTTCAAGTTGGGGAAAAATTATCAATAAATGGAGCTGGAACAACTGGCTACTCACTGCAGAAAAATGGAATTGCCTAAATTAAAAAGTTAGAAGCAAGAGAAAAATGATATCATAAATGAATTTGGGAAAGACTTGAATACTCTTTATATGACCTGGGAGGTAGCAAAAGGGGAAAGCCATTTCAAAATAAAGGAAAAGGTAGAAACCATGAATAAAAAGAGTAACAGAAATGATGGCAAATAAATTAAACATATGTAGATGCATAGACAACACACTGGAGGATTTTTTTCTGCATGAAATTAAGATTGACATTTTTTTTCTTTGTATTTTTTAGTTTTTTCAATTTTTTCTATAAAAATTACTTTTATTAGTCAGAAAAATACTATTAAACAAAAAAATTAAAAAAAAAAGGATTTAACCAAGGAACTTACCTGAATCTCACCACAGTTGGCCAAGGATCTACCTGTAGGCAAATCTCTTACAATTTTCTTGACAGTGATAACATATTACTTGTGTACCTCTTCACTTAATATTTGTCTCCCCCTCTCATACCCAAATCCACCAGTCTTTCTTATCTGGGATTCAGAAGGAGAATTTCTTCCTAATGCCTTAAGACCTTCATTAGAAATGATGAAAAACTTCTCTCTTAAGCTTGTAGACTGGTGCTAATTATGTATCATTCTTAGAAAAGTTGAGAATGTGTTATGTAGTTCAGAGGAGAAAACTGTGCTTGAAAAAGGCATAGAGTAAACCCAAAACTCAGGCATAAGAGCAGGAAATAGATCTGTTTTCCTCTGGGCTTAGCTTAGAACCTGTACTGTGAATGATATATCGTAGATGCTCAATCAGTTGATATCTGCTCAGAGCTTGATTGGATCTTTACCTAATCACTGAGTCTTTCCATTCAAAACCAAGTGAAGCCCAGGAACTTGTACTTTCTACGTTCTTACATTTCAGGGACAAAAACATTATGAAGAAGTGTAACAATACTAGGCATTTGGACCCCATAAGCAGTGGATTCAGGTAACTGGAATCCAAGGAGAGAATATGTAAATTTCTATCATGGAAAAAAGAAAAGCCATAATATCTATCAATGCTCAAGTTTTTCAAAACATAGTTATCAGCCAAATAGATACCAAATATACCAGTCTATGTATGGGGAACAACAACACAAATAGAACATAGGAGCCATAATTTTGAGCAAATTTCCTTATTTTCTTAGTACTGAATGTTATTAAGTTGATTAGTCAAAAAACCCCACAAACACCTAATTACAATTAGGAATTACATACAGCACCTTAGACAAGTTGTTAACATGCTTTATTTTGGTAACAGTATTTCTCCTATGAGGCAGAAAATCAGTTCAACAAATTATTTACATAAACCATGTTTATTTTACAACGGCCACTAAGAAAAGGGCTTAATAATCTAATATCTTGATTTAGTGCTTCACACACTAACATTACTAGACTTTTCCTTCCCTTTGTTATAAGAACAACTTCCTCATTCATCAGACCCTTGATGCCCTTGTTCAAGTCTGTTGTTAAGGATCGATCAGTTCTGCAAGTGTCCAGTATCATGCTGTACATTCTTTTCCATTAAATCCAAAAAGGAAATAGTTATCTGAAGACAAACCTCCTGTGATGTCCAGTGGATGCACTTTTCACTTCTTTGGATATTTTCCCGGACATCTGGGCACACACTGATCAATAGGATTTTTTTGAGGCCTCACTAATTAGCCTCCACCTTTAACTTTGCATTTCTATACAGTATAGAATTGCAAGAGGAAAAAGAGAGAGAGAGAGAGAGTGTGTGTGTGTGTGTGTGTGTGTGTGTGTCTGTCTTCATTTGTAATTAGATACTAGCAGAATAAAACACCCAAGTATAAATCTATACATATTCTTCTAGATAACATCAGACTGCACACTAGCCACCAACATTTGTAGACCAAAAGAGGGCTCTTTTTACAGTACACAATAAAGCCTTTCTATTGAAATTACCATTTTTCAAACTACCATTTGCAACAAGATAGTTATTTAGAAAAAATTCCCTTCCAAACCAAAGCAACTTTACACAGTGCTGACCTTAATTATAACTCTTTTTCCTTTGGTTTTTGAAACCTGAACCAACTGGAATGTGCCCAGCCACGGGACAGCTGAGCCATGAACTAACCGAGAGGGCCTAGGTAAGGAAAACCAACCAACACAAACCAAAACTCAAGCCTGGAGACGAACCACCAGCCTTGCTTGGGGTGGTTATCGATCGTCTCTTCAAGATTCAGGTTCGAGCACCTGCTTCATTTCATGGAACACCACTTCTCTGCCACCTAGCCCATGAAGAACAACAATTGGGAGAACAACTTCTCTGCCACCTAGCCCATGAAGAACAATTGGGAGGTTACATGAGCAGATTTCAGCCCAGGTACCGGAGTGAGACACACCTAGATCTGAATCTCAGGTGTTCCACTTACTAGTGGGGTGATCTTAAAAAAAAAAAACAACCTCTTACCCTCCCTAAATCTCAGATTCCTCATCTTCAAAATGCTGGATAACTGTATTAGTTCGTTTTACGTTGCTATAAGGGAACATCTGAGGCTGTAAATAACATCTTTGTTATTTACAAAGAAAATAAATCCATTTGGCTCACGGTTCTGCAGACTGTACAACAAGCACCACGCCAGCATCTGCTTCGGGCCTCGGGGAGCTGCCAGTCAAGGCGGAAGGAGAAGAGGGAGCAGGCGTGTCACATCGCGAGAGTGGGCGCGAGAGAGGGAGGAGGCGGTGCCAGGCTCCTTCAAGCAACCAGATCTCGCGTGAACTAATAAAGCGCGAGCTCACTCATTATTGCGAGAGGGCACCAAGCCACGCGTGAGGGATCCGCCCCCCAACCCACCCGGACACCTCCCGCCAGGCTCCGCTTTCAACACTCAACAACAACAATACCGACTTTTCTGTGACCAGAGGGGGGCAGTGGCAGGGGTGGGAAGAGGCTGATGAAGAGGGGGCACTGGGTAAAGGTTATGGTCAAGGTCCTAGCTTTCGTTTCAAGTGGTGGGTTCATAGGTGCTTGTTACCTCATTAAAAATAAACAAACAAATAAACAAATGGGGGTCATGAATGAGCCAAGGATTAATTCAATTCCGTACCCAGAAATTCTAATAACAATAATAATAGTAATAATATTCACTTTCCAGGATTTTCAGATTTAAATAACATAGGTGACATGTTCAGCATATTGTTTGGCACATTTTAACCGCTCAAGAAAGCTGCAATTATGGGAGGTGGGGGGCAGGCAACGGAAGGAGAGAGAACAGAACTTCTTTAAAAAATGCACTGAAGAGCTCTTCCCCTCAAGCGGCCTGAGGTGATCTGTGAAAATGGTTCGCTATTCACTTGACCCAGAAAACCCCACAAAATCATGCAAGTCAAGAGGTTCAAATCTTCGTGTTCACTTCAAGAACACTCGTGAAACTGCCCAGGCCATCAAGGGTATGCATATACGAAAAGCCACCAAAGTATCCGAAAGATGTCACTTTAAAGAAACAATGCGTACCATTCCGATGTTACAATGGTGGAGTTGGTAGGTGTGCCCAGGCCAAACAGTGGGGCTGGACACAGGGTCGGTGGCCCAAAAGGAGTGCTGAATTTTTGCTGCACATGCTTAAAAATGCAGAGAGTAATGCTGAACTTAAGGGTTTGGATGTAGATTCTCTGATCATTGAGCATATCCAGATGAACAAAGCACCCAAGATGCGTCGCCGAACTTACAGAGCTCATGGTCGGATTAATCCATACATGAGCTCCCCCTGCCACTTCGAGATGATCCTCACTGAAAAGGAACAAATTGTTCCAAAACCAGAAGAGGAGGTTGCATAGAATAAAAAGATATCCCAGAAGAAACTGAAGAAACAAAAACTTATGGCATGGGAATAGATGTAACATAAAATAAATGCAAATAACAGTAAAAAAAATGCACTGAAGAAATGACAGTGTCTCATAAAGAATAGTCCTTTTCTATTTGCTAACCTAAAATTCAGGGAATTGAAATTGCATCTCAGTGACTAGATGCCTTCTCACAAACTAGATCATTAACAAGTCATTTTAAAGTCTAATCCTAGGAAATATCTAATGCCATTTGAACATCTAAGGGTCCAATTTTCCAGGCCAAGAGCATAACAGCTGATCGTAAGGGAATAAAACTAGAAATATTCCATTATGATTTCTGATCATAAGGGAATAAAACTAGAAATCAAAAATAGAAGGGGAATTGGAAAAATCACAAAAACCAAACAACACACTCTTAAACAATGAACGGGTCAAAGAAGAAATCACAAGGGAACTTAGAAAATACCTTAAGCTGAATGAAAACGAAACACAACATACCAAAACTTACGAGATGCAGCAAAAACAATGATAAGAGAGAACTTGTAGTTATAAACACATACATTAAAAAAGGAAAAATCTCAAATCAGTAACCTAATTTTACACCTTAAGGAGCTAGAAAAAGAAGAGCAAACAAAACCCCAAACTAGCAGATAAAAGGAAACAATAATGATTAGGATGGAGTTAAGTAGAGAATAGAAAAACAATAGTAGAAATCAACAAAACCAAAAGTTTACTTTTTGAGATCAACCAAATTGACAAATCTTTAGCTAGAATTACTAAGAAAAAAGAGAAAACTCAAATTACCAAAAAGAAATGAAAGGGGGTATATTACTACCAGTTTTACAGAAATAAAAAGACTTAGAATACAATGAAAAATTGAACACCACCTAATTGGATAACCTAGATGAAATGGACAAATTTCTAGAAATATACACTCTACCAAAACCGAATCATAAATAGAAAACTTGAACAGATCTATAACTAATAATAAGATTGAATCAGTAATCAAAAACCTCCCAACAAAGAAAAGCCCTGGACCAGATGGCTTCATGGATATTCTACCAAAAATTTAAAGAATTAACACCAATCTTTTTCAAACTCTTCCAAAAAACTAAGCCATTACTCTGCTACCAAAGCCACATAAGGACATTACAAGGAAAGGAGACTACAAATGAATATCCCTGGTGAATATTGATGCAAAACTCCTCAACAAAATAATAGCAAACTGGATTCAGCAGCACATTAAAAGAACTATACATCAAAAGCATATGTTGGATTTATTCCCGAAATGCAAGGATGGTTTTTACATATAAAAAAATCAATCAATGTAATATGCCACATTAATAGAATGGAGGGAAAAAAACCCACATGATCATATCAATTGACTCAAAGCATTTGACAATATTTAACACTCTTTGTGATAAAAACACTAACTAAACTAGGAATAGGAGGAAACTTCCTTCTTATGTTAAAGGCCATTTTTTAATATATGCATTTAGATCTATAAATTTTCTTAGCAAGACTTTCACTGTATCCCATAAATTTTGCTTTGTAATGTTTTGTTTTCATCTAGCTAAAGGTATTTTCAAATTTCCTTTGTGATTTCTTCTTTGATCCATTGGTTGTGTAAGAGTATCCTGTTTAGTTTGCACATATTTGTGAATTTTCCAGTTTTCCTTCTGTTATTGATTTCTAGTTTGATTTCATTATTATTGGAAGAGATGCTTTGTATGACTTCAATCTTTTAAAATTTATTAAAACTTGTTTTATGGCCTGACATATGGTCTATCCTGGAGAATGTTCCATGTGCACATGAGAAAAATGTGTATTCTTCTGTTGTCATCTATTTTTAATTTAGTCTCTATTTTTGCATTCATGTTGGATGTTGAACTTTGCCAAATACTTGTTCTGCATTTATTAAAGTGGTCACATATATAATATTTATATTTATAATGTAATATATAAATGTAAAATATATATAAATTTCCCCTTTGGGCTATTAATAAGTGGTCATATATATTTCCTCTTTGGGCTATGAATAAGGTATAATATATTCATAGCTTTCCTAATATTGACTCATCCTCACAGTCCAGGAGGAACCCAATTGGTAATGGTATGTTTTTTAAAGTACTGCTGAATCACAATTGCCCTTGCTTTATTGGAGTTTTTACATAGATATTGGTAAGTGAGGTTTGCTCTGTCTTATCAAGTTTTGATGTCAGTGTTAAACTTTTATAAATGTATCATGAAAGACTTCCTCTTTTGGTGTTTTGGAACATTTTAAATTCTATCCAATTTACCTGTTTCTTAAAAATTTTAAAGAATTAACAGTGAAACCATGTGGGCCTGGGGCTTTTAAGGTGGCTTTTTAACTGCATCCATTCTTACTTGTTTATTTAGATATGTCTATCTTTTCTGCTATTCAATAATTTTACTTACATTTTCAAATGTATTTTCAGGATCTTTTCATTTCCTCAATCCCAATAGTCCTCACCCCCTTTTTATTTATAATTTTGTGTGTTTGTCTTTTTTTCCTTTTCATTTTATTACTACACTAGCCAGTGGCTTATCTGGTTTTTGTCTGTATTCCTGTCTTCAAAGAACCGGCTCTCCTCTGCAATTCTGTATTTCTTTCTTCTAAGTGTATGACTGCATTTTTTTAAGTTGTAAATCTATTCTGTGGCTTTTTGTAATGGACGAACTTATTCCCATTTATACATATTAATATAAGTTATATAGTTACTACTTTTCTATTTTATCTTAAGTTCTCGATTATCACTACTACTATCACATGTATCTTTTCTGTATTTGGTTTTATGGGTGTGTATGCGTGTGTGTGTGTGTGTGTGTGTGTGTGTGTTTCTTTGGATAATTGTGGAGGTTTGTTATCTGCTTGGGGTGGGGAAGTTGGCAGTCATTATAACTTTATTCACTCATTGACTCTCCATATCTTGATTTTATTAAATACCAACTTCAGACTACATCTGTTGACTCCCAGTTATAGAGGAATATCAAAGAAATGTTCACAATAAACCTCCTCCCATTTCCCTCCTTTCTCCCTGCATGCCTGATTTCTATTGTTATATTACCATTTTATACATTGCCCAGGCTTATAACATTTATATTCTGTAACCACATTTTCAATAATTTAGTCTTAATTGTACATTTAAATTAATTAAGTCGTTATTACTAGACTTTTTTATTGTGGCTTTTCTCTTTATTCTTAGCCATTTGGTTTTGATTTTCTTGTTTTTTTCAAAAAGGGCATGTAGTTCCTGGGTTTGTTTATGGTTGAGGCTATCTTTGCCTTTATATTTGAATGTCAGCTTGACTGAGAAAAATATTCTTGCATCTCACCTTCTCTTTCTCAGCATTTTGCAGACATTGAATAATTCTTAAGAATAATTCTTAAGAATTGAGAGAAGTCTAAGCTATTCTGATTTTTGTCCTGGTAAATAATTAGTGTTTGCCTGGATACCTAAATAATTGTGTTTTAGTCTCTGTGTCCCATATAATTTTTTTTTCCATGAACAAGATGTTCTAGATTACTTCCTTCATCTAATCAGGAAAAATTTCTTTTTCTGATCCATTTGTTAGTTTCTCTAATTCCAGGACTTTTATTCCGATTAGTCTTTGTTCTCCAAATATCTTATCTTCTCTTTAAATTGCTTTAGCATCTTTGTCTTAAAAAAAAATCTTCAGACACTGTGATTGTCAAGACTTTTCTCTGTATCAGTAATTTGGTTTTAAGATGTATCTGTTCTGTTCTTTGCTGTTTCTAATTTTTTTAATGGCTCTTAAACAGAGTTGTTTTGGCTCTTAATTTGTTTCCTAAACTATGTGTCATGGTTTGCATTCCCCAAAAGCAGACCCAAGAATTTGAGTACAAGTAGTTTATTTGAGAGGCAATTCCAGAAAACACTATTAGGGCAGTGGAAAAGTCAGGCATACAAGGGAAGGAATCCAATAATATTAAACAAGTTACTGCTGTGGACAGAAATTGAAAACAATTTTTACAGAGCTGAAATCTACTGGGGAGCTCTTTGAAACATTGTAGATAGAACATGTCTCAGAGTTATGTCAACCAACAGGCAAAGAAGCTGGAGCATTTATCCACCAACTCCTTGTGTGTCACTGGTTGTAGGCTGTTTCTTGGGAGCATTCACACTCTGGCACTTGTCACTTGCCGAGAATGTGGATTGAACATACATTTCTGCTTTGGTCAATACTTGGGTAATCACAGCTATTGACAGAAACCAGATATATAGAGAAGAGGACAAGGTTGAGAGATGCAAGGTGGACACTGTCAGCAAACTCCCTTTTCATCTTTGTGTGGTTGTTACACCTCATCTTTTATCTTGCTGATTTTTCTTTTTAATTTCATGGTCCCATTAGATTCCACTATAGCTACACTATCCAACATAGTGCCCACTAGCCACAAGTGACTACTGAGCAATTGAAATGTGACTACTCTTCATTGAGTTGTAGTGTCAAATGTAAAAATGTAAGTGCAAAATACACACCAGGTTCAAAGACTTAGTAGAAATAAATGTAAAATATCTCTTTAATCATTTTTATATTGATTATATGTTGAGATAATATTTTGGATACATTGGGTAATTAAAATATATAATTAAAGTTAATTTCATCTGTTTTTTAAAAAACATTTTAATGTGGCTACTAAAAGATTTTAAATTATGTATAATCTTCAAGAATAGACTTTTCATCTCTATCTTGCATGCTATTTTTTTTTTCCCTTGGGGAGGATTTAGTAAGTTTACCCAAATACCAATACTATTTTATTATTTATTTCATTTTACTTATGCTTGTTGTATATCTGTCTGAAAATTCTTTCTGTTTCTATAATGTGGGTATATTCTTTCAATGCACAGTGGGCCTGTTAATTATTAAATACATATTAATTTGACATTTTATTATTTATACTTATGAAAAAGGAGATTTTTGCTTCCCACCAAGATGAATTAACAAGGACCAGATTTACCTGCTCTGGAGATTCTTGGACACCAATCAATTTTCTAATTCTCGGACACCACCTGAGTGTCCTACAATTCAATTCAATTCTGATACTAACTGCTCAAAGTTAGCGTCAGACTCCCCAGGTCCAAGGGCTCAGTGGCATAACACCATCGCGAGTCCCAGGGCACCTGTACTTCTTATTAACCAGCTATGAACTGGGGATTCTCAAGACCCCTCCCTTCAAGAATTTGCTAGAATGTCTCCCAGAACTTGGGAAAACACTTGTCTTATTTTTACCGGCTTATTATAAAGGTTACCACTCTGGAACAGCCACATGGGAGAGCCCCATAAGCAAGGTATGTGTTTGTGTGTTGGGGAGTGGAGCTTTCAGGCCACCTTTCCAGCAAGTCAAATGACCTTTGACAAAGATGCAAAGGCACTTGATTAGGTAAAGGGTCGTCTTTTCAACAAGTGGTGCTAGAACAGTTGGCTATCCACGTCATAAAAACAAGCAAAAAACTTTGATCTGTATTTCACGCCTTTACAAAAATGATCTCAAACTGACATGGATCTAGTTGTAAAACCTAAAACTCTTAAGAATTCTAGGAGAACATTTTTGTGACCTTGAGTGAGGCAGAGACTTCTTAGATATGACACCAAAAGCACAAGTCATAAAAGAAAAAAAATGATTGGGCATCACCAAAATTAAGAACTTTTGTTCTTAAAAAGATACTGTTAAAAGAATGAAAGGACAATCTACAGGCTGAGGAAAAACGTTTGAAAATTACAAACGTTTGAACAACCTGGATCCAGAATATATAAAGAACTTTCAAAACTCAATAATAAGAATCCCATAAAAAATGGAAACAATTTAACCAGACATTTCACCCAAGAATATTACCCAGCAATACAAAGGAATAAACTATTGATACATGCAACAAACAACATGAATGAATCTCAAAATAGTTATGCAAGCAAAAGAAGCCAGACAAAGAGGAGTACATACTGATAATTCTACTCATACAAAATTCTGGAAAATGCAAAATTAATCTACAGTAATAAAAACCAGATCAGTGGTTTCCTGGGAATGGAGGGAGAGGTGGAGAGAGGAAAGTAGAGAGAGAGAGGAAGAAACTTTTGGAAGTGACAGATAAATTCATTATCTTGGATTGTGACGATAGATGCTTGAGTATCTAATTGTAGACTTTATGTACAGTTTATTGTGTGTCGTTCATACCTCAATAAAGCTTTTAAAAAGCTTATTAAAGTGAACTACAAATGCATCCACTAGAAGTATTGCATGCTTTGTTTAAGAAATAGAGGGTCAAGGCAGTTTGTGGTTTAAGAAAAATCATTTGGAATTTCAAAGGTTCTATTTAGGGCATAACATAAACCTAGGTCTTTTTCTCAGACTTAATTATTGGTTTGATCAGATGCTCCCCAAGGTAAAGCCAAGATTCATTAACCCCAGATGGCCAATTTTTGTCTCAGGAAAATATACCCCATCAGGTGGATTTATAAATATTTATAGCTATTATAGAAGACTTTTGATGCTATATACTGAGACATGTACAGAAATTAAGTATATTTGTAAGTCTGAAGACTAAGACATAACTTTCACGATACGTTTTTTAAAAAGCATTTCAGGATGTCAGCAGAGGAAATTAAAAATAAATATGGAGGGCCAGGTGCAGTGGCTCATGCCTGTAATCCTAGAACACTGGGATTACACTGGGATCCTCCCGATCGCTTGAACTCAGGAGTGCGAGAACAGCCTGAGCAAGAGCGAGACCCCGTCTCTACTAAAAATAGGAAAATGAGCCAGCCATCATGGCACGCATCTGTAATCCCAGCTACTTGGGAGGCTGAGGCAGGAGGATGGCTTGAGCCCAGGAGTTGGAGGTTGCTGTGAGCTATGATGACCCCATGGCACTCTAGCCCAGGAAACAGAGCGAGACTCTGTCTCAAAAAAAAAAAAAAGAAAGAAAGAAAGAAAAAGAAAAAAAATATGGAGACATGAGATGAGGTGCTACTTAAAGGCACTTGACACTTTCAACTTGGCAGAAACTTGAGAACCAGATTGAACCTCATTATGGGAATAATAATAATTACAAGATAATGCTAAGTAAATTTATCCTTTTTGATTACAACCCTTTTCCTTCTATCTCATACATAGGAACAAAGAATCCCAAGGACAGTGTTTCTCAGACCGAGAGTTGAGGATCTTTATGGAATGCCAAGGACAATGTTTCTCAGACCAAGAGTTGAGGATCTTTATGATGCCAGAGGGAGTTTTAAAATAAAGCAAGCAAAGCTGAAGCACTCATGCCAACTGAGTTGGATTACAGGCTCAAGATAAATCAGGCTTCTTTACAGCATTCATCATTAATTGGTTAGTTTGTTAATTCAACCAACAAATAATTATTGAACATCTACTAGGCACTGTACTAGGCCAAGTGCTCTTCAGAATTCTGACCTATAATTAGCCAATTTTCCTCTATTTTTATCATCTTCTCTGAATGATCTTTTTGATTTTTTTTTTGCCATAATGGAATCATAGATGTCCCTTAGGGACACCAGGTCCTCTGCAGTCCTCTTACATGGAGAACCCACCCAAACGTGCTTCTTCCTCCCTATTGCCACGGCCAGCATATTATTTCCTCCCCCTTTTGTAAAACTCTTGTGCCTTCTGGAATCAACCACCTGCTTATACCTCTCTCTTCCCCTCCCCACAGCAATCATCACTGTCCCCTGGTCACTGTCCCTCATTCATGAAAGACCAAGCGCTTGGCTAAGGCTGTTTTCATCCTAACTCCTGCCATTATCCTGAGTTATTTCAACATGCCCTTGGACGACCCATCAATTCCTTAACCGTTCAATTCCTTAACCGCTTCCTCTTCAGTGACTTCTCCTTCACCTCAATAACCCACTGCCAAGACACACCTAGATTAGGAATGGCATCATACCAGTAACACTAATGCATGCATGCCCCTTTCCAGTGTGACTTTCTGTCTTTCCATTCAAGTACCTGGACTATAATAGTTTTTGTGTTTGCCTCTTTCCTTCCTTCCTTTTCTTTTATTCTCTTTTCCTCCCTGTTTTCTTTCTCTTTCTCTTTTTTCTTTTTAACCATTATTCCTCCACTACCTAGCCATCGCTTTCCATTTGTATTCACTTCCTTCTGTATTCAGTTTAAAATTAAACATTGTATTTATGCACTTTACTAAGTTCTCACGTTATTTCTAACTTTTCTGTAGGTTCCTTGAGATCTCCATGTATGTCATCTGCCAATAATGACAATTTGTTTACTTTTCAGTTCTTGTGCTCTTAGTTTATTTTTCTTATCTTATTGTTGCATCTAAGACATACAGTAAAATAACGAACAGATGTGGTGCACTAGTGAAATTTCTCTGAAAAATCTAATCCAAATGCTTCCTCTCTCTCCATCTCTAAGGCAAACTTCTTTGTCTATACCACTATTATCTTTCACTTGATCAACTAGACTAGCCTCTAAAATGGTCTACTTAATTCTACTGTTCCTTTTTGATCCTTCTGTACTTAACCACCAGAGTAATCTTTTCAAAACACAATTTATGTTATATCATTGCCTTGTCTTAAACCTTTCATTGGTTTATATTATATTTTCACCGACGGTAAAATCCAAAAGCTTTAACAGAGTCTACCTCTTCAAAGCCCTTCTTTTTCCACTAGATTTTGACTCATGCTGTTTTGTTCTTTCTTTGTTTTTCTTTTTTTCCCTGAAAATAACAAAGCTTTCTTGCCTCAGATCCATCTCAGCTGTTACTTCTGCCTGGAATGCTTTTTGCCTCATGCTTTGCCCGGAAAACTCCTACTCATCCCTAAGGGCTCAGTATTCTCCCAGGGAAGCCCTCTCATGACTGCAAAAATGTAGTCAGCTCTCTTTCTTTCTAAATATTTCATTCAACTTTTCATTTTCCCTTCAAAGCACTTACTAACTCAGGTAATTATATGTATTTATTTGTGTGGCTACTTAATATATGTCTCTCCCATTATGCTAAAAGCTCTGTGCTTAGGCCACCTTCCCTAGCCTATGGCACTTTGCCCAGAAAACTGTGCCCTTGCTAAATATTTATTGAATGAATAAATGGATGAATGAGGACATAAAGAAGACACAATCCTGGCTCAGAAAATGCACTCTAGTTTCTATGAATTGTTTTCCTTACCAAGATTAGAAATGGCAATAAGGAATGAGATGGCGTCATCATCCTAACTCATATTCCTCAGTGAGAGGACTTTGTTAGGTCAGAAGTGGGCTAATATAAGCATTTATAACAACCTGAATCTAGGCTAGTGAAAATGGCAGGAGAAGCAGAAAAGATTAGGACAAGAAATTAAAGCCAAGATTTGATTCATTACCCAACCAAATCCAGTAGCTAGGATAGCTCAAATCTCCATGGTGGGTTTGGATATAGACCTAAACAATTTGACACTTATAATCCTTTTCACATGTTTGTTATTTCTCCTTCATTGCTTAATAAAAGAATTTTTTTATACTTGTATTGCATATGAGTAACTACGGGAAAGAGCCATGATGTTGCCCAAAAGCAAAACAAGTGGCAGCAAAGTGTTAACTTCCAAGGTAAGAAGCAGCCAAGGTCACTTGAAGGGAGATGTGGAGTCCCACAAGTTTAACTGCAAGTTCAATGGCAAACGTTGGCTCCTTCTGAGAGGTTCCATCTGCTTTCCAATCTTGGATGATCAACCATCCCTCTTCATATTGAAGGACCCCCTCCACCTGTGCCCTGAGACCATCCTCTCCTCCCCACCTTGAGGCCTTTGTGTCACCTTGTACCTTCAGCCTGGCGTGCGCTCTCTCTCTCTGTTGGAAACATCCCCTTGAGCTATAAATATGCTTGTTTCTCCTCTCCCTTGACTTCATATTACCCTCTGGCTACTACATAATTTATATCTTTCTTTCTCATTAAAGCCTCTCCATTTCCTTACCTCCCACTCACTCCTTCACTCACTGCATTCTGGAGACTTACAGGTAATTCTAGAACTCCCCTCTAGAATGACTTCCTATCTAAAAATCCTAAGAACATTTTCTGGTGTTTATCCAGCGCCGTGTCAGTAAAATGCTGGACAATCACCTTCTCAGAAGAGGAGTGAGGGAGGCTGAATCTGTAATACATTCCACTTTCATTACGTGGTGCAAATACATTCACCATGGCTGACTTCAGCTACCAATTTGGTGTCAACTGGCTCGCAAAACTTTTGAAAGTTTACCATCAGTCTAGTGAGCCACTCCAAGCCTGCTCCAGCACACCACTGTAACCTTGCTGAAACCTGCTGCTGCACAGGAATCTGCTGATCACTCCTTCTGACTTCAATTTCCCACTCTCTGATATTCCATGACGTTGCATGCCTTTGAGACTCCTCCTGCCTCTTTGACCATTCCTTGCCTGCTACCTTGCTGGAGTCTTCTTTCTCCTCTTGCTTAAGAGTTCAGGTTCCCTGGGGTCCAATGCTTTTCTTTCTTGGCAAACTTTCCTGGTGACATCAAACATACTTCTATAGCTGCAAATACAAGAGCTCACCTTGGCTGCCTGAAGAACATCTCTACCTGAAGGTCAGACAGAGTCCTCAGACCCAAAATGTCATAATCATTTCCATAATCTGGGTTCCCTACCTCTTTTTAATCAGTAAAGCACTGCTCTTTCATCTCACAAATAATTCTTAAATTCATCTCTGCTTGGAATGGAAAACCAAATACCACATCTTCTCACTTATGAGTGGGCGCTAAGCCGTGGGTACCCAGGGGCATACACAATGGCACAATGGATTGGACATTGGAGATTCAGAAGCAAGGAAGATGGGCGGGGGGTGAAGGGGGAAAAACTACCTATCGGTGCAATGTACACCATTCTGGTGATGGGTACACTGAAAACCCAGACATCACCACTCTACCAAAAACTAGTTCAACCAAAAACTACTTGTACCCCCAAATCTATCGAAATGTAAATTTTTAAAAATTATGCTCATTCAAATTGTATAATAAAATTCTGCATCATAGGCTTTAAAAATTCATCTCTGCTTCTCCATTCCTACCACTACTGCTCTTTCAGGGAGGTGGGATCATTTAGAAAGGAATCTGTAAGATTCGAAGGTAACAATGTCCCTCCCCACCAACGCCCTGTGTAAAACTGTATTTCTCAAGATATGTATTGTGTTCTAAGGGGGGAAAAGAGGTTCTGTGGTCAGATCATTCTGGGATTCACTGAGTTTGTTTCTACCTTTCAGAACCTTTACCCTGCTCATGTGCATCGTGGGCTACTGAGAGAAATGGGAGTTAAAATACTATGACCTGGGAGCTGAGTTCAATCTCTCTTTCTGGTTGCAGTAGTCTCAAATAAAGTCTTCTTAAAAAAAAAACTATTACTGCCTCACAGTACATACGTGGTCTTCAGAACACAGTTCCAAGTGACCCTGGTCTGCAGAAGAGTCAAAAATTTCAAGAAATACAAAACCCTCTTTGACTTGGTCTTTACCCACCACCACTCCAGTCTCAGCTCTTTCCACCCCCGCCTTTGATCTTAATGTTGAACTTTTACATTTTTGTGTTTGCCCTGCAAACCATCTTGTTTGCCTCCATTCTTTTGTTCATGCCCTTCTCTGAGCAGGAATTTCTCTCACCGGCTTTCTTGTCTAGATAACGCCTACTTCAGTTCTCAGTTCTGGCATCATTCCTTCCAGAAAGTCCTTTCTGGTTTTCCCAGTCCCCTCCACCTGAGCTGGGTGCCTGTCTCGGGTGCTGGTACCCGGAGTGCGTCTCTACCATTGCGCTTGCCGCGTGCGTCTATCAACTTCTATGTCTATCAACTTCTATGTCTGTCTCCCCGCTGGACTGGGAGCTCCTTGCAGGCAGGGACAATATCGTGCTCATTCTCACCATCTAGCACAGTACCTGTCTGGATTAAGCATGTCTTTTTATTCTGATGCTTTGACATCTGGGGCCTCACTAAACCTGGAGAGACCCCTACCCAGGGCCAGCTAATTCCTAGAGACAGTAAAGGACTCACCTCCAAGTGCACCTCTTACGTGCAAACCAACCAGTCCAAAACCTGTACCCTCAACCATCTCCTTTACTGGGCTCTTACAGGGATTTTACATTCCAGGCCACTATGCCCCAACCCTAATCACCCCAGGGCCAGGTACCGGCAACTAGAGACAGCCCCTATACCCCAGAACCCGCTGGAATTATTCCAAACCAGCCAATCCTAAGCCTGCTCACCCTGCCTCATCTGATCTTTCTGTGGAAACCATAATAAAGGCTCGTTGTTGCCCATGTTTTCCCTGGTGCCCCTGACTCCTGACTGCCTCCTCGTGAGGTCCCCCTGAGCCACGTGTCATTCCTCCTGTTTCAAGGGAACCGTGAGTATAATAAACGTCTTCCTTCGTGACAGTCATTTCTGTGTCTGCATGCCTTACTATTCCTGATTTAAACAAATCCCAAGTAGCTTTTAAAATACTGTCACGTGATAGGTATTCAATAAATGTTTGTTGAATGACTATATTAAGTAACAGATTAGTTCGCTGTTTGCAGGAATATAAAAGCTGCCATCCTGAGCCAGCCTGCTGGCTCGTCCAGCCCGTACTGACACAGCCTAGTTAAAAATTCTGTCCGGGAGACGGTGGGAGAATTCCCTTCCAGCACCAAGAGGCCGTGATTTCGGTGTGAGCAGAGAAGCACAGGCACGTTGCTGTGGGCCTTCCGGAAACACCCTCCACTCACTTAAGTGAATACGGAAGGAGACTGTGTCCTTCATTTCCGGTTAAGCTCGGCCTCTGAATCAGTTATGAGTAGTATGTTGCAAGTGCCAGAAAAACCCTCCCCAGACTGGCTTAAACAATCCTAACACACAGGATAAGCAGGGGGGTAGACTGATGTGCTTTTAACATTAAAAGCAGCTAAATCAGAAAATACTGTCATGCAAATATATAGATGCAATAAGGGAGGAAAGAAAGAAAGTATGAACAAAGGATTCAGGACAAGGGTTGCTTCGGATCAGGGAATGCCAAAGGGATGAAATGGGGCCACGTGGTTAAAAGTTAGGTTATTTGGCAAGGTCCTAGTTTCTGTTTTATGTGGTGGGTTTGAGGGTGTTTATTACATTATTAAAAACATAATAAATAAGCAAGCGCACTTGGCCGGAGGCAGAGCTAGAACTAGAACGAAATGTTCTGATCCTAGTCTAGAGTTCTAGGCAGCTCCTGCAAAAGACAAAAGCTGTTGTTATGGGGTGGCTGGTCCACCATCTTGAAATAACATATTATGTGATATGTGAAGTTTAGGTGTACTAGAAAAAAACAAAAGCATTTCAATATTTTCACCCTAACTCTTCGTTGATCAGTGTTATTGGGGATTTGGTTGGAAATGGAGGTTAAAAAGTACATGTGAGCCTAATAGAAACTTTTTTTCTCCTTCAGACCATGTTTAAAATTTTCTCCTAATGATTGGTCAGTATCTAATTAAAGCTGTGATTTCTCAGGCAAAATAAAGCGAGCTTAAAAATTATGTCGTGAATTTGATCAATATAGAAAGTCAAACTAAATCGCACAAAGAAAAGGAACTCTCAAAAACAGCTGACACTATCTTCCTTCTTTCTCCTCCAGTATATTTTTGAGGAAAATTTGCTGAATTTCCATTTAACTCTATTGCTGTCTATGTAAGACTTAAAAATAAGTTAGTTAGTATCATGTTGAATTGACAAGATTTTTATTGAACAAAAACACCAAGCACTGTAAAAGTCAGAACACACTTGTTTCTTTTTAGATCATGGTCAGTTTAACCACAGGGGACAAAAGTCAGTGTGATGGCTGTGTCCATCCTGCCTCATCAAGTTGTTTCAAATGCTCTAGAAATTACAGATAATCACCCTGCGATCTGCTTCATTCTGGCCATGTAGACTCAGCTATACGATGCTAATGTCATAGTTGTTCTCTCCTGGTAGAGGACCTTGATGTTCAGGCTGCTTTTGAACCAAGGTGATGTGATTTGTGATTTGGAGGGTAGAGTGTAGTACGGGTGGCAGCATGGAGACGCTAGTGAGGCAGTTATTCTAACATTTTTGTAAATTTTTTTGAAGCCTCTTCCCAGAAGAATTAAAAAAATTTTTTTTTGAAGCCTCCTCCCACAAGAGGTTTTGTTTTTTTATTTTTTAATTTTTTTTCCTCTCCCCTTCTATGCTTAGAGGCTTTTAAATTAGATCCCCGTTACAAACAACATGCATACATCCCACAAGGCTAGGCCACCTATATTTATGTGCCTAGTGTAAGCCATGAACAAAAAATATTCTTAGTTTTAATTCCATTATATTAACTGGCAATTTCTGCTTGATTTGCCAAGTGTTAGGGATTCAATCCATTTGCTTTCCTTGCATTTGATGGGAGATTGGATCCAAAAAAAAAAACTATCTAAATTTTCATACTACTAAAATAAATTCCTTATGTTCTAACTTGTACACATTTTATATGAAATGATTAAAAAATTCACCCCCAATGACCATGCTACAAGTGAACATTTATGTCTACTTCAGCATTTGATACATAAATAATTTATTCATATCTAACACAAATCATAAAATAATAAATTGCTGCAGGTTGTTTGGCAAAGAGCTTTTTTTGGATATAGAAAACAATATAGATGTTCATATTTGTAATTCTAGATATAGCCATCTTTTAACAATGCAAATATGAAAGAACTAAGCAGGTAGATACTGACACTAATAATGCTTTATTACTATATTGTAGTATTTATTTCACAGTTAATTCCTTCAGCATTGCAGCATCCTGCAAAACTAGAACAATTCTAGGCATTTTGGGAGATAAGAAAATGAAACAGAAACCCAAGCTTCAATGACCGTTTTTTCAAAATAAGGGGAATTAGATATAGACATAAGTAATGAATATAAATAAGCATAAGACAGGGTAGAAGTCACATCATAAGACAGTGACATAAAATGCTGTTCCAGATGGGGGATTGGGGCTCGGGTGCTTAGAAAATCTCAAAGAAGATGAGACAACTAAACTGGTCCTTGCAGGGTAATAGGATTTGGGATTTGGAAACAGGAGAGAGGGCTATGCCCAACAAGAGAAGCAACAGACTAGCTGGCAAAATACAGCTGGTGGGTAGGGAAATGCAGGTGTTTGGTTTGAGCCAAGGGCAGGATTTATTGAAAAGAGTAGAATATTTTAAGATTGGAAATATTGGTCGAGGTCATGTCATGATGGCGTCAAACATCATGCCCTAAAAAGTTTGCGCTTGATTCTGAAGCTAGGGGAGACCGTCTGAATATTCAGGAGATGGAAGGGAGGCCTGGCATGATCATAGATGTATTTCAGGAAGACAAAATGTCAGCGCTGTGTAAGACAGAAGGAGGAGGAGGGTACAAATGAGGCACTGTCAAATTAGGGTGTGGGGGTTATATATCATAATAGGGTATTGATGCCCACACTTCACAATGCAATCGTGCCCTGTCTAAAGTGGTAGTGTGTTCAAACTAGGATAAGGGGCAATTTTTTTTTTTGTTGTCTCAATATGCATTGTGCCTAAGAACATTTTATAAAAATTATTGCTCTTGAAGATAAAGCATCTTTGTGGAATAACTCTGCTAAAACACAGGACACCATGGAAAAATCACATAGGGCAGTGCTGACCGCTTTCCAAGAATCCAGATAACAACCTTTGCCCCTTCAGAAATTCCCTTGATCCAATGTCACAGTTAAGGTGACATTAGGATTTCTTTTTAAGCTTTACCACTCTGTTCATAAGAATGGTAGCTAAGAGAAGAAAACAATCATAGCTAACCCTTTTGTTCAATACCACAGTCAAAGGTAAATGATATTAACTGGGTAAGTTCTATGTAAGTATGGTTCTATGTAAGTATTTTTTTTCCAGCTGAAGTCCGAGGTAATATTAGGCAATGCAGCCTAAGACTTTTAAGAGTACTACTTTCCATATTTGCTATTAAAATTTTAAAGTCCATTAGATCTGTTGCCTCCAATTAATCCTTGATATATTTATAGCTAAGAGAGAAAAAGAGACTTTGGGGTATCTGATGTCCTTCACATTTGCAATCTTCATTCACTAAATCACTCGCCTTTATCCTTTGTCCTTCATAGCACGCATAATAAAGGAGAGAGAGAAACACTGACCGCATAAAAACATTCAAGTAAACATATGTGTACAAATCCCAGTTAAGGGTTCTGAAAGGGTAAGAACCGGCACCAGGAGAGAGGAGGGGACGGATGGATGAAGGAGATCAGAGAAAGCCTCTCTGCAGGAGCAGTGCTGAAACTGAAGCAGCAGTTGGCGAGGAAAAGAGGGGTAGCATTTCAGAGGAAGAGAGACTCTCAAGTCTGGTTAACTGTGATAATTTACAGTGAAATTACATGACCCTTGTATACACCCTATTGGACCTAGAGGTATAACATAAAAATATTATAGATCATCTAACAATATGTGAAAATGTCACTCATTAATTTCAAATAGCAATTTGCAATACTGTGGTTATAAACTATTTGGCTTGGGGCAATATATTTCCATGTCTTAGGAAATTATTCATTCTCATTAAATGCTAATGATCCTTACTGTGAAGATTAGAGCTAATTAACTACTCCTTTCACCTACATTAATTTATTAGTTACTCATGATGAATCCAGTAAACGTTTCTGTGTTAGTTGGCCACAAGTACGTTTTATGGACCAGATACCAACACCACTAAGCATGCACATAAACAAATACTTTGCAAAACAAACACTGCCATCATTAGATAATCAAGTTGGAGAACAGATGCACAACAGGACCAAATGTTATGATATATTGAATAGTCATCCACCTAATATCAGTCTGATGACGAAGTATATTGTTTCTATAGTTACAGGCACTGGTGTAATAGGACTGTTCTGGTGAGCAGGGTTACCCTATCACCATTTTAGAATCAAGAGAGGGTAAGTGAAAATGGATCGAGGTCAGTAGCACTGAATTCCTTGACTTAAATACTAAGAGAGGTGTAGAACCAGGAAGATTTCAAACAAAGAAAGCCAGCAGTGCACCAAAGCGTGAATAGAGGAAAACGTGTCCATTGATGCTACAGAACAGTGGCTTGCAAAGTGAGGCCCAGATGTCGGTACCATTGGCATCATCTGGGAACTTGTTAGAAATTCATGTTATGGACTCCCCACCTTGGCTACTGAATCACAATGTAAGACCGTGCAAACCGTGTTCTAACCAGACAATTCTGGTGCATGCTGAAGTTTGAGAACTGCTACAGAGAAAACCTCTTTGATTTTAAAACGAAACCAGACTCAATAACTAACCTCAATTTTCTTGCAATTTTCTAAGAGTTATTTTCTTTCATTTCCTTCAATTCAGAACAAGTTGAAGCCATGTAATAGCATATAATTTATAGCCACTGACTCAATAATTTAACAATAAATTTTTACTGTTAAACTTTGAATAAGTTGAACTCCAATCTTGGAATATCTTGAATGTGTTATAGATTTAAGATTCTGAGGATTACATAGTGTTTGTGCTATCATAGATATGTTTTTAGTTAGTACAACTTAAATTTCACAGTAAATGAAAATATGACTTATTTATCTAAGAATGTATTATATTTTCATTTGAAAACTTTTGTATCTTTTAATATATCTCACATGGTATACATTAAAATTAATATTTTCCTCTTTTTAAGAGAGCCTGATATAGAATATATCCAATATTTTTAAAAAATAGAAAATTAAAGTAGAAAATTAAATACTCATTCTTCACATTCCGAAAAAGATCACCTTTGGCTTTAAAATGGATTTTCTTACATCATTTAAAAATGAATTTATGCATAAAAATTCAGTCTCTATATCATTCTTCTGGTACATATACATCAATTAAATCATTTGTATTTCAAATGCATCAGTTTAAGTTATAAGCATTCTGTGCACATATAACGTATCCTACACACACATCCTCCCACTGGGCTGGAAGCCCTCTGTAACCTCTCCCCAGTGCATGCTGAATGCCTTCTTCACTGAGCACAGTCTGACTTCCTACAAGAGGATTTTGCCTAATATTTCTTCTGCTCTACACACTGCATTTTTAGAGGCATCTTAATGCTGTGACCAACTAATTAAATAAACAAAAATAAATTTATAATTAAACCCAAGTGTGAAAAGTAGAAAGGGGTATCTTTGAGCAGACCTTACTCTAGTGCCAAAGGCAGTTCTATCAGGAAGCATATTGGACACAGTGTTTTGAGTCACTGAAAATTAATATTATAACCAGCCAACCGTGTAACACATAAATAAGAACTCTCCCCTCCTGGAGCAGAGGAGATGGGCTCAGAGAGACTGCAGGGCAGCAAGATAACCCTATTAATTCTAGGAGAAGAGAGATAAAATGCGGGAAGAAGAGAGTTGGTATTCCCTATTGTTCCCATTACGAAAGTCTCAAGGATTCCCCAGAAAGAATAGGAGCTATAGCTGCTACTAACATACTTCGCGTAACTATGATAGGGATTACCATCTCCTCCTGGTAAAGACCTAGAGATAAAGCTAGGGAAAAATTCTCACTTGGTCTGTGTGTAATGACATTCTTTTTTCTGTTCTTTTAAATTTGTTAAGGTGTATTTTATAGCTCAGAATGTGGTCTATGTTGGTGAACGTTCTGTGTGACCTTGATTAGAATGTGTTTTCTGCTGTTGTTGGATGAACTAGTTTGTAGATGTCAATTAGACCCAGTTGATTGATGGTGCTGAATGCAGCTATGTCCTTACTGATGTTCTGCCTGCTGGATCCGTCCGTTTCTGACAGAGGGTGTTGAAGTCTCCAGCTATAATGATGGATTCAGCTCTTTCTCCTTGTAGTTCCATCGGTTTTTGCTTCATGTAGTTTGACGCTCTGTTGTTAGGTGTGTACACATCAAGGATTGTTATGTCTTCTTTCAGAACTGACCCCTCTATCATTACTTAATGCTCCTCTTTATTAATGATAACTTTCCTTACTCTGAAGTCTGCTCTGTCTGAAAGTAATACAGCTACTCCTCTTTTCTTTTAATTAGTGTTAGCATGGTATAGCTTTCTCCACTCCTTTGCTTTTCCTCTATATGTGTCTTTATATTTAAAGTCATCTTCTTGCAGACAACCTATAGTTGGGTCTTGTTTTTTTGACCCACTCTGACAATCTCTAATTGCTGTTGTTGACCATCGATGCTTAAAGTGATTATTGGTATAGTTGGATAAATCTCTGCCATATTTGTTACTGTGTTCTATTTCTTGTTCATATTCTTTTTGTCTTCTACTCTTTCTCTGGCTTTTGTGGGTTTTAACTGAGCATTTTATATGATTCCATTTTCTCTGCTTTCTTAGTATGTAAACTACACTTTTTTAAAACTTTTTTTAGTGGTTGCACTAGAGTTTGCAATACACGTTTACAACAAATCCAAGACCGCTTTCAAATACTGTATCACTTCACAGGTAGTGTGAGTGCCTTATAAAAACAAAATAATTCTAATTTCTCCTTCTTGTCCCTTGTTATCATTGTTGTCATCCATTTCACTTAAATATAGCATATACAAGCATATGTATTGTATCCTCACTTAATGGTGAGGATACATTCTGAGAAATGTGTTGTTAGGTGATTTTATCATTGGGTGAACATCACAGAGTGTACTTACACAAACCTAGATGGTATAGCCTGCCACAAACCTAGGCTACGTGGTCTAGACCAATGCTTCCAGGCTACAAACATGTACAATGGGTTACTATACTGAATACTGTAGGCAAATGTAACACAATGGTAAGTATTTGTGTATCTAAACATAGAAAAAGATACAGTAAAAATACAGTATTATAAACTTATGAGATCATGATCATATATGCAATCTGTCACTGACAAATGTCATGCAGCACATGACTGTATATATATGTGTGTATACATATATGCAAAAGATACATACATAGCATATATAATCAAATACATTATTGCTATTATTTTGAACAACTTGTTATCTGTTAGATCAATTAAGAATAAGATAAATAAAAGTTTTTATTTTACTTTTCTTATTCCTTCTTTTTTGCTCTTTATTTCTCTATGTAGATACAAGCTTCTGATCTATAGTATTTTTCTTCTTTCTAAAAAACTTCTTTTAATGTTTCATGCAAGGCAGGTCTATGGGCAACAAATTCCCTCAATTTTTGTTTGTCTGAGAAAGACTTTATTTCTCCTTTACTTTTGAAGGATGATTTCACAGGGTACAGGATTCTAGGTTGGGGGTTATTTTCTCTCACAATTTTAAGTATTTCACTTACAGGTATCTGAAGACAAGTCCAATGTAATCTTATCTTTGTTCCTCTATAGGTAAAGTGTTTTATTCCTCTGGTGTCTTGCAGGATTTTCTCTTAACCTTTGCTTTTTATGGTTTTAAAATGATATGCCTAGGTGTAATTTTTTTGGCATTTATCCTGCTTAATGCTCTCTTATCTTCCTGAATTTGTGGTTTGGTGACTGACATTAATTTGGGGAAATTCTCAGTCATTATTAGTTTAAAATATTTCTCCTCTTTCTTTCTTTCTTTCTCCTCCTTCTGGTATTCCCATTAAGTATGTGCTACTCCTTTTGTAGTTGTCCCACAGTTCTTGGAAATTCTGTTTTTCTCAGTGTTTGTGCTCTTTGCTTTTCAGTTTTAGAAGTTTCTATTGATGTATCCTCAAGCTCAAAAATCCTTTCCTCAGCTGTGTCCACTCTACTAAGAAGCCCATCAAACATTCTTCATTTCTGTTGTGATTTTTTTTAATTGCTAGTATTTCCTTTTTGTTCTTTCTTAGGATTTCTATTGCTCTGCTTACATTCCCCATCTGGTCTTGCATGCTGTCTATTTCATCCATTAGAGCCCTTAGCATATTAATCACAGCTGTTTTAAATCCCTTCTTCTGATAATTTCAACATCCCTGCCACGTCTGGTTCTGATGCTTGCTTTGTCTCTTCAAGCTGTGTTTTTGTCTTTTAGTAATCCTTGTAATTTTTTCTTGATAGTCTGACAAGATGTACTGGGTAAAAAGAACTGCCGTAAATAGGCCTTTAGTAATGCGATGGAAGGTATGGGGGAAAGGGAAGCATTCTTTAGTCCTGTGGTTTGGTCTCAGTCTTTTAGTGAGCCTGTACTTTTGGACTGTGAACTTCACAAGTGTTTCTCCCATCCAAGTACTAACCAGGCCCGACCCTGCTTAGCTTCTGAGATCAGACAAGATTGGACGTGTTCAGGGTGGTATGGCTGTAGACCACAAGTGTTTCTTAGCTTATTTTTTCTTCACCCTTCGGAGGGACAGGATGGCTAGAGTGAACTGGAATTGGGTATTTCCCTTTCCCCAGGTCAGTTAGGCTCTGACAAAACTGCAGCAGGTCAGTCTCTGGTTACAGAGTTTCTCCTGAGAGCAGATCTTGTTGAGAAGAACAGAGTACTCTGGCATATTTCAACATGGCTCCTTTTTCCCTCCCAATGCCCAAAGCATGAGGATATTTTTCTCTAGTTAGTGAGAACTTGGTGGAGCTCCTAGGGGTAAAATTCACAAAAGCATGGGGGGGCCCCCAAGACTGGTTCCCCCTGGCGTTTTTACCTCTCAGACTTGTCCACACCTAGCCACCATCAATTTTTCAATTACAGAGCAGGATCTCCTACCCTAACGCTGGTTCCTGAGGAGGTATCTTCTCCGTATGTTGTGAGTCTCTGTGTCTGCCTGTCTGTTCTCCAGTTTTAAGCACAGCAAATTCCCCTGTGATTTCACTTCTCTTATGCAGCTAAGAAGAGTTGCCGAATTTTCAGTTTGTTCAGATTTTTATTTGTTAGGATGGAGTGGTAACTTCCAAATTCCTCACATGTGGACTGAGAAACCCAGGATTTTCTTTTTTCTATATACACTACTCTAACTAAATTAAGGAATATATCTGCTTAAAGTGAAGATAATTAAGAATTGTAATGAACTCTGAACTGTGTAGTTTCTTCATTAGATAAATAGGGATACTCCTTTCTATCTTTCACAATGTTGAGAAGATTAAGTGATAGTACGGGCATACAGTAAGAGTGTGTATATATGTCATAAGGATCAAGATCACCATCAAACGAATCACATCATCTTTAGCATCATGTTCTTTGTTTTATACACAAAATTTGACAATGTCAGTATTACATAAGTCTTCCAGACTCAAAACTCAACATTCGTCCTAAACCTAAATTGCATTTTAATCTCACTTCTACTATAGAGAGAATGAAACTAAGCCAGCTTTAACACAATTCCTCCTCATTCATGGAACAGTTTCAGAAATTTCTCCAAATATCTACTATTTTTAAATTCTTGAAAATCAACAACCTGCCATAATTCCTAAAAATCAGATTTTTCCCTATTAATTGCCAGACAATTTTAGAGCTGAAAGAGAATGATCTAGAGCAAACACTCATGGTATAAGGCATAGATTAGTTAAGAGCCATACCCAAAGCCACGCTGCAAGTCATGCTGGCACAAGTCTCCAACATGTATGTGTTTTACTGAAAATTCTGAGTACTAAGTCAACTGTTTGATTTAGATTCCAAAAAGATAATTGAAGGACATAATTGTCTTTTTTTTTTTTTAACCAATGACCTAGTTTATTCTCCAAAAGAATTTAAAACAATTGTTGCGATGCTTATCTAAGAGAATCATTCCCACACTCATCTTCTAGCATCTAAAACGCCAGCCCTCCTTTTCCTAAAGTAAATTTACATTCACAGAAAGGGTTTGCATAACAGATTTTTTTTCAGCCTGGAATTTGATAAGCTTATCAATTTGAGATAAAAATTCAAACTCCAATTTCACAAACGGGCTAGAAAATTCAATGTACCTTCTGCTATTCTTTTTATACATAAATGATAAGAATTCCTTTGAGTTACATTGTCTGCCTCAGCAACCAGCTTCCTTTTGCAAAGGAGTCTGTCAGTCCTGTGTCCTGATGCCTCTTTGCATAGACTTCAAAATTTATCCAATCCATAGCAGAAGTATTAAGATCTTTCTCTTTTCTTTGTTCTCCCTCGTTTTAAACATGTTTACTTGCTTAAATGGAAAATATCAGTGAATCTATCTAAGCTTAAAAGAAAAGAATAGGTAGGAATAAAACATCTACCATAATTATAATTATTCTATTACTTTCTTCAGTTTCAAGGCTCAAAAATGAATAAGTAAACTCCAGATTTTCTACATTTGTCTCATGTCATCATTTCTTTTTTAAAAAAAGGCCACAAAATCTGATAAGTTACTATTTTGGTTTGTAGTATGATAAAGAAAATAGAACCAAGCAGAGTAAAAAACAAAAAAAGTCAAAGAAACGAGTAAAATCAAGAAAGAACTCAAGAAAAGCAACGAAGTCTAAAATTTCCAAAGAAGATTCACTCTGAAATATTTTTCGTAGTTTCACCTTTAATTATGGCAAAGTTCAGAACAATATGAATTTTTTTTTAAAGCAGCAGTTTGTTTTACTTATTTCTACACTATGACATGTTTTATGACAACGAAGAGAATAAAACAAGGGAAGGGAAAAAATAACTCCTAAAGCGCTAATTTAAAAATTTCAGTTGTAGTTGAAACTTCAGTTATAGTTGCACTTTTCCATTTGAGAATCTCAGTCTATAGAATTCTCACCACTAACTCTTTTGGCTGTTCTTTCAAACTTATATTACTATATCACAAAATAACCCCTTTATTCTGTGATTCCTTGTGGGTTTTTTGTTCTTAATAAAAAATTAATTTAAAAAATTCCTTGATTTTTTTTTTTTTTTTTTTGCTGTTGCTCTTAAGAAGTCTTTTGACTTCTTCCTATGGAAAATGAAGATTTCTTACCCACCAAACAAGCAAACCATTTTTCCTCCTCCCCAACTAGTTATAATGGGTCAATTTTCTAGAATTCATTATTATGGCCATCAATCTGCTCAGCGAAGCCACATAAGGTTCTATGATACCTTTTCCCAGACATTTTCCATTGCTTGGTTTTCTCTGTATCTGTCTTGAATTCATCCACACACTCTCCAGAACTAACCTCCAACCTTCTGAAGGGTTGGGGAGGGGTGAGGGAGCCCAAGCTGAAAAGCCTTTCAAATAATTCTTTGAATGTCAGCGGCACTTTGCACTCCCGGCCTCAGAGGTTTCTGCTTCCTACACATTCCTGTGACTTTCTTGGGTTCTGCAGAGAGAGGCGGCTTTCTTTTGGCTGGCTCTCCACTCAGAGTCTTGGGTTTCAAGCTCATTCACACTACTAAATCAGTTATCACTCATTTGCTTTCCCTGTCTTTGTTAGCATCTTTTGTCTGTTGTCATTTCCTCTGCCATTCTCTTTGTTCTTGTGGGTTTATTCCTTTTTAATCCTTTAATATCCTTTTAGTGCGGTTTAGAGGGGGAACATAAATAAATGCATCTGTTCACTCCACCATGATTAACCGGAAATCTTTGTGCTGATTATTTGTAAAGCATGATTTTCTATGGGTTTGTTTTTTTTTTAAAGCATAATCACATCTATTTCTCTTTTGTCTACTCAAAGTTGTCTGCAGGTAAGTCTGATTAACTAATTGGAACGGATTTTTTTTTCAATGGGGACAACACTCAGTCCTAAGCAAAATTGTAAAGCAGATGAAGTTCATGTTCAATCCTTTTAGCCTCCCCATTCTTTTGCCATTTTCCCCACTTGATGGCACCCTTCTCCAATATCCATTATCTTCATGTTCTCTCCAGGAAACTAGATGGGGGAAGGGGGGCTAACTCCAACACTTATTCACACTAGAATGTAAATGATTGACATAATTATTAAGTACTTCTCAGTATATGAACACAATGAAAACTCCTCAACTGAAATTAAGACAAACTGGAATTTCCAAAGATATATTTTGGAAACTCTCTGGGAGCAGGAATGTGTTGGGAGGAGTGGAGTAGGAAGAAAATGAGTGAGGAGGGACAAAGAAAATGAAATAGGAAGGGGAAACGGAAAAGATAGATTGGTGATAACATCAAATTTCAAGAGATAATTATTTTCCTCCCTACACATGCAAATCTCTAAGCAGCCAGGGTAAAAATATTAAAAATAAAAAAAAACACCAAAGTTCTATGTATTTCAGAAGCTATAACAAGAGATATGATACTGGGAAGATGTAAATGTGAAAATTCTTTTGTGTCTTGTGAACAAAATTATAAAATAAAAAGTGTTCCGAAGTCCTTTTATGCTCCTACCTAGTTAATGTTATTAATAGTAAGTGGCCTGACTTTTCTGGTTAATGACATCAGTAGCCAGAACACTCAGGTTTCAGATCAGAGAAATAAATATTTTTTGGACTATTCCAGCACCAGTACAAGAAAAAAAAAAA
>CM052453.1:14585697-14614669 GCA_028533085.1 Varecia variegata
TGAGATCTGGCCAAATAGCTTCACCTCTTTGTGCCCCCAGTTTCCTGGTCCATAAATGGGGAGAATAATATCTCATTAGATCTTCAAGACAGCCTTGTGACGTAGACAGGAAAATCCCTTGAAAAATATAAAGCACTATGAAAATATTTAAAGGTATTCTCAAATTCAATAAATGTCATTTACTGATTTGGGACGTCCAGAACGTGTCCTTATTTGGATACAGCATCCAAGCCAAATAGCATAAATTATTAAAAATTTTTCATTCATTCATGTAGATCCATTAGCTTTTCCATTTACTTCCAGTTAATTATATCTCTACCAACCCAGTGACCTTTATACAAAAGTCTTTGCTTTCTGAAAATGGCTTCATGTAGCAATTTCTTTATGATGCTTAATGAAGGGCTATGTTGCCTATGAAGGAAGGCCACTGAAATTTCTTATCTAAATTTTCTATGGAATTTATTATTCTCACTCATTGCTAATTTACTAGAAGAAACTAACAACTTCAAGATTCAGAAACCAAATAGATCACAGATAGTGATTCATTAGACAGAATCACTACAAAGTCATTAGCAGCTGGACTTACGGACCTCCACCAGTGGTATTCCCAACACTTCAAATTTGAGGACTCTGTTTAAATGTCCAAATACCTCCTCAACTGAAAAATACATAGTGACAAAAAAACTACAAAATTAGTATGCTTTTGCCTGAATTTGTATTTTCCTAACAGCATCTGTCTACATTTGAGAATTAGCACACAAACCATGATTGCTGAGCGCAGAGAAGGAGGGACTACACCAGTTTTCCACCCGCAGGATGGCAACCACTGTCTAACAGCTGACTCTAGCCATGGTTTTTGTCTCCCAGTAGAAAATGATTAATGTCTCACTTAAACAAAATGGGAGGAAAAAAGAAAAATTCAGAAATTGATGTGGCAAGTTTCTGCCTTGTTGGTTCTCTTTTTAAATCTGGGAATTGATTAGTTTTTAATTCAAATGATCTCCTTCCTGCTAAGGAAAAAAAAAAAGCTTGCAAGTTGTTGAATGTTTTAAAAGTCCTAATTGTAAAGTAAACACATAGTTCTCAACAATGTCAGATTTAACAACTCTTTTTTAATAACAAATATCCTGTAAGGACTCCCTTTGATAGCCTGTGTTGTTTACCTATTGAGTGAAACAAACCATCCCAAACAACTACTTGTTTTTTCTCTTGATTCTGTGGGTCGAGTGGGCAGTTCTTCTGCTTGCCATAGTGTCAGCTGGGGCTCTGGGACCCTTAAGAAGTCACAGCGGCCTCACTCACATACCTGGAGCTCAGCTGGGGCTGCTGAGCTGGGGCCTCCCTTCTCTTCCAGCTCAGCCTCTCCTCCGACTTCTTGGGCTTCTTCTCAGTGATACACGAAAGTGGACCCCAAATCTGGGGTCTGTTTGAAGGGCAGGCTTTGTACAGGAAAGAATTCAAGAGCGAGCCAACGGAGTAAAGCAAAACAAGTTTGTTAAAGTAAGAGAAGAAAGAAAGGAGGCTGCCCCATAGACGAGGCAGTGGCTATCTCTCAGAGCAACCCGGAGTAGCCCCTTGTGAGTTTCTGGGGTCTTAGTTTACACTTTCTATTTAATTTTATGGTAAGTGGAGAGAGGGTTATTCACAAGATTTCTGGGAAAAGGGTGGGGAGTTCCTGGAGTCATGGGTTTCTCCCCTTTTTAAACCGTGCAGGGTGACTTCCTGGAGTTGCCATAGCATTTGTAGACTGTCATGGTGCCGGTGGGACTTTCTTTTAGTAAGCTAACACATCGTAAGCAGGTATAATGAGCAGTGAGGCTAACCTGAGGTCGTTTTTCCTGGCCTTCTGGGTTCTGGCTGGTTTTGGCCAGTTTCTCCTGTCTCTTGATTTATCAGAAAGCGTGGTTCAGGTCTTCTGACTCCTTATTGAGAAGGCTGCCAGTCCCCTATCTCAGCAGCATGGCAGCTAGGGACACAGAAGCAGCGTTCCCAAAAGCAAAGGTGAAAGCTGCAAACCTCCTAAGGCCACGCCCCCAAAGATACACAGCATTATTTTGCTGCATTGTATTCAAGGGACCAGCCCAAATTCAAAGAAAGGGAAAACAGACTCCACCTCTTGATGTTGGAATGTTGAAATTATATTGAAGAAACAAAAACAAAAGCACAAACAAACATGTGGAATGGGAGCTATTGCTGTGGTCACCTTTGGAAACATAATCTCTCACATATCCTGAAATGAAACTCTTAGATAATATAATCTAACTGCATAAAAATGAAGACAGCATCCCAACAATCATTTCTCAAACAGAAAGGAAAATAATTCATAAAATGTGTCTTTCAATATGTAAATGCTCAGCTATGACTACACTGAAAGGTCTATTAAAATTACCAGCTCCTTGCCTTGAGTTAATGATTATGTTTTGATTTAAGAAAAGATAATAAGTCATCCCATAAAAGAGATATCCTGAAATGAACAGAAGTACAGGAGGACACTAAAAAAAACCAAAAAAAATAGTGCTAAGTAATAGTGTATCAGATTTATTTCTATGTAATTAAAAAATAATAAGGACAGAAAGGAAATACAATAGCCTCAAAAATGATCTGGGCCATATCTATAAAGCATAAAATCAAAATAATTCCCTATGTGACTATAGAAAACATATCCATTACTTTAAAATTCTACCACATGTCAAAGCATATATTTAGCCTCCAGTACTTAAAGACTGGAGACCACATCTTTCAATAGCCAGAAAGAATACTGGATGGAGTCTTAGAAAGAAATAAAGAAGCTGTGTGATAGATGTCAGAGATACATCAGAGCAAGAATGAAAAACAATAGGCAACCGTCAGATAAATAATTTTAAGATGTGATTTTCACATCATTAATTTCTTATTGCACTACAAAAAATTAAATATGTAGAATGGCAATAATATGAAATATTTTTAAATAACATTTATTAATAAAATATACTGTGACTTCTGTATTGCAGGTGCTTCTTAATAATATTTGGTTTCTTAGTCTAGTAAGGGGATTATCAAATCTCCTTAATTACACAACATGATTTTGATTTTCTTGCTTTGACGTTAACTGCATGGCTGCACTAAAACCCTTCCTTCCCGCTATGAACCGGGTACACCAGGGCTGGGCTAGGGTGAGAGGAGTGAGCCACTCGCTTTGGGCACAAAATTTAAGGGCTCCTTAACTTTAAACTCAGTAATCAAGATAAGTAATATTTTAATGCCATCTTTTAAAATATCAAATTAATGCCCAAAACCTATGATGAACAAAAAACCAAAACTTCTAATAAAGACAGGATCTACTGAGAAAGTTTTTCAATGACAATATCTTTATGTCATTTCAGCTTCTCTCTTCATAATGACTTTTTCCTAGATGAGGAGCCTTTCTGTGTAGCTTCTTATAAAACTTTTCAGTATTCCTTTGCACTAAAAGTCCGCTGATTTACATTTGTGTTAAAGTACTCCTGCCATATTTGTGATAGGGTATCGTTCACTGCATCTTTTGAACTCTAGCAGGACAGGACAATTTTTCATTGTGCAGAACCAAATCAAGCACACCCGCCCTCCTCCAAAAGTGTCCCATATCAAATCATCGTGTCAACCAAAACCCCTACGTGTTTCCAGACTTTCTGGCCAAGTAGGTACAGCCCGGAGTGAGAACAAATGAAGATGATAACATCAGAAAGTGAGTGACTCAAATAAACATAGGCTATCCGGGTCTTTTGAAAACTGTCTTGGATACACATCTAAGGTTGATTTGAATTTTAATTAAGTCTCACTTAAAGGCTCTCCAGGGTTTTTAAAAATTAAAGAGCTAGAAATTATCTGGCCAACTAAAATATATATATAGAAAAAATTAGCCGGGCATGGTGGCGCATGCCTGTAGTCCCAGCTACTCGGGAGGCTGAGGCAGAAGGATTGCTTTTTGAGGTTGCTGTGAGCGAGGCTGACGCCACGGCACTCACTCTAGCCCGGGCAACAAAGCGAGACTCTGTCTCAAAAAAAAAAAAAAAAAAAAGATATAACACTGCATGTCCTGCTTTAGAAACTAGACAATGACACCAGCTTAAAGCTGAATAACCACAATGCCTATCACAATATTCAATTTAAAGCTCTCAGTGGAAGGGATTTAACATTATATTGTTGCTCATTTCTTTTTTTTTTTTTTTTTTGGTCTCACCACTTAATGCAATTAAAGGTTATTTGGTTTTATTTAATCGTGTTTTTAACGGTTTTGTTCCAAATTTAGGCTTCTGAGTTTGGTGGTATGTGCATCTCAATGTATACTTTCTTTGGCACTAATTCACAATAATAATACATTTTTTTTATTTTCAAAGAGCCAATTTGAAGGGGGCAAAGGTGAGATTTATGAGAAGAAATGTCCAAAACCTTCATACATTAAAAAAAAAAATCCTAGCTGAGCATGGTGGCGCACGCTTATAATCTCAGCTACTCCAGAGGCTGAGGCAGGAGGATCCTTGAGCTCAGGAGTTCAAGACTGCAGTAAGCTATGATGATTCCACTGCACGCCAAACTAGGTGACAGAGCTAGATGCTATCTCTAAAAAAATTAAAAAAATTTAAATCCCTCATGGAATTTTCTGTGGTTACCAATTCTGAAAGCACATATAAATTGTAGGGTTTTGTTGTTTTGTTATGTTTAGGCAATGAGAAAATCTAATAAATATTATATCCTATTAATGGAGAACAATTTAAGATGCATCTGTTTTTCCCTCCACCTTAATGGTGTGCTTAATTAATGCTACTTAAAGGTTCATGTATTTGACCATGTCACTTCTTAATCCCATGTCCCAAATATTTAGTTGGTCATACATTTAACTCAACTAGAAGTTTTAATCACAATAGTCTGACCATTTTTTATTGTGCATAGATATCTTAGGTTACTAATGCTGAAAGTTTTAACTAAAAACATACCTGCGTTCTTGATTATTTGGTTAATTAAGAATTAGGGCTGGCATTCCCAGTGATGTCACCCACAATGTGGTCATATCTGTAAAGCCCTTGGTGGAATCCTTTGGGGACTATAGGATTTTGTGAGTTTTCCAAAACTTGTGCCAGCCACAAAGACGACAGTCCATTTAATTAATAAATAACTTGAATTGTCCATTTTTCTATTGTTCTACAATATCTGACATTAGAATTCAAAGACATTAGAGAGTAAAGCAGAAATTCTACTGACTTATCTCTTGAAATTTCTACTATATGCAGTTTTCAAATGTCCTATAAAAATCTGATCTCTTATCTTACAAAATACTGTAGCAGTAGGAGACATATACCAAATAACCTTTCCAATATTTCTCATCTGTTTTGTAAATAGAATAAGTCTCTAGTGGGGCTTTTTTAACCTAGTTATTGATTTATGGTCTCAAGACTATTTCATTAGGAAGCTTTCCTTCCCCTTTGGCTATCTATTTTTGGTCCAACAATCTAGGCCAAATACAAAGTTTCTTGAATAATTTCTGGAATAAAAACTGTTGAAAAGTCTTCATAAATATACTCTGAGTTTAGAGCATTAAAATTATGTTAAAAGCACACCTAAAATGCAAAGTATGTTATTATGTACACCAATCAAATATATTTTATTTAAAATATAAATATACAGGTCTATAGCCTCCACTCTGCAGTATGGGCACAATTTTGTTCCATCTGAACCATGAAATTTGGTAAGTAACAAATTTGTCCAGCTATGGCCCCAATAAATATACTCTTTTGTTTATCAGTCATCACTGACAAACATTTATTCATTACCTACCATATATAGTTCTTTTCCTCAAAAAGTTTAAGATGTAGGGAAAAAAAAGGATGATATAAAATTATTGCTAGTTGCATATAGTATGATTATTAGTATAGAAATTCTAAAAAGAAAAAGCAGAAAAGCTTTTTCAAAGTATTTTCTAAGTTCAGCATATGACCTCTTTAATTCCTACAGGAATGCAAGATAACATATTAAAAATATGTAATAATAAGAGGCATCACCCACAAAAGCAACAAAGTCGTACTTGTGAACAAAAGCCCATTGCCTGTAAAACTAAGGCAGCCCCAGAGCCTGTCATTTGCATGGGCTCCTTCTAAGATTCAGAATTTTTAATTTGTATTTGTAATTTTGCATTCTTTTTCTTTTAAAAAATCTCTAAAATTGCATCAACTGTAGGCCCCACAAAACCTGATCTGCCCCCTTGGGGAGTAAACAATATGTGATTTGCACGAAATGAGTAAGATACTTGGCCCAGCTATTTCAAAATGCTATAACTAGAGAGATATACCAGGTTCCTGGATGACAAAATTTGCTACTATGAAAATGTCAAGTCTCTTGGAGTTAAATTGAGCATTTCACACAAGCACAATAAATATTCCAATAGTATTTAGAAAACTTAATAAAATTTTGGAAAATCTGGGAAACATCTGGAAAAAAATAAGAGTCACTAAGAAATTTTTGAATAGATGATTAATTAAATGTGAAGTGCTAGGTTGGGGAGAAAATGGCTGTTTTTCTAGATACAAAACATGTTATAAACCTTCAGTTATTTAAATAATGTGGTACTGGTGAGGAATAGATATGCTGACCAAAACAGACCAGGACATGTATAAAATTAATAATGGATAAAAGAGGCAAATTTAAGACAGTAGGAGAGGGAGGAGGTGTTAAGAAAATGGTAACGGTACAACTGGTTAGATAATTGGGAGTGAAAATCCATTTAGATCTTAATCTCACATCATTCATTCAAACTACATAAAGTAATGAAATATTTTTAAAGATCAAATTATAGAAAAGTTACAAGAAAACAAATATTCATACTTATCAAATTCTACAGAGAAATATTTTTAAGGCTTAGTAACAATGAAATGATTTAAAAATAAAATATTAACAGAACCGGCAATTGAAAAATTAAAAATATTTACATGCCAGGAAAATCCATTACTCAAATTAAAGATAAGCAGTATGTGGGGATGAAGTGCTTTCTGCAAGTGTACAAGGTTAATATTGGCCTTACACAAAGAGCCCATACAAATCGATAGAAAAAAGCACCAACACATTTGAGAGATTAATATGCAAAAAAGCATGTACAGTCTGGCAGTTACTAAATATATAAACTAAACACGTAACTTGAAAAAAGTGAAAAGAACAAAAACAGCAATGAATTAGGGAATACAGGAAGAAATAATAAATATAAAAGGAATAATAATAAAAAAAACACCCTAGGAGATTTATGCAGTGGATACTACAGCCCCTCACTCAGGCCTCCTTCAAGTCCAAGGCTGTTGCTAGGAGTATTTACTGGCTGCCCATGACTCACAGCTGAATCCACCCTCTGGAATTGTCCTTGGTCAAAGGAAGTTGCCTCTCATAAGTTTCTGCCCCTTCGTCAAGGGCAGCCCACATCCAGTGCCTGGCTGATGCGGGGACTCAGACAGTCAGGCCTTGTGCTTTGATCTGGTGCATCTCTGCAGGGCTATTTCAGCCTCAGTGCTCCTTAGCTCGGTGCCTGGAATCAGCCGCATCCCAGTTCAGCTTCTCCCTCTGCCCAAGACTGTTGCTTCCCTTGCTCCCTCAAGGGCGTTGTTTCTGAGAGCATGCCTCCATAGACTCCTCGTGCAAATCTCAGAGCCTCAGTTCCCAAGGACATCTGACCTGCAGCAGCTGGTGCTAGAAATGGTCCAAGGAAGTGGCTTTGAAATGAGATTGTGGTGCTGGGCCACTCACTGGCCAGCAGGCATTGAGGGCCTGTCACTGGTGGTGGATGGAACATAGGTAGCCTCTGGCGTGAGGAAGCAGCACAGTTATTAGAACATTCCCAGTGTGAACTGGGGTTGGATACTGGTGAAAGAGGATGTACTGGCAGGTGCGGTATCTCTGGAGCTTGAGAGAAGGTGGTAATTACAGGGATTATGGAATTGGCTGTTGCTGAGGACAACAAATGCCCTACAGAAAGACAATGAAAGGCTGAGGTTCATGAATTACCAACTAAGGGTAAGCAGGAAAGTGAGACAGCCTCTTTGGCACCATATAAAGAGATTCTCATCTCCCAGGAGTGGACACCAGAAAAGGCCAAAGATCAAGGCCAGGCCTCAATGATAAGAGTAACAGAGATTCAGAAGAGGTTAAATGCTCAGCTAGGCCAGGCTGCTGCCCAAGGGCTGGGCCCATTGGGAAGAAGTTGGCCTCAATGCATGGGATGAGGACATCTTGAATTCCCACATTCTCCCCACACTCTGGGCTTGTAGAAGTGGCCCACCTCACCCTGTCAAAGGCCAGCACTCCCTCCTTGCCTGAAGGTGATGCAGAGTCTCCTGCCTTGCAAGACCACAGGCATTCCCCTGAGACACGCCCCTCCCTCCCCTTCCAGCCATCAGAGAAGAAGTAGGGTTCAGTCATAGCATGATCCAGCCTGCTGAGGGAGAGAAGAGATTATACCCCCAAAAGGAGCCACAGCACCAAGCGAACATGTACTGGCAGAAGCCAAGAGAGGATGTTTGGGACTGATGCTGAGTATGTATAATAAACCTTCCCCCAGCCCTTTCCCCAGAGGGACCTATAGCCATTTACTTGGGTACACTGGAGAAAAAGGAATTCCCAGACATTTTAAGGACTGTTAGACACAGGGTTTGAATTAACATTGACACCCAAGGACCCAAAGTGTCATTATTCCCCCCTCCATTAGAGTGGACACTTTCATAAGCCAGGTAATAAATGGAGTCCTCGCCTCAGGGATCGCCTAGCAGCGCTCAATACATAAATGCGTATTTGGAGTGGACACAGCATGGTAGCCGGCAGAAAGACCCACATTGGTTCTTTGGCATGTGGGGCTTGAGCTATCCTTGCAGGAAAGACTGAATGGAGGCTCTAAAAGTACCTCGTCCTGCTCCAGCTTAGCTAGTAAATAAAAAACAATATCACATTGCAAGGAGGATAGCAGAGTTTACTACACCTTTGAAGATCCAAAGGCCACAGTGGAGGTCCTCATCGTATCTTCAGCTAGCCTGACCTTCACAAAAACCAGACGGGTACTGGAGGATGACAGTGGACTACCACAATTTCCATCAATTAGTGGGCCCAGTCGTACCTGCAGTTGACACGGTCTCAGGTATACGGTATGTGTTTTGAGAACCTTGAGTTTTGAGTTGTACTGGTCAAGTATTTTGTGGAATGACCCTCTACTGAAATTTGTCTGATACTTTCATTGTGAATAGCCTGGGATTGTGGATTTTCAGAAGGAAGATCACAGAGGTGAAGTGCTGCATCATGTCAAGGTCGCACACTGTCAATGTCACTTATCACTGTGGCTGTTGACCTTGATCATCTGAATGAGGTAGTGTTTGTCAGGTTTCTCCACGTGAAGTTCCTCTTTCCACACTGAACTCTTGGGAAAGAAGTCACTATGAACAGCGCACACTTAAGGAGTGGGGAGTTATGCTCCTCTTCCTTGAGAGCCCGACTTTCTTCTTAATTAAATAGCCTTAAATCTGTTTCTGGGCTCTCAATTGTTTCCATTGGCCTATTTATCTATCCTTGCACCAATATCACGCTGTCTTATGTGATGAAGGGGAACAGATCTCCTCAATATAATTTGTTTTTTAAAACATTTTTAATTGTGGTAAAAATATATAATACATAACATAAAATTTACCATCTTAGCCATTTTTAAGTGTGTAGTTCAGTAGTGTTAGTACAATCACTTTGTTGTACAACCAATCTCCAGAGCTCTTTTGATATTATAAAACTAAAACTCTATACTCATTTAACAATAATTCTCCATTCCCCTCCCCCAGTCCCTGGCAACCATCATTCTACTTTCTGTCTCTATGAATTTGACCACTCTACGTACCTGATATAAGTAGAATCACACAATATTTGTCTTTTTGTGACTGACATATGTCACATAGCATGATGTCCTCAAGATTCATCCACATTGTAGTGTGTGTATTTCCCTCCTTTTTAAGGCTGAATAACATTCCATTGTATCACATTTTGTTTATCCATTCATCATGTACCAAGTGTCAATGGGCACTTGGGTTGCTTCTACCTTTTGGGTATTGTGAATAATGCTGCTATGAACATGAGCATACAAATATCTCCTCAAGACTCTGCTTTCAGTTCCTTTGAGCATGAGCTGAGAAATGGAATTGCTGGATCATAGGATAATTCTGTTTTTAATTTTTTGGTGAACTGCCATGCTGTTTTCCATAGTGGCTCTACCATTTTTTGCTCCCACCAACAGTGCACAAGGGTTCCAATTTTTCCATATCTTCATCAACATTTATTATTTTGTTTTTGTTTTGTTTTGTTTGCATAGTAACCATCCTAATGTATGTGAGGTGGTATCTCATTGTAGGGTGTTTTTTTGTTTTTTTATTCGTTTGGTTTTTTTTGTTTTTGTTTGTGTTTGTGTTTTTTTTTTGAGACAGAGTCTCACTCTGTAGCCCCAGGTAGGGTGCAGTGTTGTCATAATAGGTCACTGCAACCTCCAACCCCTGGGCTCAAGCAATCCTCCTGCCTCAACCTCCTGAGTAGCTGAGACTACGGGTGCACGCCACAACACCCAGCTAATTTTTCTTTTTTGTAGAGATGGGGGTCTTGCTCTTGCTCAGGCTGGTCTGAACTCCTGAGCTCAGGCAATCCTCTCACCTCAGCCTCTAGGATTATAGGCGTGAGCCTCCACGCCTGGCCCTCATTGTAGTTTTGATTTGCCTTTCCCTAGCACTAATGATGTTGAGCACTTGTTCATGTGCATGCTGACCATTTGTATATCTTCTTTAGAGAAAGGTCAGTTCAAGTCCTTTGCCCATTTTTGAATTGGGTTGATTAGTTTTTTTTGTTGTTGAGTTGCAGAAGCTCCTTCTATATTCTAGATATTAAATCTTTATGAGATATATGATTTTTAAATATTTTCTCCCATTCTGTGAATTACCTTTTCACTTTGTTGATAGTATCCTCTGATGCACAGAAGTTTTAAATTTTGAAGTAGTCCAATTTATTTATTTTTCTCTTTTTGCATATGCTTTTCGTGTTACATCCAAGAAATCATTGTCAAATCCCAATACCATAACTTTTTCCCTGTTTACTATTAGTTTTTCAGTTTTAGATCTTACATTCAGGCCTTTTTGAGATACTTTTTGTATAGGGTATAAAATAATGGTCCAAATTCATTCTTTTGCATGTGGATTTCCAGTTTTCCCAAATCATTTGTTGAAAAGGATGCCCTTTCTCTATTGGATGGTCTCAGCACCCTTGCTGAAAGTCATTTTATTATATATTTGAGGGTTTATTTCTGGGCCCTCTATTCTCCGTCAATATAATTTGTGATGGTTAATTTTATTGACTTCACTGAACCACAGGGTGCCCAGATATTGGCTAAAAACTTTCTAGGTGTGTCTGTGAAGGTGCTCCTGAAAGAAAGCAACATTTGAATTGGTAGACTGATTTAAGGTTTCCCTCACCAATGTAGGTGGGCCTCATCAATTCAGTTCAGATTCAGACTGGAACTAAACCATTGGCTTTCCTGGGTAGCTTGCCACCTGCAGATCATGGACTTCTCAGCCTTCATAATCACATAAGCAAATTCCTTATAGTAAATATATATTGTTCCTGTTTCCCTGGAGAACCCAGACTAACACATAATTTTAAGAGAGAAAAGCAGTATTCAAAATTGTATACAGAGTATGAGTTCAGGTATTATTTTTATGTTAGAAAAAATGTTAACAAATAATAGTAATATATACTTATTACAGATAATTTGGAAAGAAAAGTATAAAAAAGAAAAAAAATCAGATGATCTCATTTTGATGTATTTCACTCACTATCTCTAGAAAAAGTTTAAAAAAAAAAAAAAAGCCAGTCATAGTGGTGCCTGCCTGTAGTCCCAGTTACTGGGGAAGCTGAGGCAAGAGGATCGATCGCTTGAGCCCAGGAATTTAAGGTTGCAGTGAGCTATGATGATGCCACTGCACTCTAGCCCAGAGACAGCGTGAGAAACTGTCTCCAAAAGAAAAAAAAAGAAATACTTATAGATCACCTATATAAGTAATTCAGTCTCATTACAAAATTGAGATCACACTTTTTGAGCAGTTTTGTATCCAGCTTTTTGTACCTAATGCTACATTTTAACATTATCCAAAGGCATTGTTTCTGAAGAACATTATATAAATGTCTCTATAAATGTTTTTAGATGTTCTTCCAATGTCTAAAAAATATACCATAATTTATTTCACTGTTTCCATTAGTGTTTGATATTTAATCTTGTTTAAACTTTCTCACTATTGTAAATAATGTTGCAATACATGTTGTAAACTTTTACAGATATTTATTATATAACCTTAGCCATATACTACTTTAATAATAACAATGAAGAATTTTGTTTGAAAAAAGAGAGCAAAACTTTGCACTAGATTCTTATACACTGACCTTTCTTGAATGCCTTTCCCTCAGTGGTATTTCTGGACTTTCCAGAACTTTAAACATAGCTTTTTTTTCATACAGCTCTGGATTTCCCTTCATATTTATTTATAGTTTCAAAATGACAGGAAACTATTTGTTTTCCTCCAAAAGAGGACTCTAGATTAAAATTCTTAAGATTTTAGGATATATTATTTGGGAAACTATTGAGTTCCCTTACACTACCTTTTAATATCAAATTTCATCTTGGTTTTAAAATTTAATCTTTATTTAAAAAAATTAAAATTGAATTCATTTAAATGCCATAATCATTTCTAAAAGGTTGTTTTAGTTTTATATTTTTTGATGGGTAGGGGTAGGAGCACTTTCTATTTGCTTATAGACAAAAATAAACACTTCAAATAAATAGCAAATTTTTCATATTTTCTGCCTCAATAGCACAAATTTATTTTTACCAAGTTTATCATAGATGGTTAGGTCATAAGTAAGTAGGCATGGAAAACTGATTTCTAATTTCAATTATTTCTTCTAATCTTCAACTGTAAGTACTCCTCTGATAGGGTGTTATGAATTGAATGCTTATGTCCCTCCAAAATTCGTATGTTAAAGCCCTACTCCCCAATGTGATGGAATTTGGGGATGGGGCCTTGGGAGGTAATTAGGGTTACATGAGGTCATGAGCATGAGGCCCTCATAATGGGATTAGTGCCTTTACAATAAGAAATACCAGAGAACTAGACATCTCTACTCCAGGTGCATGCACAAAGAAGAGGTCATGCAAGCGTACAGCAAGATAGCAGCCTCTTACAAGTCAAGAGGAGAGTCAACAGAATGCAACCTATCTTGCTGGCACCTTGATCTTGGACTTCCCAGCCTCCAGAATTGTGAGAATGAAATGTCTGTTGTTTAAGCCACACAGTCTATGGTGTTTTGTTATGGCAGCCTGAGCAGACTAAGACATAGAGTTTAGTAGTAAATTTATTTTTCAGTCCTGACAACTTAAAATTCACATTTTAACCTAATATTCCATATGTTTGTAGTTTGAAAGTTATATTTTGGTGACTGGTAAAAGGACATGAGGGGGGCTTCTGGTATGTTCATATTGTTTTATTCATTGATGTAGGTGCTGGTTACAAAGGTATATTAACTTTGTAAAAATGTGTGTGATTATATTCTTAATGATTTGTGTACATTTCTATGTGAATTTATGCTTAATAAAGTTTCCTTTTAAATTATATTTCAATCAATAAAAATTTTAATAATTTTTATTAAAAATTTAAGCTATAAAAATACTGAAACTAGACACTTATCTCTCACCATATACAAAAATCAAATCAAAATGAATTAAAGCCTTGAATCTAAGACCTGAAACTATGAACTACTAGAAGAAAACTTTGGTCTGGACAAAGATTTCTTGTATAAGACCTCAAAAGTACAGACAACCAAAGCAAAATAGACAATTGGGATTATATCAAGCTAAAAAGTTTCTGTACAGCAAAGGAAACAATCAACAAAGTGAATAGACAACCCACAGAATGGGAGAAAATATTTTCAAACTCTTTACCTGATAAAGGATTAATAATCAGAACACATAAGGGGTTCAAACAACTCAATAGCAAAAAAAAAAATCTTTTAAATTTTAAAATGGGAAAAAGATCCGAACAGACATTTCTCAAAAGAAGACAAACAAATATCCAGCCGGCATATGAAAAAATGTTCAACATCACTAATCACCAGAGAAATGCAAAACAAAACCACAATGCAATATCATCTCAGCCCCCATTAAAATACCTTATATGAAAGAGACTGGCAATAACAGATGTAGGTCAGGATGTGGAGAAAGAGGAACCTTCATACACTGTTGTTAATACAACCACTATGGAAAAAAAGACTAAAAATAGAACTTCCATATGCTCCAGCAAATCCACTACTGGGTATATAATCCAATAGAAAGGAAATCAATATATCAAAGAGATATCTGCACTCCTATGTTTATTGTAGCACTATTGACAATAGCCAAAATGTGGAATCAGCCTGTGCCCATCAATGGATGAATGGATAAAGAAAATGTGGCATACATATACACAGAATATTATTCAGCCATAAAAATGAATGAAATCCTGTCATTTACAGCAACATGGATGGAAATGGAGGCCATTATGTTAAGTGAAATAAGCCAAGTACAGAAAGACAAATATCACGTGTTCATATCATATGTGGGAGCTAAAAAAAGTGGATCTCATGAAAATATGGAGTAGATGGGTGGTTACTAGAGGCCAGGGGCTGGGAAGAAGAGGGAACGAGAGAGGAAGGAAAAACAAAAAGAACAGAAATGTATTTATTACCACTGATCTGTACACTTAACATGATAAAGATGGAAAATTATATATGTATGCTTCACCTCAATAAAAAAAGTTAAAAATAAATAAATAAGATTTAATCATTTAGATTGATTTACAGGTATAGTTTATTCTCACCTTATTCCTGTAAATTCAACATTTATTTCCAATGCATAAAATCATAAAATACACTGACACTATCAAAAGAGATCAACCTGAAGCACTTTAGATGAAATAGTGCAGTTGACAAAATTAACATTCTTAATTACTCAAAATGTTTCAAGTTCTTAAACTATTTTCCAGTTAAATGTATTATAGCTTATTCTACCACCAATTTATCCCTGTTCTGTCGCTTGTAGCTATAAGTTGAAGAACATTCTAGGCCTTGTGTCCACAGAAATTCAGTGCCTGCAAGCAGTGAGCACTCAAAAAATGTTAGCCTTTATTAATATGTTGACCTAAGGAAACATATTTTTAAAAAAGAGTATAAAACTATATATTTGGAGGAATAAGACACATCAGTTCTTATACTTTTCTTCAAAACTGTCTTTCAAATTTCTGCAATCTATACCCAAGAGAATAATTATTACGATGAAACTATGGTTACTTCTCAAAGGCAGTGCATAGAGAATCGAGTCTAATACAAGGTAACTATTTTGGGAAGGCTTTGCATTTTGTGAAATAAAAGGTAATAGATTTATAGAATGTTGAAGCAAAAATATGGTAGCAGCTTCACTTTTAATCTTTCTCACAGTTTTTTTTTTTTAAGTTTTAACAATCACACTGTTGTAAAATAGGTTTTCTGCATTGATGGGAAAATTTGTAGCAGCACAAATTCCATTCTCTACAAAATTATAGCACTTTAGTAAAAACCAGTAAAATATTACATATAAAAACTCTTACAAGAGTGTCCACGCAAAGGATTTATTATGGCAAAAATTAATCCTGAATTTATTAACACCAGGAACAATTCATGTTAAGTCGTAGACTGGGTATGTGTTTACACAGACGGGGAACAGACAAAAGAGGGGCTGACGCTTCAACGAAATGAGAATTTTAAAGCAGTTTGCAGCTTGAACTTGACACTCTTAAAATACTTGCATTTAGCGGCCCTGTGGGATTTCAGGGGTTCAAAGCAGAAGCCCGGCCGGGGGCGCGCCCTCGCGCGCACGAGCCTCCGGGGACGCCCCGAGCTGGGGCGGCGGGCGCGCGCGGCTAGCGGGCACGCGCAGCGTCTGCGCGCCCCCGGCGCTTGTCGCCCCGCCCGCTCGGCAGGCGCGGGAGCCTGGCGAGGCCGAGCCCTGTGCGCCTGTCCCGGGGCACGGCGGGCAGCCCTCACCCGACTCCGGGAGAGGAAGGCGGCTGGAGAAGGGACCCCCCCCCCCCGCCCCAGCACGGCCGGAGGCCGAAGAGCCACCCGCCGGCGAGCCGCGCGACGTGAAAGTCGCCGGTTTCTCTGCTCCGGTCCTGGGACAGTCCACCCCAGGTTAGCCCAGAGGCCTTAACTCTGCGATTTATGCAAAACTACCGGACAGCAGCTCATAAAACGAGGTTGCGTCCCTGGGTGGGCTCGAACCACCAACCTTTCGGTTAACAGCCGAACGCGCTAACCGATTGCGCCACAGAGACTCCGATGCCACAAGCTCTTTCAGCCATAGCCTTTATGAGGAACAATAAAGGCAGTGCGTAGCTCTTATTTTACTTTCAACTTCCCGATTCATATTACTGGAATCAAAATTTTTCGCTTAACATTTCCAACCCTCTTCATTCTATTTTACAGCTTTTAAAAATATTGGAAAATGACAACAAGATCGTGCACGACTATAGATTGCAACGTGTATTAAAATACTGCTGCACTTCCCCCCCCCCCCGCCCCCGCACCCCCAACCCCAATTTGGAACGTTTCGTCTCAGAAAAATAACTGATTAGTTTCCTCTTACAAGGAAATAAAAAATTTCATCTTGTGAGTTGAGAAACTTTCTTTTTGTTTCGAAGTAATTTTCCAGTGCTTTGCTCCCTAATCTTCATGATATACTTGTGCAGCATTTCCAAGGTCATCTGAATTGTTATTTAGTCTTTATTTTTTCAGGTGTTATTAAATGCGCATATGCAATCCCTATTTGTTTGCCTTGTTACTAACCTACAGTACAATTATTTCACACTAATATTTTGTTACTGGAAACAAACATCAGGAAAAAGCCACGGTAACATTTTTTAGTCCCAGTGCGTTGTAGTTTATTGCTGAATGTGTCCTTGATTCTCCCTGGAATTAGCCTATATACCCATGTTTAAGCCATGCCCCTTAAAACGCACACCTTACAGGATGATTATAACGCAATTTGAGGAAAGAGAAGTTAAAGAAGAAAAAAGTATGCCTTAAGCTAACTCCTGAAAACTTTTGCACAGAAACGCTGCTGGCAAACAAGTTACATCGCTGTAAAAGCTCTGCAGGAAAAGCGTCCCCTTTGTGTGTTTCCTGATGCCTCCTAAGGTATTCTTCAAACTCCAAACGACCTCTTCTCTCCTCAAAGAATTGCAAGTTTCCACTTGTGAACTTGATATTGAAGTTTTTAACAGTCACTAAATGGCTCTGTCCAGAATGCCTCGAAAAAGAATCCGCATCAGGATTTATAGACGTTGTGTGCGACGTGCCTTAGCCCAGTCGACGTTGTGAGTTCCTGTTGCGTGATAAGACAACTCAAATTGGCTTTGGGACCAATTAGCAGCCGAGTTCCTTGCAAGCGTTGAGATGTTAAACAGCTGTGAATTCACGCCAAGCTGCACCAGTCCGCTTTCAACAAACTTCTAGAAGGGCACTTCAAAATTCCGAATTTGAAAAAAACAACCTAGGAAACGCTTAGACAGAGCATATAATGATGCTACCTTCATACTTTATATTTTAGGTACCTGTTCATGTGAGCTAAAACTATCAGGCATTGGCTTTTCTTCTCCAAATACCAAAATAAGTGTCCTTTTTGCTATTGTTCTTGTGAGTCTCCAGTTATAACGGACTGAACTGCTGTACCTCACCACCCTTCGTTCAATATTTGCTCTCCTGCTTAAAATACTACGAACAGTTCTAGTCAAGGAAATATCTTTAGGTCCGATCTCTTTTCCTCACTTCAGTCTTCATAATAACATTTTAACTTCTTAGAAGAGAGATGATGAGAAACAGCCGATGAGAAAAACTAATTCAGAAAGGAGTATTAACTCATTGTACACTAAAAATTTGTCTGAGGACCACTGTTGTAAAACTCAGTCTTCAAGGCTGGTTCTGTAGTGTTTTTTTGTTTTGGGTTTTTTTTTTTTTAACATAAATAACTGGCTATTTCCATAGTTAATTAGCTTTGCCTTTTTTTCCCTCTCCACTCAAAAATACTTCAAAAGAACATAAAAATATTAAAAATATTAAATGGAATCTGAACATTTTACTCCAATGATGTATCTCAAATATAGCTTTTATGCAAAATGCCCACTTATTATACAAAAATAAGAGAACAGTATGTATTGTCATCTAAATCTTTGTAATTATCTCATCTTAGATCTTAATATTTATGATTGGTTTTTAAAGCCAGATTAAGCCCACAGAATTAATTTTAGAAACATATGTTATCCTTCCTTAAATTTTAAGATAACCCAAGACAAATGATTCCAATAGCTTCATTAGTACTTAGGTCTTTATAATTGCTAAAAGTGAAATGGACTGGGCATTTTTCCCCTTTTTTGTGTGTCATACACCAATTGAACTGCAGATTTACTTTTCCCAAGAATATGCCCTAACAGTGCGACTGACCTGTGCAGATTAATGGGCCTACATATTTTATTTTCTTCTTATAGAGGAAAAGAGAGAAATAGAAAAAAGAAGGAACACCTTTGCAAATAACCACTGTGATTTATAGACCTTCCAGATATCGTGAATCCAATGCTTGTGGATAACATGCCTCTGGCTTCATCCCAACAGCATAGGCGACTCACAGGATTTCCAGTAACACGATTGTGCATGACTTGAATTCTTTTCAGTTACTGTGTTTCAGAAGTATGGTGACTGAATTGTTAGCAATGAAAAGTCCAGTTAGAATTTTTCAAAAAATCCGGTGAGTTACAGAAGTCATCTCCATAAATGGAAGATTGTGACACCAGGAAACAAGTTAAAAGAGAATGCTAAGCCAGATGTCACTAAGAGCAAGAGAAGAACTAGGAGACAATTCTCAAAGCAAGTTTAAGTCACATTTTACAACTCATTTACAGTAAAGGTGAGTTGAACCCTGCCAACCAATCTCATGCTTAAAGCATGTTTCCTACTCACCAAAAATGTCCTTCTCATACAAAACTGCTGACTAAGTTTAGCAAGCCAATAGCCACATGATGGAAACCAGTTTTCATAGAGAATACTGCTTCTACGGTTGACCTTTAGATTGGATCTACTATTCCATTCAATACTTTTAATATTTATATGTTCTTTTGAAGTAGTTTCAAGTGCAGAGAAAAAAAAGGCAAAGCTAATTAACTATGGATCTAGCCAGTTATTTTATTTAAAATGTTAAAAAAAAAAAAACACTACAGAACCAGCCTTGAAGACTGAGAAACAAAAAAATTGAGAAAGATATAATTAGCATATTTCTTTTTTCATCATTTTTAAAAGTTGTGTCACTAGGAAAATTTCATGAAAGTAGATAATTATCTCCATTGTATTTTTAATTAAACAGACATAATTTAAGAGAAAAGGTAAAGGGAGACAAAAATAATATACTAATGTTCTGCCTAGTGGGTTCAGACAAAAATTATTTAAAATACAGTTTTTTCTTTTTTTCTCTCTAATCCCGTGAGGTATTATAAAATATAGTTTTTTCTTTGTGAACTTCTCTTTTGTATGTGGAAATAATTTCAAACCATTTTTATGGGTTTACCAAATAATGCAAAGCAAAATTTTAACCAGTGCTTGTCTCACTGGTAGAAAGGTATTATTCAGAAATAGCACCAGTGATTTCAACTGTGTCCAGAGCAAAGGAATCTAGAATCAAGCTGGAAATGGGGGGCGGGTAACTTTCTTCAGTACTCTGGGGAAACCTCTCCTGGAAGACCGTGTGGTCATCTCAGCAACTTTGGTAAGTTCTGTCTCACAGGACATCCCTTGACCACGCCACTATCAGTACGGGAGCCATGGCCTTTTACTTTCCATGATGTCTTCACAGAAGCCATTGGAGGCAACGGTTCTTGGCTGTCCCATCGACACAGTGAAGGTGCTGACACATTGGCACACCTGCCCACCTTTCTGAACTCACCTGTTAAAAATTAACATTTAGGCCGGGCGCGGTGGCTCGCGCCTGTAATCCTAGCACTTGGGAGGCCGAGGCGGGTGGATCGCTCAAGGTCAGGAGTTCGAGACCAGCCTGAGCAAGAGTGAGACCCCGTCTCTACTAAAAATAGAAAGAAATTATCTGGCCAGCTAAAAATATATATATAGAAAAAATTAGCCGGGCATGGTGGCGCATGCCTGTAGTCCCAGCTACTCGGGAGGCTGAGGCAGGAGGATCGCTTGAGCCCAGGAGTTTGAGGTTGCTGTGAGCTAGGCTGACGCCACGGCACTCACTCTAGCCCGGGCAACAAAGCAAGACTCTGTCTCAAAAAAAAAAAAAAAAAAAAAAAAAATTAACATTTAAAAAAGTCAGAACAGATGCTCCTCTTTTCATTTGCTTCAAAAGAATAGAGAAAGTAAGCAGATTCGGAAGAGAGACTCAATTCCTCAGCTGTGAACTGCCTGAGCCGGGGTCTGGGGGTGTCCAAACTGTCAGCTGAGGAACCCAGACACAGGGGAGGACACCGGTGTGGAATGAGTTCAGCAAGGTGGCACATGGAAGAGTAAGAACACTAAATATTTCCTGATTTGGAGTCAGTGTTCCTCTATTTCCTCCTCAATAAAATTAATAATATTTGCCTTGCCTAATTCATAGGCCTGTTGGAAAATCACACATAAAACATAATTTTTCACTTCTAAAATGTCAGACAAATATGCCATTTAAATTTTTAAAGATTAATAGTTATGTTTAAAAGAAATGAAAGAGAAAAACAGTATCCTAATTCAATCAGGGGGTACAATTTCAACTAAAGCAGAGACTCTAAGACTCTGGTCATTAAGGCCAAGATGATTTATTCAGGGAAAGCACCAGGCCCTGTCACATACTTCCCAGTGGCCTCCACGTGTCCCAGTGAGGGCACAGAGGGCATGATATAAAAGAGAAACTATTGTCCTCCATTTGCACAGTTCCAGTAAAATTTCAGGTGGGGGCTACAGACCAATGCCCCAGGAATAGCTTTCTGCTTATAGCCATTTCCCACAGAATGGATAGGAAACCTTGAGTTAAAGGCAACTAAATCAGAAAGAAAATTGGACCTAGTAAAAAGCTGGCACTCAGTGAACCATTCATTCAATAAATAGTTAGCTGTTGCATCATTACAATCTGGAAGCCATATAAACGTTATTTTTGGGAATTTATACATACAGGTGTAATCTAGATTTTAAACAAGCTTGATATAAATCCATATTTGAAAAAAATAGCTTTTGTAGTATTATAAAATGATTCATCTTAGAATATTGTAAATAGCAAGTGCTCTTGTATAGTTAAAGTATGATCCTGCCAAAGGGATGATTTTTGAATGGGAGATAACAGGAATCAAGCCCTTGCCCAGCGCCTGGAGTTTATGGACTGCAGTAAAAGTTGGTTTCTTTTTCCTGCGGCCCTTTCAGGACATGAGCGCCCTTCTAGCACCCCAAGTTAAAACCCTGGCATCAACTCAGCTTCCCTTTCTTTTATTTCTTACCCGTGGTCGGTCACATAGATTCTACCTTTGCAATGTCTCTCAGCTGTGACTTTGTCCCCTCCATTCCCACCACTCAATATTAATCCAATACATTCCATGTAGCTAGTTCCCTACCACAACCTAAACTCCAATAAACGTGTACCCAAAATAATATAGCATTACATATAGCACATTTAATGAGCATTTACTGTCAGATCCTGTGCTAAATAAATACTACACATGCTTCACATTTACCTGTCATCTACTCTGTAATTGGGGACACTATTGTTATGCCTGTTCTATGGATAAGGAAACGAAGGCTTACTATGGTTTAAAATTTAACTTTAAATCTATTTAAACTTCAAATAACTTGCGCAAAGTACCACCTGCTGTTCCTTGCTCTGTCTTTTGTGCATGACCGTCCCTTGTCTAGCTCGCCTGCTAAAGTCTCGTTCCTCCTTCAGCCTCGTGCAGTGGCCTCGTCCTCTGTGGAACCTTTCCTGCAGCCTCCAACTAGCTGTAATCTTTCCTTCTTGTAAACCTTCTTGCACTTTTTACTTCTCCAAACCTCACATCATATTATGATGATTTCTGTGCTTTTTCAATTCCCTCTTCTAATTTGTATACTCCTTGAGGTGAGAAATGTCCATCTTTACACCTCCTGTAGCGCTTGACTCAGTCATGCTAAATACATGTGTTGGGTAACTGAAAATAATAAAGAAAATAAAAGAACCGTATTAAATGTTTGCTGTAGAAAACCAGTGCAGCTTACAGGTTCCTAATAAGAAGGAGACCAAAAAATGAGTGCAGATTACCAAGGGAGACTTGAGGAATTCCAAGTTGGTCAAAGAAGAAACTAATAAGAATCCAAACAGTTGTTTCTAGAAAAATTTTTTTTGAAGTTTTTAAAGTTTAAAGTACTGCTATTCCTGAAGGTGATTCTGACGTCATTAAGACTACAGTGCTTTTCTAGATTTATTCATTTAACAAACACTCCCTACAACACTTTGTGTTGGGCACTGTTGCAAGTCCTTTGCAAATAATTGCTCATTCAAATTTTATAACAACGTTGTGAGGTAGGTTTCAGTATTATCATCCTTCTTTTACAAGTAAGGAAACTTAGGAGTTAAGTAACTGAACCAAGATCACACAGCTAGTGACAGGGCAAGGAGTCAAACCCAGGCATCTTCCTCAAGACTATTCTCTCTCTCTCTCTTTTTTTTAAATTACAGAGTAGCATTCATGTACTGTATAGTTAAACATTTTTTTAAGAATTTGGAAACTTAAAAAATCTTCCATTATTTTAAAATGTTTTTATTTTGACATATGTTCAGACTTAAAAGTTGTAAGAATAGGGTTGGGTGTGGTGGCTCATGCCTGTAATCCCAGCACTTTGGGAGGCAGGAGGCTCACTTGAGCCCAGGAGTTCTAGATCAGCCTGGACAAAATAGGGAGACCTCGTCTCTACAAAAGAAAAATTAGCCAGGTGTGGTGGTGCCTGTAGTCTTAGCTACTTGGGAGGCTGAGGCAGGAGGATCCCTTGAGCCCAGGCATTGGAGGTTGCAGTGAGCTATGATGATACCACTGCACTCTAGCCTGTGAGACAGAGCGAGACCCTGTTTCAAAAAAAGGGGGGTTGTAAGAATACTACAAAGAATTCAACCAAATTCCCCAAATGTTAATATCTTACTTACTACATTTCTATTCTTTTCTCATTCTCTCTCACAATATGTAGGGCCTTTTTTCTGATCTGTTTGATGAATGATCTTTTCAATGTGCTGTTGAATTTGGTTTGCCAATATTTATTTTGTTGAGAATTTTGCATCTGTGTTCATCAGGGAGATTGGCCTGTAGTTTTCTTTTTTTGTTGTGTCCCTTTCTTGTTTTGGTATCAGGGTAATGATGGCCTCATAGAGTGTGTTTGGAGGAATTTCCTCCTCTCCAATTTTTTGGAACAGTTTGAAAAGGAATGGTATTAGTTCTTCTTTAAATGTTTTGTAAAACTTCAGCAGTAAAGTTGTCAGGTCCTGGGCTTTTCTTTAATGGGAGACATTTTATTACTGAGTCAATCTTGTTACTTGTCATTGGTCTATTCAGGTTTTCTATTTCTTCATGACTCAATTTTGGTAGGTTGTGTGAGTCCAGGAACTTATCCATTTCTTCTAGGTTTTCCAACTTGTTGGTGTATAGTTGTTTATAATAGTCTCTTATGATCCTTTGTGTTTCTGTGGTATCAGTTGTAATGGTTTCTTTTTCATCTCTAATTTTATTTGAGTCTTCTTCTTTTTCTTAGTCTAGCTAAAGGTTTGTAAACTTTATCTTTTCAAAAAAATGAAATTTTTGGTTCATTGATCCTTTGTATTTTTTTAGTCTCTATTTTACTTATTTCTGATTTGATCTTTATTATTTCTTTCTTTCTACTAGTTTTGGGTTAAGTTTGTTCTTGCTTTTCTAATTCCTTGATCTGAAATGCTAGATTGTTTATTTGAGATCTTTCTGTTTATTTGATGTAGGTGTTTATTTCTATAAACTTCCCTCAGAACTGCTTTTGCTGTACCGTATAGGCTTTAGAAAGTTGTGTTTCCATTTTCATTTGTCTCAAGACATTTTTTAACTTCCTTTTTAATTTCTTCATTGACCCATTGGTTATTCAGGAGCATGTTGTTTAATTTCCATGTATTTGTAGAGTTTTAAAAGTTCCTCCTGTTATTGATTTCTAGTTTTATTCCATCATGGTCAGAAAAGATACTTGATACGGTTTTGATTTTTAGAAAGGTATTGAAACTTATCTTGTGGCCTAACCTATGATCTACCCTGGAGAAAGTTCCATGTGCTGTTAAGAAGAATGTGTACTCTGCAGCTGTTGGTGAAATGTTCTATAACTGTCTGTCAGATCCATCTGGTCTTTGGTGTAGTTTAAGTCCGATGTTTCTTCATTAATTTTTCTGTCTGGATGATCTGCCCATTGCTGAAAGTGGAGTATCGAAATCCCCTACTATTATTGTATTGCTGTCTCTCTCTCCCTTTAGATCTAATAATGTTTGCTTTATATATTCAGGTGCTTTTTTTCTGATCTGTTTGAGAGCAAGTTACAGACATGATATCCCCTAAATATTTCAATGTGTCTCCTAAATTAAGGAATTATTTTGCATAACCACAGTATAATTACTTATCAAGGTCAGGATTTTGACATGGATTCAACACTATTAGAATTAGGTCCTAATCTACAGAACTTACTCAGATTTCACCAATTGTTCCCATGAGGTCCATTACTGCAAAAGAAAGACCAAGACCATGATTTGCATTTAATTGTTATGTCTTTTAGTCTGCTTTAATCTGTAACAATTCCTGAGTCTCTCTTTTCCTCTGTGTCTCTCTTGCTATCATGACTTTGACATTTCTGAAGAGTACAGGCCAGTTATTTCGTAGAATGTGCCTAAATGTCAGGTTGTCTGGTGTTCATGATTAGATTCAGACTAGGCACTTTGGCTCCACTTAACACATTTAGTAAAGTGGATATTGCAACATCAACCTGAAAGAATGGTAAAATGAAGAAGAATATGGCTAGAATAAGCATAAAGAGATGCGTGATGTTGATCATGAGTTTGGCAGAGGCAGAACTTCTCAGTATTCTTCAATATTATTCATGCAATTCATATTGCATTTTTCATATTTTGTTTAAACAAAAATATTCTTGAAATAATAATTAAAAGTTTTATTTAAAAACCCCCTTCTGTATCTCTCTTTGTCTCTCTCTGTCTCTCTTTTTTTGTTCCAGTTACATATTCACTGAATAATTCTGATTTGACATTTCATCTCCCGAGAAATACTCATCATAAAGGTGAACAACTATTGCACAAAATTGGTTCTGATTCTTTGGTGATATGGAGCCTCAATGAATGGACATTGAGTTTTGTGGGTTGAAAACCAAATCCTTTTACACTTGGTTATGAAGAATCAAGTCCTCCATCCCTGTTAACCACTTGGTGAACTGATAAACCTGAATTTCTGAAACTGCAAAACTCAGACCCACAGAGAACAGCTGGGGTATATCAAGGTTTAGCCAAGTGTGCCTCCCCTGTCCTGGGTTGCATCCCCCCAAACAGTTCTTAAGCATGACCACTAAGACTTAGGGAGCAGAGAATTTTCAAACATTTAGCAGTGTCTAATCACAAAGATCAAAAATCCTTTTGAGAGATTATCAATAGAGGGTCCATGTAAAATACAAGTGATCTCAACAGAAACACTGTGCCAGGGGCTTCCCTTCAGCAAGACCAGAAAAGAATTGCAATTCGTTTATTTAGAAAAAAGTATCTTTCCTTATGAGCTAAAAAACCAAATATGACTGTCTATGGCAGTTCTAAGAGAACCAATTTTTCTTCTTCATGACAGGTTCACCTTGCTACTGTATCTCCTTTATCTAGAGAAGATTTTTTAAACTTTTTTAAAAATTAAGAGTGTCATTAACAAATACAAACACTATGAATAGAATCAAGAGATTCCATGGCCCTAGAGTCAGGAGATTTTTTATTTCTGAGAATCCCTGAATTTAGAGTAGAGGAATTTTAAATCCTTTGTATAAGTCTGCAAGATATAACAAATAAATATATTTTTTTTTGTCTAACAATAATTTGAAGGGTTTTGCTTGAAATTGAAGACTAACTTTTACATTAGATTAACCTTAGGCATTCTAATGATTGAATGCCTCAATTCGTAATTGACATTTTAAACTATTTCATAGGCTACAGAGAGAAAGAAATTGCCAAAACCCACATCATCAACTTAAGTAGAATTATATAAAATGGCCCTGCAGGTGACCATTTAAATTTGGATTTATGCGTACAGTTTAGTTATTTTAGATAGGGTTGTTGCAAAGACTTCTTTTTTAAAGAGATATGAAAGAAAATCCAGAATCACAAGTCTCTTGAATTATCAAATAATTTGGGAATAAAAATTTCTTCTATGCAACTTTTTGATTCTGGAATTGTATTTGTGGTCCTGGCATAAGGATGGCCATATGCATCAATGGAATAAGATTGAGAGTCCCAACGTCTATGGCCAATCTCTTTTCAATAAGGGTACCAAGAAAATTCAGTAGAGAAAGAATTGTCTTTTTAACAAATGGTGGTAGGACAACTACATATCCACTTGCAAAAGAATGAATTTGGATCTGTAATCACATCATACACAAAAATTAACTCAAAATGTATCAAAGATCTAAATGTAAGAACTAAAATGATAAAACTCATAGAAGAAAAACATAGGCCTTAATTTTCATGACCTTGAACTAGGTAATAGTTTCTTAGATGTGACACCAAAATCACAAGCAACAACAACAAAAATAAATTGGACATCATCAAATTAAAAACTTTCATGCTTCAAAAGACTCTAACAAGAAAGTGAAAAAGCAACCCACAGAATGGAAGAAAATATTTGCAAATCATATATCTGATAAGGATCTAACATCCAGAATATGTAAAGAACTCTTATAATGCAACAATAAAAAGAAAAATAATCTGAATTTAAAATGGGCAAAGGATTTGTAGACATTCGTCCAAAGAAGATAAACAAATGGCAAATAAACTCATGAAAAAATGCTCAATACCGTAGTCATTAGGGAAATATAAATCAAACTACAATAAGATATCCCTTTGTACTTATGAGGATGGCAATAATCAAAAAATAGACCATAACAGTTGTTGGCCAGGACATGGAGAAACTGGACCCTTTATACAATGCTCATGGGAATGCAGAGTGATGCATTCTGATGCATGCAGTAATTCTGATTACTGAAAATAATTTTGGTAGCTCCTGAAAATGTCAAACATAAAGTCACTATGTGACCCAGCAATTCCACTCATAGAGAATTGAAATCATATGGCCACACGAAAACTCATGCAATGATGTTCATCATAGCAGCATTATTCATAATAGCCAAAAAGTAGAAACAAATCAAATGTCCATCAACTGATATGAATAGGTAAAATGTGATATGTCCAGTTAATGGACCATTATATAGTCATAAAAGAGAATGAAGTACTCATACATGCCACAGGATGGGTGGATCTTGAAAACTTTATGCTAACTTTTTTTTAATGCTAAAAGCAGCAGCCAAACACAAAAAGCCACATATTGTATGACTCCACTCACATGAAATATCCAGAAGAAGCAAATATATACAGATAGAAAGCAGAATCGAGAAACTGGGGGAAGGGAAAATAGAAAGTGACCACTATTGGGTATGAGGTTTCTTTGTGGAGTGATAAAAATGTGCAGGAATAAGACAGTGGTGATGACTGCACAACTCTGTAAGTACACTGAATCATACACTTTAAAAGGGTGCATTTTATGGTATGTGAATTACATCTTAATAACCATAAATAAAAGCAGAAAGCATGGCTGTGCCTTTGAATCGTTTACTAGTGTGGAAATGAAGTCCCAGAGAATTAGCTGAATTGCCCAAAGTTAGCTGCAGAACCTGCATTCTGATTTGCAAATACGTGTATTTTGATCTGCTAATCTTCATTGTGACTAGCTGCATCTAATCCAATTCCCATATTGAAACTGTCACCTGGTTTCCAGTTAATTATTGAAGTTTTATGACAAATCTGATGGGAAACGTTTCTTTATCTTCTTGCTATGTAAAGTGCAGTTTACTTGATATCTAAATTTACTCCTATATCATCAGTTTATTTAGGATCAACTTTTAAATCAATGAGGACACATTTACTGAGTACCTACACGTGCCCAGTACTGTGCACGTTGTTGGAAATGTAGAACCCAAGCTCAGTAAATCAGAGAACTAGAAATACAGATTGAGAAATCATTGGTCTACAGGTATCAGTTCAAGTTGTTAATTCGATGAAATTGCTCAGGAGGAACAGGCAAAGAGAGAAGACCTAGGAGGCAACCTAGCAGTCAGAAACTGCCCCGCTAGTGACAGATACTCATAGGAAGTAGTTAGCAGATGATAGACGCAGGAGAAAGTTACCCACCTTGAATTAAATCTTATATCCCATCACACTGCATTATTATCATTGTTTGCATGACTGTCTCCTTTGCTATTTCCTGAGCTCCTCAGGTTTCTGCCTTCCTCTACTACAAAAAAAAAAAAAAAATTTAGATAAATCACCAGGGCCCTCCAGACTTTAGATTCCATAGACTTTCTCCACTCCTTTTTCACTGCATTGCACTTGATACTGTTAACCATTACGTACCTTATTTTTTCTTAAAATGTGGGCATAAAAATGGTGCTTCTCTCCTGGGGGCCCAGACAGGACAGCTCCTTGAACATAGAGCTGAGCTGGCAGGCCACAGCGCCCTCCCTGCATTGTGTGCTGTGGCCTGTTCCCTGCCCCTCCCCGCCGCCTCCACCTTCTCTACTGTGAAACCAATTCCTTGCCTGG
>CM052453.1:14614769-14876692 GCA_028533085.1 Varecia variegata
TAGGGAGGCTAAGAAGTCCCACAGCCTGCATGCGGTGGCCCCAGGTAAGCTAGTGGTGTCGTTGGAAGGCCTGAGAGCCAGAGCTAATGGTATGGATTCCAGTCCCAGGAGCTGAAGTCCTGGGAGCCAGGAGCACGGAGAATAGAAGATCGATGTCCTGGCTCCATCAGACAGAGAGGGAATTCAATCTTCCTCCCCCTTTTTGTTCCATTCAGGCCCTCAACTGATTGTGTGATGCCTGCCCACACTGGGAGGGCCATCTGCTTGACTCGGTCCCCTAATTCAAATGCTAATCTCTTCCAGAAACACCCAGAAATAATGTTTAACCAGATATCTGGGCATCCTGTGGCTCAGTAAAGTTGGCACATAAAATTAATCCTCACATACAGACATGCTTCTTTTCTGTTCCACATTCATCCTGAGCAATCTTACTTATTCTCATTGCCAACCCCAATCTATATATTCATAATTTGTTAATTTATATTTCTTTTTCAGATCTGCTCCTGAGCTCCTATGACATGTATCCATTTTTTCATTATAGACATCTCAAAATCAACATGCCAAAAAATGGAACTCTTTCTCCCAACGACAAGTTTTTTTCTATCTTCCTACTGTCTTATACCCTTTAACCCAAACCTGCAATGTAGGAGTCATTCTTTTTCTCACTCCCAAAACCAATTGATAAGGAAATCCTTCTATCCTTCCAGATCCAATAGCATTCCCATTAGTATGCCTCATTTTACGTCCTCATCACTTCTCTCCCAAATGCTACTATTAACTCATGTTCTCCCTACTCCATCATGCCTTTACTCCAATCAACCCTCCAATCCATGAAAAGAGTGATCTTTCTAAACTACAAAATTGAATATTTAATTCACCAAATGGAAAAAAAAAAAAATCTTCATCTGTACCATGGTTCTCAAACTGTGTGCCGAGTCACCCTGGGGCACCACAGTGAACAAATTCACAAGTTGCTGTGGGATATTTTAATATTTTAAATTTTTGAGAGAAATACAGTCCCATCTATCATACACCACACAGATCACCACTATTATGTTATATACCCTTAACTACTTAATGAACAGGACTGTAAAATATTTCTTTTGCCCTAGGGCACCACGAAAACACTACAAGTACAATGAACCAAGAAAGTTTAGGAACCAATGAGCTATCAAATATCTTCAAGTCCCTTAGCATGGCATGAACTGGTCCTGACTGCCTTTCCAGGCTCATTTTGACCTGTATGGTGCCTTTCTTTCTTCTTCAATCCTACACTACAGCCAAACAGATAGGCCTGAATCTCCCTGAATACGTCCCTCCTGCCAGCCTCAGGGGTTAGGCTCTGACATCTAAGAGAGTAGGGACATGAGGTTCCCAGAGTCTCAGTATGAGACCTGGTGCCCTCCATAGAACAGAGGACGAAGTGAGCAAACCAGCAAGGTTACTCCAGAATTCCCATGCCTGGTGCATTCTAGATGAGTTAAATTCTATGTGGATTCTGTATGAGTTGGATTATCTGAAGTTTAAAAAAAAAAACTGGTTGAATATTCCTTGGAATTCCATGTGTATTTTTCATGCCAAGGGAAGGGAGGAGGTTAGCCCCCTCGTCCCTACCTTGCTTCTCATTTTCTACAGAGGTCTGTATTTTTCATGGGTGGGGAGCAAAGAGCCAACAAACTAGGAAACTGAGATTGTGTTTGCTAATAGTTGTACCTCCCCTTTCCTTCCCTGAAAAGAGGCATCACACCTGAAATCTAGAAATTGCTGCTTCTTTCTTCATGCTCATTTTGTCTCATTCATAATTCTGTCACAGCATCTATGACATTCTTTTGCATTGATGTGTTCACCTGTCTCCCCCACTGGACCATAAACTTGTGGAGGGCCAGGACTATGCATGATTCATTTCTGTATTGTCTTCACCTAGCAGAGTGACTAATACGTAGCAAGTGCTGAGTGGGTGTTTGATGAATATGTTCCAAGAAGATTGTGGTTGAGCTCCACAAAATGTTCAAGTAAGTTAGAAAATAAACACTGTTCATTGGATGAAAAAGTTCAAAAGTCACTGATGACATTTAGTCAAAGATGTTTCAAGAGAGTGATGGTTTGCAGGGAGATGTAGCTGACAGTGTTGATTGCCTACCTCAAAGCCATCCCCTCACTTCTTCCTTCCTAAACTGAATTCCAGTTTTATTTAGGCATTGAGCAAATTCCCTTTGATATGGAAAGGTGGGCCTAGCCCCTTAGATAAAGGGTGATAATATGTCACAGTTCTGGCTAATGACATGTAAGAGAAAATCCTTTCGTGGAGTATTTTGGAAAAGTTATATTAAACTTTCTGCCTGCCTTCCCACCCTTGATGCCAATATGAAGATGTGATGCTTGGAGTTATGGCAGCCATTGTGCAACCATGCAGTGAAGGTCAAATGAATTGCAAAGCTGATATCACTGAATCCCTGAGAAAACACCAACAACTCTTTATCTACAGACTTCTTGTCACATAAGAAAAATAAATCTTTGTTTTAGCTGGGTTTTCTGTTACATTCTAACTGATATAAGAAGAAAGAAAAGGACAAACCAGTATAGATGATTCTTCTTAATGAACATATTATAAATAGTAGAGCTGGGTAGCTGAAGGATACAGAGTTTGTTCGGTAGTATTGGAAATTAGACAGGAAATGCAAATGCAATGAGGTCACAGGGGCCACTACTGCTAGGGAAGAGACTTAGGCTTTAATTTTGTTGGCAATAGGGAGTCATAGAAGGATTTTAAGTAAAGTTTTGGAACTTTCAGAAGATTATTTTGGCAGAAATTACAAGGATCTCTACATGCCCAAAGAGTGGTGCATTTCTTTACCTAACTTTCTGACCTTTATTTGGCATAATCATATTGGTATCTCCCACCACGTGACTCCCTGTGTGCTAACCCCCCTCACTCAGTTCATACATGAGTAAGCAAAACAATAACCTTGTTGCTTCATGATGTTTATTGACCTAAAATAAACATAAGGTCTCAAAGCAAGTGAAATGTTACATCTTTTCAGTGCTCCCATGATATGAATAATCCCTATGGAAGTTATAAGTAAACAAGACTTCTGTTAATAAAACATAGATAGCAATGACAGATATAAACACTGTATGAACTCCTGCCATATAAACTGAGAAAATGAGATCTCATATATTCTTCCACTATCCCAATTCCTGATATTTAGACTGCACAGAAAAATTAAACACACCTCTTTTGCATGATAGGCTTGAGACTATTAAATGATTTCTCAACAGTGTTTCTACAATGGTGTGGAAGGTTTTTGTTTGCTCACTTTTTAAAAACTTTTTAAAAATTTTTCATGATTTCATTAGAGAGAGAAATATGTGCTCTTATACACATATTCATAGTTTCAGATATGGTTCTGCTCTTCTCATTAAATCTATTCAGAAAACACACAAGCTTATGACAAAGACCAAACTAGGGAAATCTCTGCTGTGAATACCAAACAACATTTAAACACTGCAGGAAAACCCCTGGGGAAAGGTGTTTGCTTTGCCTTCATATATGTGAACATTGTCTTACAGGATTGTTACTGACTAAGGAAAAGAAATGTGTCATCTGTTTGTTTGCTTTTTGGACTAGGAATTGGTGTTAGGGATTTTTAAATAAATTTAACAAGCTTGTACAATACATGTACAAAGAACAAAAAGTGTTAACATTTTACCACAGTTACCTCTGATCTTTTTATAAAGAATGGATGCCCCTGGGACTCTTTCCAAACCCCTCCTTCCTTCTTTCTTTCTCTTCAAAAGGAAATCACTCTTTTGAAGTAATTATGTATCCTTCCTGTTAATAGTACTATCCTTTCACTTCGTATGTGTTTATCCTTGTCTATATCTTTTACTTATGAAATTCTTTATACATAAATGATTTCTTTCTATGTTATTTATATATTCTGAATATTAATTCTTTGTCAGGTACATGCCTTGAAACTATCTTCTCAGTTTATCTTTTAACTTTTTATGAGGGCTTCTGCCATATAAAAAGTATTTAAAAAATTTTGATATATAGTCACGTGTTACTTAACAATGGGGATACATTGTGAGAAATGCATCCGGATGATTTTGGCATTGTGTGAACATCATAGTGTATTTGCACAAACCTAGACGGCATAGCCTACTACACACCTAGGCTATAGCCTATCGCTCCAAGGCTACAAACCTGTACAGCAGGTTACTGTACTGAATACTGTAGGCAATTATAACACAATGGTAAAGATTTGTGTGTCTAAACATATCTAAACATAGAAAAGGTACAGTAAAAAGACAGTATTATAGTCTTATGGGACCAGCATCATATATACAGTCCAGTGTTGACTGAAATATCATTTGCAGCACATGACTATGGTCCAATTTATCGTTTCCTCTATGGATTGTGCATTTTAAAGTTTTGTTTGAGAAATCCTTTCCTACCACAAGATCATGAAGAAATTCTTCTATAGTTTCTTCCAATATTTTTAAAGTTCTGTTTTTCTCATTTAGGTTTTTAATCTACCTGAAATTTAATTTGTATGTAGGCAAAAGCAGGGATCTAATTTCATTTTTTTCCCATATGACTGTTTTTTAAATGAGAGAAAACTAAGAAGGATTAATCATTCTTTATAATCTATAAACTCCTTAACAACAGACACCATAATTGATACCCACTTCATCAAATACACTGCCTCGATGTGCTTTGAACATTTCTGGTATTCAATATTTATTTTTTTGATAAATAATACTTTTTCCCAGCCTCCGGTGCATAGACTATATACAAAGTTGTCCATCTAAAATAATCTGAGTTGTGCTTAATTTATCCCCTGAGCAGGAAATAACATCTTAATAGGATTAACTTGGGATAAGTACTGAATCGCTCCAATGAAACTGAAAGGTATTAATAGCTTTGCACATTTTTAGAAAGCTCATCTGGAAAAATATCTGCCTACTCACCAAGTTAGACTCATCTTACCTGTTTATCTACCAGAAGAAGCACATGAGAAAGAAGTAGGAGCCTGGATTAAAAACACATTTTAACCTATTTTATAAGGCATTTATAAATCAACTATTTGAGTCAGAGAAATATCTATACCAAACTCAATTTGATAAACATATTTTGAGATATAAACAATTTATAGATTTAGGCTCTTAATAAGGCCTAGTTGCATTGGTTTAGTTCTGGCCATGACCTATTTACTTTCTCCTTTCTCTCATAAGGAAATAGTCTAAAATTCAGATATGTTTATAACCTGATTTTTATCAAAGGCAATTAATGAAACCCAAGGAAGGTAATTTTTTAAGGAAACATTCTAAGATGCCTTCAAAGAATACTACCCTCATGCATTTTTAAAAAGGAGTCTCCTTACAAAATTTTGCTCTTTTCAAATAATTCCAGAAGCTTTAGGGTCCTATAAGAGAAGAACACCTGTATTTTTTTCTGGAGGACGTGGCTCTAACAGACCATGGTGAGGAGGTAAAACTGACCAGAAGACGTCAGAATGCACTGGCAGGGGGGAGTAGAATAAGTGAAATACAGTTGGTTAAAAAAAAAATTGGGAAGCAAAATCATTTTATTTTCAAACACTGCATGTAGACTAATATTTTTACTACGACTAAAGAGGCACTCAGGTCAGAAAATGATGTCATTGCTTCCAGCTTGCATTGAAGGAAGCCCTTCACTTGAAATAGCTTCTGTTAGCTGGTTCTCTAATAAACCAAGGCAAATCCTACTCAGCCCCCCAAAATGAATCTGTTCTACTAAGATTCAGTACAATCAGGAAATATCATCGTCTGTTTTAGCTGTAACGTAGCAGCATATTTCTCATTGTTTCAGTGAACATCGCTTACAAACCCTGAACTTCGAAATCACAACGCATCTAGAGGCACCAACCCAGAACCACAATTTGGGGCCGTTACGTATTCAAAAGCATCAGTCTCTTTTGAAAGAGCTCATCCTTTCTTACAAAGGCTCAAAAGTCAGCCATGAGTGGTAAAAGAAAAAGTAATTTTTTAAAAAAAGTGTAGCCTTAAAAAAACATAACTATCTTAGCGCTTGGGAGTTCCCTCTGTTCAAAAGAAAACAAGCAAAAAATGATTAACGTTGCTGTCGTCTTTGCACGCTTCTCTTGAAATCGTCATTGGAAGTCCCCTGGGAAAATGAGAATCAGATTCCACACCTATTCATAATCATGCAATGGCCACGAACCACTGCAAAAGTAAGATTCCAGCTTTAAATATATATATATTATTCACTTCTGCATAAAACCTGAGCCTCGTCCCGGGCCAGCGACTCTCAGCTAGAGAGACGGTGCCGCGCGCGCCCCGGTGCAGCCGGGTGGGCGATGCGAGGCGCAAGGCGAAGTTCAAGGAGATTCCTGGCTTCTGAAATACCTTTCTTGACCAAACCAGCTCGGTACTCGGCCTCCCCAACCCTACCACCCTCGCCTGCTCCCCCACGCGCAGAAAAATAAAGCGAGCCGGGCGGGGGAGTGCGCGCCCAGAAAGGAACAGAGGAGAAAAGCGCCAGTGACACAAAATGGAGAAAGAGGAACCGGGAGGGGAAAGGAACGAAGGAAAAGCGGGGAAAGGAGGTTATTCCTAAGAACAGCAAAGGGCCGAGGGGTAGAGAATTCTGGAAGGCCAGCAAAGGAGGGTAACGTCAGAGGGCCAGGGGAAAAACTGACGCAGTGAGAGACAGGAGGAAAGGGGAGAAAGACGTTCTGTTCGCCGAGGCTCCATTTTCTGCAGCGCCATATTCGCTTTTCCTTTCGCCGCTTTTTGTTTGGTTTTGTTTGCAGCCGGTGGACAGGCGCCAGCGCATTTCTGCAGCTTCAGCAGCTCGGCTCGGACAGCCGGGGAGGGCCGCAGGGCCCGGGCGGGGGACGAGCGCCTCTGGCCCCGGCCCCGCCTGACCCCTCCCCGGCCCGCGCGCCCGCCCCCGCGCCCCCCTCGGCTGCCCCGCGCCCGGGGCCCCGCGGCCGCCCCCGGGGACGCTGGTGTCGCCCCGGTGCTGATGGGCGCGTGGCGAGGACATGGCTAACTGAGAAGCGTCGAAGAAAGAAACTGAAAAGGACGAGCAGGGCCCGTGGGGGAGGAGGAGAGGGCGCCCGCGGGCGAGAGCAGGGAAGGGGGCGCCCCTGGAGGTCACCGGCCACCTCCACCTGCGCGGGCCGCGCCCGGCCTGCCCACCGCCAGGCCTCCCCTGGCTCCCGGGAAAACGTCCAGGGTCCGGGCTCGGCCTGGAGCGCCAGGCGGGTCCCCGGGGAAAGACTGGCGGGCGCCCGTCAGGGAGGTGGCGGGGACCCCGGTCTTCGCCGTTCCCCGCGGCTTTAGGTGCGCGCTGGGTGCGGCCGGTGTCCCGACGCTCCTCGGGGTTAAGTTCTGGGGCAAGTGGAGGCGGTTCGTGACACCGAGAGTAAGGTCTTTCCCCACCCCCTCTGCTGGCTGCCGTCGCGTGGCGTCCCGGCCCTCGGCGAGGGTGGCGAGCACGCCCCCACGTACATCGGCTTCGTGCCCCTCCCCTTTTCTCTTCACTTGCCCTTGACATCGCCCTTCGCTCAAAGTTACCTCCTCGCCGGCGCCAGGGCACCCTCTGGGTTCCTCGTGTCCCCAGCGCGACCAGCGGGGCCGCCGGGGACCAGCGGGCGGAGGGACGCCCGGGCGAGGAGGCCGCGCGTTAGGGGCCTCGCGCCGTCGGGTTTCGCGCCGCGCAGAGGGCCAGGACCGCCGGCTCCTTTTCTCTCCGGGTCCCCCGCTCCTCGCCCTGCAGAGGTGCGGGCGGCTTGAGGCTGGAAGCGACAGTTCCTTCAGGCGGGTGGAGGGGAGCACAAGGTAGAGACTCGGGATCCCCGCAATGGGCAGCGAACCCCACAGAATCCCGGGGCGACTGGGTCGGCGCTTCGCTGGGTTTGCTCCTCCAAGGAAAAGTCTTCACGCCTGTGTTCCTCCGGCCCTCCACGTCCTCCCTTCCTGGCCACCTCTAACGACAGCCCTGTGCGTGTCACCGGCCCCCGAGTACTGAGATCATCTTAGGCCGGGGAATCCATCAAAAGTGCCACCCAAACTGGGCACCCTCGAAGCCCCCACAGCGCGGGCGGCCGCGCCCTCGAACCCGTTCGCTCCAGGAGCCACGGACGGCGCATGCCCACCTGCGGCTTGGCTCCGCGTGTTGTAAGCCGGTTGCTTTATTACCACTGCATTATTAACCGGCCTTTACATTTGAAATAACATTTAGGTTATTTTCAGCAATTCATGCTTTAATATATCTGGTTTTTCAGACCACAAGATTTCCACGAGGAAAAATATATCTTTCCTAAGCAGCAAAAAACAGTTTTTCTTTTATTGTTCTATTAGAAAAGTTGCATTAAAATGCAGATTTCAAATTACTTGAGGATTAAACTGTCTTCTCTAAGAGAAAGTTCAGTGACTAAGCTCAAACATTACTTTTGACATCTTTTGTTAAGATGATCTTTCCCCTGTGTTTTTTGTGGTATGCTGAAATCAAAATTTCAAAAATGAGCGAGCCATTTTCTGGAATAGTCCACAAAATTAGGGACTAAAAATGTTGACAAGTTGCAAGGCCTAGTTCACAAGTGACATTCCAGTTTGTTTCTGAGTTAGATATAAAGGGCTATGAGAGGTGTTTGAGATTAAAGTATTCATAGCTGAAATAGACATTTATCATTTGACAATATATGAACTTTTAAATTGAGCACTGCCTATAAGTCTCGTGTTAGTATTATGTTTCTTGGATATACTGAATAGTCTTTTGTGCTTCCCCCTTTTATGGGAAAGCTTACAATTTACCTACCACGTTTCCTTTAATTTAATTAGGATTTGATTTTTTTTAAAAAAAAAATACAAACTCTAAAGCTAGTCAGAAAATACATTTTATGGCAGCTAAATACTAGAGTAAATAAAGCTTAAATTAAGTTACTTTCTCATCTCTTAAGGATTGCTTCCTTCTGAAATAAAAGTTGGAAGTTGTACTTCGGTAGGTGTTCTATCCACTCTTAAATCTAGCCACTGAATGCAACTAATTAGGTTTTAAGGCCTACTGTTATTTTTTTTTAAATCATTGCAAAGCATTTATTAAACTCTTAAGAAAAACTTTAGTTTCTTTCCATGAGGCCATGTACTGATCAGTTTTCACTGTAGAACAGAGATCACCATGTTAATGTATGCCACTGCTAACATTTCATGTGTTAAATTTTACTAGGTAATATGCAATTCAAAAAGCAAATCATCTCTATTTGATAGATTTATCATGTAAAAGAGGGCATACAATCACTGCCTTAGAATTAAGAGAAGCAGAAGAATGTTAAGTAGAGCTCTTATGTTTTATTCAAAATCCATTTAAAAAGATAGGTAACATAAATTACTTCAGAGAAAATTTTTGGCAAGATAATTCTTAGGAACACAAAAAGCTAATTCACAAATGTCCAGTATATGATAGTCAATTTATAATATATACAGTCTTTATAAAACTGTATTGATTATTTTTAATATTACCTATTGGCATATATGTTCCAAATCTTAATATTGGTAACATTATAAATACTTTTAAGGCTTTTCTTTATGTTAGAACTGCCTGCTTTATTACATCTCAAATCATAATTACTTCAGTCCCCTGAAATATGTTGTAATAAAGTATATTTTAAATGGTCCTTATTTGTATCATGGATGCTTCAAATTTCAATCTGTAGTTTTTACATTGTTGAATTACACTTTCTTAAAGCCCAGATATTGTCATATGTTAGCACATGGAATACATTTAGGTATTTCATTTTAATAGAATCCAAATGTAAATGTCTAAAATAAAGTGTGTGCTATCATAGGAATTAGCAAAGGAAATAACTTCATTTCACTGAAATTCTATTGGCATTTTGAGAACATTCAATGAAAAACATAAAGTAAATTTCCAATTTACTAAAACCTTATTTTTGTATCAAAATATTAAAAAGTAATACAATTTATATCCTTCGGCAGCCCCCTCCCAACCCACTGCTTTATTAAATACTCTTCTGCTTATGTCTACTTGATAGCAAGCATTATCAAACACTAAGAAATACAATGTTTTCATTTCCCTTTTTAATATTTGGTACTCTTTCTTAATTGCTTTATGAAAAATTGACATAGTTCAAAGATGTTAACAATTTTAGATCTAAAACTAAGATGGAAACTTGCATTTATCAAATATACAGAATTTATTGAGGTCCAAGTACACCTGAGCAATGAATGTATTGAAAATAAATATTAATATATACGGGAAGTTCAATAGTTACAATTCTTTATGTTAACTGAGAAATTAGGAGTAGGTTTTTAAAAAAATTTATTTTAATACTATCTCTTGTTTTAGGAGAGCTGTATATGCTACCAAATATACTAAGAAAAGTGTGTGTAGCAGTGCAGTGTATTTGTAGAGGTTCTAGGAGGGAGTATTGAGGTAATCTTATAGCTTTTTAATCTACATCTTTGTTTGAAAACAATTTTTGTTTGTTTTCAGCTAAGTATTTGGCAACATGTTCAATGCCTCAGGCAATTTCTTAAGTAATTGTAAAGACCTAAAAATAAAAGAGCAAAAGAACATTGATCAGCTAAAATGTTACAGTTTTCATTTCACAAAAAAGAACTGTAAATAAGGCATTGATCTTAAGTGGTATTAGTGAAAAGTCTCCAAAATATTACAGAAAAATTACATGGTCATATTGCTCAATAAGAAACTATGGCTACGATAAATGCAGTATTTTATAGAGGTCAGTAATCTTTTACAGTGGTTTTCACACAATGTTTTTTATATGTTAAGTTCTTCACTATATTATAGTACAAGTGTTCTGAATTGTTTATAAGCATATAGAATACCCAGCTGATTTTGTACATTAGAAATAAGAATAAACGACTGGAATTCTTGGTTACTAACAAGGGTCTAAACCCAATAACAGAATTTCATAAATCAATTATATGCTCCATTTGAAGATTATAAAGCATAATTAACTTACTTGACACCAACACAAACAATGTTTTGTTTCTTCACAGAACAGGCTATGAGCTGTTTTCAATTATTGCCCTGAAATGCTGTCCTCTAAAATTAACAAATGAATGAAGCATTTGCATACTGTACATTGCACTGAGAACAAACCAGAGTGGAGATATCCAATTGTTTTTCTAATTATATTTTATCTACTTGCGTAATTTATTTACCACTGAGGAACTAGTGATTACCTAATTATTTTTTTTAACTAAGCAGCTTGGTGGAAAAAAAACACCTAAAGTAATATAGTATTCTTATGAACAATGTGAAATAAAACTAATCATTTGAGATGGCATCTAGAAATTATTTTAATTCTTAATTTAGAATATTAAGCATAAAATACCGTAGTTTCATTGTACCTTTTACTGTGCCATTCCTTACAATGACACAGGAAAAATAGAAACAAATATATCGATAATTAAAATAAATGCTTTCTGTTTATGTAAAACAAAGGAGTTTTATGGGTGGGAAGGGGGTTGCAGAATTCTTGTCTGCCTTCCTCACAGATGGGGTAGGCAAGAGGCTCCTTGGTACAAGTTCAAGGGCAACTGCAAAGAGTATATCCTCCCCAAATATTTCCATCACCCATTTACTGATGCGTTCAACATTTTTGTAGTTTAAAAGTTTAAACCTAGGCAAAATCCAAATGCTATTGAGAAAACTCACATTCTAAACCGTTATCAATTATTTATACCTTTGAATGAGTGTCAGAGTGAATGTTGGTGGAAGAGAAAGTTTCAGGACACTGATTAATTAATATGCGTGGGAGAGGAGCATTTAAAGAGATGGGATGGGTGAGCAGAGAGAAAGGGCTGAATCCTTGAGCAACAGAAACAAATGTTTTTGTCTACAGTTTTGCCTGGTCAAATCTAACTACCTAGATAATGCCCTGTTTTAACATTAACGTTTAATGATCCATAATCCACTTTGTTTTATACCATTCCTTATATCTGGGCAATTAGCGGTGCAAGGTGTAATGGAAAAAATGAATTAGAGATTTCAGGTGAAAACTTGACTTGAATGTAAAATATTCAGATCATTAAAGTCATGTCTATAAAATAGAAAGTGAAAAATTAGTTTTGGTATGTATTTGACAACTAGGTGATTTATCTATCCACATAAATTAAGTTAGCCAGAGTTTTGCTAAATTTTAGTTTTATTATGTGCTGTGTTAATAAATATTATGGCTAAATACAGCCTCTTAAATAATTTTGTAATAGATTTTAGGTCCCTCCCCATTGGTTATATTAATGACAAATTTCCACATTGTGTGGAAATTAGAACATCTGTCAACTGAAAATCAACCATTAAGATAGCAAATCATGTAATAGTTTAGTTATTTCAAACATAAAGCAGACTCAGATTTTTGTTTCCTGATGAACTGGTTCCAACCCCTTCAAAATTGTATCCAAAGAGCAGTATTTAGCATTTTTCAGGCTAATTCCAAACTAATGAAGATGAACGGATCATCAGTAAGTTTAGCTTCACAAATGAAAATGACAAATGAATTGTTGATCAAAATGCTAATGAGTAAATATGAATTTTATGTGTCCCTTCTTCCTAAATACTGAACAAATATCAACATACTGAATTAGCCAAAACCAAAAAAAAAAATTGAAATATAATTTCTAGTTAATTGGTTTATGATTCATCCTTGATAACCCCTCTTTGCAAGCCAGTAACTTATCAGTGATCAAAGATGTGTTTCAACAGATTAATTCTTCTTTAAGCTCAAACAACTGGAAACCATTTCTCTGCAGTGCAGCATTTGTTAATGTTAATTCAAGAGGTTTGGAGACATATTGCTGATTTTAGAAGCTGATTCGTGCTGATTTCTGAAGGAATTGTTTAGCTTGTACTCTGGGCTCTGATGAGGGGAGACAGATGCTCACGTAATGTCAGGCATTTAAGGATGCCTCCCTCCTCACTGGTTGACTGCTTCTAATAGCCTGCAAGCTTCTCCTCTCCCATCTGACTTGATTCTGATTTCTTTGTGATTGTAGGCTGATTTTTTTTCTCTCGTATTCCTAACTTTGACTTGACAAGGAAACAGATCTCTTGCACTTTGATGTTTGTCTGTTTTTGAAAAGATCCTCATCTGTTTCTCTGATCACAACCTACTGCCCCAGTGAATGCCAACCCAGTGGCGTGGCAAAGCTGTCAATGCTATTTCTTCGGGCAGCGTGACCACCTGCCCACCTGCCCACCTGCCCACCTGCCCCTCAGTGAGAATAGGAACCTGTCAGCTATCGGCTGGGTTTCCCTCTCGGCTGTGCCTGATACCAGCTTGTCTAGGAATGAGTGCTGTGTGTTTCCATCAGAAGAGACAAGGACAAATATGGCACGGTTGTGCTAGAATGTCCCTCACTGTCCTGCATTAACTAGATCAGTGAGTACAACTTTTTCAGTCTGTCGGTTGCCAAAGATTGCCTTCCACCAGGTTTATCTGAGAAGCCCAGGTAATTAGTCCATCTTTAGTTGAAAGGAAATAGAGGAACTCTCTCCCACATATTCCCATGGTCTTAGTGCTGGGCCAACCCCAGCAGTGGCCGGTTGCTTGTCATTGTAGGACTAGAATATGAGCAATAGGAAGGCCCTGAGCAAAGCTTCAGTATCCCTGGTTTGTCTCAGGCCTCATGCTTAAAAACGGTGGGGAACACTGTGTCTTCACCTTTACTGGTAGTAGGTCCCCTAATCCTGGACCACACTGCCTTTGTTTGGCCCTGTGGCAGCTTTTGCTGAAATGTAAGCATATCTCTGAAGCATCTCTGCAAGAACAGGGAGCCAACGCCAGGTTGTGTTTTGTATAGAAAGGGAAATAAATGTTGGTTTTTTAATTTCTCATCATGTTTTCTGAAACTCAGCTCTCTCAGTTTTTCCTGATACACAACTACTTCTCCAAAGGATTCTGGCTTAAATAAATGGGTGTCAGGGCCTAACCTTACTACTAACCCAAACCAAATCTGCGAGTAATTCCACTTACTCAGAGATTTGGCTTGCTCCTCTTATTCTGAGATATGCCCAGCTGTAATTAACTCGAATCCAGGTATGGTGAAGACCTACCGCTACTTGTTTTTTAAATCTACTTTTCTAGAATAGAATGTTACTTCATTTATTCCTCATAACAAGTTTATGAGGAGGGTATTAGGAAACCTATTTTACAGAAATGCAAGCATTTGACCTCAGCTAGTATAACTCACATTCAACCAGGCCTTGTACAAAGGGTGCGAAGTGCTTTACACACAAAAACTTTGGGAGGTAGGTACAATTATGATGACATCTTACAGAGGAAGGGAGGCTTAGGATAGTTAATAAAGCAACTGTGATTCTTACTGATGTTACTAATGGCCTCCACGTTGTCAAAGCCAGTGGATCCTTTTCTATCATCATCTTACTCCACGTATAGCTCTAGTCAACCCTAGTGGATTTTTTTTTAAGAGACAAGCAAGGTCTCACTCTGTCGCCCAGGTTGGAGAGCAGTGGTGTGATCATTGCTCATTGTAACCTCAAACTCCTGGCCTCAGGCGATCCTCCTGCCTCAGCCTCCCAAAGTGCTGAAATTATAGGCACAGCACAAGCCACCATGATTGACACCACAATTGCCCACTCTTTTCCTTTCTCCTTGGTCCTCTTGGCTGCCTCTTCCTTCTTCACTCTTAACTCTCAAGGATGAAGTTCTTTAACACATGGTCCTATCCCTCTTCTCTATGCTCTCTACCCTTTCCCCCAAATGTTCTCAAACATTCTCATACCTTCTATTACAATCCGTATGCCTGCAGTGACAACACTTACAGCTCTATCGCAGGTCTCTTCTCTGAGCACCAATTTATCCCTCCGACAATCTACCTGATGCTACTACTCTTGGATGCTTCACGGGTACCTAAAATCACATAATATTTCCAAAGCTGAATCCTTGACCTTCTACCTACACAGGAGTGAATGGCATTGCCCTTTACCTTCTTGCTCAAGTCAGAAACCTGGAAGTCATTCTTCTCTTCAAAATGCCTGTATCCAATCCATCACCAAGTTCTAGCAATTTCTTTCCAAAATTGCTAGGACTCCTAACTGTTTTTCTCTATATTGACAGCTGCCATATTGATTCAAACCGCCACCAACTTTTCCTAAGGGGTCTCCCCTCTGCCTTGCCCTTGAAATCTGTTCTCCATCCAGCCCTTGTAAACATTTATTCTGTTTTTTTAGTAAAATGGTTACCAAAATGTTACAGAGTAAATTTTACAGAAAAGCGCACAGATCATGAGTGTGCAGCTGGATGATGGTTCACAGCCTGATAACCAGCACTCGGATCAAGACATAGACCAGCCCCCCGAAGCCCTCATCATTCTCCCCATTCATTTTCCCCAAAGGTAACCACTGTTCTGACTTCTATTGCCATAGGTTAGTTTTGCTCATTTCTGAACCTTATATAACTGGTATCGAAAGTTTTGAAACATAAACAAATGATGACATTACTGCCTAAACCTCTCAAAAGCTTTCTTTAGACTAAAATACAAACACGCTACTGTGGCATACAAGTCCCAACACTAGCGGGCCACTATGTACTTCCTTAAGCTCATGTCCTGCCATTTCCCATTTGCTTGCTTGGTCTTCTTTGTATTCCCTGAATATGCCAAGGGATATGCAAAGGCCTGACTCGGGGCTTGACTTCACTCATGATAGATAGTTCCAGCCTGGCTGGTTTGTTCTCACCTTTAAGTATCACCTCCCCAGGGAGACTTTCCAAGACCATCATCACCATCATCCATCACCATCATCGTATCTTACACACTTCTCCCACCTTCCTGCCATGGGACAAGGCCTCTGAAGGCCGGTGTGTATCAGGGATGGCTCGGGGTCTCTTGTACTCGGCAAACAAAAGAGGCACAAGAAGGTTTCAGCAGCTGTGCCCACATACAGTTCACGGGGATATTTGAGTTGGTTACCTTTGGTTAACCAGGAAACTGGCAGAATTAGAAAAGAGGTGTGAGAGATGGCAGATGGAAGTCCTGCTCTGCTGTCACCCAGGAGGCTGCTAAAGTGGCTCCCTTGAGCCCCTCACCTGTCACCTGTTTTAGATTCCTTGCTGGAAGGAGGGGAGCCTCCAATCTTTTCTTTTAAAATGCAAATATTAAATCCACCAGTCTGTGAATAACTGTGGTTATAGTGTGGTGGGGGCCTGGGTACCTTGCAGGCAGAGAAGCAGGTGGGAGGGAAGCAAAGATCCTGCATATTTGGCCATTTCCCCCAGGACCCAGGTGACAGATACTTGGCATAAATCATATTCTCTATACGTCAAAACAACATTCATCACCCTGTGTTAAGTATGTATAACTCAATTTGTGTGACTTGAACTTGGATTACTTGGAATCCCACTTTCCCGTATTCCCTCCTTTGGGGTTGGAATAGTTTCACACTGCAAACTACTGTTGACATATACACCCGGGAGGAAGGGAACCAGAGAGAAGGATGTGGAAGGCTGGTGGGCCCAGGGGCACTGTCTGGTGAAGAACAACACGTGTCCTTGAGGAAGCAGATGCAAAGCTGTCCCCAGGGGGGACGCCATCTTCCCAGGCCTTCTTGAGCGCTGTTGGGCAAGTCCTGGTTTGTTCTCCTCTGCACCCCAAACAACATGGCCCAGGCCTATGGAGGAAGATGGCACAAATATCCTCTCTAGAAATTGTTCCTCACTTTACAGATGCTCTGGTTTGAATGGGATTTTTGAATGAAACACCCCAGGTAGAATTTGGGTTTCATCTTGGAGAAAACAATGCCCAAGATTACTCATATGAAAATATTCCTTGCACCCCCTGCCCCAAAGGCTTGCTCTCGTGTAGCATAGGCTTGGAGAGAACACAAGAGTGTAATCATTTGTTATTTACAGTATAAAAGATAGGAGAATTTGTTACTGGGTTTGGGTTGGGCTGTTTTTGTTGTAAAAGGCAGAGACTGACTTAAGTTACCCGTCAATTAGCTGAAAGAGAGAGGGAGGGAAGGAGGGCGAGAGAGAAAGAGAGAGAGAGAGAGAACCAGAGTAGCCTGTTCTTTCTTCCAAACCTACTCATGCCAACCTGTGAATATGCAGTCCTTTCAGCTGCGGCTGGGACAGGGAATGAAGGGGTCACGCAATATGTATACCTAAAGGCTGCACTTTGAGGAGGCGTAGAAGGGTGATAATATCTTTAGACCCAACCGTGGTTGTAGCAGGCAACACAGTTGACATTCCTAGTATATTCTCATGAACAAAATTAAAGCCTTAGCAGTGCAAGTAATCAGCGTAAAACATACAAAATCATCTTTCTTTTTCACTTGGCATTTTAAAATATATGTATAAATAATAATGATAGATTTTTTTTTAAAGAACATATTCTTTTTTAAAAAACAATCTCTGATTTGGAAAGTTTATTTGATCCAGCATTAGTTACTGATTCCGGAAGTTAATATATTCTTTAGAAGTATTGATATTCTAAAGTTTATTCCTGCAAGCAATAAAAAAGAGAACCTAATGGTTGACGTAAGCATTTAGTTTTGTACACCTGGATTTTGATGGAAAAGAAGGCTTTGGAGATGAGAAGGCTTTGGACAGGCTAATGTACATTCCAGCTACGGCGTCCATAATAGATGTTACGTATTTCCAGACTCTTCTGCATTATAAATTTGAGTTTAACCCAGTTTTTCCTTAGGTTCAATGGATAACAGGTGTCAAGGGAGCAACACAAAGATGTTTTTATCTCCCCCAGGTATTTCTGCAGCTGTGAGAGTAAGAATTTTCCACATTCTGAATTAAAACAAGATTATACATTTCCATCAGTCATATCTATATAAAAACCTAGAAGACATTCTTGACTTCTTCCCTACCCTTCTCCCCTGTTATCAATCAATCCATCATCAAGAACCTGGTGGTTCTACTTCTAAAATATACCTGGAATCTGACTGCATCTCTCTCTCTTCATAGCTACCCCCTCCTAGGTGGTAGGACACTTTCACCTGTCCTAGCCTGGCTGCTGCGATGGGCTCTAGATTAGAAACGCAGCTAGCAGCAAACAGAAAACTCAACTGTGGTAGTTTTAACACATAGAGGTTTATTTGTCTCTCATAAAAATAGTCCAGTGCTTAGGCAATCCAGGGCTGGTGCAACATCTCAACAATGCCACCAGGGACCCAGGCTCTATCTTTCTTCTCTGTTATCCATAGTGTGTTAGCTTTTGTTCTCATGCTTGTCACCTCATAGTCTTCACATAGCTGCCACTTTGCCAGGTATTGCATCTGTCTTCCAGATAGGAAGAAGGGTAAGGATAGAGAATGGTTTCTTTCAGAAGTTTTGTCTGTCTATTCAGGAAAGGAAGCCCTTGCCAGAAGATATCCCCTCACATCTCATCACCCAGAACTGCGTCCAAACCTGTTCATAGACCAACCAATATCCAAAGGACTAAAAAAAGACTAGTTTACACGGTATCTCTCCTGACCTCCTCCCACGGTGCCTCCCTGTGCTGAAAAGCTAAAAGCTACGTGTCCCAGACCCACTTGCAGCTAGAGAACGGCGGGTGTAGGGAGAGGGGTAGGTAGGGTACAACTGCCCATTTTGTGGGTGTCCACTAGTGGAGGGAGTGTGGTTCCAGAGCAATTAAATAGGTGCTTCCTTGACTGCCCCTTCTTTGCAAAATGATTTAAATCATTAACTCTGTTAAGATTGACACTTTTTGGTTTCTGCCTCCAGCTGTTTCAAGGACAGCTGTGAAATTAAGCAACCCACAAGAGAGCACTTTACAGCGTATTTGGTTGATGAGTAGTGCTTAGACCAAGATAAACTTCTTCGGTCTCAGAACCACACGTTGGCAGGCTTCTCCAAGGGGACTGGCTGCTGCGGCTGCTGGTGATGGTGTGATTTTGCTCAATCATCTGGACACTGAGAACTGTGACCAATGGTGTTTTCTTTTTCCTCTCGACTCTTAAAAATCTTTAAGGCAAATGTGTGGCTTTCTTCCTGAAAGTATAGTCTTCTTCACTGTATATATTTTGTGTGATAACTAAAAATTGAGGATAAACATTTTGTAGCTATAAAATGACATGAGGAGAATATTTTCAGTTGGTCTCAAACATGAACTTCTGCTTTGGTCCTCAGAAAAATCAGACTTTCCTCTATGTGCTTGCCATAAACTTATGAGCAGGATGAATGTTAAAGGCGGATGCTCAGTATTGACCATAAAGCATCTCACTAGAGTGAGAAAGACTGCACACGTCACAGAATTTAACTGGAAGTGTTTGTCACCAACACTTTAGAGAAGATAAATACATATGAAAATGTTTTGAACACTGATAGTACTGCCAGGTGAGAAACCCACACCCAAATGGCGGTGGTGATGTCCAAGATGATTTGCAATGGGACCACACGTAGATCGTGGAGTGACGTGTGGCCAGCAGGGACAGATGGCTCCACGGCCCTGCTCTGACTGCAGGGCCCTTGGACTGACCAGAAGCTTCACAGGTGCCATTTTCTTAACGCAGGGATTTGAGATTCTTTTAGAGCATTTGGGTGATTCTACTTCTGTCAAGGCAGCTAAAAACGGGAGTGGCCATGCAATTAACAAATTCAAAAGTCCATGAATGTCTGTTTTATGAAGTGCAGTAAGAAGCAAAGAGTCAGCCTCATGGCTTTATAATCAGAGCAAATTTTTAACCCCAAATAATAATTAACCTGCTTCATCATCAACTCTGTTTACTAAACACAATTCCTCTAAATGGTTTCTGTTTCCTGTCCCACCTTCAAATCAAACACATTTATCAGCATAGAGTCCATTCAAAAGAGTGAGCAGAAGTCAATGTAAGAGGCATCCGATACAGCACTGTGGAATATGTGAGTAGCCAGTGGGAGCGTTCCCTCCTTCAAACCATCCCCTAGCTCACCAATGCACTGCCAGTAGAATCCAGAATCCCGGGCACGGCGTACAGGAGTCTTGATGATCTGAACCCTGCTGTCCTCCGCAGCTGCCCCTCTGGGCACTCCCCACGGCCCTACAGGACCTGGCCGTGCTGATTACATTTTGCCTCATAGATAAGCCACATGCTCTTGTGCCTGCACAGTTACCCCAGACCAGTAACCCGCATTCCCTGTCCACACTTCCTGCCTGACGACTCCGACTCACCTTTAAGGACCTGCCCCCATCTTCTCCTCCACCAGGGAACCTTCTTTGACCCCTATTTTTTTATGGTACCCTGTTGTATCCTTTACTCCGTTGTACCCCTTAAGCTGTCCTGAAGTTGCCGGTGTACTCTTCCGTCTCCAACCTTTAAACCTTGAAGGCAAGGACTGTGTCATGTCTATCACTGCACCCCCAGCACCTGGAACAGTGCCTGGAACATAGGAGGTACTAAATATATATTTGTGGAATGAATGGAAGTTATTATTCTGAAGGAAACAATATACTTGTACGGATAGTTTTGTTGTATTTGAAAAAAAAAATCAGTCATTTATGGATACAACTCATGTCTTATCAACGTTCATGTTTCCTTAATAAGCACTCCAAAAAAGTGTTGTCATCCTATTTGGCAATCCTACTGCTTGCATTTTTATTGCATGTTAAACTTATGAAAACTTCATTATAGCTTAAACAAGAAATGTATAAATTAAAACATTCATTTAAAGAATGGGACCAGGCAAGGTGGCTCACACCTGTAATCCTAGTACTTTGGGAGGCTGAGATGGGAGGATCCGTGAGGCCAGGAGTTGGAGACCAGCCTGAGCAACATAGTGAGATCCTGTCTCTACAAAAAATACAAAAACTTAGCTGGGTATGGTGGCATGTGCCTATAGTCCCAGCTACTCGGGAGGCTGAGGCAGGAGGATTGCCTGAGCCCAGAAGTTTGAGGTTGCTGTGAGCTGTGATGAAGTTGCTTCACTCTAGGCCAGGCAATAGAAGGAGACCCTGTCTCAAAAAAAAAAAAAAAGAATGGAAAAATGTTCTCTAAGTAGTGCTGGCTATTAAATAAAAACCTGAAACTGATATTAGCCAGAGTTCCCTGTAGAATAGGAACCTAGTCATATTTTTAATTTATTTATAAAGAGTAAGGGGTTCTTTTTCAAGCTGTGAAGAAAAATATCAAGAATAAAAGATGCCAATGTCTGTTCTGTGACCTGATGATGATGATGATATTAATAATAATATATTATTATGATTTACATTTGTTAAATGTGTACTAGGTGCCAGGTGCCGTATACAAATTACCTCGTTCCATTCTCACAACAGTACTAAGATTACCTCCATTTAAAGATGAAGAAATGAGTTTGGGGTAGAAGACTGGTCCAAATTCACATAGCCAGTAACTGACAGAGCCCAGACTGAAGCCCAGGCAGTCTGACCGCAGAGCTTAGAACTTTACTGAACTCTGAGAAATGAAATCTCACACCAAGGAATCCAAACTGCCACGGCTGAGTTTTGTGAATGCTGACGTTATTATTTAACATTACCAGTTACTGAGTAGAATACAGTCTAAAGCTGGTCCTTCTGGGCTTCTATCCAGCGAGTTTTAGCTATGAAAATGTTAGAAATTACGTTCTGCATTGTTTATAGACTGGTGCATAACAAATTGCCCCCCAAATTTAGCATCTTAAAACAACAAACACAGTTCCTAAGACTTGGGAACCTGGGAGTCGCTTAGCCGGGCAGTTCCAGCTCAGGGTCTAGCTGCGACCGAGTGTATTTCAAGAGTCTACTGAGGCTCAATGATCCACTTCCAACTCACTCGCTTGACTATTGGCAGGCATCCTTTCCTTATGGGGTGTTGGACTGAGGGCCCATTGAAGATTTCCCCCAGTTCTTTGCTGCAGAGGCCTCTCGATAGTGCAGCTGGTTTTCCTCCGAGTGATCCCAGAGAGCGCGGGAGACAGAGGGGCCTAGAGGGAAGCAAACAACGGTCTTGCAAACAAATCTCTCACGGGGTGTATCATCACTTCCAGAGTCCTGCCCACACTCAGGGGACTACGCAAGGGCACGGCTACCAGAAATGAGGGTCGGTCACAGCGAGCCTTCCTGGAGGGTGCCCACCACACATGCTAAGAAGAGAGGGGTGTCTTAGATCCATTCTTGAATGCCAGGTTTCCATTTGTTAGGCTGGATTTTTTTCTTTAATCCAATGATAAAAAAGTTAGATTATTAGACTCCAGTGAGAAATCTGAGTTTGCAAAAAAAAAAAAAAAAAAAAACCCTTTAACTAAAAGGAAGACAGGATTGGAAAGATGAAGTACAGTTTAAAATATCTTCAATTCACCATTCGTCAAAATGTTAGTAAATTTCTTAGCACATACCACATTCTGTCCTAATACAGTTCAAATGTAGCACCAAGCTATATTGGGTCCCAAATAAAAAAACCATAGAAATAAGCAAAGAGCATTTAAAAAAACTACAGAGTGTCAATTCCTGAATACAACGGTGTGTCCAATGTAAATATCATAGCAGACTCCTTGGGAACAACCTCAGAAACATACATTTAAGATCAATTTTAGAAAAGTCTGTGTTACTGTCTTATACAATGCAATTAATCCTTTCTGAAGTATTGTAAGTAAGCTGGTTTTTTTAAGTGAAAGTCAAATTTATTCAGAAATTATAGAAAGTCTATTCCACACAACAGAGGCAAGTTCTCCCTGCAGAAGAGAACCAGCCCCCTGCAAAAACTATAGAAAGTCTACTCCACAGAGTAGAGCGTAGCCCTCGTTGCAGAAGAGAACCAGGCCCCTGGTTCCTGTTGTCTTTCTATTTAAGCAACGGTCTAAACAACGGGAGGAACGTTCATGGAAGGGGCAGTGTTCCTCCACCATCTTGGTTCTAAGAGGTTGGAACTTTCCCTGCCTGCACCCTGTTCAGATCAGGGCAATTTGAAACTTTGTTTTGAGGCTTCCTGACTCAGTTAGGTACTGCTGCAGCAATGCCCAAGGCAATGCCCAAGGCAATGCCTGCAGCGATGTTGTACCCAAAGCAGTACCTGCCAGTACCTGCCAGTTCCCTGTCTCATTCCCCTCTCAGAGACAATACTCCCCCTTAATCTGAAAGGGTTGTAGAAGGATGAAGATCCATCTTCTGTAGCTTCTTCCTGCTGATCTTATGGGCATAGACCCTGCCTAGCATTGGAGGGGTAAAAATCTCTGGAAACCTGGTCTAAGGGGCCCAGTGGGAGGATGGTTCTATATTCATGTTCTGGATTGGCTGCTGAGATAGGTTAGAAGTCACGTATTAGCATCATCTTGGCATGAAATTGTTGTAGCCTAGAGGAGACAAATGTAACCAGAGGGTTAAATAAACATGGCCCAAAGATTGAAAGAAGAAGGATAGCTAATAAGGGCCCTAAGAAGGGAAAGAACCAAATGATACTGGGCAAATGTCCCTTAATAGAATTTGAGATGATCTTGGTAGTGGGGTTATTGATATTATGTAGCCATGCAGCCGTTTTTTTGTTTTGTTTTGTTTTTTGAGACAGAGTCTCACTCTGTTGCCCGGGCTAGAGTGCCATGGGGTCAGCCTAGCTCACAGAAACCTCAAACTCCTGGGCTTAATCAGTCCTCCTGCCTCAGCCTCCCGAGTAGCTGGGACTAACAGGCATGCACCACCATGCCTGGCTAATTTTTCTATATATATTTTTAGTTGTCCATATAATTTCTTTCTATTTTTAGTAGAGAAGGGGTCTCACTCTTGCTCAGGCTGGTCTCAAACTCCTGACCTCAAGCTACCCTCCCACCTTGGCCTCCCAGAGATCTAGGATTACAGGCGTGAGCCACCGCGCCTGGCCCATGCAGCCTGTTGAAGGAAAATGTTGGCCCTTTGCTCTATCTCCCCTGAAAGCACATTCATATTAGTCATTTGAATGAGGGTGTTACTTAGCTTTCTTACTGTCTTCTGGAGGCAGCCTTTTGAATAGGCACCTGCCGTCCCCTGTGGGCTCACAGGGGTATGCCAGCTCCTCTGTGCCAACCTGTGGGGGCTCATGAGGAACAGGTTTAATCCTAGGCAAATGTTTCCAACTAATTTTTTTCTACAGGTGTCCTTTGAGCTTCTTGTACCTGGATATCTAAATTTCTAGCAAGACCGGGGAAGTTTTCCTCAATTATTCCCTCAAATAGTTTTTCCAACCCTTGTGTGATTTCTTCCTCACCCTCGGGGATTTGAAGGTGTTTGGCCTCTTTACATAATCCCTTACTTCTTGTAGGCTTTGTTCCTTCCTCTTAATTCTCTGTTCTTTATCTTTGACTGACTTATTTAATTGGAAGGTGTTACCTTCAAGCTCTGAGATTCTTTCTTCTACCTGGTCTAGTCTATTAAGATTTTCAACTGTGTTTTGCATTTCCTTGAATGAATTTTTTTTTTATTTCCAGTTCTATTTGCTTTTTTAAACAGTTTGATTTCTTTAGTGAATTTTTCATTCATTTCCTGAATGTTTTTTTGTGTGTGTGTTTTTTGTGGTTTCTTTGTGTTGGTTTTCCATTTTTTTCTTGTATTTTGTTGAGCTTACTTATAATCCATATTTGGAATTCTTTATATGTAATTCCAATATTCTGATTTTGGTTGGTATCCATTGCTAGAGCACTGGTGTTTCCTTTTGGGGGTGATCTTTCAATCTGATTCTTCATACTTCCAGAGTTCTTTCACTGATCCCTTCTCATCTGGAGCAGCTGTTGCCTCTTATTTGTGGATTTTCTTTTGTTTAGATAATGTCAGGGTCAGTTTAATCTCTGAGATATTAGATGGTGCTTGTGGGTGAGAATCAACCACACCCTGTATGATTGACTCAGAAAATGCTGTAAAGGGTGTGCAGATTGACCTCCCAGTCAGTAGGTGGTGCTTGCCAGAAGGAACAAGCTGCAGGGTTGTTTTTGGGTCCTGTGACCAGCTCTAGTCCCTCAGGAGAAGCACTTGAATGCCCCAGGTGGTGGGTGGGGTCTTGGAATTCAGGTGAGTCCTAATTCTCTGCCACAGCACAGGTTGGGAGGGGAGTGAGGCTGGGCAGGGCTGGGTTGGGTGAGCTTGCCTTCACCCTCCACAAAGGCTGGCAAGGTATCTGTTTCAACAGGGGTCAAAGGTCTGCTCCCAGCTTTTGGGCAAAGCCACCAGGGAGGGGCTGAAGTGGCCCCACCCAACCAGAATGTCTGCTTGGGGAGGTGGGGCCATCTGAAATTCACAATCTGGCAGTCTGGAGCCATCCTCAGTCTTCTCTGCCCTCCCCTGCTCTGCTCCCCTGGCATCTGCCAGTGGGCAGGAGCTCAAGCCAGCCAGGCTCCACCATGACTATGATGCAGGCTGGGAAGTTCCCTGCCCGGGATCCTGGCCTGAGCTGAAAGTGCAGCCCTCCCGTGGGGGAAGGGGTACCCTGTGAGCATGCCACAGCTAGGACCCACACTGCGCTCTCTCCCCACAGATCTGCCCATATGGGCTCCCTGACTTCCTGATACTAATTCAAAAATCTCCTGTCTCTGGCCCCAAGCAATGCAATTGAGACCTGGGGGTATGGGATCTGGCCTGTGGGTCCATCCCTGGGTCCCTGAAGATCGATCCCTAACCATGCTAGGGAGAAGTGTGCTGGTCCTGAGTTACCTGTGGGGTGCCCAAGCAGGTTCAATGTCCCTCCACCTCAGGGCATGCCCTGCTCTGATGGAGTCACCAGGGAGAGCTGGTGGGCAAAGAGCTCACAGGCTGAGTACCGCCTATTCTGCTGCAGGACCCCAAGAGGAAAGGTCTGAGCCCCACTCTTTGTTGAAGCCTCCCCAACTAATTACTTTTGATAATGACAGGAAAATGAAGCTTGCACGTAACTAAACATTTAAATTATCTAGTTGAAAATCTATATTAATTTAAATAGAAGCAAAATTACTAAATGAGTCTTAATGTCTCTGAATACAGGCCTAGTCCTTTGTCTCAGGAAAGCAGTTTATTTTGATTATTGTCTTTTCCCAGGTCTGAAAACAGGACTTCAGTTAACTTGAGTTTGGTGTTAGATACCCATCAGTCAAGGCCGGGTAATCATAATTCAGGTTCTGAATAGTGCCGCAGCCTTAATTTGGGGTCGGGGCGGGGGTTCTGTCTTCATCCCATCTGGGTCACCAGGAAGATGACACAGGAAAGTGACTCCCAATGCTGGAAGCCACTCAAAGTCCAAGTGGGTGCTTTGCGTCATGCAAGAAAGAATTCAGGAGTCGACAGTATAAAGTGAAATTGAGATTTACTCAGAAACTATATAGAACATCTACTCCACAGACAGTAGAGGCTGGCCCTCCCTGTAGAAGAGAACTGGTTCCCTGGTTCCTGTTTTAAATTACCTGTTTTAAAGATAAGAGAAATACATACTTTAGACCTAGTGGTTAAAGTGAAATGGTGATATTTTCAAATTTTAAATAAGTTTGGAATGTTACATGTTTTCATGCTTAGAAACTCGGTCTCTATAATTTACAATGACATTATCAGAATACATAATCTTTTGTTCTGTGAGTTTATTAATGACCGTGACCAAAAACCTTAAAATTCTGATCCGAAATAGCATGAATCTCATTCATAACTATGGTTGTATAGTCAGTCCTATGGGGGACTTAAAATGTTTGCCCTTGACTAATTATAAGGTGAAAATTATACATGCTTCTGACTTTTTTCCAATTAATCAGTAATTCATTATCATCAACTGACATACAAATTTGATCCATGAGCTCTAAAGTCATAAAGAATATGCCACGTGTAGTGGCCCACATCTATAATATCAGCATTTTGGGAGGCCAGGGTGGGAGGATTGCTTGAGGCCAGGAGTTCCAGACCAGCCTGGGCAACATGGCAAGACCCCACCTCTACAAAAAATAGAAAAATTATCCAGGCCTGGTGGTTTGTGTCTATAGTCTCAGCTACTCCAGAGGCTGAGGCAGGATTGCTTGAGCCCAGGAGTTTGAGATTACAGTGAGCTATGATGACACCACTGCACTCTGGCCTGGGCAACAGAGTGGGACTCTGTCTCAAAAACAAAACAAAAATAAATAAGTAAAATAAAGTCAAAGAATAATCCTTTACTTTTTTGTATTGTGGAAAATTTGTATCATATGTTAGCATAATTTTTTTCCAACTGTGAAATTGTTATGGATATTGTAAACATTATATGCACTTTGGAACTCCAGAACCTACTATTGCACCTAGGACACAGGAAGCTGGGTGGATTGCTTTTTCAGACTTGATCTATGACCTCCAGAAAGCAAACTTGAACTGAGGGTTTCCCAGGCTGATCAAAATTTTGCCATTTTTATAATAGTTTCTTTTATGATGATAATATGAATTTAGACCTAGTCTTGACTTTAGCAGGAAAAGAAAATATTCTCTTCCTTATGTCACTCAATTAGATATTCATCTTGTGTAAAAGCTATGAAAATTTACAATCATATTTTGAAAACCAAAAAGAATAACATGAATGCTTTTACTGTTTTTAATATCTAGTCATGTGAAGCCTCATTAATTTATACCTTGTGAATTTTGAATTTGTTGTTATTGTCATTATAAATGTATTTTCACCTTTGAATGCTCTATTAAAGGGGCTTATAATTATTTCTGGAATGTAAATTAGATTTCACACAAGAATGTTGTCATGCTTAAGATAATAACTTAAAATAATACACTTTAGAAGTATATTATTCAGGAGAACTTATGAGTCAGTATCACTGTTTGCACCATTATAGTCACTAAAGGATTACAATCCATCAATACTTATCAATTTGGCACTGAGAAACTTATCTTAGTGAAGATGCATTTCTTTACATTATAATTTAGTCTCACTTATCCTTTCTCACAAACAGTTCAATTTATCTGTTTCTATTTTTCCAAAAATTTGAAGGTGCATTATTATTCAATAGAATATGCAGACAAAAATCTATAATTTGAAAAAGACTTCATTTCAGACCAAACTGGATTGTTAGGCTTTTCTAAATAGTATAAAATTAATAGTTTATCAAATTGTTTCCAACTTCTAGTTCCAAGTTAATGTTATATGTTCACTGAATTTTCAAGAAAAAGTTATCAAAGGTATGTTTTTAGTTTCATTGCAGAGAAATTATATCCCCAGCAATCACTTTAAGATGGAATTTTATGGTAAATAGTAGACGTTCAGTTCATTTCAAAGTGAGATGAAAAATAAAATTAGCTGTATAAGTTATGTAAATACATTTTTAAAGAAGAAATTGCTTTATATTTAACTCAGGGTTATAGAATTTAATTTTTTACCCACATATCCATCATTCAATAAGTATTTGTTGAATATCTATTTATGTACCCAGCCTTTGGCTAGGTTGCTATTTGAGGATTGTATAACTGTAACTAGCCATAATTAAGTATAAATATATAACTATATATTCCTGCATTCACAGAGCTAATAATTTAGTTGAGGACGTAAGATTTAAACAATAGATATACTTTTACATGAAATTAAATTCAGAGAAAAATTGTAAATTATAAATGCAATAGAAATTAAGAAAAGAAAGCAATTAATAGGTGCTGGAATGGTGTAGTAAAATTAAAAGGAGCAAGTGAATTTCAAGCAGGCAATTAAGAGATGACTAGAGCCCCGTGCAGGGGCCCACGCTTGTAGTCCCAGCTACTCAGGAGGTTGAGGCAGGAGCATCGCTTGAGTCCGAGAGTTCAAGAAAAGCCTGGGCAATATAGTGAGACAATCTCCTCCCCAAAAGAGAGAGAGAGAGAGAGATGAATAGGATTTTAGAAAAAAAACTAGAGCAAAAAATCAGTCCCATCTGGAGGAAGAGAATAAACAAAATATCCAAGGGGGGCAGTTAACAGGGTTCCTTTCTCAGGCAGTGAGGATTGAGGGTTCATTTGGGAAGTGGTGGAAATTGCATTTGTATAGCCACAGGAAGAATCCACTGAAAAACAAATCAGAGGAATTCAGCTTTGATACAGAAAGGAATAGGGAGTCACTGTTCGTTCTTAAGCAAAAGAGTAGCAAGGAGATATATTTTTAGAAAGCTTTCCACCAATGACTTTAATCAAAATATAATTAATTAAATAGTTATGAGCTTCTTATTTGGCAAAGAAGATGTTAAAAGATGACAAGAAAAGAAAAAAGCAGGACCTCTTAAGTCCCATTTGCTCAAGTTCAATTACATTGTCTTTATTCTATCCAAAAGAATAAAGATTAGAAAATAAAACATTAGAAAGAGAGTGAAGTCCAAAGTAGGTGGGAAGACAGTAAGAAAACAGCTACTTCCACAATTCAATACAAAAAAAAAAATAAATCGATTGAGTGCCTTCTAGTTGTGAAGTACCTGATATGAGGCTATCAAACATAAATAACATCTAATTCACATGTTTAAGGAGCTTTCAAGATAGTAGAAGTGTTAAGGATTATACATCAGACTTTTTTATTACATCAGGCATTTTTATAAATGTCATAACAGAAGTGCAGGTAAAATCTGGTGAGCATTCACAGAAGTGTAAAGTCACCTTTCGGGTACATGAATCAGATTGGGCTTCATGCAAGAGGCAACATTTTCTATAAATTTCAAAATAGGTATGTTGTCAGAAGGAATGGCAAGGGAGCCTCGGGAAAGCAGTGTTTATTCTGGGTGGTCTGTGTCTGCTAAAAAATCAGGAGTTATTGTAGAAAAAGGGAAAGAGTGGATTTGGGGGCTGATAGCAGACCTGGCTGGTACGCGCAGAGACTGCAGCAGGAAGGCAACAATATGCAAAGAACACGTGTGTTTGCTGCCCAGACTGGTTTGGGATAGTTCCTTAGTAGGAATAGTCTGACTAATGAAATAAGAGCTGCGCAGGTGGGATGGCAAGGTGAATGTGTTAGGAGGCTACCATGTTGGGGAAATAGGAAATGAACAATTTATCTAGCAGAGGGACAAACCTGAAGAAGTGGAGAATTCCTTGTGAGATTGATTCCCCCAACCTTTTCCATTTTTGTTGCTCTTTGCCTGCCAAGCCCCTGAATATTCAGTCCTGAATGCTAAAACCCTCATTTGCTCGTTCCCTTTGCTATCTTTATATCTTGTTCCCTAGAAATAAAGACTTTGAACTTTAGCGTTAGCCATACTTTTGCTACAAACCTTTTATTATCCAGCTACTTGTTGACATACTTAATCTCCTTTAATGTGACAAGTAATGAACTCAATTAGCTGGAAAACCTTAATGCAAAGAGAACGGACAACTCTTACCATGTAATTCACAGACATTTCCCTTGACTCACATTATTCCTGCATTAAAGACCTTCTGTGACCCCGAATATCAGCTGGTTCTTCACTAAAACTGACCTTAGAGCAATTTCACCTTAAGCGTAGTTACTTAACAAAACATTAATATGTAATTAATTGGACTGAGGATTTGATTTGCATGCTCTCAAGCAACATTGTTTTACTATGAAAAAACCAAAACACTTGACATTCTAGAATGGGCTACAAAGACTTCCCCCAAAGGTCAATTAGTTCTGCAGCTGATTATCTAAATATTTAATAGCACTCAAACACAGAATTAAATGGACTGTAATTTGTTTGTAAAAAGAAACAATGTCCCTTTATAAGCTGCTGCCAACTTTTTGATAAACAAGTAGAATATGGTCTTGGGAAAGGGATGAATTGAGTTTAAAAATAAGATCTTCCTGTGCTCCTTCCAAACATGGCAGTGATTTTCCACCATTTCTCTTCCTGATGCTCTTCTCCATCTCTCCATCTCCCTCCTTGCTTCCTCCTTTTCTCCTTCAACTCTAAATGTCGATGCAGCCCAGGGCTCAGTCTTTTTGCATCTCTCTTTCTAGGTTTCTCTCAAGCAATCTCTAGGCTTGAAGAACTACCTCTACGTTGACAACTACCAACTTTGTATCTTCAGCTCAGACCTCTCCCCTGAACTCCTGTCTCAAATATCTCCCTGGCTACACAGCATCACATGGAGGTCTAATAGGCTTTTCCAACTCAATGTACCCCAAAGGGAACTTCTGATATTTCCCCCTGAATAAAAACTATAAATCCCACTCTCTTTCCCATCTCAATAATTGGCAACTCCATCCTTCCAGACAGCTCAGGTCAAAAACTTGGGTGCCTTCCTTGGTGCTTCTCTCTTCTGCTGCACCCCACATCTCATCTGTGAGGAGGTCCTGCTGGTTCTACCTTCAGAATGTATCCAGACTTTGACCCCTTCTCGCCACCTCTGTCACGGCGCACGCTGCCGTCATCTCTCCCCCAGATTCTTGCAATAGTCTCCTAAATGGCTTTCCTGCTTCAGCCTTCTCCCCCAACCCCCACATCTAAGGTCTGTTTTGAATATGGCAGCCAGGATGATCCTTTTAAAATCTCCTCCTCTGCTCAAAACCCTCCAATGTATTCCCATCGTGAACAGAGTCAAAGTCCTTGCAAGTCTCTCAAATGTCCTTCATGATCATCCCCACTGTGCCCTACACCTCTGCTCCGGCCACAGTGGCTTCCTTGCTAGGTCCTTGGAGACCAACACTCGAGGCATGCTTACTCCGCAAGATCTTTGCCACTGTTGGTCCTCTACCAAGAATTCCCTTTCTCCGGATAGGCTTATAGATGCCTTCAGGTCTTGCTTCTTAATGAGTCTTTACCTGACTAGTTTATCTAAAATTGCAACTCTGGCCAGGCTTGGTGTCTCACGCCTGTAATCCCAGCATTTTGGGAAGCCAAGGTGGGAGGATTGCTTGAGGCCAGGAGTGCGAGACTGACCTGGGCAACACAGCAAGATCCGGTCGCTACAGAAACTAAAAAAAAAAAAATAATCAGCTGGGCACGGTGGAATGTGTGTTTCAGCTACTGAGGAGGCTGAGGCGAGAGGATCGCTTGAGCCCAGGTGTTCAAGTTTGCAGTGAGCTACGATAGTGCCACTGTACTGTAGCCTGGGCAACAGAGCAAGACCCTGTCTCTAAAAAAATAAATAAAAAATAAAATAATATAATAAAATTGCCACTCCTATCTTCACCCCAACACAAGATGATAGAATCACTCATCTCTACTTTTTCCATCATACTTCTTACCTTCTGATGTATATTTTACTTATTTATATGTTTATCGTCTGTCTTTCCTCACTAGCATGTAAGTTCTATAAAGACAGGGATTTTTGTTGGCTTTATCCACCTAAAACAAAGCCTAGCACATAGTAAGTGCTCAATAGATATATGTCAAATGAATAAATAAATACTAATTATTTACGACTAAGGCAAAAGTATAATTACCAAGGATGCTTTCAGGAAGGATCGAGCCCTTAAGAGCAGCCACCACGCCTGTTCCCTTTTTGACCCCAGCTTTTAACACCGTGTCTGTTATATTGTACACATTTAATAAATACTTATCGAATTTAATTAGATATTTATCGGAGAGCACAGACTGAAGCCTGTGTTCAAATCCCAGTTTACTTACTTACTTACTGGATGTATAACCTGGGGGAAAGCACTTAACTTCTCTGTGCCTAGTGTCTTCATAAAATAGGAATAATAATTACAATAGTCATCATATATGGAGTTGTCAGGATTAAATAAGTAAAGACATTTAAAACACAGAATGGTGCTTGGCACATAGTAACTGTTAGGTGATAGTTACGATGATGATGATGATGATGATGATGATAGTCCTACGAAACTCATAGTGAAATGAGAATCTTCTGATTAAGCTTAAGCCACTTACACTTTTTAAATGTGAAACAGTTCCATGAATTGGATCAAATATCCAAGTTATAGCACGACACTCCCCAACTGAAAATCCATGAATAGCGACTACTGCCTTCGTGACAGAATACAAACTTCCAATATAGCATTCAAAGCTTTCTACCATTTGCATCCAACATTTAACTTAAAAGTTAACAAGATTTTGTTTTCTCCCAAATATCAAAGTAAGGAATTCCCCAGAAATGTATAAGGATGATTTTCACAGGGAGGTAAATAACGACTCCTATTTTTATAGCACCATATGGCTTTCAAAGAGCTTTTACATGGTCGATTTGTTTACAACAGTGACCACATTAAAAAGAAACCTGGACAGGCGTTATCTTCATTTTACAGATAGAGAAAGTAAAGATTCAAAGATAATAAGTGATTTGTTTGAGGTTTCGTAGCTAGCAATTTGTATATCCAAGACCAGAAAACTGATCCTCGTGATACTGAATTCTGGGGTGCTTTTACCACAACATTCTGTCAGTTAACTCTAAATTTAAGGAGTGAATTTTAAATCCCTGTGGTGTTTAGTACATGCTAAGCACATGATAGGTGCTTAATATGTGTTTACTAATTGCTTAAGGTAAAAAATATATTTATTCTTTTGCTCTGATCTACCAGACTTATCATACAACGAAGATAATTCATATCACTTGGCAGAAAACAAACCAACCTCCAAATCTTGCTAACAATCATACTAATTGTTTCAGGTGCAAAAGCTATTGTAATGGGCCTGTGACTTCTGTCAATATTCTTCTTTACCATTTTTCCTCTAGCAGAAAGGCACCATATCCATCACCCAGGAGTTCTGTAAGATTAATGCCTGGGTTTCATGATTTGAGTCATTTTCTTCTGAACCAAAGAATCAATCATCGAACCTTACAAGATCTTGTGTTTCCTTCTGTATGTGTGATTCTAGCCCCTAGCTTCTGAATTCAAAGGGTCAGAGATTTGACTTTAAATTTTGTTACCCAGGGGTTTAAAATATTACGCTTTAATATTCTATTGCATACTCCTAACATTTTCTAGGTCTCATAAAATATAGGAAAATAACATGATATTTCAAGGACTGTAAGTTTGAAAATAATCATGTTTGTAACTGGGCTATGAACCACAGCCTTAGAAGAATTGGGCAGATAGCTATGTAATAGATTTTCATCTTTTCTACTTCAACCACAGTAAGATAAGCAGTAGTTTCTAAAGCCTAGAAACACCCAGAAAACCTCTTGTTTTTTCTAAGCCAAATATGAAGAGGCATCACAAACAAAACTTTTCGGAGAAAAAGGAAAAAAAAAAAAAGTTAACCCTTTTGGCCTTTTTGGGGGTGTAATTTGAAAGAGCAAGTCCAGTCTTTTGTGGTTCAATTGTCTGCTGTGGTTGATCTCCCCAAAGAGGTCTCCCTCCTGTAAGAAACCCCTTGTGATGATCCTCGTGGCTTTCCAAGGTAGCTGCCCCAGTGGAATTAATCTGCAGGTTTTAAAACATTAAGAACCAGGAAGCTCACTTCCTTCACTGTCTTCTCCCCAGGCTCTACTACATTTCAACTGTCAAGAACATAGGAGAAAAAATATGATCCACTCAAGGGAAGCACACAGATCCAACCCTAGTGGACACCATGCGTCAGCATTGGGTAGAGAATACGTTGACATCGTCCTACAGGCTGCTGGTGTAAACTGTTATTCCCTGGCACCTACATACTAGGGCGGGAGTCCAAACTTGTGAGTGGGCAGCAAGCCATGCCAGCAGATGGGAACAGGGATGACAGCCAAAGGACTATGTATGTGCATCAAATATAGGTGTTCAGAACAGGAATTCCAACTGAGAAGATCAAAATGATTGTCTCAAGCTTATGGTTAAGAGCTTGTCAATTCATGCCTTGTTTAATATAAATGGACTGGAATTCAAGAGAATCGACAGATTTTGACAAGATCTTAAATTTATTATTTGTAAAAATATAAAGGTTACATAGACATTTGCAGCAAACCATTTGGTGGCATTTTCTGAGCAGAAAATGTTTCACCTTTTCCATAAAGTTTCATGATTTTTAAAGCTCCCCTTAAAGAAATAAAGAATTACACCCATTTATAGAATTAGCTCATTAGTTTCTCATTAGGTATTAAACTCCTTAAGTGCACGCAACTCTATTATTTCAATGTCACCTATACTTCTTAAGGAAATTTGTCCTAACAAATCAATTAAATTGAATTTCTTAACTTAAACAATCAGTTAAATCTCAGAAATGCCAGAGATTTAACAGGGGTTTTTCTACATTTTTTTTAATGTAGAAAAGATAATCCAGAAGGGGTACTTAATCAGTGTTTTAAATTTTTCTTTCTAAAAATAATTTCAAAACCTCAAATCCTAAAATTATATGGTTTGAATCATAGAAGGAAGGGCAGGCAGGAGTGAGATTTAGACTCCCTTAAAATCATTAATATGAACAGAGAAGGGAATATATGGCTTATTTTACTTAACTTACTTATACAACTTAACTTCTCATATTACTTAATTGTATTGTTTACATAACCTCTATGATGTTATGTTATACTCACTTGCAATACTTCTCTGTGGTTTTTTTCCTAATTAGTAAAATTAAAGAATTGGAGTAGGCTACCTCTGAGGTCCTCTGCAGCTACAAATTCTGTATTTCTAAGGCCAACAAATGAAATTGGTGCTCTCCTTTCAAAGCAGGAATCAAAATCCTGAGTGGAAGTCTCCCCGTGGCTATTGTAACCCCAAAAGAAGACAGGCACAATGATTACTGCCACACGATCTGAGTTGCTCTGGATTTCGAAGCTTCTTAGAGGATAAGGAAGCCTTGCTTCATCTCCCAGCTCTCAAAGGCCCTTCAAAAACATGTTTCCCCTATCACCCAAAATGTCTCCATAAAAACATTTTTACATTTTTAAATTGAAGAATAATATTAAACAGAAAAGTATATAGCCGTGAATTTTCATAAATTGAATACACCTACAAAATAGAGCACATCGCCTGCCCCCCAGAAGGCAGTCCTTCCTTCCCATGCCTACTCCAAAGCTACCAGTATCCCGACTTCGAACAACATAGATTAGTTATCACTGCTTTTTGAACGTTACATAAATGGAATCATACAGCATGTACTCTTTTCTTGTCTGGCTTCTTTCACTCAACGTTATGTTCCTGGCCTGGTGTGGTGGCTCATGTCTGTAATCCCAGCACTATGGGAGGCTGAGGCAGGAGGATCACTAGAGGCCAGGAGTTCAATACCAGCCTGGGCAACATAGTGAGACCCCATCTCTACAAAACATTTTTTAAAAAATTAGCTGGGAGTGGTGGTGCACATCTATAGTCCCAGCTACTTGGGAGGCTGAGGTGGGAGGATAGCTCAAGCCCAGGAGTTTGAGTTATGATCTTGCCCTTGCACTCCAGCCCAGAGCCCAGACAACAGAGTAAGACCCTGTCTCTTAAAAGAAAAAAATTATGTTCATGAGAATGACCCATATTGTTACACATAGTTTTAGAATGTTCATTTTTATTTCATTGCTATAGTATTCCATTTGTTTATCTATTCTGCTGTGGATGGGCATTTGGCTAGTTTCCAGATTTGGGCTATTACAAATAGCATTCCTATGAACATTCTAGTACATGTGAGTACATGTCTTTTAATGGACCTATGCATGCATTTCTTTTGGGTATATTCCATAGAGTAGATTTCCTGAGTCATAGGGTATGCATATGGCTCGGCACTAGTAAATATTGCCAATTTTCCCAACTAGTTGTAACCAATTTACACGTCCACCACTAGTTTGTGAAAGCTCCTGTTGTTCCACATCCTTGCCAGCACTTGGTAGGTTGTTTTTTTTTTTTTTTTTTTTAATTTTAGCTCTTCTGGTAGATATCCCAATATGAGGTTTTGTGTGTGTGTGTGTTTAAAAAAATTTTTTTTTTGTTATTGAGGTAAAAGTCACATAACATAAAATTAACTTTTTAGAAGAGAAAAATTAAGTATCAGTTAGGACAGTCACAATGTTGTACAATCACCACCTCTATCCAGCTCTAAAACATTTCACCCCAAAAGAAAACTCCATCCCCGTAAGGCAATTACTCCCCTTTTCTGTCCTCTGACCCAGTCCTTGGTAACCACCAACCTGCATTCATCTCTATGAATTTACATATTCTGGATATTTTATATAAATAAAATTATATAGTATGTGGCCTCTTGTGTGCGACATCTTTTTCTTAGCATAATGTTTTCGAGGTTCATTCATGTACCATGTGTCAGTATTCATTCTTTTTATAGCTGAATGGTATTCCATTGTATGTGTATGCTATAATTTATTTATCCATGAATCTATTGATGGACATTTGGGCTATTTCCATCTTTTGCGATATGAATAGTGCTGCTATGAATATGTGTGTGCGTGTATTTTCAATTCTTTCGGGTATATACCTAGGAGCAGAATCCCTGAGTCACATGGTAGTTCCATGTTTACCTTATTGAGGAATTGCCAAACTGGTTTCCACAGTAACTGAACCATTTGACATTCTCACCAGCGATGTACCAGGGTTCCAATTTCTCCACATCCTTGGCAGAAAATTATACTTGCTATTTTCAGATTTTGTTTGTTTGTTGTTAATTTGTTTTTCAAATTATAGCCCTAGCCATCCTAGTGGGCTTGATTTGCATTTCCCTAATAACCAATGATGTTGAGCATCTTTTCATGTTCTCTTTGGCCATTTTCATATCTTCTTTGGAGAAATGTCTGTTCAAGTCCTTTGCCCATATTTTAAATTGAATTATTTGTCTTTTTGTTGTTGAGTTATAAGAATTCTTTGTATATTCTGAATACCAGGCCCTTATCAGATATATGATTATTTGTAAATATTTTCTCCCATTCTATAAACAGTCTTTTCACTTTCTTGATAATGTCCTTGACATTGGCACCATTTTTAATTTTGATGAAGTCCAATTTATCTATTTTTTCTTTTGTTGCTTATCTTTTGGGTGTCATATCTAAGAATCCATTGTCAAATCCAAGGTCATGAATATTTACCCCTGTTTACCCCCAAGAGCTTTATGAGTTTAGCTCTTATATTTAGGTTGTTGAACGTTTTTGAGTTAATTTTCATATTTGGTACCAGGTAGGTGTCCAAATTCAATATTTTGTACGCGTATATCCAAGCACCATTTGTTGGAGAGAATATCTTTTTCCCATCGATTAGTCTTGGCACACTTGTTGAAAATCAATTGGTCAAAAGTGTATGGGTTTATTTCTGAACTGTCAATTATTTTACAATGGTCTATATGGCCATCTTATGTCAGTACCACACAGTTTTTATTACTGCAGCTTTGTAGTAAGTTTTGAAATTGAGAAGTGTGAGTCCTCCAACTTGGTTCTTCTTTCTCAGTATGTTTTGGCTATTCAGGGTCCCTTGTAATCCATTTTAATTTGAGACCAGGAATTTCCATTTCTGCAAAAATTGTCATTGGAGTGTTGGTAAAAATTGCATTGAATCTGTAGATCACTTTGCCATCCTAACAATATGAAATTTTCTCTTCCATGAACACAGAATGTCTTTCCATTTATTTTGATCTTTAACTTCTTTCAGTAATGTTTTGTTTGTAGTTTCTAGTATACAAGTTTGTCACCACCTTGGTTAAATTTATTCCTAGATATTTTATTCTTTTGAATGCTATTGAAAATGGAATTGTTTCCTTAATTTCTTTATTGGTTTTTTTGTTGTTGGTATATAGAAAACAAGTGGGTTTGTGTTTGTGTGTGTGTGTTGATCTTGTATTTTGCAACTTTGCTGAATTTGTTTATTAGCTCCAGTAGTGAAGTTTTTTTGCTTCTTTGTTCTTGTAGAGTCTTTGAGATTTTCTATATATAGGATCATGCCTTCTGCAAATAGCAGTAGTTTTATTTCTCCCTTTCTAATTTGGATGCTCTTCATTTGCTTTTCTTACTTAACTGCTCTGGTTAGAGCTTACAGTATGCTGTCGAATAGTAGTGATTGAAATGAGCATCCTTGTCTTGTTACTGATCTTAGGAGAAAGTTTTCAGTCTTTCACCATCGAGTATGATGTTGGCTGTGGGTTTTCCACAACTGCCTTTTATCACATTGAAGAATTCCCTTCTATTCCTAGTTTTCTGAGAGCTTTCATCATGAAAGGGTGTTGGATTCTGTCAAATGTCTTTCCTGCCTCAATGGAGATGATCATGTGATTTTTTCCCGTTCATCCTATTAATGTGGTGTATTACATTGATTAATTTTATTATGTTGAACAACCCTTGCATTTCTGGTTTAATCCCCATTTGGTCAGAGTGTTTAATCTTTTTAATATGTTGCTGGATTTGGTTTGGTAGTATTTTATTGAGGATTTTTGCATCAATATTCATAAGGAATATTGGTTTGTAGTTTTCTTTTCTTGTGATGTCTTTGTCTGGCCTTAGTATCAGAGTAACACTGGCCTCATAGAATGAATTAGTGTTTCCTCCTCTTCTGTTAATATTTTATGGAAGAGTTTGAAAAGGATCGGTGTTAATTTTTATTTAGTCATTCAGTAGAACCAATGTGGTTTTAATTTGCATTTCCCTATACTGCAATAAAGTTGAGTCTCTTTTCATACATAGGTCTACTGGCCATTTTTATGTTATCATTTGCAAAAGTCTGTTCAAGTCTTTTGTCCATTTTCCTATTTGCATTCTGTCTTTTTCTTGATTTGTAGAAGTTTTTACATATTCTAGATGATTCCTTTGTCAGATATACGTATTGTCATATCTTCTCCCATTCCATAGATTGCCTTTTTATTTTCTCAAAGGTGTCTTTTGATGAATAGAGTTCTTAATTTTAATATAGCCCTGTTATATAATTTTTTATTTTGTGGTTAGCCCTCTTTGTGTTGTAGATAAGCCATCTTTGCCTACTCCAATGTCATAAATATTTCTTGTGTGTTTTCCTCTGAAAAAGCACTACAGTTTTACCTTTCAAATGCAATCTACCTGGCACTTATTTTAAAGTAAAGTGTGAGGTAAGAGTTAAGACGCATTTTTTTTTTCATATAGATATCCAGGTGATCCAGCACCAATCCTTTCGTCACTGCCCTGCACTGTTACTGTCCCATAAATCAGGTAATCATATCTGCCTGGGTCTGCTTCTGGATTCTTTTTCTGTCCTATGTGGCAGGTTGTCTATGCGTGAACAGTATATTGTCCTAATGACTACAGCTTTTCAGTATAAGTCCCAGTATCTCACAGTAAGAGTCCTCCAACCCTGTTCTTCAAGGTGGTGCTGGGTATTCTTTACCCTTTGCATTTCCATATATATTTTAGAATCAGCTTCTCAATTTTGACAAAAGAAAAAAAAAACCTGCTGGGATTTTGATTGGGAGTGTGTTGTTGCACAGGGCTTTGGAAGCTAAAAATAAAAAATAAAGGCTACCTCTAGAATTTCAAGGCAAGAAACACTATTTATTAAATAAGTATTTCTTCAGTGCCTAATTTTTGCCATGTCCTCTACGAGGTGTGTTAGTGTGTAGGGATACAGTGGTAAACGAGACATAGTACCTGTGCTCAAGGACTCAAGAAGTCTGATTTATTCTCTGACTTCAACACTGGGAATTTCCATAGAATTGATGCAGTCTATGGGCTGCTTTTTAATCATGACAGTTTTATAAAGTGTGAGATTAGACACCTGCTGAGGCATTTTATGATCGTTTGTAAATGTCTTCCTGATGAGACTAAGTGGTTTCCAAATCCTCATGAGGTTTCACTTAGACACAGAAGCTCAGCAGTTCCTGAATTCTTAAGATGCGCCACTGAGCACTTCATGGATTATTTAATTCTCATGACAACCTCAGGCAACAAGGAAATAAATATTATTACCCCCATTTTTACAGATGAGGAAACTGCGGCTTAAACAGGTTGAGTAATTTGCCTAAGATCATATAAACAAGTAGGTTATTGATCTAGAATGTGAACCCAAGTCTTCCTAATTCCAAAACCAGTGCTCTTAACCACTGCAAATCAAAAATACAAATAATGTGAAACGACTCATCCCTGTGATTTAATTACTTGCAAAGCACCTGCACCTCCATTGTCATAACAAAAGGGCCGTGATATGAATGGAACCTTAGAAAAAGATAGACCCTAATAACGCTTTAGCTCTAGAAGTACACTGAGACTTTGAAAATCATGGAAACAAAAAGGTAGACATTTACAGGTTTGTTGGTGCTGCTGCCACACTCCACAGAGGGTGGTAGTGGTGAGATAAACTATGTAGAGTCTAGATGGGACTTTGCTGTTACATGGCCCTGTTCACTGCATTGTCATCTGTGGTCACCTGGCATGAAGTGCTATTTAATACAAGGCATTGGGAGACCCAAGGCCTATTCCAAAGAAACAGCGTGAAAGGCCTGAGGCAGTAAAAAACTAGAGGGTGAGGTTGATGCTTCAAATGGCATCGGACAGCTTTAAGAAAGAGAATGGCCAAACTCAAAGTCTGATCTCTAAGCTTATGTCTAAAGGACTAAAAACCAGGTACTCTCATGACTATTCTTAAAGAATATCCTATCTGTTGTCCGTCAAGGCTGATAGAGCCCCAGATCAGTGCAGAGATGGATGAAAATCGAATAACTTAAATCCTATGGGTTGTCTAATTGCAGTATCAGTTGAAGTACCAGCCTCTCAGATTCCTCATGTTCAAGTTAGAGCACTGAATGGGAAAATGTAGGACCCTGAGGATTAGAGGATTCATATACGGGAGGACTAGAAAAGTTCAGAATATACTGGGCCTCCCACTCCGCCTTGAGTGTCCTTTGCCAACTGAAGCTAAGACTTTTCTTACCTTGCTCAAAGACTCTGTAAAGACATGACTTGGTGAGAATTGTTTTCTTCGTTCCTTACCTCCTCCACCCTTTGTTGTGCCCATCTATCTATGTAGCTATTTATTTATCTATCTATCATCTGGTTGTAGTTATATATATTTATATAGTTCCATCATTATTATGATTATTATTACATATACATATATAATCTGCATATGTATATGTTCTAGCATGCCTTGTGGGAAATTGGCTTTAATAACAAAATCAAACAACAGAGATACTAACTACACATCAAAAGAATTGTATTGTAGGATTCACATCAAAAAAATTATAGGATTATGTTAATGCATATTGACAACCTTGGAAACGAACTCTGAAGATGTTAGGCCAAAGATAATGGGATGTAATTTTAGGTCTGGCTGAATTTATTGGATGCATCGACTCAAGCAGCTGGGAATGGTTCTAATGGTTTTCCCAGTTGGATGACTGAAACCTGGCTAGGTAAAGTTGAGATACAAAAAGTTCCTGGAGGCTCATGCTGTAATCCTAGCACTTTGAGAGGCAGAGGTGAGAGGACAGTTTAAGGACAATAGTTTCAGACCAGCCTAAGCAAGAGCGAGACCCCGTCTCTACAAAATATAGAAAAATTAGCCGGGCATGGTGGTGCGTGCCTATAGTCGCAGCTACTAGGGAGACTGAGGCAGGAGGATCCCTTGAGCACAGGAGTTTGAGGTTGCAGTGAGCTAAGCTGACTCAGAGCACTGTAACCTGGGCAACAGAGTGAGACCCTGTCTCAAAAACAAAACAAAACAAAAAAATTCCTTGATGTAATCTCAAGGAAGAACTCCAAATAGTAGGGACATAAGAATGTTGGAGTGGATTGATCATGCACAAGCTGCTGTCTCAACTCTGTCCCCTTAGAGCGTCCAGAAAATACTCCCTGGCGAGGGGAATGCCAGCATGAAAACAAATGAATGAACAGCGTCCTGGCCAGGTGAAACAAGCTCCTGATTTCATTCCCCAATGGACTCACAAAAGGAATACCAAGGCCCCAGGGTAGTAGAAGACAAGTAGTATCACCAGGGCGAGGTGTGGGCAGCAGCAAAGTGGCAGTGGTAAACTGAACGAGCCCTGCAATGATCTTTGTTAAAGGCCATTTGAGTATTTGGTCTCTAGAACCCAAAATAGGTGGTCAACCCCTTAGCCTACTTGATCTAAATAACCCAGAACTAAATCTGGTGAACAGAAACTTGCTCTGAGGCTTGATGGTGGATATTCAGGGCCACTCGTCCGATTCCTGAGCCTGAGTCGTTTTTGTGACCCAGGGTGCCTTCACTGAAAGGAGGCTGGGTACCGTGAGAGGGGGACCCTGCAGCAACATCACAAGTAGGTACTGTGTGAATCTTCCTCCTGGGCATTCCCAGGCATGCCCATGGCCACTGATCAGGGTAAGTGTACCCTGTAAAGGCAAATACCTAGTTGTTTGGGGGGACTCTTGGAAACTGGCTCTGCACTAACTCTATTTCCTGAATGAAATGTGTTTTACAGGGCGGGATAGAATCACTCCCTTACTTCCTTTAATCTTAGCTCCAATGTTACCAGTCCCATGAAGCCTTCCAGGACCACCCTATTTAAAAGTGCAAACACCTCCCCATCTAGAACTCTCTATCCTCCTTCCTAGATTTTTTTTTTTTTTTTTTTGAGACAGAGTCTCACTCTGTTGCCCTGGCTAGAGTGCCGTGGCGTCAGCATAGCTCACAGCAACCTCAACGTCCTGGGCTTAAGCGATCCTACTGCCTCAGCCTCCCGAGTAGCTGGGACTACAGGTATGCGCCACCATGCCCGGCTAATTTTTTTCTATATATTTTTAGCTGTTCATATAATTTCTTTCTATTTTTAGTAGAGATGGGGTCTCGCTCTTGCTCAGGCTGGTCTCAGGCTGGACCTCAAGCTATCCTCCCGCCTCGGCCTCCCAGAGTGCTAGGATTACAGGCATGAGCCACCGCGCCCGGCCTAGATTTTTTTTATACCATAGAATATGTTGCCTTCTGATGTAGCATAGTATTTATTTATTTATTTCATTTATTGTCTATTTCCCTTTCATTTAGAACATAAGTTCCATAAGGGCAGAGATTTTTGTCTGTATTGCTCCTTACTGAATCTCAAGTAGCTAGGACAATGCCTTCCATGTGGTTGACCCTCAAAAAGTATTTATTGAATAAATAGAAATGAGAAAGTTTTGATCTGAGTGTGCCTCACCTAGGCCCAATGGGATGCTAAGCCCATGCTGTATTTAGTTCCTTTGTGGCTTAAGAGCATAAAGGAATAGACAAACTTAGAAACTGAAAAAAACTCCAAACTTACTTTGTTGTAGCAGGAGCTATTAAGCAGGAAGGGCCACATTCAGAGTCCTTGGAGTGCCCCTACTGTCCCCCTCTATACCAACAAGTCACCCAAAAGCAATACCGCATCCCTGAGGGATCTCAGAAGTAAGAGTCATCATAACAAACTTAAAAGATGCAGGAATAATGCTTCTTTTCACGTGGCTAACTCAGCTGCACAGTCAGTGAAGCTGACAGATGTTTCAAAAAAGATAACATATCATCAAAAATTTAATTCGCTTTATAGGAAAAGCAGCAAGACAATGAGCCTGTATCCATGAGATTCACTTATCGTGTATGCATTACTCTGAAGTATCTGGCCTTATAGAATGGTGGGATGATCTGCTGAAGATTTAATGATACATGTGCTGTCTTATGGGATGCAGCAACTATGCTTAACTGGCAACCAATTTTCCCACAGCTAGAATAGATGAGTTTGGGAACCAAGGGGTGGAAATAAGAGTGGACCTTTTCACTACTATCTCCAATGATCCACTGCAAAATGTTTACTTTCTATCCCAGTGACACTGGGCTCTGGCATAGAGGTCTAAGTACTGAGGGAGGAATGCTTTCACTATAGGTAAACCATTGGTTTCACCCAGTTATAACCTGAAAGCGTCCCATGGCCAATTCAGGCTTCTCATGCCAGTGGTTACCAGTTGAAGAAAGTTGTTACATTGGTTTCCAACTACTAAGGGAAAATAAGGTTGCAAGCAAATAAAGGACAAGAAAAGGGTATGTACCGATTCTCCAGGATACATTGGGTCACCTCCTAATCCTGCCTTGGCAGTGGTGAAAATTATATTAATAGAAACTCCTATATATGCTGGACCATTAAGAGCTCACATCTTTCAGGGATGATGGTTTGAGTTATCCCTCTGGGTTAAGAATCCCAATCAGCTGAAGGGCTAGGTGAAGGCAAAGAGAATACAGAAAGTGAAGTAGGAGGAGAAAAATCATAACATATACCCTGGCCTGCTGATTCATGATATAAATAAGGACTATTTTCTTCTTTTCTGAGTCAGGTAATAACTGTACATTTTAACTAATTTCCCTTTTCTTCTCAATTCTCTTGTCTCAACTATTTAATATAGGCTCTTAAATTAATCTAGTGATGAATTTTACATAGATCACAGAATATTGAGATGAGATGGTGATGAAACTGGAAGAGAAATGCACAGCATCCTGAGATCCTGACTTGGAACTGGATGCAATTCATGATGAGACTTTGGGTTGACCCATTTGAGGAAGGAGGTGAACACATTTTCCATTGTACTGGAGCTTACTCATCATGCCAGTTATAAATAGAATCATTTATTTCCTTCTAAGATGCTTTTTGTGTCTCTCCCTCCAACCTCCCTCCTTCCTTTTCTTTCTTTCTTGTTTTTTTTTTTTCTTTCTTCCTTCTATCTTTGGAAATTTAAGTATGGGAAGAAGATTGTATGCCAATATTGGGCAGTCAAAGGGGTGAAATACAGAACTGGGCAGATACAGGTCATTTTTTTTTTTTTTTGCCACCCAGTATCTGAACTCTTTTTCCATATTTAGAGAACCTCTCTCATTATGAGGCAGAGCGTGCTACTTATTTAGTGGAAAATGTGAAATGCTTATTTTTTTCAGATTCCATATACCTATGCGAGGGCTGTCAAATCAGATGCATCTACCAGATCGAAGTCTTCAGATATAGCAACACAAAGATGCAAGGTCATGGTGCTCTGTGACAGATGCCAACTATGGACCTTTCCTAAAGCAGCAAGGGCATTAGCTCTAGCAGTACACTCCTGTGTCCAGAGTCAATGCCAGTGGCAGGGTCAGTGCGCAGCTGTGGTGCAGTACTATCTTCCCCAAGGCAGTGCTGTGAGTGATCTGGGGTGCTGTTTCCTGGCTAGGGGTCCCCCAAATAGTGGTATACTAGAGCCAGCTGAATCAGCTTGCAGCTGATTGTTAAATTTTCAGAAATTTTTGAACCAGTTGTTAAATGTAATGCTAAAAAATAAATTATATAAACTTACAATTAAATAAAAAAACAAACTCATCATTTCCTATTTTTTTACTATTATCTATGGACATAAGGTAATTTACTTCTAGTATATCTTTATGGTACATCTCTTCCCAAATCCGTGTTCAGTGACATCACATTGGAAGCTTGAGACTGGCTGTGGTGGGAGTATTTACACCACAGAAATTGGCAAACACCACAAATCAGGGCTTGATTTATTATTTTGTTGATTGTCTAGAGTTTAAGTGATGAACAAATGTTAATAACATAGATTAAACCTAAAAGTGTGTCATGTCTACAGCTATTACTTGTAAATAGCACAAAAATTAAGAAAACACATTTTTTTCTGGAGAGCTAGTTTTACTGCCCAAGAGCCTGATTCTTGGATCCTTCCAGAGACTCTGAAAGCAGAATACTTTTATCCTTTTTAGAAAAACTTTTTTATCTTGACTAACCTATAAAAATTTTTTAAAATCTTTTTCTGAATAAATCAGGGTATGTTTCTAAGGACTAAGAAAACCAGTGGATGCACTACTTTATCTGTAATGGGACAGGTATCTTTTCAGTAATAAGTGACAAAAATTAGTCTAAGGGAAGGCAAGATTCTGTCTTTCATTCTAAAGCTTAGCCTCAGCTTGTAACAAACACAATCCAGTCTTTTGGTTGGCCAGTGATCTAATTCCTGTTTAAAATTTTTGATCTTTCTATATATCTCAACTGCAATATCTCTCCACATATTATGATATAGCCCAGTGTCCCAAATGTACGTTTATATTTTAATGTGGGACTATTCTACACATTTTTGAGGGATTAAGTTACGCATATTAAAAGTAACAAACTTTTTAAATTTATTGAGCACCTACTATTTGCAAAAGAATATGGCAGAAGCTGTTGGAGAATAAATTGAAAAGTTTTCTTTGGTCCTTGAAGAACTTTATCACTCAGTGTGAAAGATGACATATACACAGTGACTGAAATTCAAAATAGCATGTGTTAGGAAACATAAAAGGGGCTCAAACTGCTATGAAACCTACCAATTTCAGCATGGCAACAACTAAGCAATTATACCATTTATAACAATAAGCCAAGCTTGCTAATGATTGAAATCCAAACAAAACAGTCTAAATCTTCATCGTTTTTCTTCAATGTAAGAGGAAGATTGATATGAGCCTTGGAGCCAGACAGACCTGGGCTGGAGAAGCTACTCAGCAATTTGTTTGCTGTATGTATCTGCTAATAGTTCAATCGGGGAAGCAGAACTGCTAGGATTAGTATGGAATAAGGGATTCATTGCAGAGATTAGACTTTGTGCAATTGTGGGAGATACGATAGTCAAGGTCTGCAAAGGAGGGGATAGTTGGTGGATCCGATAAAGTTTCACACTAACCAGGGAACATAAATGGGAGCTATACAAGGTTCTATGATGCCTGAAGCCACTGAAAATAGGCTGGGACAGCTGGGCACAAAGTGCTGGAATAGCAAGTCCCCCTATGCACAGTATCACAGGGTAACGACTTTATACTGTCTCTCATTGCATCCAACCTAGCTCAGGACTGAGAGCACCTGAAGGAGAAGGTGGACAGGACCTGAGGGAGCTGTGAATCCAGCTGCCGCCTCATGCCACCAAGGAGAGCCGGGACATCAGGGGCAGGGTGCTTTGAGAGTAAGGGCTGCAGCACTTCTGCATTCCAAATCTTGCCCAGCTATCTCTTGGGCCAACTCTAAACAGGAGCCCTACAAGACAGGGAATTCTAGAAAACATAATTCCAGCTTAGCTACGCTGCCACAATATTAGGCCACCACACGGTGTTACTGCAGGTAAGAGACTGAAGCCTGCTTAGCCTCAGTTTCCCCATTTGTGAAAAAGGCATAATAGCACTTATAGGGACATTTGTTGTGAGGACGTATATCTTAAGGCATTGCTCATAATACCTAGCATGTTGTCTATAATATTATTTGTTCCATGAAACAAACTAATTTAAAGCCTTTAATGCCAGTTTGATGGTATTTCCCTCTGTTTTTCAAATTATCCTCTTTTGATAAGATTAGTATGATTTGTTATTTTTAATAGAATTTATATTTAATTTTCTTGAAATATATTTTGATGCTATGTTTACTGTGTCATTTCCTTGGGTTACAAATGATTTTTAATATTATTCAGAGAGAAACTCAAATGTGGCTAATGTTTGTATTTATGGCCCCAAACTTGAAAATAGGCATATGATTTGGATAATATGAGTCGCTTCAGTTGTCAACAGCCTGGTTCTCAACCTACACTGTCTAGAATTTTTAAATTTCTTCAAAAATTTTGTGATCTTCTCTCATGAAACTTTCTCTTCCTTTGAGGCCCTGGGGACCAACATTCACAAGGAAATCACAGTTCTCAGATTCCAGAGTTGCCAGAATTAGCAATGAAAATATAGGATGCCCAGTTAAATTTGAATTTAAGATAAATATTGAATTAATTTTTAATATAAGTATGTCAAATGCAATATTTAGGATGTTCTTATTTTAAAAGCTTTTAAAAAGCAGTCCTTTTTCTTTGGAAATTCTAATTTAACCAGGAAGTTTATATTTTATATGGCAATACTACTTAATTCTTTTTTCCTTCCATGGCACCCTGGCCTCACTAATTCAGGAATCTCTTTTACTGTCATCCTTTCTAATACCATTTTTGCTAACAATTCTCATGGCAACTCACTTAACAGTCAACATATCCCAGGAGGAAGCACTATCTTGACCTCTAAAATGGCAACTTTTCCCATCAAGCCACCTGTGTCTATGGTATTGCCATTCTTCCCATCCCTCCAGAGAGAACCTCAGGATCATTCCTGACTGCCCCTCTCCATCTCTCCTTCTTTACCCATTCCCAGACAGCTACTGAGTCCTGTCAATTCTTTCTTTAAAGTGACTTCCAAGTGCTCACTTTCCTCATTTTTGCTACCACCACCTCTGCCATGACCCCTACCTGCTAGGTAGTCTTCTTAACTCTAGTCTGCTTCTTTGATCCTGTCCAAATCCTACTCATCTTCCTGAAACACAACTGTTTCACTGTACTGTGCTGCTTAAGAACTTACAATTGTCTGCTATTGTCTATTGTATTAAATGCTATGACTGGTGCAAAATCTTTTGCTCTTTCAATGACACTGTTAAAGAAATGAAAAGACAAGTGGCAGCTCTCCCAAGAAAAAAATAGATGACCTGAATTGTACTATATCCACTTCAAAAATAAATTCATAGCTAAAGACCTTAGAACAAAGAAAACTCCAGGCCCAGATGACTTCCCTGGTGAATTCTACTAAGTATTTATAGGAAAAATAATAGAAATTCTACACAAACTATTCCAGAAAATAAGAGGAGAGAGGTCAGCATTACTCTGATACCAAAAGCAGACAAATACATGAGAAGAAAAGAAAACTACAGACCAATATGCCTCTTGAAAATACACACATACACACACACCCTCAATAAAATATTAGCAAATCACATCCAGCAATATATAAAAAGGATAAAACAAAATATGTATGAGATCTACATGCTCAACTATAAAACACTGATGACAGAAATCAAAGAAGACATAAATAAAAGTAGAAATATACCACATTCATAGTTTGGAAGGCTAAAAATTGTTGTCATTTCTCCGCCAAATTAATCTTTAGGTTAAATGTGATCCCAATCAAAATCCTAGTAGGCCTTTTTTGTAGAAATCAACAAATTGATTCTAAAATTTATGTGGAAGAGCAAACAAAATGGAATTGCCAAAAACAACTTTGAAAAAAAAGAAAAAAGTTGGAAGACAAACTACCTAGTTTTAAGACTTACTATAAATCTACAGTAATCAAGACTGTGTGGTATTGGCAAAAGGATAGATACATAGATCAATGGAACAGAATAGAAGATCCAGAACAAGCCCACACATATATGGTCAATTTAACTTTGACAGAAGTGCAAAGGTAATTCAACAGAGATCTGATAGTCTTTTCAAAAAAAATAGGGCAAAATAATTAATTATCCATATGCAAACAAACCAAAAAAACCCACAACTTGATTCATGTCTCATACTATATGTCAAAATTAACTCAAAATGGATCCTAAACATAAATGTAAAATCTAAAACTATAAAACTTCTAGAAGAAAACAGAGGAGAAAATCTTTGTGACCTTGGTTTGAGAATGATTTTTTAGACATAATACCAAAAGCATGAGTCATAAAAGAAAAAATTAGACTTAATCAAAATTAAAATTTCTGCTTTTTGAGAGACACTAAAAAAAAAAAAATGAAAAAAATAGTTCATGAAATATTCACAAAAACATTTGCAAAAACATATCTAATAAAGGATAAATATCCAGAATATACAAAGGACTCTCAAAACTCAATAATAAGAAAACAAATAACCCTGTACAAAAGGCACAAAAAACTTGAATAGATACTTTCAAATAAAGATACATGGATGTCAAAGAGGTACATAAAAAGGTGCTCAACATATTAGTCATTAGGCATATGCAAATTAAAACCACAATAATATACCTATTATACATACCAATAATATACAGCTATTAAAATGTCTAAAATAAAAATAATTGGTAATACCACATACAGAAGAGGATGCCAAGCAACCGAAACTTCCATATAATGCTGGTGGGAATGCAATATGATATAGCTGCTGTGGAAAACACTTTGACAGCTTCTTGTAAAATTAAACTATGTCATATAACCCAGCAATCCCACACCTTGGAACTTATTCAAGAGAAATAAAGACATACATCTACACAAAACCAGCACACAAATCTTTATAGAGGCTTTATTCATAATTGCCCCCCCAAAACTGGAACCAATCCACATGTCCATCAACTAAGGAATGGAAAAACAAACTGTGGTATATCCATGCAATGGAATGCTATTAAAAAATAAGAAGAAATGAACTGCGGATACACCAACAAGGGTGAATCTCAAAAATGTTATGCTAGGTAAAAGAAACCAGACACAACATACATACTGCATGATTCCATTTGTACGATGTTCTGGACGAGGCAAAACTATGGTGAGACAAAGTAGATCAGTAGGTTTCCTGAGATCAGGGATGGGGTAAGTATGGGGACTGCAAAGGGGAACAGGGAAATTTGTTGGGATTATGGCAATACTCTATGCCTTGAGTGGAGTGTGGTTACATGACTGCATACAGTTGCCAGAATTCATTGACCTCTTCAATATTTTGGCGTTGTAGAGTTTAAACCTCTACATTCCACACTGTGTGTCCTCCATTCCATGGTAAGTGAGAGGTCTTACTGTTTTTAAATTTGCTCAAGCTTCCGAATGCCTTACACAGCATGTGGCTCTTTGTAGTCAAGGAGAGTCAAAAGGACAACAAGTTATGGGTTACTCTGACTAGAGTGTGAGACAGCAACTCCCTGAAACCAGACAAGGGATGTCCCAGAGGAGAATATGAAGGCATCTTGATTTTGCTCCCTGAGACTTTCTAAAGAGCTGTTTGTCAAAGGAAATGATTCGAGAAAAACTAGAGTAAGAACCGGTGAAAAGAGGGTGAATGGAACGGCCCTCTGGGCCTTTTTAAGAGAGAGGTGTTTACAGGTAGCCTGACCATAATGGACATTGGTGGATTCCTGGGGGGTCAGGGATAATTATTGTCATCAAGTGGCCTTTGAGGATATTATATGACTGATGTTATTACAAGAGCTCTGTAAGATTCATTTTAGCGTCCCTTGAAAGTGAAGAAGTGCCAGGCAGCCCAGAAGGTTTTTATTTTAATTTTCTAAATAGGGGCTTATATGCTTGGGGGTCCTCAAATGGTTACATCACATGCACCAACAGCTATAAATTCAAATGAAAAAAAAAACCTACACCAGTAAAAACAAAATTCACAATGATAGAATTATATTATTTGGTTAAGACTGCACGCGCAGAGCATGTGCCTTAGCTCTGAATGCTTTTTAAGAGCCATAGAAAAGAGCTGCCATTATTATTTCCACTGAACACTTGGGGAAAATGAGACTTAGAGAAAATAAATCTTTAGTCCAAGGTCATAGAACTGGAAGCAGGTGCGATAGGGGTGAGAGCCCAGTTTTCTCTGCCCCATGCACTATACGACCTTCATTCATCCAACAAATATTCTTGACTACCTATTATGTAGCAGGTACTTGTCTCATACAAGCACTCTTTATAAGAACAGTAAAGTAATAACCCATGTTACCTTTTTTATAACCCATATTATAAATCCTGTGAACTTCAGTATACCTGAAGAAGGCACTGTAACTTATTTATATAATGTTATAATAATCCTTACAGTTACTAGGATAAAAGTCAACTTGTTAAGCAAAGTTATGACAATCTCTTCATGAAAAAATAGAATACATCTCTGGATAAATGCCCCCCCAAAGACTTTTTGATATCACTTTTTAATAAGTCTTGTTATAAATGAGTATGTTATTAGAAAAATCGATATTCCTCTTCAAACTAAGAATAAACTGTAATATTTAAATTTGGCACTTAAACCCTTATATTTTCCAAAATAATTATTCATATATCTTAAAGAAAAAAGAGTCACAACTATTTTTATTCAAAGAATGGGGCAATATTATTACAATACACAAAGTAGTATTAGCTACTCCCCTATTGTTATATTTAGCTGGAATGTGAGGGTCACTTGAGTCCAGGAGTTTGAGATCAGCCTGGGTAACATACTGAGACCCTGTCTCCTTAAAAAAAAAAAAAAAAGTAGAAAAAAAAGTAAAACCAAAATTTTTGCATAACATATAACTATGCCTGAGATTCGGATGACATTTCTATGTAAAGTTGTATTTTTTAAACCATCTTAGGAATAATAATTGAATATGTTCAAATCTAACCAAATCTTTCCACTTTTCTGAAACTTTAATAAATAAAAGAAAGCTAAGAGGAAAGGCACATAAAGACAATCAGATTGTCTTTATACCATTTGTGGAAATGGGCAGATATTTAAAGCTTAGCTAAAGATTTAATTAAGTCTGTTACCTTATGACATATTCTCCCCCACCCCTCCCCATTACATGGCAGGATGTTTGCTTGTAAAATGACTACTCTCCTATGCTCACTCTTGATTTTAATATAACAGACTATCTTTATGACTCAGTTTGAACATTAATCATCATGGAATGTCATAGTTTCTACAAACAGATGAATATTGATCATAGCAACTTTTAGAAACAGAATAAAAACAAAACGAAATTAAAATTAATTTAAAAGTATTAGTTTGAAAATGCTCTTTTAGGTTTCTAAAAACACTTTGATCATTGGTTAAAATATATCACAGACCTTTGTATTTTATAGTTTTATTTATGTCCACCTTGTTTCAAAAATAACTTAAGGCAATCTTTAAAATTACATAAAAAATGTATATATAAGAATATTATTTTCCTTCTATTAAAACTGACATGTACAATATCAATATTTCCCAATATTTCCAGTATACACTGTTGAAAGAGTTCTTTGTAAAGAAGAGTGTATATTGTACACAGAAATTTGTAAAATATGTATGTCATTATTGATACCCTTGGTCTTACAAAACTATCCTTCATTTCAATCCACAAATATTTTAATTAAATAATTATTTTTAGCAAAAATAAAAGTTTTCTTAGACCTCTGTTGACTATTCATCTATATATCATAGTGGAGCCTCATTTAAAATTTTCTGTCACTCTCAAATTTTAAGAAAGGCATATGAAAATTCAGAGTTTTCTTAGGCCTCACTTGTCCACTTATTTCCATCTACATTATTATTTTTACCAAAGTTTCCTCGTTTTTTGGCCTGTAATTTATAAAGTACTGCAAGTCAAATAAAAGTTGCCGATTATCTGATTAATTTTGATTTAGAATACTGTTTCTCTAAATGATCCAGGCCTATTTCCTTCACCATTAAAAAAAAGAAAAGAAAAGAAAAGAAAGTAGAGTAATTACCCAGATACTAGTAACTCAGTTCCAAGTGTCTAATTACATGGACTAAATTGACTGTATAAATACAATTCTCCCTTTCACCTGTTGCTAGTCATTATTTTCTTGGCATTTTATTACACTAAAAAGATTTTATAAAAGTTCCCCCCATTCCTTTTCATAAAATACAGATTAAAATGCTTACACAAAGAAATCTAATTTTGAAAATAACATTTGAAAAAGTTAGAACAACAATGTTTATGTTTTAACTTTAACAAAACAATCAAACAAAAGCTTAGGGAGAAAACACTGAGTCTATAGGAAGTAACACAGTGAAAAAACTTTATTTTTTAGGTGCTTGTTTTCTCAAAAATCTGTGAAATTACTTTCTTAAGACTTACCATGCTGTAAAAATGGGTTATAGACAAATGATTCAAAGTATTTTCAGAATAGTTCTATCTGTGTCAGAAATGTGAGAAAATTCAACACAATTATTCAAACTAAAGTTTTTTTATTTAACTTTTTATTACTTTTTAAAAATCCAATTTTCAACTAAAGTTTTTTAAAAAGTATATTTAAACTGAATTATCCACAAAATTGCTTCAAGTCTATATTTTATTTTGACAAGGGGATAAAATATGTCTTCTGTTGAAAATAACGTGTTTACAACAACCATAATTAAAATGTTAAATTCTTAAACAGTATTATTTTAAATATTATACATATTTAAAAATATTAAACACTTTTATCTAGGCCTTTCTTTGCCAGGTAAGCTCTTTTAAAATAATTTTGTTTTAAATGTTTACTTTAAATGACTTAAAAGTCCATTTAGTTACATAGTCTCCTTGAGTGTTTATAAGGCATTTAATGCAAATCATCCTTTCTTATATACATAACTTCCATTCTAAAATGCTTCATTTGATAAGTGAATATGGTCAAACTTTTCAGTTTATGAGCAAGTACAGATTACTGCTATCTGAGTGTTAGTCTATAAAAATCTTTTATTTTTTCTGTTTCTACTTTTCTTTGGAAAATTATGTACCCTTAAAATAAACATAGATATTTGTATATTACTTAAATTTCAAATCTTAATGTGTAAAAAGCATGCTCTTTTAAATTCATATAAACTTTTAAACACTTTTGGCTTTTGATAATAATGTTCCATAGCATAGGCCCATTTTTTCAATTTTTTGCTGGGATTCATGGATCTAGCCAAAATTCTAATTTCTGAGGTATGAGAAAATACAGTGTTAGAATAGAGATTCCAAATCCAGCACCACAAAAGGAAGGAATCTGTTAGATATTCTCTGCTGTTGTAGTCTAAATGTAGGACATCTTGGAAGTGATTAGATTCTGGGCATGACAGATGACCTTCCAGTCTATTTTGAGCATAACTGTGGAGCTCAGTTGAATTCAGTGTAGCTAAAAGAATCTTGCTGTAATGGATTGTGTCAGACAAGATAAAGAGTAAATAAGCTTTTTGTGACATTTCTTCTCATGGAGGGAAAAACTAGCCGGCCTTCCTCATTTCCTGCCTCTTCCTTTTCCCTTTATCTCTTTCCCTCTTCTTTCCTTCCTCCTTCCCTCTCTTCTCTTTGTAAAAATACATAAACAATTTAAAGGACAGTCTGCATACATGTAGAAGAATTAGATATATTCGTCAAAGTAAACTTGTTTCAACACATCTATGCTTCACTTTTATTCTTTCACAGCTAAGCTATTGGTCATTCTGGATGATACCAGATCAATGATATAGGAAACCAAAATGGTGATCTTTATAATTGAAATAGAGAAAAAAAAGTCAACCAGCCATTGAAGGGGTAAATGTGCTTATTATCTAAATTGTCTACTTGACAAAATTTATTGGATGATTGTCCAGCTCCTAATTTTTCTATCAATTAACTGGTGAAGAAGATATGTTATGTGATTTAAGAAGTAAACTTGCTTATAATAACCCATATAAACTATAAGTGAATTATATTCATTTAAATCACTTACTGAATTTAAAGGCAAATTATTGTTTTTTATTTGTCTATGTAGAGAAATCCTAAAACACATAATTCAACCTGTTCTTTTCTCATTAAATGTTACATAGAGTATAACTGCTTTCTTTCATTTCTTACTAATTTTCTTATCTTTAAATTTTCATTTTCTTTTTTTATGAATCAATTCCTCATTTCTTCCTAGAAAAGATTTTACAATTTTTGTCTATAGGACTCAGATGTGACATTGTCAATGTCAATCCCATGTGACAGTAATTGTTTTACTTAAAAATAAGGGATCAAATTTCCTAAAGGAAGTTTCAATGTGTTACAATGAAGTCCTAAATAGTAGATATGATTTTTCTAATATGCACAAAATCTTTTAAAGTCTATAGACTGGTGAGATATAAAAATTTGATATTAAAAATTACAATTTGACTCTTAGATATGTTCCTCTAATTTTGCAGAGTTAGCTTACTCTGACTCAAGTGGCTGAGAAAATCATGGCATGGGACCACTGATGATAGCTCCCAAATTTCATTTCAGAAATTCAGGAGTATTTTCCTTGGCAAAATCTTGACTATAGAATTTTCTGTTTCTAGTTTTCAAACTTCAGGAAATGTTTTGAGATTTATCTTTATAAGAAACTCAATTTTTTAGTAGCGTGACAATTTGATCTTTCAAAACTTAGATTTAAAATAGTTAATTTTTCTTATTGTTATATTTTAAAGTTTTATATTTTCCTGATACAACTATATATCATAAATGAAATTTTTAAAATGTACTAAATGATGAAAATATTAAATAGAAATTATACTATTTACTAATCTAAATGTTTTCAATAAAGTTTTAGAGAAAAATCCAAAACACTTGTGCAAAACCATAAGAATCAGTTTTCTAAGTGGTTTAGAGAACACTGTATCATTGATTTTCATTCCTGTGGTTCCAGTTTTTTAAATTTAATTAGTATTTCAATTGTCTTCATATATAAAGGCACTGACTCCACTGAAATTCATTTGAGTTTTATGTTAAAATCCACATACACAAATAAGGCTATGATATGTGAGAAAACAGATATTTGCCTATATTAATTATTGTAGCAATGACCACTTAGAAATTATCAGGGATTGGTTTATACTTTTAATTTGAAAATAAAAAGCTTTGCTGTCCCCTCTGAATACTCAATTTGGTGTTTGACAATGTAGGTGATACAAAGATGCAATTTGAAACCACTGAAATCTGTGATCATGAATGTACAAAAACTTGACCAAATTCCAAGTCCCAATCTATGCCTTACCAAGTTAAGATATTTAACAAAATAAAAGGATGTAGATAGGTTTTATAAACTTCACTGAAATGGTTTTTGAACTAGACTCTCACATGTCATATAACTCAGTTAAATACTCTTCCCAACTGTCCATTTGTGGTTAAAATAGCTTAAACACAGAAAATTCTATTTTCAGTAGTATCTCAAGGTTTGAAGATAATCATCACCAAATCAGTATAAGGAGACAGAGAAAGGATAGTTTCTTATATATGGGTAGTTTTTAAGTGTTTTTAACTTTCTTCTCTAGAAAATGAGCAAGTATTGCAGGGACAGGGATAAAATAGATTTGCGCTAGAACACATAATATACAAGCCAGTTAAAACTTCTGGATGTTTCATTGCCATTTAAACATATTAAGATTTTTTTCCCTTCCCATGGATGTTCCACAAACTCTTCAATCTAAAGGAATACCTTCCTTCAGAGTTCTTAGTACAAAAGTATTTATACAATCTAAAAAAGATAGTATTTTAATTCATAAAACTAACAAGCGTAACAATGAGGCCTGTGGGAAAAGCCGGCCACATAGATCCTGGCCATTTTAACTGTAATCACAATACAGGGGTCAATATTAAGTTGGTTTCTAAAAAAAAATTAACCAGTTCAAAGGATACAATGTATTTTGAAACTCTAAAACATTGTTTAAAATGACATTTACTAGTTCTTGAAATAATTTCTAGATTCTCAAAAAGAAAAATTTATCAGCATTGCCTACCTTCTAAAGCACCTTTGTAGTTTAGAATGCAAGATATATAACATTAAGGTATTTGCATATCTATCTGGTTATTTTCAGTTGCATATAATTGTTATTTTAAAAGGCTCTTTGAGGCCAAATTTATTCTACTGGCTTTGAACCTGCAGAATTTTTTAAGGTTTTGTGAAAGTTCCAGTGCTGTTTTCAGTGATTAAGGCAAAATTTAAACTAGTAGTTTCACACTTTCAGGATATGTTCATACATAGTTTTTAAAATATACAATGTATTGATTTTATAGCTGCAACCAAGAGAGTCTATGTCTGGGTAATCATGCCTTTTAATCATCATCATCCCTCTATGTATTTCAATGACTTGTCAAAGACGTATGTTCTGCATTTAAACAAATACTCAATCCTGTGCCTCTTTCAAAGGGAGTTGAAATAAATGTACCTGAGCAGGAAAATTCCAGTTTTATAGCATCAGAAAACCTTGTGGTTAAAATTTTTGTGTGGGCTGAAAATGTACCCATCACTTGGGCCTAACACATGACTGTGTTTAGGCAGAGGAGAACAAACATTCCATAAGAGAAAGTACTTACATGTGGGCAAGAGAGTAATATGACAGCTATTATGGAAACAATCTTCGTGAATTTCCTAAATTTTATGCCCACAAACTCACAACCACTTGTGTTTACTTTCCTCTTTTAAAATAACATTTTAATATCTATGTTCATGCAGTATTTTTTTAATACTAAATTGAATATAATTAGAGTTATCAACTCAAATTGTATTAGAGGATTAATCTATGTTATGCTAGGTCATAAACTATGTGTAATAAACATAATGGGTTTGGGTGGTGTTAATATTGTTGAATATTTATACAACTCTGCCCTGTAAAATATTCCCTATGTAAATCAGATATTTTAAAATTTTTCAACTGATATTTTACTACTGCTGAGAAACAAATTAGAAAGAAAATGAGAGATGGGAAGAGAAGATGAACATGATTAATAGGTGTTTGTTTCATAAAGACCCTAGGGAGACTTTTAAATCCTTCACTGCTACTATATGCTCACTGAGTGAAGAGGCAGTGAACGTGCCTTTCAAAGCTTTCAAAGGAGTACTCAGTAGAATTACTTAACCTGTTACTGATGCTAAATTAGTCCATTCTCATCCTGTTGTGAAATGAGATATTCTTTACATATTGATACAAGGTTAAATGTTGACCATATTAACATTTTTTTTCAAATAGGCACCTAAATTATGCCACAGAAAAGAATGTTTCACGTTGAGTCTAACTTTGCAAATAATCGCTCCTGAAGACTAAAACAGCTTTCTTGTTCCGTAATCCTTCCCTCCACCCTCGAAGAACTATGCATTTTTTACTTTTCAAATTCTTTTCATCAAAAATGCCTAGTCTACTTTGCTTCACGGTTTTTTTTTTTTTTTTTAAGAATCACTCTTGTTTTCTAAACCAACTTCGTAGAAATAGAGATGAAGTTAAACTTTATACAGTATTTGAATCTTTAAAGTTATGGGCATCCAAAACAGTAATTCACCTCTAATAAAAATCCTGCCATTTCTAACTATACTAAGATAAATATATTTATTAAGATCCTATTGAGTAACCAAAACTGGACTCATAGATGCAGTGAGTAGAGTAGCACAAAATTTATTTCGCAGTTTGCTTTTGAAAGGTATTTATTTGCAGCGGCGGTAAAATGGTCAATAATCCTGTCAAATATGTTCATGAACAGTTTATTAATTCCCCAATTGTTGAAGTACAGCATGTGCACACACGCGCTATATGTATAGATGTATATACACACCCCCCCACGCAGGAAGGAATCTATTGCCGTATTCCAGAAATGACAAAGAAAAAGTAAAAATAGGCAAGAATTGTATAATTAGATGTCTTACAGTCTCATTCATAAAAGGGCAGTGCTGTGAGGTTAAGCTGGTGAGTTTTAAAAAAAAACAACACAAAAACAAACAAAAACCAGTTGTCTTAGATCGGAGCTTCCCGCAGGATTTGGCGCTGAGCGAGGAGCGGGGAGGGCGCAGTTCGCCGGGAGGTGGGGGCCGGGCTACCCCCACCCGGCACGACCTCCCCAGGGGTCTTGCCGCGACCCGAGCTGGTGTCTGTCCGCGGTGAGCGGCGAGTGCGGAGAAAGCGCCCAGCGAGTCCACAAAGCGCCCGGGGCCGCCCTCCCAGCCCAGGCTCGGCACTCCCGCGGCCTGCGCGGAGGCAGGACGGGCTGGACGGGGGCGGCGGCAGGGGGCGCGGGGGCGGGCGCGGGCGCGGGGCCGGCGGGGAGGCCGGCGGGGAGGCCCCGGGCGGGGAGGCCGCGCAGCCCGCCCGGCCGTCCGGAGCCGAGTGCGCGCGCGGCCGCATCAGCTGAGCGCGCGGCGTGTGTCACGTGGTGCGCGTGTCGAAGGTCACGGCGCGCTCACAATGGAGCTCTCGGAGTATGTGCAGAAAGGCTTCCAGATGCTAGCCGATCCCGGCTCCTTCGACTCCAACGCCTTCACGCTTCTCCTCCGGGCGGCTTTCCAGAGCCTGCTGGACGCCCAGGCGGACGAGGCCGTGTTAGGTAAGCCGCTCGGCTCTGAGCTGCATCGGCCGGGGTGGAGGGGCGCTCGGAGAAGAGGAGCCAGACGGAGCCAGAGGGCGAAAGCCCCGGGAAGAGGAAGTCTCCGGGCTTTGCCCTTCGCTCCGGACGGAGTGTGGGGACGTGGCTCTGCCAGGACTCAGAGCAGACCCCGGAGCATTGTTCTGTCCCCACTTGGCACCTGCACATAGCCAGCCACACGTTCCTGGCCTGCTTTCCCTCTCAGCCTCTTTGTTCCTTTGTAAAGCCCGTGTTCAAGTCTTGTTTGTGGCCTAAACAGCTAAGGTTTTAGGCTTGTGTGAGGCTGGCGGCTGTTTTGACACTTGGACTTCATCTGAGGAGCTCCCTGCAATTCAAACTTCCAGGGCTAGGCTGGCAAAGGTTTAAAAGGGTCTGTTTCCGAAGTAATTGCTAGGTCAAATAGTGTTGACATTTTTCAACTTAGAGAATACCTCAAGTTCATATGATCACCCCAGCACTCTAGTTCTATATGATTTACACAGGTTCTACGCCTAGAACCTTAAAATATGATGCACCACACTTTGTTCCGCACCAGTTACCAGGAGGCGAGTTTCTTTTAAGCGGTCGGGTCAGTGATTGCGGAGTGTAGTGTCAGTATGGATTGAAGGCATATTTTAAGACAGGTCGTTTTTAGATAATTTTCTTAAATATAAATATCCCAACAATTCAAATTTTTGTGTTTTTTTGTGGTTTCATAAACACTTGTACAAAAAGTCTGAAAGTGGAAGTTCTTCAAACGAAAATAGTAACCACCACCTGGGTTAATCTGAAAAAAAAAAAAAATGATGGCTGTCAAAACCTGAAAATACTGATATAATTGTGAAATTTATATTTTATATTCTGAAGTGATGTCCTCCTTTCCATCCCCTTGATGTATTAATGTCCACGGAGCCACTCTAAATTCATGATTTTTTAGAGTGAAAGTTTATTCATTCCAAAATTTACACCATGTGAAATATTTATCTTCTTGTTTTTCCTTTGAATTTATTCCACCCAGTGTTAGAATGACCCTTGTACTATTTTTTTCTTTGGGGCTATAATGTTTTTAAAAATATAGTAAAAATAAGAAGGCAAGATAAAAGAAGTTAATTGAAACCAGATAACAGAATTATTGATGTGTTCTTTTTATTGTTTTGCCAATTGACCTTGTAGCTTATGTCATTTATTTATAATTGACAGTCCTTATAGTTGAATTATTTTTGTTATCTTGTTTGTAGGATTTTTTACCCAAATTAAAATATCCTTTTTGGAAACATGACTATAAAGAATTTATTATCACAGGCATCATTCATTGGTACTTAATTTATTTTAGATCATCCAGACTTGAAACATATCGACCCAGTGGTTTTAAAACATTGTCATACAGCAGCTGCAACTTACATACTGGAGGCAGGAAAGCACCGAGCTGACAAATCAACTTTGAGGTACAGGATTTATTTAAATACCCATTTGCTTTCAACTACTACCTTTATGATTTCAATTTCTGTTTTAAAAATGGAAACTAAACTTTGGCTTTTTTTTTTCTGTAGCACCTATCTAGAAGACTGTAAATTTGACAGAGAGCGAATAGAACTGTTTTGCACGGAGTATCAGGTTACTTACTTTAAAATTTCAAATTAACAATTACTATTTTTCTTCTCTGTTTGCAAAGATTTTTTTTCTTTCTTTCTTTCTTTTTCCTCCCCAGAATAATAAGAATTCCCTAGAAAGCCTACTGGGAAGGTAGGTACTGTATAAGGTGTCAAGCTGAGGCACTTTTCACTTGCAGGTATGAATGGAAAGTGCTGGTATGAAATAAAAGAGGGCAAAAAAGCCAGGGATCTTGACTCAAAGAAAAGGGGCCAAAGGGCAAGTCAAACAATTGAAGTTAAGCTAATGTTTTTAAAGATAAAGTTTATTGAGATATTTTTTTAATGCTTTTACTATTCAGAACTTGAAAATAAGTTTAACAGTGTTTTAAATTCAGAATGGATTAAAATAGAGTGAGGGTGGAAAGTAGACATCATTCTTAGTAAATATAAATACGAAAGTTTTTTTGTAGCTATTATGTACAAAATTAACATTATGTCTTTCAGTATAGGCAGATCTCTCCCTCACATAACTGATGTTTCCTGGCGGTTGGAATATCAGATAAAGGTAAAGTTTAACAAACTTCTCAAGGGGGATTTAGGGAACTTTAAAAATAAATGGAGTTAAAGGCTGATATATGTATGTGCTGTGTTGTTTTAGACCAGTCAACTTCATAAGATGTACAGACCTGCATATTTGGTGACCTTAAATGTAGAGGTATTTATAAAGCCCTGTCTAAAAATGAAATGTGTAATGAAATTTGAAATTTCCTTGATTTAAATAAACAGTAATTTTTTCTTCTCTAGAATGATGATTCCCGAACCTACCCAGAGATTAGTTTTAGTTGCAACATGGAACAATTACAGGTACAGTATTAGGGTCTGGAAATATGTCTTTTTATAAATGTGTAATTGAGAATTTTGCTCTTGAAAAGTTCAAAAGACAAAATAATCATCTGTCAGCAGATAATCAAGATTGGTTAAGGATTTAATGGGAAGGGGGCTTCACAAGTAATACTTTAACATAGGCTTCACTTTTGAAATTAAGATGTTACTAATAGAAAATTGGTCTATATTTGCTGCTCCTCAGATTAAGCTTTTGAAGTGCAGTGTTTAGTGTAAATTTCTTCTATTCATGATGAGTTTGATCCAATAAGATAAAGCAAAATTAAGAATATGGCTTTGAAAATGTCTTTGCTTTTAGAAATTGAATTAAACTTTCAAATTGGATTTTTAAACAGCAGTTTTAAATGGCTTTTTATAAAGGGCATAAAATTGTAAAACTTTATATTGCCAATGTAAGACTAGGAAAATTCAAAACTACATTGATTAATGGATATGAAAACGAATTTATTTCTTACCACTTGAAAAAATGAATAGCGTTACTGGAAATTTAGATGAAGCTGAATTTTTCAAAGGCATCTCCTACAGAGTTGTTTTAATGTACCATTAATCAAACTTGAAACTTTTAGAAAATGTGTATACAGCATAACCTTTGTTAGATAACTTAAGAAGTTGTAGTTATATACCTTGTCCGTTAAGAGGATTCTGTTCGAAATCATGTTTCCATCGGAAAGCGAATAGCCTATTGGAAGATGAGCTATTTTAGAGGAACCGGTTCTTTTGACCAAAAGTGGTTTGTCAAAGGTTGAAATCCTACCGAATTTTAAACTTGTTTGGAAAGTGTCTCCTGACTTTTTTCTTGCATCTTTCTTGAATTTGGATTCTTCTTTCTGCGTTTTATGCGTAAGGCATTGTATACGTCTTCTAGGACTTGGTGGGGAAACTTAAAGATGCTTCGAAAAGCCTGGAAAGAGCAACTCAGTTGTGACACGGGAAAGTTAACGATCCGCCCGAGGGTAGAGGAACACCAGAAACGCCTTGCCTTCAGCCCAACCATCGTTTGTGCGAGCTGGATCCTCCTTTCCAGTAGAAAAAAATTTTCCTTTTGAATTTATGCCATTCATCAACTTTGACACTTTTTTTTACACGTGTGTAAGGGTTAAGAGGGAAATGTTGCCCAAGTATTTGAGTCATCTTTTGTACCTGTACAATTATCCTATTTCGATCTTTTTCAAGTGTTATGAAAGGAAGTAGACAGCGTTACACTGTGAATAAATAAGGTGTTGTTTGCACAAAAAGAGTGGTGATATTTTGTTTGGATTGGAGTTTGTGTGTTAATTATTACTTTGTGTGAAGAGCTGGCTACGATGAGTGTTAACTTTTAACGATCGCCTTTTCCCTGGATTAAAGTTAAACACAGTGGGAAAGGATGCGATCTCCGGGGTTCGTCGAAGACCCCAGCTTCGGGGCGCGGGCGGGGGCCGGCCCGGCCCGTTACCTGCGCGGGAGGGCTCCACCGCAGCCCGCCCTCGGCCTCCCGCCCGGCCCGGCGCGCAGCCCCTGCCCGGAGCGACCGCTGCCCGCGCGCGCCCCGCCTCGGCCGCCGGCGGGCGGGGAAGGGGCTGGCGCGGCCGCGGGAAGGCAGGGGCGGGCGCTGTTGTTTCCGCGAGCCCAAGTCGGGCGCAGGTTCCGCGCCGCGGCGCCGAGTCTGGGCCGCGGCCCGTGGGGCCGGCGGGGGGCGGCGGCGGCCGTGTGCGCCGCGGGCAAGGCGGCGGCAGAAAGAAAGAAATAACGGGGGGCGGGGTGCGCTGCGCGGCGTGCGGGGCCGGAGCGATGCCCGCGCCGAGCAGGGCGGCGCGTGTGGCGCTGTGGAGAAATGTCTCCGCGGCCGCGCCAGCGCCGCCACCGCCGCCGCCGCGGCGCAGAGCGAGGGGGAGGGGGCCCGGGCGCGCGGCTCGGAGGGGAGGGGGCGGCCACGGGCCCGACTACACCGACACTAATTCCCAGGCCGCCCTTAAGGAATGAGGGGAGCACGTGACCCGGTGGGGGGGCGGCGGGGGGAGGGGGCGGGCGGACTCCGAGCCATTTTGGAGCCGGTGTCAGTTTCCACTCTGCCTTCAGCGGTGCATTTTTTTTCCACCCTCCCCTCCCCCTCCTCATCCTTCCTCCCCTCCCCCCGCCTCTCCGCACGCACACACACGGCGCCCCCCACCAGCCCCGCTCCCCCCACGGCAACTATGAAATAATCGTAGTATTAAAGGCAGAGATCGGGCGAGACAATGGGGATGTTGGCGAGGGAGCCCCGCTCCGGATTAGCAGCGCCGCCCGGCCCCGCAGAATAATACCGCTCGCGCCCCCTCCGCGCGCTCCCTCCCCCGAGCGCCGAGCGGGCGGAGGCGGCGGCGGCCGAGGCGGAGGAGGCGGCGTTGGAGGCCGCGGCGGAGGCGGAGGCGGAGGCCGCGGCGCAGGAGGAGGCCGGCGCGGAGCAGGAGGCCGCGGCCCGGGAGCGGCGCGGCATGAGCTGACGGCCGCGGCGGCCTCGCGCGCGGTGCCCATTGACAGCGGCGGCTGCAGCTCGCTCCAAGATGGCCGCTTGGCTCGCGTTCATTTTCTGCTGAACGACTTTTAACTTTCATTGTCTTTTCCGCCCGCTTCGATCGCCTCTCGCCGGCTGCTCTTTCCGGGTACGTAGGAGGCCGGGCGCCTCCGGGCCGGGGCCGGGGGCCGGCGGGGGCCGCGCGGGGCTCGGGCCGGCCGCGGGTGGAGGGGAGCGCCCCCCCCCTGCCCGGCCGCGCCGCCGGGAGGGCGCTGACAGCGTGGGCGCCGAGCCCCGCGCCGCCCCGCGCCCGCGCCCGCGCGCCCCCGCCACCCGCCGGCTCCCGCGGCGCCGGGACCGACCCGCAGTCCGCGCCGCGCCGCCGCCGCCAGCCGGGCTCGGCGCCGCTCCAGCCGCCGCCGCCCGCCCGGCCCCGGCCCCGCCGCGCCGCGCGCGCCCCACGTTTTAGTTCCTTTCTCCCCCGAGCGCCCCTCGGCACCCTCGCGACGCACATGGCCCCCGAGGAGAACACTCGTACTTCCAGCCTCGGCGGCTCCCCCGGCCGCAGCGCCCTTTGTTGAGAGGTAGATTTTGATGAAACCGGGACGGGATCCTGAAATCGGGAGCTGCTTGGGTCAAGTGGCTTCCCTCCTCTCCCGAAAAAGGGGCTTTTGAGGGGTTTAAACGTCCAGAGAACGCCCCCATTTTATAGGGACGGGTTACGTGGAGGGCGGCGATCCCTCCAGGGTGGGTGTTAGCCAGGGGAGAGCCCCAACAAAAATGTTATTAACTTAAGTTGGAGGGACACTTGTGTGAAATTGGATGGCTTGTAAGATGGCGGTTCCCAGTTGTTTCCAAGGTCTCCTGCATTTGTGTGGAAAATGGTAAAGTTTTCAAGGTGGTGTTTGTGGGGAGTCTTGGATAAGTGCTCTAAACGTTACTTGGGAAGTGCTCCCTGGAAAGTGGGCATTTCAAATTTGGAGCTTTTTTTGGAGTGAAGATGGTGACTGGACGTTAGTCTTGCTGGAGGTTTCCTTTCTCTCTACTTCTTTTTTCCCCTTTTTCTTTTTTTCCCTCTCGGAGACTACAACTTTGCTCTCAACCTCTGCTATGGGATGCACTCAGAATCATGACTCAAGTCCACTGTGTTTTATAGATTTTGCTAAATGTCAGCATAGGTCATTTGGCAAAGGGATGCTTTGGGAAGGGAGCACCAAAAAGTTGATTGCATATGTTTACGCAGTCATTTAGGCTTGACAGCGATATAGCATGATCTTTTCCCCAGAGATTTACAGTTAATAATTGGAAGTAAACAAGTAGAGAGACTTTGATCATTCCCAATTGCAATAAAAGGATTTAGTGGGCTTAGTGGTCACGGTTCAATATTTGAAAGAGAAGCATGTATTAACCCCTTCCCTTAAAGTAGGCAAAATTCCGAGCATGTTTACCCAAATGCAAGTGTAGGTTGCTGGTATGTAGAATGTTATGAGTAGTTAAGTCTATATTTCATAGGAAACTTAACCCTAAAGTTGTGACACTAAAGACTTGATACTTAAGGATGCAAATTATTGACAGTATATACCAAGTTATGAGACTATGTATTAACATTTGAGTTTTGAGTAGACTGATTAGAAATCTGAGGTTGACTTTATGAGCAAAATTCTAAATTTTTATACTTGAGTTCATTCCTATACATCTGTCCCAATGTGCAGGCAGAGGTGTTTGAGATAACCTACCTTTGCAAGTTATACACCTACTAAGATTATCTTTAAAGCCATATAAAAGTGACTGTATGCACGTGCACACACACAAAAAGCTTCTGTGAGAAATTTAAGCATTTAATTGTATTTGATAAATCCATCAATTCTAAGTTCTTGGATGTATTTTAATTGCCCAAATAGGCAAAATTCTCCCCAGGAGCCAAGTTAACCCCAACTTTACCCATACTTGTATTGGGCTGTGAGCCCGAACTGGGGTTATGGAGTTCATTTGCATTTCTTAGATTGCAGTAGGCAAGCTGATTGTTAACATTAGAACTTGCTTCTGTTTTCCTTCATTTTGACATTACTGGTGTTAGGCCTCCAACTAAAAACTGACAGCCCCAACTGAATATGTTATAATGGCAAGTTTTAAGTGTTGAGTATTTTTTTTTTTTTACCATTGTATATTTCGTGCATTTTTGCTTGCTTAACTTGTAGTTTCTGGGTTGGAACCTAGAAGGTTTTCATTTCTAAGTTGCAAGGGATTGTTTCTCAAATCTTACCAAGCATGTCAAACATTTTAGAAGTCTTCATTAGGTTACTAGTACTTTCAAGTGGCATAAAGAGATAAAGAACTGATTTTTACATATGTTACAAAGAGATATGTATTAGCATTATAAATGGTAACAGGACTGTGGCCAGATTCTTCTCAATTGAGGTAGAGGAGTTGTGTGAATTAAGGCTTAAGATGAATTTGAAAGAGTTTTGGTCAAGTACATGTGACTTAAATGTTCAAAGCCAACCAGTAGATAACTCTCTACTGAGGTTTGATTGTTCTTGGTGTTAATATTTCTGTTTGTGTGGTGTTGGTTTTCTGTAAGATAGAGGAGAAATAAAGGCAGCTATTTTTATTGGAGCCACTTCATGAACTTCATGATCAGTGTCTTTAATGTAATATGCTTTCACAGGCCAACAGAAATATCCTCTAACTATCTTTCTAGGAAAGATCCTGTGGTTTCACAAGGAGAATTGTCTTTAAGGACTATGAAGGCCTGTCTTTAATCACCAAGTACAATCGAATTGAAATATTACTACTTTTTAGGAACAGTGCTCCACATACAACTCCTCTGTGACCCTGCTTATATTTGTGTTAACAATATGTTGACAGTATTCTTCTAAACAAGTAATCCAAAGATAACTGAGGAATCACACAAGTTTTCTGGTTGGGGTTGCTGGTTGCCACTGTGGTCACGTTCATAAGAGGAGCTTTTGTTTTGTTTTGTTTACCATTTTTTAGTACTCAACTCTTAATTTTAGCCATTGAGGTATGTTGATTGGTATTTCCCTCTTGTGCATTAAAATTCCTTGAATTAAAACCTCAGATGCATCTTGCTGCAGGTTTCACAAGTTCCTAGATTCCATTCAAGGCAGTTTTGAGAATGTATTTCAATCAGGTCTAGAAGCTTAGTCTTATTTCAGGTTCTGAAATGAATGAAGGGTGGGGGGAGGATAAGAAGTGTATTTTTCAAGAATAGTACACAAAGTAATTGACTTCCCTGATTGTCGGCTGGTGTATTGTTGCTGACAGTTCCCCACCGTGACTTTTCTGTAATATATGATATCTGTTGAGAATATCATTTCATCGTGTGGGGGTTTGTATGGAAGTCTGGCTGAGAAAATGACATTTGTTTTTCTCTCCTATCATTGCTCAGGGTTGACAAGGTGTTGATTTAGCGTTGGGAATGGGCTGGTCACATGGTTCTTTACATATTGTCACTAATGTACCGATTAAAGTAGTTTTGCTTGCCTCCAGCATAGTTTGTTCAAATAAAACGCAGAGCTTTGCCCCCTCCTCCGCCTCTTGTAAAACAGATTTCAGTTTTCAGCCTTTCCAAAACTTTGTACCGCTCATCTAATCTACAAGAGAGCGTCATATTAGAGAAGGAAGCTTTAAAGAGGTTCGGTTCAATAAACATCTCTGCAATTTGAGCCCTGACGGTTTCGGGCTAAGTGCACACTTGGCAATTCTCAAAAGATCCCTTCGTGAAATTTTTGACCTAGTGATTGCTAACAGGACAGACCAAAGAGTCAAGATCTGAAACCAGCTCTTCGCACCGCGTCGACATGGAAAGAGGCCCCCAAGAGTGTCCGAAATGGCCGGGAGTACGGTTTGCATTTTCCTTCCGCTGGCGCCGCCGCAGGCTCCGGGGTCCCCGGGCTGCCTGCTGGGTCCTCGCCGCCCGGGATCCCGGTGCCCTGCGCCGCCGGCCTCGCAGGGCCGCCCCACCCCCGCGCCGGCTGCGCCCGCACCCCACCCCGGCCCCGCCCCCGCGGCGCGCCGGCCCCTCCCCCGCGCCCGCCGCCGCCGCCGCCGCTGCCGCTGGCCGCCCCGCACGGCCGCCGAGGCTCGGGGCTCGGGCCGGGCTCCGCGCGGAGTTGCAGCGGTGGCCGGATGCCAAGTGTAAGTGTAAGTTGCTATGGAAACCTGACTGAGGCGAGTTCCGAATCCGGAGTGAGACGGAGCCCCGGGCGCCGCCGGATCCGCCCCTCGCATCCCGGCCCCGGCCGTCCGCCGTGCTCAGCTCCAGCCCCAGGCCGACTGGAGGTGCTGCGGCGGCCCCGGCACCCAGCTCCGGAAATGCCAGGGATGCAGATAGAGCAGAATTGTTTTCCCTGCGTATCGCGTAAAAACACGCCAGGTTCTGGTTGCTGGAACCGTCCAACACAACAAGAACCCCTGGGATTTTCGTTTGAAGATTCGTAAGGAAGTTTTACAAAAAATTCGGAGACCTGGAACAAGCCTAGTGGTTGGTAAATACTGCGGGGACTGTGGCGTTTGCAGCAGCCTTGGGGCTGCTAGGCTGGAGGACAAATGGAAGAAAGAGACCCGAATACGCTCAGCTCCCAGCCCCCACTCCAGACCTTTTCTTCTCCTTCCAGGAATGACCTGAGAGACCAGAAGTAACCCTAGTTGCACCCTTTTTCGCCAATTCGGTAGAACTGATTCAGGTCTGATCTGTGGAAACCGTTGGGGCAGTCCAGCTGTACAGTGTTAAACGAGTTTTATGAACTCAGTGTTTCAGAGTGTACGACTTCCAGGAGATAATCTCAATTCTCATTCTGTGAATTATGGCCAATATTTCTGTGTCTTGCAGGATCTTTTATCAAGCAGAAATGCATCGAACAACCAGAATCAAGATCACTGAGCTAAATCCCCACCTAATGTGTGTGCTTTGTGGAGGGTACTTCATTGATGCCACAACCATAATAGAATGTCTACATTCCTGTAAGTACCGCGCTTTAGCCCTCTTTTGTGTCTTGTGTATTTCACAGTTCATCCTGAAATTTGAAAACTGTTAACAATTCCTGCAATTCGTGGGAATGTTGTTACAAAGCGGTGGAGTCCTTTGCTTCTCTTACATATAGTGACTTTTTTGTTAATACGTATTTGTAATGTATGTGTTCTCAGGATATTAATTGAATTAGTTTATTTAATTGGAAATACCTTTGGCATTTGCCATCTTGCTTCTCTACTAGTTCTCGGTTTCTGACACTAATTTTAATGCTTTAGCCTCAAATTTCTAAACTTATAAAAACTTTATGTGTTGCTACTTCTAGTCTGTAAAACGTGTATTGTTCGTTACCTGGAGACCAGCAAGTATTGTCCCATTTGTGATGTCCAAGTTCACAAAACCAGACCACTGCTGAATATAAGGTAGGAGAATATTTAAATTGCTTGTTTGTAATTGTTACTGCAGTTGCATAATGTACAATAGGCCACCCTCTTTGTTTCTTCACAGGAAATTTACCTCTGAATTTCCAGCTAATGTGTATGTGGAGGGTAGCCCTTTACTTTCTAGCCATACTAGTAATGACCAACTTTAGGCAAAGTTCAATATTGTTCAAGTGATTTCAAGATTTTGTTTCCCCTGTCCTTTAAAAATTGAATTAATTTCCCATTTTTGCATTGTTTTGTGGACTTCATGACATGCAAGAAATGTTTAAAGGGCTTTCATTCTCACCTTTTTTTCCTCTATTCATAATTTAGTAACTTGAAAGGCACACTTCTCTTGACTGAGTGAATGTGAAGAATGTATTAGTGAATATAAAATAAAGTATTTTTCTACTGTTTTAAAAGAGTGCTATACATACACTATACTCATAAATAATTTTTAGCTTATTATAGTCACAGCATCACAATTAAAAAATGAATCTGTAAAAACTTATGAACATTTTTAGTTTTTACCATATTTGTTGATAGTTTACTATTTTAATTCTTTTTCAGGTCAGATAAAACTCTTCAAGATATTGTATACAAATTAGTTCCAGGGCTTTTCAAAAGTGAGTAACTTAAAAAATGAATTTAAAGAGATTATTCATTTCTTTTTCCTGCTATGCCAAATGTTTAAATCTTTTTTTATTCCCCTTCAGATGAAATGAAGAGAAGAAGGGATTTTTATGCAGCTCATCCTTCAGCTGATGGTAAACTTTTTGGGGGGTGGGGTGGGTGAAGGCATTTTATTTTGGGAGAGAACTATCCAGTAATTAAAATTTATTAAAATTGAATTTAATCTAAAGTACCATTTCCATTCTCCTATACATAAAATATTTTAATTAAATGTTTAATTTTTTTAAATTGAACTTCAAAATGTCTTTTTAGCTGCCAATGGCTCTAATGAAGATAGAGGAGAGGTTGCAGATGAAGATAAGAGAATTATAACTGATGATGAGATAATAAGCTTATCCATTGAATTCTTTGACCAGAACAGGTATATTCTCTAGGAAATCTATTTTATGCTAATATGTTTATTAGATACATTGTTTCATTAATAACTTCTCTTTCTTAGATTGGATCGGAAAGTAAACAAAGATAAAGAGAAATCGAAGGAGGAGGTATGTTCCATGTTACAGAAGAAACACTGGATTCTAGATTTTATCAGGGGTTATATTGCCCTTAAATAAAAGAAAATTGTCATATTTGATGTTTAAGAGTGATCTACATGTGATATTTAATAATTAGAATTTATTTTATATATGATTGCTATTCTTGTGTTTTAAGTGGTTAGTGTTTAATACTTTGGCATACTTAAAATTTCCTTATTAGGAATCTGTTCATTTAGTATTTATAATGATAGTAAATTCAAAGTATAGTTAGTTGAGAGTTTAGTTCAGTCACGTCCAGTTTTGTTGGTATTAGTACCCTTTGTCATATTCAGGCAATTGAATTGAAACTTCTTATCTGAAAGTTAGGAATTGAGGGGAAAAAAATTACTTTTCTAAATGTACTCTTAGGTGAATGATAAAAGATATTTACGATGCCCAGCAGCAATGACTGTGATGCACTTAAGAAAGTTTCTCAGAAGTAAAATGGACATACCTAATACTTTCCAGGTATCTACTTTTATAGTCTTCATGCATTTTATGTATATTCTTAAAATTTAATTTTTGGGGGATTTCAAAAAAACAATAGAAAAAAATTTAACACTAATATTGAAATATCTCTTTGGTATGAATTTCTTCTATACTATGAAAACAAATCCCTTAACAACTTCTAGAAATATTTTTTCTCATTGGAAGTTTCAAGGAGGAGTCTTTCTTTGTTCAAATGTTTGGAGAATATGCTTTTTAAATTAAGCACTTTTGGATTGTATTTAGATGACAAAATGTAGATTTCCCTTTGTTCTTATGTTACTTAATAATTGAAATATCTTTCAATAGATTGATGTCATGTATGAAGAGGAACCTTTAAAGGATTACTATACACTAATGGATATTGCCTACATTTATACCTGGAGAAGGGTAAATAGTGTATCTATCTACTGTTAGATTATGGTGGTAAACTATATTTAAAGAGTTGAGTGATTCTTTTTTTCCTTTTAACTTTGTAGAATGGTCCTCTTCCTTTGAAATACAGAGTTCGACCTACTTGTAAAAGAATGAAGATCAGTCACCAGAGAGATGGACTGACAAATGCTGGAGAACTGGAAAGTGACTCTGGGAGTGACAAGGCCAACAGCCCAGCAGGAGGTATCCCCTCCACCTCTTCTTGTTTGCCTAGCCCCAGTACTCCAGTGCAGTCTCCTCACCCACAGTTTCCTCACATTTCCAGTACTATGAATGGAACCAGCAACAGCCCCAGCGGTAACCACCAATCTTCCTTTGCCAATAGACCTCGAAAATCATCGGTCAATGGGTCATCAGCAACTTCTTCTGGTTGATACCTGAGACTGTTAAGGAAAAAAATTTTAAACCCCTGATTTATATAGATATCTTCATGACATTACAGCTTTATAGATGCTAATACATGTGACTATCGTCCAATTTGCTTTCTTTTGTAGTGACATTAAATTTGGCTATAAAAGATGGACTAGATGTGATACTTACGGACGTTAATTGAAAAGAAAGATTGTTGCTATAAAGTATTGGTTTCTGGGAAGGCAGGCAAGATTTTTTCTCTGTGTGTTAGGGAAGATGTGAAATGGTTTCTGTAACCATTGTTTGGATTTGGAAGTAATTCTGTATTGGATATAACTATTGGGCCATAGTTTGTTAAACTCAACTAACGCCTACATTACATTCTCCTTGATTGTTCTTGTTATTATGCTGTTTTGTGAATCTGTAGAAAACAAGTGCTTTTTATCTTGAAATTCAACAAACGGAAAGAATATGCATAGAATAATGCATTCTATGTAGCCATGTCACTGTGAATAACGATTTCTTGCATATTTAGCCATTTTGATTCCTGTCTGATTTTTACTTCTCTGTTGCTACGCAAAACCGATCAAAGGAAAGTAAACTTCAGTTTTACAATCTGTATGCCTAAAAGCGGGTACTACCGTTTATTTTACTGACTTGTTTAAATGATTCGCTTTTGTAAGAATCAGATGGCATTATGCTTGTTGTACAATGCCATATTGGTATATGACATAACAGGATACAGTATTGTATGATATATTTATAAATACTATAAAGAAAATATTGTGTTTCATGCATTCAGAAATGATTGTTAAAATTCTCCCAACTGGTTCGACCTTTGCAGATACCCATACCCTATGCTGAGCCTTGCCTGCCAGCATAGAATATTTTAATGTGGATATCTAATTCTAAATTCTATTCCATTGGAAGCAATTGGCAAATTACTGCAATACTGATTTTTCTCCAGTAATACATGTTTACTTTTAAAATTGTTGCAGTAAAGAAAAACTTTTAAGAAATATGAAAATAGTGTCTTAATTTTTCATTGGTTATGATGGAATTAATGTATTTTTAAAATGCATATTGATCACTGTAATTCTAAAACAAATTTTTAAAGAAACCAGCAAATTGCTGGAAGAAGGCATTTTATCTAAAGTTATTTTAATATGTGGCATAGCTGTAATCTCAGATTTAAAAGTTGCTTTGATCATTAACAATGGAATATGCCTTCTCTGTAATGTCTGGAAATAGAAGCAAATTATGATGAGCTTCTATAGGTATTTTTAAATAGACCCAACCAAGCATGTTGAATTTATAATATGAATAACCCCAATTTTCAGTCTGTGTTTTGCTTTGGTCGAACTTTTGGTGTATGTTCATCACCCATCAGTTATTTGTAAGGGTGTTTATTCTATATGAATATTGTTTCATGTTTGTATGGGAAAATTGTAGCTAAACATTTCATTGTCCCCAGTCTGCAAAAGAAGCACAATTCTATTGCTTTGTCTTGCTTATAGTCATTAAATCATTACTTTTACATATATTGCTGTTATTTCTGCTTTCTTTAAAGATACAGTAAAGGTTGTTTTATGAAGCCACAAAATACATATATTTTTATTTTGACCTAAATTTGTACAGTCCCATTGTAGTGTTGTTTCTAATTATAGATGTAAAATGAAATTTCATTTGTAATTGGAAAAATCCAATAAAAAGGATATTCATTTAGAAAACAGCTAAGATCTTTAATAAAAATTTGATACGAAAAGCACAATGTGCAGAAGTTTTGGAAACCCTATAGTGCATTACAACAGGTAAAAGCTCAAGAGAATACATTGCTGTCTTATAGTGATGTTGCTAAGAAGTACATGCTTTGTTGTGTAACTGCTTGAAAGCCCATTGAAAGATGTATCTGTTTATTTACAATCTTTGAAGTAAAAGTTACCAATGTTTGCCAATTTTGGTGAATTTAACTCATTTTTCTAGGCTTTTCTTCTCAAGTTTTTCATGATGTTATTTAAAACAAGAGTTAATGGAGGTTTCAAGTGATATTTTTTACTTTGGATGATCATTTGTATAAAAAATGAAAAAATGTTTTTCAAAGGCTAAATACTTTAAATGCTAGTGGACTGTCATTTGACTTACCCAAAACCAAGTTATAAGATGAACATGGAACTTGAAGACATTACATCTCAACCTCTTTCTGGTGGACTTATTTTTGAAATTACTTATTAAAATATCAGATATTATATTTATTATGGCTTACTTAGCACTATTTCACCAGACTTGAACACATTTTCATCTATTTTATTTGAAAAGATTTTCCTTAATTTGAAAACTAAGCTTAAAAAGATGTTTCAAGCTAAACTTTGTTTTTTAATAAAACGAGAAGATTATAATGTTTTACATTCTTAACCAGCTATTACAGCTCTGCCAATTAAGATTTAAAACTTTTGCTCAATTACCACTTTTAAAAATTTCAACCTAATGAAAACCCATGTCAAAGCTCCTAACTTTGTAGCTTTTAGTAGTTAAAGTAGGGTACATGAAAAGTCAGTTTTCAAGTTTGACTTCTGTTTCTGAAAATAGTGCTAACAAAATATTCCACAGAAAATGCCTAAATTGATTTCACAGATTTTTAGCTTAAATGGGAAAAGAAAAATGAGGCTGTTTGCTGTTGTGTAAATAGTGATCTATCTTACTTTACACATGCATACCACTTTACAACTACTTTTTGCTTTTAAAATTGCCGGCCGTTAATTGCAAAGAACTGGGGGGAGAAAAGTTGCTCTTCAGTTGACTTAACCTGCCAACACTATTGCTTCGTTTCCATATCCATATGTGCAAAGGTTAGGAACTCTGGAGGTAAAATGCAACAGGCAGAGTAAGCTGATAGGAACTTTCCTTCATCCTTTCCTCTTTCCCCAATATTTGGAGTTGCAAATCCCTTGTACAGTCTTTCTTTACACTCATTGTATAGGCCTATCAAGATAAAGTTTTGTTGTGAAAACTTAATAGGAACTTAAATACCTGTGTGAAATGCTACTTGCGTTGACCAACATGAAATGAAGATGTTTGATCTTTTAAAATAGCTTATGATATCTTTTGAGGGGACAGGATTTTAATTTTAGAAACAAGCTGCACACGGAACCCAGTCTCTCTTTTAAAATCCTGGGGTGAAGCAAGTGTTAATTTTTTCATTCCTTTTTATATTTTAAATGTTTAATAAATGTCCCAATCTTTTTCTTCCCATTGCACGAAGAATGACAGTTGGAAATTCTGATTTAGTATAGTACTTACATAAAATGGAGGTTCCACAGTATTTTTTAAATACTATGGCTGTTTTCCCTATAGTCTTCCTCAGATTTTATCCAAAACAAAAAGGTCTTTATCAAGTTACATTAAAAATGACTAGACTTGTATCAGACTTGTATCATTTTAGATCTCTGCTTCTCCTAACAGTGTACTAACTAAACCCTCTCAAAAGCCGTATATGCCTTTAAGACATACAATGCGACGCAAAAGAGCACCAAACCCAGCTCCAACACAAAGCTCTTGAGTTAGATATTGTCTTTCCACCTGAGGATGTTTCCTTATGTATAAAATGAACACCACTACAGGTGATTATTTCTAAGGTCGCTCTAAAAAAATTTCTGACTCAAAAAAAAAAAAAAATGGGACCCCAGAATTCTGATAGACAGCTTCTTTACAAGGAACAGAGGGACGTACCACATATTCATTCCAGCCTTCCAGTAAATGAGACTTGGGAAATACCTCCGCGAAAACCTTGAGCCAAACGATCTCCCTGTAAATCTCGAGATCGCCCAGTTTTGATTATGAAAGTCTCCAAAAATGTTTACACAGTCGAGTGTTTCCTGTTTCCGCAGTTAATTTTTTTTAACGTTTTTTCTTCTTTTGGTTCTTGAAACGGATTTCCTTTATTTGCACCAGTTTCTTTTTCTTAGTGTGCAATTTCTAGAGGTCTCACATGAAGAACTTCACTATCACCTCCGTCTTCATCAAGTCGACGACATCAAAAGTCATTTATCACCGGAAAGGCTACTCTAGAACCCTTGTGAGTTTTCTGAAGAAGTTCAAATGGAAAACTCATCCAGAAGTCTCATTTAGCCCTCCAAATAAATATAGTAAGCGCTCAATAAAAACTTCCAATGAATGAATTAAATCACTCTCATTCTTCTGCCCCAAGCCTTGAAAATACCCCTTCCAGAGATCATCCGAATTTACTTTTAGAAATGGCAGGTGTTGTTCCCTCATTTCAGTGAAAATATTACTTCTTGCTCTGATTGTTGGGTCATCATAAAATCCAAATTTCACTGTGAACGTGATTTCAAGGAGATCTCCAACTCTGTCACCCTACATTAAGTAGAACCCAAGTTGAGAGGAAAGACTTGAAAGGCTGCAGACCAGGGTACTCGGGAAACGGGTCGAAAATTGGGATGGAAGGAATGAGAACATTAGAGAGATGTAAAAAGAGGTTATTGCTGACACAGAAATCTATCCAGGAGCCAGAATCTTAGGTCTGAATGCCCTCAGGAATAGAAGATATTCCAATAAAGCGGAAGAGAGGAGCGCACTGCGCGGAGTGCAAGATAAACATAGGGGACGAGGGCGATTAGGGTGGGAAGCGCCAAGACTTTCCAAAAAAAAAATTTAAAAAGTTTCTTAGGTTCCAGGCCCCAGTAGAAGGGGCACAGGCCACCGACCCGGTGGAAATGATCTCGCTTCTCCCCGCAGCGCTGCCTTTCCAGTTGTAGGGAGGGAGGTGGGGGAGGCTTTTTACCAAAAGGACACGTTAAGGAGGAAATAGCCCTTTTCCTTATTTTTTTTTTTTTTTTAACTCGCAGCTTTCTGGGAGTGACAAGAGTTGCAGCTCCGACCTCCGCTCCGCATCGCGCCGCCCGGTTCGGCCTGGCCAGGCGCGCGAGCCCAGGCCGCCGGGCTCCGGTGGCCATTTTGCGCGTGCGCCGCTCGCCGCGCGCCGCCCTTGGCTCAGCGTCCTCGGATCCCGCCAAATTTGAAAGCGAGATTGTCAGGCCCTGCGGGGCTGGAGAGGCTGGGGGACGACGTCGTCCTCTCAAGTCGGGCCCAGTGGCGATCGGCGGCGACACCCCAGGGTGGCCCCCTTTCTGCAGAAACCTTCTCCACTGGCAGGGCCGCCCGGGCGCCAGGCGCGGCGACGGGCCCCTGGCCCCGTGTCAGGAGGGCAGGAAAGCGGTCCACGCCCCGGGAGGCGGCGGCCACAGGGGCAGAGACCACAGAAGCGCGTTCTGACCCGAGCCATGCCCGATTGTCGCTTCTTTGTCCTCCTCCCGCTTCAAATCCAGTGCCCTTTCTCGTTAAATGACGAGGTGCCCTTGGAGTTTTTTGTGTGATGGAGTTTAAACAAAATAATATTAACAAACATAAAGCTGCCATCCACAAGGCTCTCGAGGGCGGTGACTGGAAAGGCCCAGCGGGGGGGAAGGGGCGTCCCACTGAGCTGGCGTAGTTGGAAGAACGCACTCCAACCCCCTGGGCAGGAATCTTGACAAGGTGACAGAGTTGAGGAGGGGGTGGCTGCGGGGCAGCAACCTCAAAGTCTGGGCAAAGGATCACACCTTGGGACCCAAAGGCGACACCTAAGTGCATCCCCGGCAAGGTGGCCCTGGGAGGCCGGGCAGGGGAGCGGGCGTGAGGAGGCTGGGCCGTCGCCCCTGAAAGCTGCCGAGAGGCTGCCGGCTGCCTGCAGAGACCGCCTGCGGGTCCCCAGAGGCTTCTCCGACCCAGGGGTCCCGCCTGCACCCGACAACGGGGAGAGAGAACAGCGACTTTGGGAAGGGTCAAGGCAACAGCGGAGAAGTGAAAGCGGCCCGAAATGGGCGACGCCAGGCGAGTCCTCTTTATGTCAGTGCAGCAGGCTGCAGGAGCCGCCATTTGGTGGCAGATTTCGGAATTTCAGCAGCATGTTGTGCTGAACGTCACAACTGGCTTTGTCTACGTGGCATAGTCATTTTTTAAACGCGGTTTTACAAAATGCAAATTTCCCCCTAGCTTTCCTCCTCCGGGGGCACGGAACCCCCTTGGTACCCACCCCCGGTGGACGGCTCCGCGGCGCAGGGCAACCGGGTCGACCCCGTGTGGGCCGGGGCCTGTCCTCGAGGCTCCCTCCGCCGCCTCCACCGGGCCCAGGGGCCAGGGTAGAGCCTGCTGAAGGCCAGCTCTGACCTAAAGGGGCGTTTCCACACTCTTTTTTTCTTTGAGACTGAGACGACTCTGAGCCGGCAGCTTTCTTCTCCCCAGTGCGGAGAATCTCATTTCCTTGGGGTCGCGGAGGGCATTGTTGCCTTTTGGCCTCGTGGTGTCCCTGCCCCAGCCTCCCGCCTCCTGTGTCTCTGCTGTGAGGAGGGGACGCGGTACGGAGGCCTGGCGGGAAGGAGCCGACCCGACGAGAGGCGTCTTCTCCGGGAGGGTCGGGCTAGGATCCTGCGCTCGCGCTTCCAGCTGGGCCCGGAGCCCCCCACCTCACCCCCCAGGCGACCGGAAAAGCCGGTCCTTTCTGTGGAATGCCAGAGGGGCAAGTGTTCCCACCTCGGGTTGCCCAGTCCTCGAGGCTTTCCATGAAAAACCCCGAGGCTGAGGCGAGGTGCCTGCCGAGTGGAGAACAAAGGGCCGAGGGGCGAAGGCGAGGTGAGGCGGCGCGCACTGCCCCGTGGAGCAGCCGGGCTCGGAGCCGGGGGCACGGGCACGGCTGACTCTCGGCCTGGAAACCGGGGGCCCGGTGCTCCGCGGGGAGTCAGCCTGCCCCGCCTGCCCCGCCTCGCAGACGCAGTGAAGGATTCCAGTCTTCGAGCCGGAGCTGCCATGTTGCATTCGCGGAGGGCGCCAGTAATTTGACGCTTTCGAGACAGCGACGCCCCCAACACGAGCGCCCTTTGGCCCTTCGCGCCGCACAGCTGCGGTCCAGGCCCGAGGGGACTGCCGGGCGCGGCCGGGAGCGACAGCCTTGTGGGCGGCAGAACCCGCGCGGCCGAGGCGCCGCAGCCGCTTCCCTCGCCACCTTGGTTGCAGGGACTGCGGGGCTGCGCGCTCGGCACAGGCTCGGTTGCCAGTAGCAACCACACGACGGCGATTTGCAACCCGGACCGCTGCCGCGGGTACCGCTGCCTCCTCCTACACCTCGGGGTCGAGCTTTTGAAGCCCTGGGGGTTGCTTTTGGTGACACCTCTCGCCCCCACTCCCGGTCCTCATCCTCCTGCACCCTCAGCTGGGCTCAGAAGCCAGCGCCATGGCTCGGCCCTGCCCCCACGGTAGACAATAGGGGCGGCCAGGGGCGCACACTGCTGCGCGGAAACAGCACCTGAGCCCGCTCGACAGGGCCACTTTGCTCAGTTCCAGCCTCAGGAGCCCTCTTCCCCGACTGGAGCCGAGATGCTTTTCAATGGCCAATCAGCTTTTCTTGACATCAGAAATAAGGATGGTGCCAAAGAAAGAAGTCAAGTCAAGACCCCCCCACTCCCTTTCTAGTAACGCTGACACAAAGAACAGCTTATGGTTGTGTCGTCTGCTCTTTGTAACAGTGGCTTTCCTCTAGGTTAGAGTCACAGGCACAAGCACACGCTACAGTCTTTCCTCTTCTTTGTCTACCATGAATATTTTACATAAAATCCAGAATGGAACCATTTGCGTTGGCCCAACTGTTATGTCTAAATACTTGTTATAAGTGGATGGGGCACTGATTTTCTTTCCATTTTATATGATGAACCACATCAGCCCTTGGCAGTGTGGACTGAGGGGTCTGATACATAAAGAAAATGATTGACATTAACCCTTAGGGATATTTCTGCCTTTTTCTTTGGTGCTAGGACAGTGCTTTAACTCTTTATAACAATAGAACTTGTTAGTGTTTTAAACAGGTTTTATTGAAGAAATGTCTTCAAAGTATTCAGCTAAGTCTTTTATTTAACCACTAGGATAATCCGGGAAACATACACATTGCCAATATCTTTGCTCTTAATAGTTGTCTGGGCTTTAAATAGCTATTGAGTTAGGTGAATGTTCTTGATGAGTTGAAGTTTCATGTAAATCACAGATGTGCTGAAGTTTCTAAGTTTAAAGCTCCTTGAGGACAAGCACCTATCTTATTTATCTTTGTATGCTCCAGAGTCCTTTTGACATAACTCAACAATATTTGTTGAATTTGCAGAGGATTCCAGAAGTCTCAACAATGATTACTTTCAAACAACTTACTAATAAATGGCACAAAGCGTGGATATCTTTAATGAACTCAATGAAAAGCTAAACATTGTCCAAACTAGTAACATCAATCAGATATCCTCACTCATGCATGTTTTACTTAATGATATTTCAAATGTGGTAGACTGTATTAAAAAATATCTGAAAGATGTTTCCAGAATTCTAAGGAGAAAGATAAATTGAACACAAGAACTTGTAACTTTGCTAATTTCTCATCAAAAGTATCTGAAAAATTGGTTAAATAGCCATAAGGTGAAATTTTAAAGTGACTTTCATATTTTCTTATAGCAGACATGATATTAACTGTCTTTGCAGTTCAACGGGAATGCTTAAGGATCTAGTGTTGGATGTTGCAAATCCAGTAAGACAATGCACCTTGATATCTACTATTTAATTTAAATAAGCTTTAAAGCATACTGAAAATAGTTAATGTCTTAATCATAAATGATAGTAAATTCAAATTAACAAAGCATCTTAAAATGACCCTTAGGGTATATAAGACATTCGCCTTTAAGCTTCACAAGATGTCAAGTACATTAAATAACACAGTTTACCACAAAGAAGAAAGTTAGCACTACTTGGTTCCTAGAGGCAACATAACAACCTGTAGCTTGCCCAACCACCCCCACCACCACCTTAAAAATAGGAAAGCAAGGCTTTAGTGAAAAGTTCCTTTCTACGGTCTTTCAAGAAAGAAAAGCTCCAACAACTTGCTTTGGACCAAGTTAAAGAGATTATCTCCCTTTTTCATTACGACTGTGTCTTTCAATGAATTGAAGGATAAGATCAAAGTGCATTCATATTCATGTGAATTATCGCTATTGACTTGAATAATGATGGATTTCATTGTTTTATTTAAACTGAAACCAGGAACGCTGCTGCTTTTGAGGCTATACCCCTAAGGCTGTAGAATTTCTTCTATGAGGACTCAAAAGCCAAGCAATTAGGTCTGACAACCACATCATTTCCATAATGTACTTCCGTACAGAGGACTTTTTATTGGAATCGGTTACATTTCTATAGAACCCTACCACTCAATTTTTGACTCCTTTCCAACCTTCTCAACAAAACTCCTAAGTTCAGCTAGTATACTTCCAAAATACTTATGAATAAATTGTACTGGAAAGATACATTGATGTTTTGAAAGCTTTTAGCTGTTCATGAATCAGACAAATTAGTGCTATCAGTAATTACCTCAGGACAGTGTTTTTGCTTTGAACATGATTCATTACAGTTTGTTTTCTAGTGTAACTGAAGAACTCAGTCACAGTAAGCTTGGGAAAATGTGTTTACCAGCTGTTTCTTTCTAAATATGCTTCATGACAATTTTCTTCAAATATTTTCACTTGGGTTTTCTTCAAACTGCCCCATCATTTTCTAAGGAGAAAGAGATTACCAGATTCATTGGAACTACCTCTCACATTCACCAAATAATTATTCTGCTCAAATAATTCGCCTATTAAAATGCTTATCACATTGGAGAACACTTCTTAGAAAATTCATTACAATAAAGCAAGCTTACCATTGAACTCTGTAAGTAATCTTTAAAATAGACTTAGGAAAATGCATTTGCATGAACTTTAATATATACAATTCATATAGCCCCTCCAAACTTAAAAGGAGATTTTAGTGCAATACAAGTCTGTTATATTATCATGGTCTGCAATGGGTTCTGGGAATATCCTTTCACAGAAAGATAATTGATACCAATTTCTTGGTTTCCCTCTTAAACTTTTGTCATACATTTAAAGCATTATACATGAGCATCACATTTTTAAAAAATCCACGTTTTTCTATTCAGTTGGACTACAAGAAGTCTTTATTTTCACATTACCCATTATGTGTTTTTAGTATTGCAAGACACTCTTTAAGCCAGGAGTTTAGGTTGCTTATCTTTGGAATATGATCATAAGCAGACTGAAATTATTTGTATACTTCCAACTTTACTTGTGAACTTCTAAGACCATTACCCTTGACTTAAAAATGAAATAAATGATAATCTATTGTGTATAATTTCACCAGGACCAAAAAAAAAAAAAGCCCTCCTAGAATAAAAAAGTATTTCTTCATAATTCATTTCCTTAAGACTAAGTCTGTCTTACTAATATGAAAGGCATTAGTATTTTCTTCATCTAGGTAGTTAATCTTTTATGTTGTTCATGTAAGAACCTTTATTGTTCACTCTAAAAAATAAATATTAGGTTACATTGGAGTAGGAGGTAAATTAATCAAGCTTTAGCAATAGTCAGATGTTTCCTCAAATATCAAAAAGCAACGGTGTAAATTCCAGTGCAAACCGTCTCTTCTGAAAGAATGAGATGGAGTGCCACCGTGTCCTCGAAATTAGTCTAAGTTTTAGCGGAGCTCACTCTCGGCTCTGATCATCTCTGTGGGGAAAACGGACATGCAGAGTGGATAAACAGGAGACACTGTTTTTGTTTCAGTAGTTTCAGAAACCTTGAAAACCTGCTCTGTACTTTTGCAGTAATTTCCAAGAGTCAAAGCATACAATTATTCATCAGAGTAACCAACGCACAAGACATTTAGGCTTGGGACTTGATATAGCGAAATGACGTCAAAATTAAAAAAAAAATTGAGGCTCGCACATGCGCGGTGAGGTGCAGCTTTTTTTTTTTAATTTTTTTTTTTTCTAAATAGGCTATTGGCTTCTCTCCCAGCTTCTGAGATCCGGCCTGCGCCGCGGGCTCTTAGGGAAGCTGGCTGCTGTGAGGTGATGCAGGGTTCTCACAGCCTGCTCCCGGCAAAGAGAGTAGCCTGAACCCCCTTCCCCACTTTCCCAGCCCAGGGCTCTCTGTAGAAGTCCCGGGAGCAGACTAGGCGCAGCAGGCCGACCCGAGCAGCTGCTGCGAGTTTTTCTGGCTGCGCCAGCGCTGCGGAGCCTCGGGTCCCGGGGTTCTCCCCACCTCCGCCGCCCCGCGATTTGGCTGCATCTTCTCCTGGGCCCGCGGGTCAGCCGCACCGCTGAGCGGTTCGGAAAGGGACCTCTGTCCGAGCCCCCGCGCGGCAGTGCGGCTGGAGCGGGAGGCCGGGCCCGGGAACCAAAGCGAAAGGACAGAGGCCTTTTTATCTTAACAGCTGCCCCGCCGCGCCTTCCCCCCATCCCCGCCGCGCTGCCGGGGAGCTGCAGAGTTGGACCCCCACCCCCACACCGCGGCCGCCCTTAGGGGCTCGGCCGGGGGAGGCCCCGCGGGAGGGAAGCCCCGGCCCAGCCTGCTGGGCGCTTCCGCACTCGCGCCCTCGCGCCCTCGGGCCGCGCGCCTCCGCCCCTTCCCCCAGCGCCGCGTCTCCGGCCTCGCCCGGCGACCCACGCTGGCCCCGCGGGCGGCCCCACCCGATTCCCGGTCCCCCTTTCTCCTTTAGACACTCCGGTCTCCGCGAGATTGCTCGTCGGAGTTGGAGAAACTTTGGATGAATGGAAAAAGCCGAGGAAGTCGGGGAGTATCACATTGTTCCCTTCCCCTCGGCCGGACACCCCTGTTAACTCTGGGCGCAGCTGCCTGCCAACGCCGTGGAACCGAGGACCCTGGGCACACCCTGCACCGGGACCTGCCCCTGTCCAGCTTGGGCGGGGCGAGCCAGCCACTGCGCAGCCCTTGCAAGACCGCACCTGAGGGATGCGTGGGCTGCATCCCTCGCGGGCTTGGTGGGCTGTAGGGGATCTTTCCTATGTGGCCCCGTTCACCTTTGTCTCCTGTGCCCTGTGCTAATAATAGAAAGGTGGGCGAGGAGACAGTGTCTTCAATAAATCGTACTGGAAAAACTGGGTATCCATATGCAGAAGAATGAAACTAGACCCCTACCTCTCGCCATCTACAAAAGTCAAATCAAAATGGATTAAAAACTTAAATCTAAGACCTGAAACTATGAAACTACTAAAAGAAAATGTTGGGGGGAAAGGTGGGAGAGGAATAGTACATACCTTCTCTGACACAAGTCCAGCAACGCCAAGATTTTAAAGGGGTCGGAGGGCTGAGAGTATTGGGAGGGAGTGGCTGACGGGCTTCTGTGCCAAGGTGCTTGGGGTTTTCTATCTGGTGATGCAGGCTTTGGGTACAATTTTTAATTAAGAGAACTCATGTAAGTCAAGAAGATATTTATATCACTTAACACGCTAAACTGAAATAATTTAGTTTAGTTTTTATGCATGGCATTGCCTTAGAAAATGTTATGCTGTATTTCAGACTTCTACATTAAAAGTATCTGTGTTTAGTATCAATCACTTTGAGCTATATGGTACCCTTTTTTGGAAGCAAAATTATTCGTGTGTGGAATCTCCTAATCACGGATTTCTTTAGGAGTGGAAAAGATGTGCTCAATCTCTGCATCCTCTGAATTGGTGGAAAGGAAGCCATGTCTAGGTATATTTTTAGGACTTTGGGGCCAACTAAATCATTGCCCTTTTACCATTCTATTGGCCTTAAACATTAAAAAGAAACAAAAACTTAAAAATGTAGAGCTGACTTTGAAAGGTTTGAAAAGCCAAGAATATGAAATAAGACACAAAGCATACATAGAAATGTTAATCTTCCCTTCCCAGATGGAAGTGTCCAAGTCTCTTCTGCTCGGCTGACAAACTTGATGACACAACTGGATGGTCTGCTCAGACCTAAAGGTAAAATGCCGATGTTATTTCCCAAAAGAGGGACAATGCAACATTTGAGATAGTCACGTCTGCTTTTATCATTATAGGTAATATTTTGGGTCTACTAACTTGATTATGGAGTATGTAATGCCTTTATTTTTAACTCAAGTTTGTAAATATGGAGTTGTTTTAGTAATTTTAGATTTGGTATTGGCAAAATGATCTTTGTAGTCTCATAACTTAAATAATTACATGCAATTGAATGCCTTTTAAAATGCTAACACAATGCTTTTTGGGGAAATTCATTTCAAGGGGAAGGAGATTCCATATCTGAATAAAACTCAGCTAATTTTTATTAAAAACAAGGCTTTTATTATTTAAATGATGTTTTAGATATTCTTACCCTTCACCTATTTTACTCTAAGTCCCTCATCTGTGCTCCCAAAACGCTGATGGTGCTTAGAGGAATTACAGACCTTAAAACACTGGCAGGCTGCAGTATGTGCTTGTTGAATGAATTAATACAGACTTCCGCAGGTATATGTTTGTAGAATGAATTAATGTCTATCTCTTACTAGACTTCATGTGCTGGAAGAAAGGCACATTCTCTTATTAGCAAAGTATTTGGCACACATGGGTATTTAATATGTGTTTGACTTGATGGAGGAATATATATACACTTGACTCACCTCAACAACAGTTTTTAAAATGTGGATGTTAATATCTAATTAGCATACATAAAGCTTTAACTTTTAAAATTCAGCTAGGAGCTGAAGAAACAAACACATAGATGTTAAAATTAGCAAAGTTTCTTTTAGGCATATGTATAACAGATATTCCCATGATAATGGGATTTTCTGAATTCTCAAAGAAGATATGTAAAGAGAAACAGAACAGGATTTTAAAACTGTCTTTATCCTGTTGACTTTTTGAGTCTCCTTTTCATAAATAAAGAAGGAATTAAGTGAAAAAAAGGATGTTGAAGTTAAATATTATGATTAGCTTTTTACAAAAGGAGCTAAATATTTTCAAACAAACCTTTCATAGAAACACTTTTGCAAGTTGTTCAGATAATGTTTCATTCTTAATCAAATGTATAGCCTCATATGTCAATTACATTGTATATCTCTAAAGTCAGCTGGTACTTTAAGAACAGTACTCTTAGTTTAATAACACTTTTTAAAAACTGAAGTTATCTCTTTGAATAGTTTTCTTTTTCACTGCTTAATTGTTAGTTTAGAGGTGTGTGAGGTGTGTTTGTGATCATGGGGAATTCATTTAACTTTATAAAACAGAATGGTATTTTGTTTTAAAGTTAGTAAGTTGAAAATGGGTCAGAAAATCTAGATTGGTTTTCTTGTCAATAAAAGTAATCTGTTTGCCATATTTTATATTTGAATTACTAACAATTTTATTTGTATGCATGTTATGATTATTCTGTGTTATATTTCTCCATTTAATTTTAAAGACTTCTTAAAAAGAAAGCTAGAATAAAGAGCAAAGATCTAGCTTATTTAATATGTCCAATTTTAGATACGAAGTAGGCATTCTATACTATGTTTTATCAGGAGCAATGCAATTTAACTCAAAGACTCAAAGTAGATATTCAGACTCTATAGTTTAAAATAATTTACATACCACTTGACCTTAAGTTTTCAAAGAACTTTGTAGCATTCCATAAGTAGACTGTGTTAAGTTCATAGGTTTAGACCTTTTTTTTTTCACTATTGAGCTCTTAACACTTTTAAAGTAGAAAACAAATAGTAAAGCAATTGCTAAAAATGGCAGCTAGAGTAGCTTAAGAATTTGAATTGTTTGTTTAAGGACTGAAACCAAATATGGAACCTTTTAGTTTTAAGGGGATTTTTAAAAACAATGCAACAAGGAACTGAAAATTACAGCAGTTTATTTGCAATCTTAATTATTTACTCAATGTTTTGCCCCACATCTCTAAATGGGAGTGCACATCAACTTTAATTTTAAAGGACCTGTTCCCTTGGGGGGATGTAGAGATCATTGTAGAATTTATGGCTTAGAGTTAAGTAAAAGGATCGTGGATATGACTGGCTTCTGAACTGCAGAAGGAAAAGACATATACCTGTTCTGGGGTATCAGGGACCTGACTAAACATACTTGTTCCTCTCTCTGATTGCTAGTCCATTCCCCAAGTATTTGGAGCTCCACTAAATATTAGTACTTCATCAGAGAGCTCAGGTCAGGGTGAGATCTTAAAGATTATTATAGAGGATTCACTCCAAATATAAGAACCAGCTAAGTGTGCATGTTCCTTTCTATAGAAGAAGAAATATCAAGGGGTTTCCTGTCTTGCAGCAGCAGCTGTGGCTATCTACCCATTTGACACCTGGTGAAATTGTAGTTTCTGATAGAGAAATATTTAAAGTTGACACCTGTCATTGGAACATTTGGTATATAGTTTTCAAAGACAAGCTAGAAACCCGTGATAGACTAAGCACTTAAATTTTCTTAAAAAAAAATCTAGGTAAAGAGTTCAAGTTATATAAACTAGAGAAGTCTGGTTTTCCAGGTAAAGATTCTCTCTCTCTCTCTCTTGGAAATGTCATTCAGCAACAAAATAAAGCTTAAATTTAATAGACAAAGACAAAATACCTTTTAAAAAATCACATAAAGTGAGGAAACAGCAAAATTAGTAGTAATTAGGAGAAAGCCACGGAAGACAGGACATTTATCACATTGTTTCCTCGTTTGCTTTCCTGACTGAATCTGAGTGCTCATTAAATACTTGCAATAGAGTGTAATTCAGTGTATGAACATGGTCCTCGGGATCCTCCAGGAATCTTGAGACCAGAAATGCCAGGTATATAACAGCTGGGTTAAAGAGGGAAACACTGACTTAAGGGGCGCACTGACACTAATGTGTTTATCAGACTACACAGTGTCACGCGTGAGATTTCCCTTGACCGTCGAAGCTCCGACAGCTCCAGGGCTGCAGCTTCCTTGTCCGGCCGCGCTGGGACCAGGTTCCGGGCTGGTGGGGCTCTCCCGGCGCCCGCGCCGCAGGCAGGAAACCACCCCAGGCGGGGTGGGTTTGTGAAGATCCCCGAGCTCCTGGCTCCTGGAGGGCGCCTGTCCTACGCGCCCTCCAGGAGGGGTGGTGACATTCGACGGGGGAACGACCCCCGCAGCGGTTTGGTGACTTGGGCAGCCTGGGGGAGCCCCTGCAAGCGGAGTTCCCCAGGGGCTGGCCGCCCTCGCGCCGCCTCTGCCCCGCGCGGGGCGCCCGGGCACCGCGACTGTGACGTCACGCCCGGGCCTGGCCGTTGCCGCGAGACGGCCGCGTTCCGGTTCCGGTCGGTTGCCCGGGCGACGCGGGTACACAGAGGGACAGATCCCGTCGGAGGCCGAGCGGTCGCCGCGGTCGCCCCCTCGGCGGACTCACAGGGTGGGCGCGGACGGGCCGCGTCGCCGCGGAGCTGGTCGGGGCGGAGAGCGGCCGCGGGCGCCATGAGTCAGAGGCAGGTGCTGCAAGGTAGGGCTCGGGGCGGGCGGGGCGCCCCGACGGGCCGGCGGCAGGGCCGACGGGGGCGACCCGGCAGCTCCACTGAGTCTCTCCTCCACAGTGTTCGAGCAGTACCAGAAAGCCCGGTCCCAGTTCGTGCAGATGGTGGCGGAGCTGGCGACCAGACCCCAAAACATCGAGACGCTGCAGAATGCGGGTGAGCCCTCACCTCGAACCCGCGTCGCTCGGTGCTGCTGGCCTCTCCCGTCACTCCCGGCCTTAGACCCCCGCGCCCTCAGCCCTGCCTTGTTCCCCGCCCGACCTCCCTGGCCTTGCCTGGCCCCGAGTCCCAGGTCCCCCAGGCTCGCCCCTGCCGGCTGAGCTTTGGGGAAGCGGCAAAGACCGCAGAAGCATCCAGTCTGTTTAGCCGGTCTTTGAGGGGGAGGCTGAGAGGGGATGAAGCTTCAAGATGGGTGTGAGAGGGGCTTGATGTCCTCATTTCCATCCTCATCGGAATTGGACAAGTGTCAGGTTAAAAGTATCGAGGCCATAGGAATTGCCTGGAAGTCATTTTACAGAAATGAAAATCTACCCTACTCAGACCCGTTTTATCTGCCTTTGGTCACCTTCGACTTCCTCAGAGCAAAGGAATTCCACAGTGGTTTACACATTATTTCTCGTCTTGCGTTAGTGAAAGAGAATGATGTTTGAATCTTTTCCAAGAGATTCAAAGTAGGTAAGGACCAGACTTTGCGAAATTCTTATGTGCTCTCATTCTACCCCTCAGTCCAAAGGAACTCTTTCTCAGGAGGGAGGGAAAAAAGAGAAAGAAATAAAGAGAGAGAGAGAGAGAGAAGGATAGAGAAGATAATGGTGGTTCTCTCTCTCTCTCTATTTGACTAAAGATGATTCCACCACATTTTATTACTGCTGTGTCAAGAGAAATCTTCAGTTTATAAGACATGATCTTGAAACCTAATGTAAATTAACACATAGCTAGAAGAAAATTGAGAACATATTGACAGAGAATGTTCAGACATAATATTTACTCTGGATTTCTTTGAGGGGCATTACTGCTGTACCTGTGTGATAGTTTCTTTTATCACTGGGATTTTGGCATTTATTCCTTGTGTATTTCTATTGAGGGCTATGTATTTAGAATGGAGAAAGTATATTTTATAATCATGCATAAAACTTTTTAGTTTGAGATAATTATAGATTCACATACAGTTGTGAAGAATAATACAGAGAGATCCTGGATGTTGACATTGATAAAAATCCATTGATGTTATTCAGGTTTCCCTACTTGTATGTGTGTGTGTTATTCTACATAATTTTAGTCCATGTGTGTCCACTATCCACCACCACAGCCAAGATGCAGAAGACTTTCATCATCATAAGGATCTTTTGTGTTGCCCTTTTATAACTACACCCACCTCCTGCTGTCCCTAATCCTGGACAACCACTAATCTGTTCTCCATTTCTAAAATTTTGTCTTTTCAGAATTGATAATCTTTTGTTCTGTAGATGTTTCACGTGGATTAATTTTTTTCTGTATGTGTGAGTGTATGTGTATGTATGTACTCTTATTCCTCAAAGTACCCAGAACAATAGTGGGGACACAGTATTTCATATATACTAAGTTAAGTTTATTAGAGCATATTACTTTTTTTAAATACAGTTACTTTTCACCTTTTTTTGCTCAGTCCTATCCAGTGGCTTTTGTGAATGGACACTTACTATTTACAAAAGTTTACTTTCTAGACAATATGTATACAGCCAAAAAATTTGTATTTTTAAAAATGGGAAAACAATTGATGTTAACTTAAAAATTTAATACTGAAATATTGAAGAGTATATATCACTTAAGATAAAAGGGATCACCTTTTAGTGAGTAGTAGCAGGTTACCTCTTCCCATAAGAGTACAATATAGAGGATATTATGGCATTTAATCTAAATTGGCAGGCTAAGTGATCACCAAAGTATAAGTGGCTTAGATATGAGATTCTACACTTACAGTCTGGCTTATGAAGGAATGGAATACCAAAGGAATATAACTTAATGTTTTGAAATTCTCTGTATTTAACTAATATCTGGATAGCATGCTAAGATTTTTCTTTTCTTGAGGAACTTATTTTAACATATTTCATGTTATGTAGATTTAAGAATTCCTTTAGTAATGTTAAATAGAGACAGATCATGCATATTCCCATATAGTTATTTTTAATTAAAAAATAACCTATACACTTTGTTATGAAAACTTTTATTTCTTTATAGTCAATTTACTTAACCATTCAAATGGTTCATTCTTTTTAAAAAAAAATCATCATGCATTTAAAAATGTTTTTGAATGAGCCACAATATATATGTCTCCATTATACATAATGATCAAGGTTTTTTTCAGTCAAATGCTTTCATTTTGGTAGCATAAGATACCAATGTGTTTTACTCCTGACTTTGACATACTGTCCACATATCTGGGAGGATTTTGTTTTCTTATTTCCCTCCCTCCCAATATTTTGTTTAAGTAAGTATGTATCATGGATCCAAAATAATGTGAAAAATATTTTCCGTATAGGCATCATGATCAAAGCAGTTACTCTTGTTCAAAATTTTTCAATTCATCTTTTGTTAAGTGAATATTAAAGTTGAAAATTATCAACAGAGTTTTAGTTCATTTTAAATCTCTGATCTTTTTTATTGTTTGTGATGTTCTAGTAAGAGAAATTGCTTTATTAAATATGTCCAAAGTAACTACCAAAGAAGACACAGTGTTGCAAGATCTCTCTTCTTCAGTGTTTAGAAAAGAATAAGTTCGATTTCTAATCAAAATTGTTACTAGAAAGAACTGTGTACAAAGTATCTGTAACCTCAAGGGTTTTTCTTTTTCCTCATTGAGGTTTTATTTCTTCTAAATCAAAAGAAAATATATGAAAAATTTAAAAGTTTAATGTTTAACATTTATTTATGTACCCTCAAACTCTATATATGTTTGAACTGTTACATCTTGTAGCTATTTAAAAGTGTATTTTGATACTTCCCTTCTCTGAATAATTAGTAACACATGACTGTAATAGAAATAATGATACATTGTTGCTTCTACCAATTGTAAAATTTCAGCAACTGGAGGTGGTTGGTTAGTTGTAAAATGTAAGAAACATGTTTTGTGGCATAATGGAATACCAGGCCACTCTTAGGTCTGTTTAGGAGGTCTTCTGAAATAAGCTAATAAAAGCTCCAAGAAAATTGTTTTTAAACTGCTTAGCTATATAAAATAAACTTCTTTTGAACCAGCTATTTATATAAATGGGGGAATAATTTTATATATAAACTATATTAAAACACTAAAACATGGTAAATGAGTAGTTATGCACATTTTCAGAAGAGTAGTAATAAAGAAGTTTGCGTAACACTTTATGCATTGTATGAAGCTAATCTGCAGATTGAGGCAATTTAATGGGTTTAGAATTCAAGAAATGTAATATATGTTGTTGAAATAAAATGATTTTAGATAACATGTGTCTGGATCTAGAGCAGTGTGAAAATCTTCAGATTATCTATTTAGTACCTCAAGAAGCTATGAGAAGGAAAAGCCTCTAATATGCATTTATTAATATAATGTATTTAAAACATATCATGGTATGTACATGTACCATGATCCTCTTACAAAACCTGCCGTTCCAAAGGATATTGAAATTGAAAAGAAAATTAGCAGAGCAACTTCACAAAATTTGACCAGTCATGCTATTTTAGTTTGACATATTTTGTCTATATAAAAGGAGTCTTACAATTGTGGATGTAAAAGATAATTAATTCAAAGCACTGAGTTCTTTTTAAAGATAGGGCTAGAGGGGGATGGACAGGCTTGAAGCTCTGACTCGGGTGGGGCAAAGGCAATATATGTAACGTAAATATTTGTACCCCTGTAAATATGCTGAAATAAAAATTTTTAAAAAGATAGGGCTAGAGAGGTTTTTTACATATGCTTAAGTGGAAAATATGCCAGGGGGCTATAAAAATTCTGAACCTGTATGAACCTAGATATGTCCTAAAGACAAAGGCTTATGCAGAATTTTATTCTGTGTTCCAAAACACTGTTTCTACATGGACATTTATCTGTTTTGTTATCTAAGCATTGGTACATAGCAGAAAATAATAGAGCAAGGACTAGGCTGTTATTGTTTTCTTAGGAAAAATTGGACAATTAAAAAAAAAATCCAAGCGTCGAAGAGCCTACAGGAGGGTAGGGCTTAGAAATGGCAAATTTTGTGGAACTGCTAAGGATTTTAATGTTATAGATTAAATTTTTGATATTTTTCAAATTTTTTTGAAAAGTTATTTAAGTATTCTATAATTCCACTTTACATTTGAATGTTGCTTCAGGGCCTTTGCATTTCTGCCTGGAATCTTACCTTACACTTCTTTAACAAAGTAATTTCTACTTATTCTTTATGATTCTGTTTTGGTGTTGATTCCTCAGGGAAACCTTCCCTGAGCCCTCACAGTAAATTAAGTCTCTTGATGTATGCTACCCTTGGTCCTAGTATTTCTCTTTCATAGTACTTATCACAATTGTAATTATTTAGTTTCTGTTTTCCCTACTAACCATAAATTCCATGCATAGCATAATCCTTAGCAGAGAGTAGAAGTTCAAAATGTTTAAATAGGAAGGAGTAATTGAATGAAGGAGAAAAGTTTTTTGAAGTAGTAATTGTTTTCACATCTCTTAAAAAATTAGATTCTTATAATAGCTCAGGTTAGTAGAATAGTGTGGATACTTTAGCCCAAAAGAGGTTAGATAATTGCCTTCTTCACAAAGCGAGTTAGTGGCCAGACTGGGACTAGAACCCATTCCTTAATTGCTGCCTCATCTTGTGCTATTTCTACTTTACCTTATAGGTATTAGGAAATTATTTTTAGATGGTTCTAGCAGTTCCTAATAAACTTTGATGTTAACTATTGAAATCAGTGCTCTGTTTAGGTCTTTGGGTACTAGTGGCTGTCCAGTAATTTTGAAACTTGGTGGCTGTTGAGGTCTGCTTGAGGAACATCATGGGAATTTGAGTGGAGGCCAGATTTGGAGGACCAACTGTAATTGATAAATACTTGGAGGTTTGAGGAAGTAGAAGTAGTATTTAGGGTTTAAGCTGGCTTCAGAGCTCTAAAAGACCTTTAGGCTTCCTCAGGCTCTTAAGGAGAGTCTTATCAAACCAGGAGCTCTTTGAAAGCACCCAGGGAAAAGTCTAATCCGCTGGGAGTTGAGAACCAAGATAGCACTTCAGAAAGTGGTTGGACTGAGAGCCTGCCTGGATCAGCGAGAGTCTAGTGGAGACTTATTCAGAGTCCAGGGCTGTCAGCTGCCCTGTGATTTCCTGACTGCTCTTCTGGGCTTTTGGGAACACATGAGGTGTAGAATACAGGGAAAAGGGAAGTACTTGATATTTGTTGGTTAATTGATGTGAGTATATACTTGACACTTCTTCCTTTTTTAAATCATACCTTGTGTGAAGTACTTTTCCTTGTTCATTGGGGGTAGAACTTTGGGATTTCTTTTGAGTATTTGTACTGGCCGTAGGAGAAATCCAGGGCTAGATCCTGAGAAAAATTTTGGCCTTGCCTTGTGGTGGGTGGGATGGCTCATGTGAAGTCAGACTTCTCTCGTTTTCAAAGTGAAATATTGATTTTGCTATGCTCTTTGTACATCTACATAAGGATGGCTCAATTTAAAATTTATTCTTTGTTCAGGTTCTATTAAAAATCTTGCTGAAAACAAGAGATATTGGTGTGTGCATGTGTGTGTGCACACACCTGGGTATCTCCAAAGGAAATGATATCTATTCATTTTTCTAAATATTTAAGTTCTATACTATCAAGTTAGAATTACTATTAAAGTATTACATAGACTAGATTATATTAGTTTTTCATAGAAATGTCTTTGTAGACTTAGTTTAATGATATACCATTTTTTTAAAATAGTGAGGACTTATTTTAAAAAAACAGACACTTTGGTTTTCCCATAGCTTTTTTAAGTCTATCAGTGAAGATATTGTCCATCTTGTTGTTAAATTTTTAAAAAATTTTTATTTTTATTTTATTCTTTTTAGGGGCAAGGCCTTGCTTTGCCACTCAGGCTAGAGTACAGTGGTGCAATCATAGCCTCAAACTCCTGGATTCAAGTGATCCTCCTTCCTCAGCTTCCTAAGTAGCTGGGATTACAGGTGCTCACCACCATGCCCAGCTAATTTTTCTTATTTTTTGTAGAGATGTAGTCTCGCTATGTTGCGCAGGCTGGTCTCGAATTCCTAGCCTCAAACAATGCTCCCACCTAAGCCTCCCAAAGTGCTAAAATTACAGATGTGAGCCACTGAGCCTAGCCAAATTTTTTAAAATACAAAGATACATTTGTTTATTCAATGGCTATTTATGAATGATTATATGGCAAGCTAGGTGCTAGATATGAAATTTCAGAAAAAAATTTGTTCTTGCTCCCTTTTATTTTTTAAGTTTCTTCTCTTTTTAGTGTTCCTGCCAGGAAACTCAGTGCTGTGTTCAGAGCTCAATTGCAGTAACTATCCTTAACCTATGTTTCTAATAAAATTATCAGTTCCCCTCCCCACTACATAGGATAGCCTGTATACATCTTGTATATGTATCTTTGAGAGTAAACTATCTCAAAATATTTAGAATAGTGAAGTATGAGTAAAGTAAAAAATTAATTCTATCTGAAGATAGATTTCAACTGTCTTCCAAATATTTTCTCTTCAAATGTTACACACGAAGCCTCTTGGAGCAGATAATCCTTTTCATCCTGTCCTATTTACTCTCTATGCTGCCCCATTCCTGCTTCTAGTCTCCTGCAGACAGATGGATATAGTAGGTATTTCCTGTAAAAGAGAAAACACATTAGTAAAAGAAGACAGGACTAAATCAGAATTGGTAGCTCTCTAGAAGACTTTCAAATGAAAATAGAATTTTGCCTATATAAGGTGATTTTTAGGTGAAGGGAGTAATTTAAATGACCCATTTGAGTTACTTAAAGCATCTATGGTAATGGTGCCGGTCGGTGTACCTGACTTCTTGTACCTAAAAATAAAATAACTGTGAGCATAATATTACTCATTTTGTTTTTAATTAAAATTTACCTGAAAAGAGAGAAAATTGCACATTAATTTTCACAGTTGGTTCATTCATCATTCAATGAACATTTATTGAGTGTCCAAGTACCAGATGGATGATGAGATGCTGATCATGCAAAAATAGAAGGCATAGTCTCTGTGCTTACAGAGCTTATTTACTAATGGAGAGATACAGAAATAAATTACTATTTATTTGAAGGGCACCTAACTCACGATTTGGGAATGAGGGGTGCTGTTGAAGGGAGATATCTAGGAGAAGGTGTTATCTGTGGTGAATTTCCTATGAGTTAGGCAGATGAAACTGCATTCAGGCAGAGGGAACATTATGTGCAAAGGCTCAAAGACAAGAGAAAAGGTGGTACTGGATGGAAAAGGCCACTGTTTGAGAATGGCTGGAGCTTGGGGTGCTTGGGGAAGGAGAGGAAGGTTGTTTGTGGCTGGAGAGGAAAACAGGCCTAATTATGAAAGACCTCATATGAAGCTTGGATTTCTCCTGAAATTGGTGGAAAGCCATTGAAGGTTTTACCTGGAGGATTGGTGTGATCCATTTTGTGTTTTTGAAAGATATTTTTAGCAGTAGTGTGGACAATAGATTGGTGGTGGTTAAAATGGGATCAGGAAGACCAAGTGTACATTATTTATATAGCCATCGTGTTGAATAAGAAATGTTAAAGAGGTAAAGTCTGCAGGACTCAGGAGAAGGAGGCAGAGTCAGGTGAGGAGAGAGATGAAGTCTTCGGGATAGAGAAAGCAGAGGGAAATGGTGATTTCACTCTTCAGCAATGTTGAGGTTGAAGTATGTTTGGGATGTCCACATGTCAGTGATTGCGGTAAGCTCCACAGTGGCTTCCCATTTGCCTTACAATAAAAATCAGAAAATCTCAGTGTGGCCTACAGCCAAATTTGATCTCCCCCCAACCAATTTTATCTCTTCCCTCTTCACCCCTCCTACTTTGTTTCAGGCCAGTGTGAATTTATTGAGGCTTCTTCAACAGTCTATACAAACATGCGTCTTTGCCCATACCAGAAACTGATTCCTCTGTCTTCACAATAATCAGTTTGTCTTCTAAATATCTCCTCATATTTCACTATTCTCCCTGCTCGTTTTTTTTGCCATTGCTATTCTTCAGGCTGTTTTCATATTTAGTCCCGTTCATTTACAATAGCTACCTAAGTATCTTCCTATCTCCCATCTCATCCCTTGTCATCCTTTCTTCCCACTGTGATCAAAGCAATCCTTCTTCACTAACTGCACATTTGATCTTGTCAATGCATTGACGTTAATGTTCAGATAAAATTCAAAATACTTAAAATAGTTTATTTTACACTTCAGGGCTTTTGTCTCTATTTATCTTTTAGCTTTCTCCAGCCTCGTGTCTCCCCTCCTGCACTATAGTCATGCTGCATTCTCAGTTTTGTTAACCTATCAAACTCTTTTTGCTTCTGTGCTTTGTTTATGCAGTTTACACAGTGCTTTCTGGTTACAATACTCTCCAGTCCTTCCCCTCTCCACCTCTTCCAGTGTTTCCAGCAGGCAATCTGCCTGAGAGCCTTCAGATCCTAACCTCTGTGTCACTTCCCTCCTGGGAGCCTCCCCATGTCCATCATAGCCTGGGCTAGATGCTCTGTTGTGGGTTTGCAGAGCACCCTCTACTTCTCCTGTAGTTGTACACATCATAATGTGCTGCAGTTATCTCTCACAACCACTTTATAAGTTCCTTGAGATCAAGGACAATTGTATTTTTAACACTTCGTGTAATCTTAATAGACATTTCTTGAATGAATTACTCAAACATATAGTAAAAAAGGTTGAATCTATGGGGCTATAGAACTTTTAATATTTCTTCATTAAAATGGAAGATATTAGTTAATTGAGTCATTCAGTAGTAATAATAAAATACTGTTGATGAAAAATATGGTTAATTTAGGGAACCAATTTGCTTTAGTACTTTTATTTATCAAGCACTTGATGATGGTTATTTTGTCCCAGTTAATCTTTCTAGCACTTAAGAAATTTTAACTCTTTTTATTCTCACAACAACTTTATGAGTAGTCCTAGTATTTGTCACCACTTTACATATGAGAGAATTAAGACAGAGAGATGTTAAATAACCTTGCCAAACCTCACAGCTAGGAAGTGACAGAGCCCAAATTTGAACCCAGTTTCCCTCTAGATTCATGCTTTTAATCACCTCACTCTGTTGCCTCTCACCATAGGCAGTCATGTAACAAGCAGAGCAAGAGATTCATTCTGTTTCTAAAGCATGAAGTTTCTATTATATTCTCATTGGACCCCAAACAGAATGCCTGAGTCAGATGGTAACATTGACAGGCAAAGGTGAATCCTTTACTATGTAATCGGTTAATTGTATGCAAAAATTATTTCTTCTGAAACTTGAATGCACGTATCTAATAGCAGTTTCATAGTAAGTGGTCACATAGAATGTAGCGTTAGATTAAAATAGAGCATATTGTTGGAATTTGAATTTTTGAAACTTTGTAAAATTTATAGTAACAAATATCTAACGTATTTTATGTCTATGCTAGTTAATTTTGAATAGAATTAGAAAGTAAAAAAATAAATGGTAGAAATCACTGTATTTAAATCTAAAAAACCAAAGAGGGTGTCAAAGGATAAAGTGCAAAGACAACTCACAGAATGGGAGAAAATATTTGCAAAGCACAGATCTGTTAAGAGATTAATATCCAGAATATGTAAAGGACTCCTGCAACTCAACAACAACAAAATAATCCAATTCCAAAATGGGCAAAGCACTTGAATAGATTATATTTCTTCAAGAAAGATGTACATATGGTCAATACGTGGATGAAAAGATATCAAAATCACTAGTCACTAGGGAAATGCAAACCAAAACCACAATGAAATACCACTTAAGTCCGTTAGGATGGCTATCATGAAAAAAAAAACAAAAAAAACAAAAACTAACAAACCAAACCAAAAAATAACAAGTGTTGATGAGGATGTGGAGAAATGGAAACCCTTGTGCTTTGCTGGTGGGAATATAAAACCACTGTGGGAAACAGTTTGGCAGTTCCTCAAAAAGTTAAACATAGAATCATTTGATCCAGCAGTTCTACTCCTACATATATGCCCAAAAAGAATTGAAAGTGGGGACTCAAATGAATACTTATATACCAATGTGTATAGCAGCATTATTCACAATAGTCAAAGGGTGAAAAAAGAAAAACCCTATTTGTCCCTCAACAGATGAATAGATAAACAAAATATGGTATATACATACAATTGAATATTATTTAGGCTTAAAACGGAGTGAAATTCTGATAAATGCTAGAACATGGATGAACCTTAAAAATATGTTAAGTGAATTAATCCAGACAAAAAAGGAAAAATATTGCATGATTCTCCTTATATATGGTACTTAGACTAGGCAAAATCACAGAGACAGAAAATAGAATAGAGGTTTCCAGGGATAGGAGTAGGGAGAAATGGGGAGTTATTGTTTAATGGGGCATAGAGTTTTGGTTAGGGATGATATAAAAGTTCTGGAAATAGATAATCATGTTGGTTGTATAACTTTGTAAATGTACTGCTCAATGCCTCTGAATTGTATACTTAAAATGGTTAAAATGATAAATTTTGCCATATATATTTTACCATAATAAAAAAATAATTTAAAAAAATTTGAAAAAAAAAACAAACAAAGAGATAAGGGGTAACCGGTAACCAGGGCAACAAGAAATCTTTACTATGACTTTACTATGACTTAAATGGACCAAAGGCCCAGTTTGCAGACACTTGTTTTTAAAGGAGCAAAGTTGAGATGTTAAGTATCTTTATAAAACAGATTTATGTAATATAAAGTATGTGCATGTAATTAATATGAGAATGGATGGGTTTTCTTTTTTATGTCATTGGAAAAGTTTGACCTTTTCTTCTTGATGATTTCTATATGCCATTGGCATGCAAAATCAAAGTAATTTGGCCTAAATTGTATTATGAGGAATTAAATGGAGGGGTTATGATTATTTTGAGACCATTTTATAATCTCCTTCACTAGATTATTAGTTTCTTGACAGTAGCTGCTGCCTTAACTCATTTATGTATTCCTGTTGCTTGCTACTGGGCTAACCCTGGTATATTTTTTGAATGAATGTGGACAGAATCAGTGAGGTTGTTTTTTGACTTTTTTTGGTAATTGAATTGCAACGTACTTATTAGAAGTAATTTTCAGTATGACACTAGAACAAGAAAAATAGAAAAGAAACTCAAAGCTATAAATTTTGTGTGTGTGTATGTGTATGGGAGAGCATTGTAAAGATTTATTCTTAAGTTAAATTTCAAAAATATTGTCACACATTTTATCAGTTTTTATAGAGCAGACAGAATTGTTTTATAGGTACTAGAGTATATGAATTATTATTTTTTAATATTGGATATAATATTAGATAGTACATGTTGGGTCCTTCAGTGGAGACCACAATGATGTCATTAGGTCTTTACTAGAGGCCTTATCAGCTATTGTAGCAATTGTTCAGACTGCTGTAATTTATGGACTCTAAATTTTCATTCATTCACTCACCATGGATCTTTGGATTCCTAATGGACAGGAAGGTAAGGAAAAATTTCTGTTTATATGTTATATATGCTGCCTGTCTGCCTGCCTTCCTTCCTTCCTTCCTTCCTTCCTTCCTTCCTTCCTTCCTTCCTTCCCTTCTTTTCTTTCTTTTTTCATTTAGTCACGATTTTTATGCATTTCCTCTTACATCTTTATCTGTATTTTTAGGACAAACCTATAATTAGAATAACAAAGTCTTCATGCTTAATCTATGCAAGAGATAAAAACATGTCCCTTTAGAGAAGTATTTGGGGACTGGCAATTATGCAGCACTAAGAGGCAATTCAAGGACTAGAAATTTGGGGCAACATTTTTGAGAATTTATTTTCTTCTACAATAAAAATGACCTCTTCAAAGTCATTTATTGAATAAGCTTATTCAAACAGAGATATTTCAAACTGACACTTTGGCTCTTTTCTAAGTTTGGAAATTTTGAAATTTTTCAAAATTCTCATTGTGCTATTGTCTGAACTAAGGAATATAGGAAAATTATGGTAGAGCAGAAGCCTGACTTGTAGAAATAGAAGGAAAAGAATTGTGACTCATTTTATTGGCCTTATATTCATGAGCCAAATGCAGTAGAAAAATGGATAAAATACTTAAGGGAATTCCTTTTAGTACATAGACTAGGTAGATATCTTTTCGGGGGAAAAAATATTTTACCTCTAAATTGTAGACTGAAATGGTCCAAAATCAGATTTGTGGTAGATTAGCTAAATGCTATAACTAATAATAAACACTTATTATTAAATATTATAACCCCAAATAAATTAATTCACTCTTTAAATTCTTAACATAAAAGTTTGAAGTTCTTTGGATTTAATTCAAAATATAATTCAACATGAAAACCCAGTATGGATTGACTTTCCAATTATATTTCAAAAGACAATAAACCACTGCCTTCACATATCAAGTGGGCAAAAAAAAAAAAAAAGGAAATACCAGAATTATCAGGAAAAAATAACATGAAACATGATTATGATTCTTTTAAAACTATTCTAAGCATACTTCATTTTATTTTATTTTTTTAGAGACAGGGTCTTGCTCTGTTTCCCAGGCTGGAGTGGCGTGGCATGATCATAGCTCTCTAAGCATACTTCATATTTTTTGGCCTCTTTAATGCATTTATTATGAAACTTTAAATATATGTCAACAAATTTAACTTTTCTGTTTTAGAGTATTGACTTATTTTAATTGAAATGGTACGTATTCATTGTAAAAAATCAAGTAATACTCAACAACAATGACAACAAAAACAACCCAATTCAAAAATGGGCAAAGGACAGGAATAGATATATCTCCAAAGAAGATATACAAATGGCCAATAAGCACAAGAAAAAAGACACTAACCAACATTAGTGCAAGGGAAATGCAAATCAAAACCACAGTGAGATACCATTTCACATCCATCAGGATGGCTATTATTTTAAAAAAATGGAAACTAATGAATGTTGGTGAGGATGTGAGAAGGTTGGAACCTTTGTACTTTTGCTGGTAGGAATGTAAAATGGTGCAGCTGCTGTGGAAAATTTGGCAGTTCTTAGGGTGATGGTCACCCAACGTTGTGAACTTACTTAATGCCACTGAATTGCACATTTAAAAATGGTTAAAATCATAATTTTTATGTTATTTACATTTTACCACAGCAAAAAAAAAATAAAAAACAAACCACAAACCAACAGTGACAACAAAAAAATCGAGTAATAAAGCAAACAACAAAGAAGAGATAGACAATTGTTTTAAATCCAGTTTTCCTAAAATAACCTGTGTTAACATTTGTAGTTATTCTAATGCCTTATTCTGTACTTTAAAAATTTTTTTGTCATGTGACATTTGAGAAGTTATATTTATCAAAAAGTATAGATAATAATATAAACAACACCCATCAACATTGGTTTTGTTTAACATGAGCTGCAACCCGAGCATGAACAGGAGCCCTCTGGCCTGCAGAGCCAGCCAGCCTGTGTGGGATTCACACTTGCGACTGTGGCCTGATAGAAGATAATCTATGGCCGGGCGCGGTGGCTCACGCCTGTAATCCTAGCACTCTGGGAGGCCGAGGCGGGTGGATCACTCGAGGTCAGGAGCTTGAGACCAGCCTGAGCAAGAGCGAGACCCCATCTCTACTAAAAATAGAAAGAAATTATCTGGCCAACTAAAAATATATATAGAAAAAAATTAGCCGGGCGTGGTGGCGCATGCCTGTAGTCCCAGCCACTTGGGAGGCTGAGGCAGGAGGATCGCTTAAGCCCAGGAGTTTGAGGTTGCTGTGAGCTAGGCTGACGACACGGCACTCACTTGAGCCCGGGCAACAGAGTGAGACTCTGTCTCAAAAAAAAAAAAAAAAAAAAAAAAAAAGAAAAGAAAAGGAAAAAAAAGAAAGAAGATAATCTAACCTAGCCAACTTAGGCAGAAAAATGTTGACTAAATGAAACTAGAAACTAGGAAGCCACAGGTCACATCATTAAACGTGCCTGTGATAAGCATCATTTTTCTCCGCTTATGTTATTTGGTAGTATTCTTTCTCTTATTTTGGTCTAATCCTAAGTGTCATTGTAATCACTTCTAGGCCTTTTGTCTAAGATCAAGTATCTAAGTGTTATTGTAAATGGTTTCTTTTTATTCTATTTCAGGTGTTTCTGGATATAACATTGTGAGAGAATGTTGGTAATATTTGCTTTTATGTATCACTGGCATATGTTTTTAAAGAAAAGATGTAATGACATCAAATTGAATAGCCTGGTATAAATTAAGGAAAGTTCAAAAAGTCAAGGGGCACTTTGTTCTCGTTTGAATTCTGTCATTACCTTTCTTGTAACCTTAGACTAAAACAGCATCATTAAAGCAGAAATAGTAGTTGACTCTTTTGCAGATTTTATAGTAAGACAAAGTTAATATAAAGAGAATATCCAGTAAAATAACCAAAATGCAATTATTATTGGTCTCTCTTTTGCTACCTACTCAATTGTCAATATGTATTATTTCTTTGACAATTATAAATAATGTCTGAATTCTAACTTTGCTCCACCATTCACTAGTTGTGTGACAGTTAACTTTTCTCAGCTTCTATTTCCTCATCTGTAAAATAGACATAATAATAAGCCCTGCTTCATAGTTTTATGATAGTTAAGTGAATTAACATGGAAGAAAGTCCTTAGAACAATGCTTGCATATAGTGAGTGCCTGATAAATATAAGCTACTTTTGTTATTGTTGCTGTTGTGATGATGATGATGATGTATACCTACTATGTATTCAACCTTAGGATGAATATTATGAGAGCTAATAATATCTTATACTTCCTTATCTCAAGGAATTTATTTGGAGATAATACTCATGCAGCCTTTCATGAATGGGAGGCCCTGAAATGAGCCTTGAAAGATGGAATTTGCAAAGGCTGGGGGGGGAACCTAGCTTTTGTTTTTCCTCTTTTGCCTACCGTGTGTTAGGCATTATACCATATACTCCACAGCCTTTCTCTGCATTCCTCATGACAACACTATCAGGTCATACAGCTAGTACTTGCTGAATCAGGGACTTAAACTCTTAATCAAATCCAAAGCCTTTCTTATTTCCATGCTATGCTGCTTGTTTAATAATTATAGCTTGAACTATTCTGTGTCTTGGCCAGTTAGGTGCTTGTCAATATTCCATTAGCGTTTAGTGGATAGTTTTTGGGTTTTTGGTTTTTGATACAGGGTATCGCTCTGTGGTCCAGGCTTCAGTGCAGTGGCATCATCATAGCTCATTACAACCTCCAACTCCTGGCCTCAAGCAATCCTCCTGCCTCATTCTCCCGAAGTGCTAGGATTAGAGGCATGAGCTGCCGTGTGTGGCCAGTATTTTCATGTTTACTGATTTTTTCTCTTAACTTTCTTGTCTGTGTATATGCTGAATTGTATGTTTGCTTTTTAATTTAAATTTTTCCGATTTATGTTCATGATTTAACTCAGGTGTAATGTCTTTGCTGCGGCCTCTTCTTCTGGATGTGGTCCCAACAATTCAACAGACTGCTGCTTTGGCTCTTGGGAGACTGGCCAATTATAATGATGACCTAGCAGAAGCAGTTGTGAAGGGTGACATTCTTCCACAGCTTATTTATTCATTGGCAGAACAGAATGTAAGAATTAAATAAGTTATAAGTTTTTGTTTTAGATTTTTAAAAATTTGATAGTTTGGGTATAGTTATAAGGCATTAGAATTATTAATGTATTCGTACAACCTTCAGTTCTCTGAACTGCACATAATAACATCTCTAGGGTATTTTGTTTTGGGGCTGATATCCAGCATTTGTCCATTATTGTAAATACAAGGAGAAAATAAATTTAAATTTTTTGGGGGAAATTATACGTAAAGCAGTATTCTGTATATGGGAGTTTTAAACAAAGCTATTGGATCTGTCTTAGGGAGGTGTGTAGGGCCCTAGGCAAATAGCTGCTTTCAGCAATCCTTATATGCAGGTGAAATCTGCTTAATGGAAACAGCAAGAGACAGCCTTGAAGCAAGGGGTAGAGAAGCAACCAAAGGGAGGGGAGAATGTGTGTAATAGATGTTTGATAAAGCATTTTTACCAAGTATAGGCATGCCACCTCTTTTAAGCATCGTCTAAAATTGCCCCAATTTTTTCCCCCTCCTATCTAGTGCTGCTCTCTATTTCATACAGGGCTGCCTATTCAGTTTCCACAATGGTTAAGGACCTGCTGTAGGCAGAATCTTGGGCTGTTCATTCCATCCTATTAGTTTATCATAACCTAGGGATACATCTTTCTTGATATATCTTTAAGATTAAATTCCTATTTGGATAACAAAAAGACAGACAACCCAATTGAAAAATGGGAAAAGGACTTGAATAGATATTTCTCTAAAGAATATATACAAATAGCCAACAAGTGTATGAAAATATAAGCAACAGTGTTAGTCATTAGAAAATGCAAATCAAAACCACAATGAGATATCACTTCACATCTATCAGGATAGCTATAATAAAAAAAAAGGGAAAACAACAAATGTTGGTGATGATGCGGAGAAATTGGAACCCTCATGCATTGCTGGTAGAACTGTAAAATGGTGCAGCTGCTGTGAAATACAGTTTGGCAGGTCCACGATAAGTTAAACAAGTGTTACCATATGACTCAGCAATTCTACTCCTAGTCATATATACAGAAGAATCGAAAACAGATGCTCAAACAAAACCTGTACACAAATGTTCATAGCAGCATTATTCACAATAGCCAAAATGTGGAAGCAACCTGAGTCCATCCTCAGATGAATGTGTAAATGAAATGTTGTATGTACAATGGACTACTATTCAGTCCTAAAAAGGAATAAAGTACTTTTAAATGCTACAACATGGATGAACCTTAAAAACGTGATGCTAAGTGAAAGAAGCCAGACACAAAAGGCCACATATTGTATGATTCCACTTACATGAAATATTCAGAATATGCAGATCCATAGAGACAGAAGCAGATTAGTGATTGCCAAGGGCTGGGGGGGAGAAGAGAATGGGAAGTGACTGCTTAACTTGTAAGGGGGTTTCTCGTTGGGGTGATGAAAATATTCTGGAACTAGACAGTGGTGATGGTTGTACAAAATAGTGAATGCACTAAAGTCTACAGGATTATACACTTTAAAATGTTTAAAATGGTAACTTTTATGCTATTTACTAGAATAAAAATAAATCCTAATTGTGAAGAAATTTACCTTATCTTTATACGTTGGAGTGTCATTTACTAATGCCTGGTATAGCTCTACAAGGACTCACAGAAATTTTATTTTTCTTTGGATGTTCCTTCTATCATCAAATACCGTTAGACTTTCTTCCTGTTGGACTCTCCGCTCTTTCCTTTGAGAGCGGGGTCTGTATTTTGGTGTCACCCATAGAAGGTTCTCAGTAGAAGTTTTAAAAGTCTGAGTGAATATCCATTAACTTTAAGGAGACAAGAAGGCACTAGGGAGGAGGCAGTGAAAAATGTGAAGCATTATGCTCAAGCTTCCGGCCCCTTCACCTACCCACCTTAAGTTGTTTCTCAGAGGAGATTTAATCTCCTCTTTATGAGGTACAAAGTCCTGTGGTTTTGCTTTTGCTATTTTTTTTTAAGGCATTTCTTTTGGTGAGTAGTAGAAGAGGAAAAGTATTAGGAATTTGGGGAAGTGAAAATTAGGAGAAAGAGAGAATGAGATCAGAAAGTGTGAATTGTAGGTACTATAGTTAGTAGTGACTACTGATACCTGTAAATTATCTGTAAATTTGACAATTCTGTAGTATAAAAAGTAAAATTAGCTTAAAGTAATGAAAAGAATTATATCAGTATTATTTTTCCACAATTATAAGAAAATAATGTATGGAAAGGTATTAATACTTTAAAAATCTATCCTAATTTTTATTCCTATAAGTTAGTAGAAATTTTGCGACTTACATAATTTAGGAAACTAAGGAAAATATATCAGATCAAAACATCAGTACTAACATAGCATATTTCTTAGGTTAGCAACATATATCAATTTTTTTAGATATACTATGTTAAAAATATACTTGATATGTTTTCTCTCTCTCCTATAATTTTTATTGTATCAATATTGTAACCTAATAGAATGCTTTTGAACAGGTACTATAGACACCTAGATACTTTTTAGTGGTCACTATAAAGAAATAGAAACTCAGAATATAAAATAGGAGATTAATTGGGTTTTATTAATAACAGGAAGAGTTTATAGCCCATTGCTGTCATTATGCTAACCATAAAACAGTGAGTGTTATAGCCAAATATTTTCTATACATTTAATTTTTTTAGCGATATGAAGAGAAACATGTTAGTTTTGTGTTTATTTCCTCATTCCTTAATTCGATAAGTTTATGTATAGGAAATATAAATATGAAGCAGTATTTGAAATTCACAAATGATAAGTAATTTGCTTTTATCTTTAAAAAAAAAAGCATTTCTAGAGGAGAAAAATCACTTATATCCCATTGTTTGGCTTATGTATTTGCCAGGAAAAGTTTAAAAATGTATCACAAATGTTTTACTTTCATGTTTATTTGATGATTGTTTAAGTTCATCTTGGAACATGGTTGTTATTTCAGGATAACTTGGGACACCAGAAAGATTAGTTGAGGTCATGAAAGGCCTACCATGCTTAGAGACAGAGAGCAAGCAAAGGAAATGAATTAGTTAACAGAGAGTTTAGTTGCACATGCTAACAATCTGTGAGTTCCCATGGGTCAAACAGTACATTTCAGTATAATGTAGATACCTAAAATCTCATTATTTTATTAATTGTGGAAAGTATGTTTATATTTGCTTTTATACAATTTCCAAATACATGCTTCAGAGTAAAACATTTGCAATGTAATTTAAAACTTATCTGGATTTCAGTCAGTTCAGTTACAGAACAAAAGCAATGAGGAAACATCAAATAATCAAAATGATTTTGCCGGATGTTTTTCATCTTTTATTTACAAAAGCTGTTGAGCTTTATTTATATTAATGTCAATTTTATGTTGGTCTTGGTGTATTTTAGATTTTGGTTATGTAAGTGCTCAATTCATTTTGGGTTTTTTCTATTTTACTCTTATAGCGGTTTTACAAGAAAGCAGCTGCCTTTGTGTTACGAGCAGTTGGTAAACATTCTCCTCAGCTAGCTCAGGCAATAGTTGATTGTGGAGCACTGGATACGCTGGTGATATGCTTGGAAGATTTTGACCCTGGAGTCAAGGAGGCTGCAGTCTGGGCACTTGGATATATTGCGAGACATAATGGAGGTAATGGAGCATATTATAAAACAGGATTATTAAAGTTTAGATTTATTAGGTAAATTCAGTTTTGCTTAATAAAACCATAGATGGGGTTTTAATGATGTTTCTGTACATTATGAGAGATACATTTTGAATGATGGCCAAGTTGTTTGGATCACATATTCACAAAAAAACCCTATACATTTCGGTCTTTATCTTGGTTATCGGAAGGGAAATTTGAAGGAGAGAAAAGGAGAGAGGGGTTGCAGGGGGTAGAGGAGTGAGATTGATTTCCAGAGGCTGTGGTAAATTGGTTCAGTTAAAATATTCTTCTAGTTTGTCACTGCTCAAGAGGTCATTGGGGCTTCATTCTCACTCATGATATATGTTCCAAACTGGCCAAGAGTCATATTGTGAGTGAGTGATGTTGAAAAGATATGGATATAATTTCCTAGAAAATATTGATATTCTGCTCGTACTGGGCAGGAAGGAGGAGGAAGAGAAGAAGGAGCACCTTCTCCTGTAAACTGACTGCTCAGCGAAGCCACCAATAAGGGACCTGGGCCTCTTGTGAGAAGGTTGTGCTGATACACCCAATTAGGAAAAAATAGACAGGGAACAGAATTGCCCCTGACACTTTATAGAAGTTGCTTATGAACAAGTAACATAAGAAGAAAATACAGTTTTAAAACAAACATATGTAAAAATGACCAGATTTCTAGTAATCAATGAACTACATATTAAAACATCAGTGAAGATATCTTTTTACACCTGTTATTGTTTGGAGGGGGGGAAGAGTAAAGCAACAATATAGCCAAGCGATTAAGAACACGGTGGCATTTGGATCTGAATTTGAGTTTAAGCACTACTGTTAGTTGCTGTGTGACCTTGGACATGACTTTTAAACTTTCTGAACCTTAACTTCCTCACCTGCAAAAGGGATAACTAAATAGTTGTTCCTTCAGAGATGTGGTGTAAAGAGGAAGATTTTTCAGTGTGTATGTGTATGTGTGAAATAATAACTACTGTGTGTGGAGTCATTACTGTGTGCCTGGCTCTGTGCAGTGTGCTTCAGATGCAGTATTTCCCTTTGATGGAAGCTACCCTCAGGTGGGTACTTCTCTCCCTGTCGAACGGAGAAAGATAGTAGAATTTAGAGAGGATACCTGATGTTAAGTTAATAGTGGAAATGGAATTTGAGTCTAAATCTGTCTGACTCCAAAGCCCGTGTTAACTACTGTACCATATAGCTTCACTAAGTACTTCCTGAAAGAGTATTGAAGAAAAACTTCAAAACAGAAACAGGAAGAAGCTCTCCTATGGTTATGTTTAATTTGGTTCCTAAGATGGTGACATTATTAGAGCCAAAATAGAAATAGAACAACATAAAAGTAAGTTGAGAAAGAAAACTATTGTCATTCTTAGAATGATTCTGAATTAATATATTAAAATTATTTCTTTAAATCTAGAGTTTGGTTTTCCAAATAGGTTCACCTTGACACTATTATTGAGTACATGTCGATTAAGAAAACTAAGGCAGTGTTTTAAATCAGAAGCTGGTTATCATGGGAAACTACATGAGTATATTTAGTAAGTTTTTTACATATCAGAAGGACATGTTATAGATTGTAACATGAGTTTTTCAAAGAGTGGTGCGAAAGAGTTTTGAAGACCAGCTGAACAGATGCGCTCTCAGGCACGTGCCCAGAGATAACAGTTCCATCCCTCCCTGTGTTGAGTCTGGGGCAAAATGATTATAGTTCATAAATAGGATCTGTCTTAGGGATCCCATTCCAATTTCTTGCTATAATCTGACTCTGACATGGAATTCCCACTGTAATTTCAATACTTCACAGTAGTTAGGGGCCTGGGACCCAGAAGCTCCCAGAAGAGATTACTGCATAGATTTCTCAGAAGGAAAGGGAATTGTTATCTAGTAAGCAATAAAAGTCATCATTAACATCCATATCAGTGAAAATAGAGGATTTATCACCAAATAACCTGATTTCTTTCTTAATGACTTCCTAAAAGTGGAATATATTGAAATTAATGGGAAAACATTTATTCAGTATTTTCTTCTTAGTATTAGTGGTGAAATGTTTGATTAGACAGTTTAAGAAATATAAACCTTAAATAGAGATGCAAAAGAAATAAAATATACCTTTAAGGGCAACAGATAGAGACAGTTTTGTATATGCCAAACAAAAATATAGTTATAAGTGTACAATAGAAGATGAGAGAAGCCAATGGGCATTATCTGACTTTTCCTTATACAATTTCTAGAAATTACTTCTATGTATAGATTTTGAAGCATTTTACAGACAACCAGAGGGAACTGGAGGCTGACAACCAGAAGTAGTGTCTTAGGTTTTTTTTTTCCCTAGCTCTGTACAAATCATGTAATTAATTTTTTATGATTGAATCATCAGTTGTTTGAGGAAACTAAGGCAGTGTTCATGGGAAACTACATGAGTATATTTAGTGAGTTTTTTATGTGTCAGAAGGACATGTTATAGATTGTAACATGAAATTTTCAAAGAGTGTTGAATACACATAATATTTACCTTTTACTTTGCAGATAAACTATTTTTTACTATTTTTCCTGCTCCTTAGTGAAGGCTGAGGCAGGATTCTTCTCAGATTAATTGTCTCTCTTCTTCCTTCTTGCTACCCTTTTCCACAGAATTATTCTGTTAAAATATTTATTTACTTAACTAAGGTCAAATATCTCACTGTTTCCAAAGAATAGTCTTGCTTTTGGAGATGAAAGGGTGTCTGAGGAGCCTGAGGGGCAAGATGGAAGGGTTGGTGGGATTCTGTAGCCACCAAGCTTCCTCAGGATGGCAGAGCAGGGAGGCAGCTTCAGGACCCAGCTTCCCCTGGCAGCCTCTCTCCCGCCTTGTGCCTGTAGCCCCAGCAATGTGGAAGAGCACTTCCAATGACCTTCTGTGGAGAGCGTGGCAGTAATTAGAGTCCTTGGAACTTCAGTGAGAACAATGGCCTGGCTGGAAGTATGAGGAAGGAGGAACCATCCAAGTGTTTAGTGTGAATGGTCTTCCACATGTGGGCTCAAAAATGAGTTTTAGGTGTTTATGTTTGGAGCTTTAGCTAAAAAAATGCTGTCTCTTGGGAGTAAACTTAGGCTGTTGTCAAGCCTGGCAAAGAGGAATACGTTTGGTTAGGTATTCTACAACTTTTAAATTATTAATATACTTGTCATATTCTACATGAGGAAAGTAGAGAGGGTTAAAGGATTTATTCTGGTCACACGCAATTTATGGTGGAACTACTTGGCAACTACTCAAAACTTTTCAGAGATCCTTCCATTTTATGCTGTGAGGAAAAGGAAAATGTATAAGATGTCATTCATCATTCTTTTTAAGCTCTTTTTAATATCTGGAAATCTTGCCAGATACCTCTGTTTTTAATCCCTGATGGCTGGTTTCCACATGTGACTATTCTTTCTCTTATAGACCTGACTTATGTCCAGCTCAGAGCAGTTAGGAGATGAGCTTGCTGTGGCCTGGGAAGAGCAGTGCTCACAGGAATTGGCTGATATGGACACTACGGAAATATTTAGTAGATTGCCTCCACTAAATACATAACATAAGGAAGGAATCGAGACAGAGCTGGCCAGGCTGATTGTTTTCTATCTTACATAGGAAGAGAGATTTCTTGAGAATTTTAAAATTGAGAATTTTTGCAAATATTCTTCTCATGCCACCCATGTGTAAATATCGATAGCCTAAATAGTGTAGAACAGGCTTAGGAAGCAATAACTAACTTTTTTTTTTAAACCTCACATATTTATTTGTGATGAGAATAGAAAACATACTCTCTTAGCAATTTTCAAAGTAACTTTTATAAACCCAACTATTAGTGATAAACATCTGAGATAAGGGCTGGGGACTTTGTATTACATGTCTTAGAGTGACAATAGATGGGTAGAAGGGTACTAGAATTAAAAATTATTTTATTTTATATTTATTTATTTATTTTTTTAGAGGTAGGGTCTCTCACTCTGTTGCCCCAGCCTGGAGTGCAGTGTTGTGGTCATAGCTCACTGTTGCCTCAAACTTCTGGGCTCAATCGATCCTCTAACCTCAGTCTCTCGAATAGCTGGGACTACAGGCACATGTCACTACATCTGGCTAATTTTTTAAATTTTTGCAGAGACAGGGTCTCACTATGTTGCTCAGGCTGGTCTTGAACTCCTGGGCTCAACCAATCCTCACACCTCAGCCTCCCAAAGCTCTGGGATTACAGGTATGAGCCACTGTGTTGGACAAAAGTTATTTTAAGGACTCTGAAGACAGCTGTCTTTACTGATGCCTGTAGATAATAATGTTGATTTTGCTAATATCTTTTGCTTATCTTTCTTTTTACAACTTCTTTCATCTCAGAGGGGTTGAGGAACACAAATATAGAGGCAAATGAAATATGTGGGATTATACATATTACATACATATCACATCTATTTTGATCCTAACACTTATTTTCACGAATACCTTTCTATTTATTTAGGTGCTAGTGAAAAAAGTATAAAGTGAAAATAAATGTCTCTTCTATGTTCTTTGGGCATAGAGGCCAAATGTGCTAAACAAAAGAACATTTTAATTATAACCTTGTTTTATTCAGTGGTTGTTGAATTTGTTAGTCATTTTCAGGGTTCAGTTTGTGTACTGGTAAAAAATGTGACTTTTTAATGTTTTTATTTCTTGTGATTTTTTTTAGTTAGGAAATCTTGGTTAATAAAAATATTCTGGTTTTTATTTTTTATTGTTTTAGAATTTAGAATATGGAACAACAAAGTATAATCATACAGCTTCAGATTCCTAAGTCACTCAAGCCTCTAACTTTGTATATGAGGCTAGCAATCAATTTCTTTAGCAACGTCATCATCATGGTAGTCACCAAAAAGAATTTGAGGCACTTATGTGTGTGTTACTGTATCTTTCTTACTATATAAACTAAATCGGCTGAGATCTCACCTATAAGACTTTACAATCTAAGGCAGAAACATTGGTACAGATGAGCATGCAGGTCATGCAGACAGCCAGGCAAACACTGGATGCAAATGTACAACACTGAATTAAAAAGGATATATAATGCATTGGGTGATTATATGTGGATTAAGTGAAAGGCGATTCATGAATTATGTCATACAGTGGCAAAAAGGGAAATCTTTACTTTCTTCTTAAGAACTCTGTTACATCCAGATCATCACTGAGTGGACTTTGGGCATAGAAATCTGGGAGGAAGTGACACATGCAGTAAAGCTCTCTGCTCCCCACGGTACCTCCTCCTCTACCTGACAGTACCTAAAATTCTTTTAGCTTAAAGCTTTGTTTTTGGCTTTGTGCAAATACCTGTGGGAGAAATGTCACTAAATGTGTGTGTGCTGAGTGGATAAAGAGAAGGGTATTTTGTATACTAGTGGTTTGGAAATAATCCAAGTTTGAACAGTGCATCATGACGTTTCTTGAGTTTGAACAAAATTGTTTCTTGAACTTGGTTTATTTTCCATTTACTAGTGTGTAAGTCTGCCTAACACCTTTTAGATAATGAGGGGAAAAACACTTTTGTTTACATTTGAATTTCTAGAAGTACATTAAGCATTATGTACTTGACTGAAATTTGTAAGTACTCCAATTGAGCATTTCATAAATATCTACAAGAGAGTTTAGCTATCAAAAGCTCGGGACTTGGTTAGCATAAGAATTGTATTTTGAATTATGACACGTTCATCATCTTGGCTTACCAGAGATTTTTTAAATCCGTAGTCTGCAGGAAAATAGGAGCTGTATTATTACCATGGTAGCTGACTGATTTTGCACAGTTAATTTTTGGGTCCCAGTTTGCTCTTATTTGTGGTTTTAGATAAATGAACCAGCTAGCTCTAAAAGTGTAGAATAAGTTAATTGCATCAAAGGATTTGACTCAAAATAGAACCTCTGACTTTGAAAAGGTATTAACTATAGCTATTTAACCATTTGTGTCATAGTGCCTTAACTATGCCATTTCTTTATATCTCCTTTGATCTCACACTATAGTTTTACCAATATGGTGGTCCATGGGACTGGAACACTTGAACTGTGGCTAGTGCATTTGAGGAGCTAAATTTTTAATTTTATTTACTTTTAATTAATTTAAATAAAAATTGATACTCAATTTAGTTATTAGAAAAATGTTAGATGTGATTGGAACAACCATGGGTATGTGAGTACACTTTATCAAGTTTAAACTTTTTGAAATCTAGATAGATATCAAGGATTTCTGATGAAAATTTAGCAGCTGAATTGAGACATGCTATAAATATAAAATACACACTAGATTCTAAACTTAGTATGAAAAAAAGAATGTGAAATATCTCATTACGTTTTTAAAATTGATGGCATGTTGAAATTATATTTCAGATATATTGCATTAAAGTATATTAGAATTAATTTCAGCTATTTCTTGTTTAAATGTGACTAGTTCTAAATTTTAAATTACATTATATGGGTCACATTTCTATTGGCCAGCACTTACTTAGAATTACTGTGTCTATGCTTTATGGATATTTGTTAAAAGGTAATGTGTTAGTAATACTGTGATCTCAAAAAGTCATATGTAATATTTATGTTTATTAATCAGTGTAACTAGACTCTAGTTTGCAGTAAATTAAGAAATATGGAACTAAATATACTATTTGGTGAGAAGTAAATGATGATTCAACTTCTAGCAATTTTTATTGGTGTCACAGAAAACACTTGTACCCCTAAATTTTTTGAAATAAGAAAGAAAGAAAGAAAGAGAGAAAGAGAAAGGGAGGAAGAGAGGAAAGCAGGAAGGGAGGGAGGGAGGGAGGGAGAGATTCAGTGAGGGGGGAAAGAAAAGCTTCCAGCAATTTCTTACTTGATATAAGAGCTACAATGTAAGATATGTGGCCAAATTGCTAGTCTCATCTCATACATTTTGATGGGGATGCCTACTGATACAATCCCTTTGGAAAATATCACAGTATGTATTAGGTTGACCTGTACGAAATTACCTGTATTTGATTGGTTTTGACCAACAAAACAGAAATTTCATGTGGTTTAATTTAAAAGTATCAAGAACCTGAAAAAATGCCAACCCCCTTCCCCTCTGTAATTTCACTTCTGGGCCTATAACTTAAGTAAATTCACACACGTGTGAGATGTGTGTGTGTGTGTGTGTGTGTATGTATACCTGGAAAATATATATGTATGTGTGTACAAACTGTGGTAGTCAGCCTCCCAGACCCTGTGTCCTGGTATTCACACCCTAGTTTAGTCCCCTCCCACATTACCCCAGGGCTGGTCTATGTGACCAGCAGAAGTCATGGTGTATCACTTTCTGAGAATAGGTTATAAAAAAAAAGATTAGTGCTTCTGTCTTGGGCAGTCTGTCTCTCTCAGGTCACTTGTCTTAGGAGAAGCCATCTACCATGTCACGATGACACTTAGGCAGCCTATGGAAAGGTCCACATGGTAAAAAACTGAGAGTTCCCAACAACTGAACTACATGAGTGAGCTTGGAAGCAAATCTTCCCCCAATTGGGCCTTTGGATGACTGCAACCCCAGCTGACAGTTTGACAGCAATTTCATGAGAGACTCTAAGCCAAAACCACCCCACTAAGCTGCTCCTGGATTCCGCACCCACAGAAACTGAGATAAAAAGTGACGTCTTAAGCGGCTAAGTTTTCAGTAATTTGTTACATAACAATAGGTAACTAATATGTAATCTGAATGCAAAAGAGGTTCATTATGGTATATAATAGTAAACGATGAAAATCAAGCCAAACCAAAAACTAATTAAATGTCCTACAGTGGGAGACTGGTTACATAAATTGTGGCATATTTACTCAGTGGGATATTAGGCAACAGTTAAAAACCTTGGCTTAGCTCCATCCTCAGGAATAAAAGACACAGAAGCCCATGAGGGGCTTCAAGAAACTACTCAAGGAAAGTCACATCAAGAGCTGCTGAACAGGGACCACTTTTATAAAAATATGATGTAAACTTTTTAATCTCCCAATGTTTTGTTTTTGTTTCCCTTTTCTGTTTCCTTTCTCCCTTGCCTATTCTTGTAGATAATTACATTAGAGTACATACAGCCTTTTACTGTTCAGCCTTCTCCGTCAGACTGAGCTCCTTGAAGGCAGTGACTTCTTATCTAGCACTGGGCTGGAGCAAAAAATGAATACCATTGAAGTTTGAATAATAAACATGCATTTTCCATGTTGGTTTTTTTTTTTTTAAGCAGAATGCAAAACTGTAGGTAGAGTGAAACCACAGCTGTGGTTACAATGCTATATCAAGCAAGCAGAAAAAGGGAAAACTTCTAGACATAAAAAGTATTATTTTGTAAATATCCAATTCCTATTATTTTACTCTATCTTCTTGGTTACAAGTGTACTCTAGACCCTCTCTGTAGGTTTGCCTTACTCGATTCAGCTTACTCTCAGCTGTTGTTAATAAAAGTCAAATGCTAAATTGGTGGTGGTGGTGCCAGTTAAAATGACTTTACATTTCCCTGACCTGTTGTCTTCCAAGGCCATACCAAAGTCTTTATCTTTTCCCACTTTGTCCTTCTCTGTTCATCTCCACTTCTTGACTTTTCCTTACCATATTTTATAGCTGCTTTTCATACTTGACCCCTGTGAGAGTTCTCTATTCATCCCAGCTGATTGTAAGTCCTTACTAAAGCCCCATTAACTCCAGGTCAGTGGCTTGACTCACTTGACTTTTTAAAGGAGCCAGAATTATTTCACCTTTAAAGCAAATCTATGTATGTATGTTAATCCTTAAACTCTCACTCAACCCATGTGTTAGGGTTAAACCAATGGCCCTGAAGATTGGGTGGAGGGAAGCAGGGTGGAAATGATGAGAGTAGGAAAAATGACATCTGTATGTGTGTTGGGGGTGGGGGGAGAACTAAAAATCACATATGAGACTTTTTCATAACAATATGCAAATTCCCTCTTCATGTTTATCTCACTTCCTCACTTCCACCTGCAATAGGAGATGTCAATCTCTCAGCTATAATGAGTCATTCTACCTCTGGAAGGATGTTGTCTCTCTCAAAGGTGTTGGTGAAGAACAAAGGGCTTTGTGGTTGCCAGTCTCCATGCTGCCTGCCTCCTATTATTCACATCCTTGTGCAGTCCCCTCCCCCATTGTACCAATGAAACATCACAGAAGTGATGAGTTGCCAGCCACTTCCAATCTAACTTTAGATTATAACAGACTGAAGCCTTTGTCATGGAGCCTCTCTTTTGGATCCCTTACTTTGGGGGAAGCCTCATCATGAGCACCCTGTGTAGAGGCCCACCTGTTGAGGAACTGAAGACTCCTAACACTCCCAGGAGTGTGCTCAGCCTCAAATCCCTGGGTGACTGCAGCCCCAGCTGACACCTTGATTGTAGTCTAGTGAGAGGCCCTGATGAGCCTGGACCACCCAGCTAAGCCACTCCCAGATTCCTGACCTGCAGAAACGATGAGATAAGTGTTTGCTATTTAAAGCTGCTCAGTTTGGTGTGATTTATTACATAGCAGTAGTTGTAAACAGCTGGATTAGACCAAAAACTAAACAAATTTCTTTTACTTTGGAAGTATTTTTACTAAAATCATCCTGAAGTGTGGCCAGTAAATAACCAGCTTTGGCAACTGCAGCACCATATTTGTTTTTATTATAATTTCACCCTATCATGAAAAATTTGGTTGAATGGGATGACTGATTTAGCATAAGATTAATATCATAAGTGGTAGCCAATCTAAAAATGTAGTTTTTTTTTAAACTAGCTTTATTTCAAAAAGGTTTTGAAGTGATATATATTTTTATGGCCAGATGCAAAAACCAGCCCTTTGATAAATAGGGCCACCTAAATGCAAAGAAATGATTGATTTGTGACTTTCTTGTGATTTCCTAATGAAACAAATAAAATACAACTTTTGTAGAGTTTAGAAACAGAATTAAAAGCAGTGTTTGAGAAAAATAAGTTAAAAACAACAAAGCTTAAAAAAATTAGAGTTCCAAAGGAGTTTTTGAATTAGTGTGTTGGATACATATTTTTTCTTTTTTTCCCCCTTCCTTTATTCTTTTTGGAGAAACTCTTCATTTTGAGTCCTTTTTATTTTTTCTCCTGATCACTTAAGTTTGCTGAAATTCTTCCCGTCTACATCTGTTATGAGCTGAAAAATTAGTTGAGTATCATATGTTTAATCCTTTTTCATGAACCAATTTTTAGGTTTTCATCAATTTCTTAGAATTCTCCTTTGAATTTTCTTATGTAATCTCTATAGTGGTTCTTCCCTTCTGACCCCAAACATGACTTCAGAATTAAAAGTAGAAGGAACATCAACTTTCCAAATCCAGAAAGCCCCCGCACATGTCGATTTAGAGGGTGTAAGATTTAAGCGTCAGGTTGTCAAATGGTGGTTCAGGCTGCAGCGGGGCCAGAGATGGATGTGTTGTATTTGGCCAGCACTGTGTTGTCTCACACAGTGTCCTTAAAAAAAAAAAAGTTGCCAACACTTAAAAACTAGGCAATTTCACATTTAAAAAAAAGGTTTAACAACAGTAGGCCTGTATTCCTACAGGGCAACACTGGGCTGAGCTAAGTAACTGCTGCCCCCTTGCAGATGGGGCCTGGACTTTTCCACTTTGCTACGCTTCCCTCACTCCCTATTTTTCTTGCATCCTCTGGCTTGGCTTATTTTCGTTACTAGCCCAGGCTCTGTGGGTATTTGAGTTTACCACTTCTGATCTGAACAGACAGCTGGCCGTGACATGATTTAGAAGAGAGGTTGAGGCCATTGTGGGCGGCACTATTAAAGCCAGACCACTTTTGCCTGATTTACCTGGTAACAGCCATGCCTGTGCTATGCTGACGGGCATACCTGTCTGCTCTCTTCCCTTCCACTCAGTCGTTTCCAATGTTCCATTCATCTGGCTCTAGGTAGCACTAATTTTATATAGAATGTTGTTGATCTTAAAAATTCTCATTTTATGTTCTTTTTGTTTTACACTGAAACCTAAAGTTGTACTGAGGTTTTTGATTATTCTAAGTTGAAGATTTTGATCCATTTAAATTGTAGCATTTCATGTCTGTTAGTGAGAGATCAATGCAAATTCAGCCTTTATTAGTTAGGAAAAAACCCCAATAAACCCAAAACCCAGGTTCCAAGACGAGCATAGAATGAAATTCTTAAGAAAATGCAACTGTGTAAGAAGCAAAGGCTTGTCACCTTAAATTTTCATGTTATTATTAGTCAAAGAATTATGGAAAGAATTATGGAAAAACAGAGAGGAGGAGAAGTATGATAACACTCCCCCCACCAACCTTGTCACAGTCCCAGGGAGGAGGTGACCGCAGTTCCTTCACTCAACAATGAGCTATTCATGAGACCCAATACAACTAGATATTCCTTTGTTGAAAACAGCTGACCCTCAAATTTGGTGACTGTACATTCAGTTGTTTATATGTATACAATAAATGGCTTTAATTATTTTTGAATAAGGAAGGTACTATCAGATAATCTTATTCCCTCTGATAATTTGCAATCCAAAAAATGGTTAAAAATTAATAACCCCAACATTTAAAAAATGTAGTATTTTAAATATAATAAGGGCATGAATTAAGGCAGCAGGGAAAGTGTGAAAACGTTAATACTGTATAAAGTATATATTAGTCATTCTTCAAAGAAGGATAATCATATTACACATTCTTTTCTAATATTTAAGGAGACTTACATTCTACCATTTTTTAAATAAGAAACTTTCTGCTATAATGAAAATAAGGTAAAAATTTTGTATATTTTTCCTTTGTATTAGTAATGTTAGTACAGTTAGCTCCAAGAGTAGTTACATGTATGGACGAGAGGCATGTGTATATTTCTTATGTAAGAAAAAAACCACATTGAAGAAAATTCGGCAAATAAAGAAAAATATATCACCAATAGTACCATCAACCCAGTATAAATGCTGTTAGTATATTGGTGTAACATGTAGCCTCTTTTCTCTGCTTTTTTTTTAGATAGGGTCTTGCTCTATCTCCTGGGCTAGAGTACAGTGGTGTCATCATAGCTTACTGCAACCTCAAACTCCTGGGCTCAAGTGATCCTCCTGCCTTGGCCTCCCCAAGTGCTAGGATTACAGGCGTGAGCCACTGTTCCCCGCCCTCTTTGCATTTTTAAACATAGTTACAACAACTTTTAGAACTTGCTAATACGCTGTGTTATCTCACAGTGTATGATTATGGCACATGATTATTGCATAACAGAAGATATATTTTTAAAAAATTAATTTTGAAGATTCACTTAAAATTCAAAATGAAGCAATGTTATTTTTAGGTACTGAAGATAAATTTCTTGGCTCACTGCCTTTTCTGGTCAACATTTTATGAGCATCTAAGTCTGTGCATATCAATCTTTGATTTCATAAGTATGATAATTAATTGAACAACTAAAAACTCATTTCCAAATTAGTTTAAAAATTAACTCTGTGAGATTTCTCCTATGGAAAGTAATTTTTAGATATGCAGAATTTTGTATGTGTTTTGGTTACTATTACTTTTTTTTAGAGTAGAAAAGTATAGAAAAAAGAGAAGAGAAGGAAGTAAGTTGGGAAGCACTTCCTTAAAGAACAGCCCTGTGTACATTATCCCGGAACACTCTGCAGACCTGACTCCTGGCTCTGCTCCGCACTTGTAGTGGTCTGTTCATACATTCACCCTGAACAAGGTCTTCTGGAACAGAACAATGTTTTACTCTATTCTGCTTCCCCAAGATCTAGCCAAGTGTACAGCACATAGTAAGCACTTAATGAGCACTCACTCAAATGAAGGAGAGAGAAAAATATGTACATACACCAAGCACAAGAGAAGAAAGAATTATATCAGGATGTTTTTAGCCATAAGTTATAGAATATCAACTCCAAGTGGCTTAAACAATAAGGACATTTTCTATTTCATATGATACAAAGTTCAGAGTCAGGGCAGTTCCAGGGTTGGTTACGCAGCTAAACAGTGTCATGGAGGACCCAGATGTTTTTCATTTTTGTTCTCAGTCATCCTCAGCATATTGGTGATTTCTTCTGTTATAGTTGCAAGATGGATGGATGTAGGAGTTCCAGATGTCATTTGCAAACATGACCACGTCCAACAAAGAAGAGGCAGTGTTTTCTGCTGTGTATCTGTTTATTACACAGAGGGAAACCTTTCACAGTTGCTTCTAGCTGACTTCCGTTCAGGTCTTATTGGATAGGATTGGTTTATAAGCCCATGCCCTAGCTGGCAAAGGCTATTGGGTCACCAACAGTGACCTGTTGCAGAAACCCCAGAAGAAGCAGTAATAGGAAAAAGGAGAAAGATATGTCATAGAAAAAAGAGTAATGATAGAGGCAAGATGAAACGGTCTGTAGTATGTAGAATATATTAATAGTATGGTGTACATTATTTAGGCCTATTGTATTCTCACCTGTACATATACTACCTTATAACTAACATATGTATGAAGCTAGTATCACTTATTAATATTAAATATTATTTCTAAGTAACAATGTGTGCTACTCAAGAGCAGATCCTGATTTTGTAGGATCATATACATCTGGATGTAAAGTATATGAAATTGCAAGTACAAAATTGCTAGGCCCAGTTTAGGTCCTTGGAAACTTCATTACTGTCACAGCAAATCTCTCTCCAGTGCCATCCCTATCCTTCCCCACATTTAATATCACTACTGTGGAGGGAATAGAAAACAACTTAGGATGGTATTGGGTAATAAGTCAGAAGGATAGAATTTGTTTTATTATTATTATTATTCTGGGGAAGGAGGATATGGCACTCTAACAATTATTCCAGGAAAAGATCAAATATATGGGAATTATAGTTTATAGATGCTTTTACAAAAGAACTTTGAGTTTTTATTAATAGCATTTTTAAACAACTATTGTTTACTGCATATTATTTACTCTTAGAAACTGTATAAAAGTGAAAATGCATGAGTAGATGAACTAATCCTTATAATTTCTTAAAACAAAATGTTCAGCTCAATACGTATATATTTTAGGTGTGCTTAAATAGGCACATATAAAGTTGTTACCATACGACACTTGTATAATTTGGATTGAATTGAATTCTGAAATAACATGTTAACAATTAACAGAAAAAATGAATATATTTAGAAATTACATACAACACTTTATATTTTCTTCCCATGTCCTTTGAGTCGGTGAGGAGGTAGAGTGGGGGCAGAGAAACGGTGATCACCTGTTTCACCTGCTGTCTTATTGTTCTTCAGACTATTGCAGTAGCATCCCAGAGACTGCTTCTGAGGAACTTGTCATAATGCTAGCTTGATACTCTTCTGTTGCTGCTATTGTCTTCTTTTTTAAAAAAGCCATTCTCCTCTTATCTATCTCTGCTTCTTGAGATTGCATATAAACTTCCCATTGTATACCTTATTTCACACCAGGTTTTGAAAATTGAAACATATATTTGCTAATGAATATAGTGTTAATTTGCAGAAGTATGTCATCAGCACCGGAGTTGAATGAGCCTGGTACATAAGAGCCTTCTATTAATACGTGTTTAATGGAAAAAAATGAATGAATGGTTTGTGTAATATTGGGACTTCTAAGATAATTTTGTTAATTTAAGGAAAGCAAATATTGGACACTAACTTATATTTGCTAACATTATTTTCTTTTAGAAAAAAGTGGTATTACCAATATTTTGAAAAATTAAAGTGTATTTTCTTCAAATTAAAGACTGAGTACAAAAGCAATCCATGTAACCAAAAATATTTGTACCCCCTTAATATTTTGTAATTTAAAAAAAGACTAAGTGATATGCTGAATAGGTATCTTAGCTTGACAATTAAGACATTTATGTATTGCTAAGGTACTACAAATCTGGGAAAATAAGAACATAAATTGAAAGGAAGAGATTATAGAAAAGAGTGTATGTGATTCAGTAAGAGAGGCCATGAACACAATGAAAGTAGAATTTTGTAACTATGTATGGTGCATATACTTCTCAAAAGATATTTTTTTACATATATATCATATGGGTCTGCCTGCCTGTCTCCCATTATCTGTTATTTAAAATGTGTTAATTTTATAGCTGTTATTCTTGGACATACAAGTAACTCAACATGTTTTGTGTATTTAAAAGATATTTACTTGATTTCCATCATGTACATGGTTAAGATAAATTTATTTGTTTATCTAAACATTAGCATTTATATATAAAAGTATTGATCAGTTGTAGATCTCATTTTTGAAAGTGTTTTTATATGTATTAATACAATGAAATGCAGCGTTTTATTTTGTATAAAGTTTTTTTTAAAATCTTTTAAAAGTACTTACAAGAGGAAAGGAATTTAAAAATCAACATTATTGGCACAAGATTCATGTTAATGTTTACTCACGTAAATAGCACAAAATACTGCCTAATTAGTGTGGTTGGTAAATTTTTGGTACTTTAATTTTCTCTGTTATTGTAAACCATGCATAAAATGCTTGCCTATTGAGAAGTGCAGAATTGTCAGAGCTTAAACAGCTGACATCTGCTTACTCTCTTAAAAAAAAAAAAAAGAATAACAAGCCATTTCAGCCCAATCTACCTCAAATGTGTTCATGTAAATGGAGGTCCATCTATTGACCTGTGTTCTTTTCAGCTCAGGATTGGTCCACATGGTTTATGAAACCAGGACGGCTGATTTGAAATGCAGATGTCGAGAGAGTGAAGTACACCCTCCCCTTTTTTCTTTGCTGTATCTGTCAGGGTGAAAAATGGCTTGCACAAGGGTCAGTCACCCATACTCACTTAATTACTTTTCTTGGACCCACAGAACTGTCACAAGCTGTGGTGGATGCGGGAGCTGTTCCTCTTTTAGTACTCTGTATCCAGGAGCCAGAAATTGCTTTGAAAAGGATTGCTGCTTCAGCCCTCAGCGATATTTCAAAGCATTCTCCAGAGTTAGCACAGACAGTAGTGGACACAGGGGCTATTGCTTACTTAGCCCAGATGATCCTCAACCCTGATTCTAAATTGAAGGTATTTAAAAATAATGTTAAAAACTAAACAAACTAGCCTTCTTATAAGGTAAGAAAATGGAAATGTGTACAGATTAATACTACACATCTTAAAACAATTAGTATATTATCATTGAAGACAGGTATAAATACATTATTTGGTCTTTTAATATGTGAAAATAATGCTATAAGAATTAGAAAATAAAGATGTGATTGGGAAAACTGTGCAATGTTGAAGATTAGAGGTAGCATCAGTGTTAACATTAATAATTAAAATAAGAAATAACATAATGATTAAATCTCAAGGTTGGAAGGGATCTAAAGGTTTTCTAACCTACCACTGTAATATTTAAGTTTCTTATGAAAATTGCCATATTTGTGTTAGTCTTTTTTATAGATTTCTAAAATCTGATTTTCAGTTAATAATCACCATTTATACTTTTATATTCTAATAGGTATATTCTATAAAGTTTTTAAATTGTTCATGTTAACTAAGCAAAATGGAAAGTTCTTTGAAATAGTAACAGCATCATGCCAAAAATAAGATGTTAGTTCTGCTTGATCATTTTTGTACTAAATTATCACATGTATTATAAATTAACAATTTAAGTATTGCATAATTAAGAAATGGTATTCATCCAAGGGTCATATTATTTAATCATCTGCAATAGATAGAATTTTAAAAGTCAACAGAGAACTAATTTGGAAATTTGGGAATTTTTAAAAATTGAGTATAAGACTAGGATGTGAATGTCTCAAGACTCAGAGATCTTAAGTTATGGTAGATATGTAATTCTTTTTCTTTTTGTAAAGCAATTTGAGTATATATAAAAGTATTTAAATTACATCTGAGCTCTGTAGTGGATTCTACATAATGTTTTGTTTTGTCTTTTGCTTAACAGCGTCAAGTTCTTTCAGCTCTCAGTCAGGTTGCAAAACATTCTGTGGATCTGGCAGAAATGGTCGTTGAAGCAGAGATTTTTCCAGTTGTACTTACCTGTCTGAAGGACAAAGATGAATACGTGAAGAAAAATGCCTCTACTTTAATTAGAGAGATTGCAAAACATACACCTGAGGTGAAAAAAAACCTTCAAGATGTAATAATATATAGTAGTTAGTTTTAGTTTTTAAATAAAACATTGATTTGTTTATAGGGTCCAGGGTTTGTGCCACATGGTCTAGTTAGGTCAGGGATTCTTATCCTCAGTGCTACTGACATTTTGGATTAGGTATTTCTTCGTTGTGGTATCTTGTGGTAAGCTATCCTGTACATTATATAATAGATGTTTAGCAGCATCTCTGGCCTCTGCCCACTAGAGGCCAATAGCACCCCTCTCCCCCAAGTGGTGACAATCAAAAATGTCTCCATACATTGCCAAATGTTCCCCAGGGAGCAAAATTGCCCCCAGTTGGGAACCACTGGGTTATATTAATGGAGTTTAAGTTTGAAATCTCAGATTCTAATCATTTCCAGCTCTCCATTTCTGGATGATGGGGACTGTGGGCCTTTGTCATCCTTACCATTTTATGTCAGCTGGGAGTAGTGAGAATGATATTCTACCTCCAGGTTGGGAAAGACCAGAAGGTCCCCTGGCCTAGTGTGGCTACTATAATACAGGTGCTCTTACATCATGATTTCTTGCTCTGAGTTCTTAGATGGAAAAGAAAGAGAGACAAAACAAGCCTGTGTTGATTCTGAAGTTGTATCTCTTTTCTGTATATATTTTGACTAATCAATTTACATTTCATTAAAGTCCTCATTCTTTATTTCACTTAACATCTTTATTTGGTAGAGATTTTTCAAAATTGAAGTGCACTCAGCTAGTGATCATTACTAGCAAAGGAGGGGGATAATTAGGTTAGAATATTTCAAGTCTGACATTGTCTTTCACCATTCAGTGATTAATCTGCTACATATTCACCCATTGTGATTGGGGGTTTCAGTAGTTAGCTAGTTATGAACTAGCCTTAGGCTTAGTGTCTAGGTGAGGAATTTTGACATCCATTATAATAGGGATAAAAGTTGTGCCATCGATGCATGAAAAATTGAAACACAGAGTAAAGCTCCTCACAGTATATTTGTGCACTTAAAATAGCAGGATTATTATACTGGTATATTTCTTTAATAAGTATAATAATTTCACCAGATGATATTTCAATTTTACCAGTTGTGTTTAGGTCCGAAATAAAGTGTGGTGATGCTAAACTAACATTTAAAGATCATCTCATGCGTGGTGGTCCTGATTAGCTAGCTCTCAATTCTTTTCTCTTAGCTTTCACAGCTGATAGTGAACGCAGGAGGAGTCGCTGCTATGATTGATTACATCGGGTCCTGCAAGGGGAATATAAGGCTGCCTGGCATCATGATGCTTGGTTACGTAGCGGCTCATTCTGAGAACCTAGCAATGGCGGTGATCATTTCCAAGGTTTGTTCTTGCTTCATTTTCTTCTAGTTATTGAAGTGAGATATTCCAAGACAGAACCACAGATTAATACTCTCCCACAGAATATAAAATATAACTGAGCAGAAAAAAATTACCTAAAATTTTTTTGATTATGTCAATGCTTGTTAGCAAGTTTCCCAAAGCAATCCTTGAAGAGTAAGGTTTAGGTTACAGGAAGTTTAAACTTTTACTCAGTGTTTAATATGAACAAAATATGAACTCTCTTAAGTATTAGTTTTATCTGTATTTAATTACTAAGTTTATTTGTATCTTGAAGGATTAGTTTGTACATATTTACAAACATGTAAAGCATAATTTGGTTAAAAACAACTATTATAAATGACATGGCCAGTAGTCATTTTCACTATTCTAAGAGGTCTATACATTCCTCCCTTTCCTGTCATTTGCGTAGGAGATGATGATGGCTAGGACATCCCGTTTTATCCACTTTCTCTCCTTCAGTTTTCGCAAACTAATTTCTCTTCTTAGATGTAGGCAATTCGGAGCACCACATCAGGTAGCAGTGTTTTTGTTTCCTTGCTCTGGGGATTTTGCCTTAATTCACAACTTCGTGGAAACCCACAGCATAGTGCAGCTCCAACACATAGCAGGTGCTCACAAAATATATGTTGATGAGTAAACATTGATCTCCTGAAGAATGTTTCAAAGGCTGTGTTTATAGTGTGTGTGACGACCCTCTGGAGTGTGGGTTTCTTATCAGCATAGAAAACCTGCTGCTGCATGTTAAACAGAAATGTGGATTTTTTTAATCCCTTGCTAATCCTCAGACTAAAAAGGAGGTGCAGATCTTTCTTTTCTGCCTATTCCATGATAATTCTTTGCTTTACTCCCTTTATCTCTGCTCTTTCCCTTTTGTTCTTCCATTACCATAGACTGTGATAGTGACTGGAGCAGTAGTGGTGCTTTCTGAAGGGCCACTGTAAGGGTGTTACTGGATTTTGATCCTTCGTTCTTTTGTGGATAGTCAGAAAGCTTACACATAGCAAGAGTGATGAAAGAAGAGATTGTTTTTGCTTCCTACGTTCCTTCCTCAAACTAACCAGGAAGCCCTTCTTTGGTCCAGGGTTGCTGCTGGCCTCCCCACTTGGTTTGTTTTTCAGTTAGTTGGAGATCAAGGTAGCTCAGCAGTTTGAGGCAAACCCCACAGTACTGTCGCACTCTCTCCTTTTCCTGTGTGGTACCATAAGGACTAACAACAATACCTTACATTTAAATAATACCTTATAGTTTTGGAAGCACATTTACGTTCCTTAGCTTACCTATTATTCATAACAACTGAGGCCAGCAAGTCAGAGCTTTGGCTGGGGTGGAGGAGCTGTCTCCTCCTCCAACTTCTTCATTCTCATTACACCCTGTAAGTATGGGCTTTCTGGAAAGTTGCTTCATTCTGAAGATAGGTCTGATCTTTTGTATTAGCAGATGTACATTTTTAGTTGTAGGAAAGAAACCAATGAAGAAATATGGCAGGTCTCTTCAGGAATTGGTCTTAATAACCAAATTAAAAAGTGGACAAAAAGAGTAACTATGATGATTTCTGCCTTTGCAGAAATCAAAGTGGTGGCATGACCATGTGATACTGGTTTTTGTGGCACTAAATGTAATATGATTACTTACAATCTCAAATTAGTTAGAAAATTATGCCTGTACAGAATCTGAAATTAGAATTTGATTTGGTTATTTGTTTCTTCCTTGAGTATATAAACTATGATATATTTGAGGCCTTTTAGTTAATTCTGTTTTTATTATTTAAATAAAATTGAAGCCTAGGATGCAAAATGTAAGCACATGCTATCTGTGTAACACAAATAATCATTTCTACTTTGATGTTAAATCATGTTAAAATGGGCAAAATTATAGTTTGAAAGTCGACAAAAATTAATGGAAAATTATTTATGTGCTGCTTCAGTAAAGGTATTAGTGAATATATTTCATCTAAAAGACACTTAGGAGTCTTACTCATTTATTTGATTTTGAATCTATAGTAGTTATTTTGTTTTCAGATTTATTATACTTGGTGAAAAGACTTTCTTTAAAGATTCTAAATTAACTTTTTTAACAAAGGAAAATAAAAGATTTTAAAATCCTAAACATTTTTAGCTTGTCACAGTAGAATCTGGCTTTGCCTATTTCCTAGTCTGTGGCGTCTGTCATTTGGTTAAATGCCTTCTATTTGGGGGGTAAAAGCTAGTAGAGATATTCTTACTTTAGTTGGATTGTTACAGATAATTAAGGTAATTTAGCTCTAGTCATTTTATTGACTTAAGAAATGACAGCCCCTGTGATGTGCTCAGTTATTGAACCGTTTAGGAAAAAAGGGATCAAGGCCGAAATGATTTCTTCTAATGTTTGAGAGACACGGAAGACTCTTTAATCCTACTCTAGATTCATAACACTTGCTCTTTTGATCAACGCTGCAGGGTGTACCCCAGTTGTCAATCTGCTTGTCAGAAGAACCAGAAGATCATATTAAGGCTGCTGCCGTCTGGGCCTTAGGACAGATTGGGAGGCACACTCCTGAACACGCACGGGCTGTCGCAGTCACAAATACTTTGCCAGTTTTGCTTTCTTTGTACATGTCAGCAGAAAGTTCCGAGGATCTTCAAATAAAAGTAAGTGCTTAATTCCTGTTTTATGAAGATTTGTTAGATTTTGACTTATTTTTAAAAATATATAATTTAAAATATTTTAACTTTCATTATAGACATTATTGCTATTATGAGTCAAGAAATTCAAATTTATCAGAAGAATTGAGGTTACTCTTCTTTGAAAATGGGTTACCTTTGTCTCTAAAAATCAGTAATATACTTAAAGAAAGTTCTCTATAGGTGCAAAGTTGTTTTTTTATAAAATGAATGTCTGGTTATTACATTCTATATTCCTATTGACTTTTCTTATGGAATTAGAATTGAAGAATAATAGAATTTATGAGTTAGAATTTGCTGGAGAGAACTGTAGTCCATTTTACATTAAAAAATTGAGTCCAAAAGAATTTAAGGTATTTTTCAAAGGTATAATGCAGCTAGTCAGAGGGTATTCCTGAAGCCATAATTTACCTCTCTTAACTCCAAGGCTGCCTGATCTTTTAATTATATGTCTTGTATTTGTTCCTCCAAAAAATTGCTTATAAGATTCATTAGATTAAACATTTCTAAATAATGCATTTTTTAAAAGGAAAATTTTTCTGAAAACATATTACCAGCTACTAAAATGATTCACAAAACATGAATGTGAAGTAGGATGGAGTCTTTAATAATTTTAGAATTTAAAAGAAAGAAAAAAATGTTTCTCAATATAGTTCCTATTAGGAAAACATGTAACTTTTTGAAAGAAGCTTTTAGAATTGACTTGGATTGAGGGAATTTCACAGAAAAGATAATAATTCAAAATAAAATTAATAACAGCAAGTTAAATTACATTTAAATTTTAATTAAAACAGTAAATTAACAAATAGGAAAACACATTTGCTGAAACATAACTTTAGATGGTATAAAGCGGCAGGAAGTTTACTTGAACTATATAGTTGAGGGATTCTGAAAGTTATATATAGTGAATCATTTGCATTTATTTGACATATAATAATTTTTGTGGAAAAGACATTTATTACTGAGCCATAAATTAGAGGGGGTGGGGTGGGGTAGGGGAGCCGAGCAGTCACGTGTTGGGCATCCACCCTTTTTCTCTCTGTCCTCCTGGGCCTGGATTCCAAGTTCCTCATCCAGGCTCTCCTTCGCAAACCACCCTTGACTCCAAGTAGAAGCAGCCACCCACAGATTTATCCTTCACCTTAACCAAGTGTTTGTAGTTCTGAGCCTCTTTGGGGCTCAGCTGGAAAACATTGAGAATATGCTGTGCCTCCTGGAGGCCCAGCTGGCTGTGTGGCCGTGACGGTGATTGCTCAGCCTTTGGCAGTCCAGAGCTCCCCCTGGACCTTCCCAGTGGGCAACTCACCCCTGCCAGGTGCTACAGGAGAAGTGACGCACAGGGACAGAGGTGGCCAGGAGCTGTCTCTTCTTCAGGAGTAGTTTCTGCCAACTCCTGCCGCAGGGCCCAAAGGCCCTGCTGGGCACATGCACCCCCATCACAGGGATTTGGGCCAGGTACTTTCCTGGGGGTGCTTGGGTGTGTGGGCTGTGCTTCCTGGCCCCATTGCCTGGATGACATATAAATTTTATAAAAGTGAATTTATATGTTTGGTTATGTTTACATGTTTTTCTCTACAAATTCATTGATGGAAGTTGATTTCTAAGATTAATATTTTTTCATTTTTTTAATAAGACTTTCTAGAGCAAAGCAATGATTTAATGGATTTAGAGCATCCCTCACATTCTCCAGTGTTAAGTGTATTCCTTGGCAATGCTTGGAAGAGAGAGAAAAATTGATGGTGTGCTCTCTAAGGTCTTTTCTCATGTAACAGGTCTCTGATATTTAACTTTCTGGTGAGAAACCAAAACTCTATTTCCAGTTTTGAGTTGTCCAAGTACAGCCGATTTATAAATATGTAATTTTAGCCTGTATATGTAGTCCTCTTTTGGCCTCATATTTCTTTAACCCATTATCACTGTCATCTTTCTCCTCCTCCTTCCACTGCCCCCAGCCTCCTGAGCATCTACTCCTTCCTCTACCTCCTCCTCCCATCCCATCCCTCCTCCCCCATATCCCTGTCTCCAGGGATCCCATGGCTCTCTGCCTTCTCTATGGGCATAAGCTATGTCCAGGCTATAATAGTAACTCTGTTCAATTTAGAGATTATTAACAGATAAGTTCTTAAATTTAAATAATCTGCATCCTTTCAGATTCCTACATTTAACAACTTCTATTTTCCTTTAAGTTTTAGAAATAAACTAAAGTAATACATGAGCTAGAGCCTGAATCATTAATAGTGGACTCATTAGTAATTATAGCTTGATTAACCATTGCAAATAGTCCCTTAGGTAGCACTATATACTTTTTATATACTACTGAGTTTATATAACTTGTTTTTTATGAATTATTATGATATGTCATATATATCATTAAAGTAAATTTGAAAACTTCACTTTTTGAGGTAAGGTAACTTTTATTGTGTTTTAGTTTAACAAAGATGGTTTTATTAGGTTAACTAATAGAACTTAAGTTTCTTCTGCGTAGATTTGATATAGTATTTGCTTTTAGGAAACACACTGAATGGTAAGTTAAAAAGTGAGATCTTTATCAGTCATTATCCTATCAGCAATCTTTCCAAGGCTTAAAGTCCATCTGAATATTTTCTTATTGTAGGGACTTGATCATTCTTTTTTCTTCCCCAAGGTCTCTCGAATTCTCAGTTGTTGCTATAAAGGCTTTAGAATGAGAGTCCATTCAAGCCTGTTTGATTTGACACTATCTCAGTAGGGAAAAGTGTATCCGAGAGGGTCAAGAACTAATGGTATTTCTCATTTGTTATTCTGTGGCCGTTTTCAAATTATAAGGCCGTGTTGAGGTTCATTTTGTCCCATAGGCACGTCAGCTTCTGTAAGCATTCTCTAATAGGTTCCCATCCAGGAGAACCAATAAGTAGCCTCTTGGAATTTCTCTCATGTTTTCTCTGGAGAAATGTCTGTTTAGACCCTTTGCTCATTTAAACTGGGTTATTTACCTTTTTATTGAGTTGTAAGAGTTCTTTGTATATTCTGGATACAGTTTCTTATCAGATATGATTTGCAAGTATTTTCTTCTTTCTATGGGTTGTCCTATGCTCCTATGTTATTTCAAATACCTTAATAAAAACTGAAAAAAATATTTTTTATCTAATAAGCTTACCTACATATATTTTGAAAATATCCAGGGAATTACATTTATACTTGTTTTGATTTAGAGGCATCATTTTGAAATGTTCCATCTTAATTTGGCATTTGAATCAGTTCATTCTGTTTAGTTATAAAACTAAAGATAATTATTTAACTACTGTGTTCTTGTGGTAATGGTTGTTCCTCCTTCATTTTTTTAGCAGCATTATTGAGATATAGTTCAAATACTATGCAGTTTACCTATTTAAAGTGTACTATTCAATGGTTTTTTGTATATTTATGGAATCATGAAACCATAACCACAATTTTAGAACATTTTTATTCCCCACAAAAGAAACTCTGTACCCATTAGCTGTGACTCCATATCTCCTCTGCCTAGCCCCAGGCAACCTTTCTGTCTCTGTGGATTTGCCTCTTCTGAACATTTCATTTACATAGAGTCACACAATATATATGGCCTTTTGTGCCTGGCTGCTTTACTACTTAGTTTGAATTTCATGGTTCCTCCATGTTGTTGTATGTATCAGTATTTTGTTCCTTTTTATTGCCAAATATTACATTGTATTGATATATCACTGTTTTGTTTATATATTCACCAGTTGATGGACATTGGATTATTTCCACTTTTGACTGTTATGCATAATGTTGCTATGAACATTATTATCATTTTTTAAAAGACAACTTTTATCTCAAAAAAAAAATAAAAAAAACAGAGTCTTGCTCTGTCACCTGGGCTAGAGTGCCGTCAGCTTAGCTCACAACAACCTCAAACTCCTGGGCTCAAGTGATCCTCCTGCATCAGCCTCCTGAGTAGCTGGGACTACAAGCATGTGCCACCATGCCCAGCTAATTTTTTCTATATATTTTTAGTTGTCCAGCTAATTTCTTTCTATTTTTAGTAGAGACGGGGTCTCGCTCTTGCTCAGGCTGGTCTCGAATGCCTGAGCTCAAACGATCCTCCTGCCTCAGCCTTCCAGAGTGCTAGGATTACAGGCGTAAGCCACCGCGCCCGGCCCACTATGAACATTACTATACAAGTTTTTATTTGGTTGTATGTTTTCATTTCTCTTGGGTATATACCTAGGGGTGAAATTGCTGGGTCAATAAGTAACTCTGTTTAACATTTTGAGGAACCGCCGAACTGTTTTCCAGTGTACTACCAGCAGTCACGAGGGTTCCGATTTTTCCACATCCTTGCCAACTCTTGTTATTATCTTTTTGATTATAGCCATCCTAGTAGGTGTGAATTGGTATCTCATTGTGGTTTTGATTTTCATTTGCCAAATGGCTAATGACGTTCTTTTCATATGCTTATTGGCCATTCTTATATCTTCTTTGGAGAAATGTCTATTCAGACCCTTTGCTCATTTTAAATTGGGTTATTTGTCTTTTTATTATTGAGTTGTAAGAGTTCTTTGTATATCCTGGATACAAATTCTTATAAGATATATGATTTGCAGGTATTTTCTCCCATTCTATGGGTTGTTTTATTACTTTCTTGATGGTATTGTTTACAGCACAAAATATTTAAATTTTAATGAAATTCAGTTTATCTATTTTTGTTGTTATTGTTGCTTTTGGTGTCATATCTAAGAAGGCTTTGCCTGACCAAAGGTCATAAAGATTTATTCCTGTGTCCCTCTTTCACTTTAATAATTATAACTCTTCATGTCAGAATGCTTCCAGAACAAAAATAACTTTATGATAAAAAATTTTTAAAAAATTTTAATTAATCTTTATTAAAGATCATACATTAAAGAAAGCAATACTGCATCATTTTTGTTATTCCTGCAGTTTTCTTTGAAAAACAATTGAAGTGGTATCGATATTTGCATAGTATTGACAATTTTGTTAATTCTATGTGTCTTGTTAAGAGATTAAAAAATAGTGTTGTCACTTACTGATTTTTTTACAATAGCCCTAATAAGTGAGAATAGAGTCAGTTTTTAGAAATTACAAAAAAAAATGAATTTAGAACTGTAGATGCTATGCTAGTTCATAGGAAAACCAGGCTCATTTGCCTTCAATAGATAGCCCAGGATTCCTTCTCTGACATAATCATATATTGTATCTAAGCATAAACATTAGCTACTGAATGCAGTGACAATTAGCAAAATTAATAATCTGTTATTCATTAGTTAAAAGTAAGATATTACTTGATTTACTGAATTAAGTAAATAAAAGGATTTGTTGACTCCAATAAATTTCTATAACAATTCACAGTTATGAAGTTGTAAGAACTATTTTATTTTGCTCACAGCCATAAATAACCGAACATAATGTACATCTTAAACCCAGCATATGACATAATCTTGTATGTAGAAAATCCTCAGGAATTCTCACACACACACACACACACACACACACGAACTAATAAGAGTTCAACAGTCATAGGATATTAGATCAATATAAAAGATCAATTGTACTTCCATATACTAATAATAATTCAAATATGAAATTAAGAAAATAGTTTTATTTACATAACATCAAAAAGAATTAAATACATATAAAATAAATTTAACAAAAGAAGTATAAGTCTTGTACAATGAAAACCCTAAAACATTGCTTAAAAAATTAAAGAAGATATGAATAAATGGAGAGGCATTCCATGTTCATGGACTGGAAGATTCAATATTGTTAAGATGGCAATACTCCAAATTTACTGTATATTCAACATAATGTCTATCAAAATCCCAGCTGGGTTTTTTCCCCCAGAAATTGAGAAGCTGATCATAAAATTCATGTGGAAATGAAAAGAATCCAGACTAGCAAAACAATCTTAAAAAAGAAGGACTTACACTGCCCAATTTCAAAACATACCACAAAGCCACAGTAGTCAAGATAATGTGGTATTTGCTTACAGAAAGACATATATATCAATGGAATTAGATTGAGCATCTGAAATAAACTCTTTTATGGTCAATTGATTTTTCACAAAGGTGCCAAGACAATTTAATGTGGAAAGGACGGTCTTTTCAACAAATGGTACTGAGACAATTATTGCATCCTGAGGCAAAAATATTACTTTGGACCTTTATCTCATGCCATATACCAGAATTAACTTAAAATTGATCATAGATGTAAATATAAATTCTGAGACTATAAACTGTTAGAAGAAATATAAGGGTAAATATTTGTGACCTTGGACCAGCCAATGATTTATTAGATATGACACCTAAAGGACAAGTGATAAAATTGATATATTAAGTTTCATCAAAATTAAAAACTTTTATGCTTCAAAAGACACCATTAAGAAAATTAAAAGACAAGCCCTACAAACTTGGAGAAAATATTTGTAAATCATATATTCAAGATAGGATTTATATCTAAAATATATAAAGAACTCTCACAACTCAGTAATAGGAAGACAGCTCAGTTAAATAATGGGAAAAAAATTTGAATATACATTTCACCAGTGAAGATATTCAAATGGCCAATTAACAGATGAAAAGACATTCAACTTTAGTCACTAGGGAAATGCAAATCAAAAACATAATGAAAAAAAACAAACAAACACCATTATGAGATATTACTTCACACCCACAAGAATCCTATAATTAATAAAACAGACAGTAACAAATGTTGACTACCACGTCAAGAACCCTGAACCCTCTAACATTGCTGGAAGGAATGTAAAACGTTGCAGTTACATTGAAAAACAGTTTGGCAGTTTCTCAAAATATTAAACGTAAATCTATTTTCATCATTCCACAATTCCACTTCTATTTACCCAAGAGAAATGAAAGCAATTGTCTACACAAATCTTCATAGTTGTATTATTCATAATAGCTCAAAGTATAAACAGCCTAAATGTCTATCAACTGATGAATGGATAAACAAAATGTGGCAAATCTGTATAATGGAATACTATTTGACAATGAAAAGGAATGAAATAGTGATACATGCTACAACATGGATGAACCTCACAAACATTACACTTAGTGAAAAAGGCTAGGCATGAAAATTCACATATTGTGTGATTTCATTTATATGGATTGTCCAGAAAAGTCAAGAAAATGACATTTAGAAACAGAGAGTAGATTAGTAGTTGCCTGGAGGTGGTAGGGGTGAGAGTGACTTCAAACGGGCATGAGCTTTCCTTCTGGGATGATGAAAATGTTCTGAAATTAGATTGTGGAGATGGTTGTACAATACTGCAGGTTTTATTTATTAAAAATTATTCAATTGTGTACTTGAGTGAAATTATGGTATGTAAATTTTATCTTAATAAAGTTGTTAGAAAATCTTAAGCTCAGATTTAGACCTGTAAACAAAATTTTAATTAATATTTCTATCATGCTGGATAACATAGCTGATTATTATGACATACATTCTATCTAGAAGAATATAGTCATAAATTGAGTATATTTCTTCCAAATGAAAGATTGTAAAGCTCAGTGAATTTCTAGTGTCATTAGTCTCTTTTCTAGAGTCTTTGATTAATAACTTGACAATACATCATCAACTTGGAACTATTAGAATTAGAGTAAGATTGTCTGCATGGTACAGTGGATGTGATTTCTGCTATACTGTTCATAGACCTTATAACCGATAGCAGTTAAATTTGTTGGCTTGCTAAGGTCACCATGATCTTAAGATGGTTCACAAAGGTATAACCAATTGTGTTGGGAATCAAGCGTTTAGTTCTAACTTGTTATACTACATGTGGAAAAAATTTGGGCTGCATATTTTACATTCCTTGTTTCATTTAATCTAATTTATAAAACAATATTTGAGGACAAATGTGTCAAGAAATAAGAGGTTATACAAGACTGCTTAGCCTGGATCTCTGGGAAACCTTAAATTCAAATTTATTGATAGCACACATGTGATAAAAGTTTTTGATGAACCCACTTACCAATTATAAAACTCTTAATGTGAAAATCAAAACACTGCTTGACATTTCAAGAGCATTGTTAAACATCAATATAAAATAAGATTAGGATTCCAAAAGACCAGGTTGGCTAAGGCCTCCAAGAAAGAATGAGTAAATAGAGGAAAGGCCGCAAGGATGCACTGCAGCACCAAACCACAGACAGGCAGATGTGGAATTTTAGGAGAAAACAACTATAGAAAAACCCAATTGTTGTGAAGCTTTCCAAAGTGAAGGGGACAGGCTTTAATACAAAGAAACAGAATCACAACCAGCCGTGGCCTGAGAGCTGCCTGCAGTGATGTGTTGCTGTCACATTAGGGCCCTTCTCCAGCCACATTTGTGGCAGGTTGTCAGCACCATGTGATGCCACTTTGAAATACACGGGAGTGCTAAGGGGAGTGGGAAAGGTACATGTGGTAGTTGTTCCTTTGCTTATTGGTGATACACTCTGTATTGTTGAGAAGAGCTTTTCTCTGCAGTTGAGTAGATCCTGTCTGTTGTGCTTCTGTTTATGAATGGGGAAGTGTCTACCCATGGCCGACAGCAGCGTATCTACAAATGCTCGTTGACTGATGCACACTGTAGACGTTTCTGACTGCATACATATAAGCCATGAAATCATCTGGAGAATATAGAACCTGATAGTGAAATTCTACAAAAAGCTAAGTTATTTTCTCATGTTTGTTGATTGGAAGAAATAGGATATACTAGTTATCTCACAGTTTCATATATATACATTTTTACACTAATATAGTACATACTAATTTATAGTTTGTAACTTTATGCTTTAGACTTTTAATTTGCTCATACGTATTTTAAGAGCTCAGTAATACACTGTGCATTTTTAGGTTTAATAGGAAGACAATTTGTAGGGTACTCTCTGACAAAACCAACCAACGAAAGAGTTTTTCTGACAACAATTTTTTAAAAAATGAAACAACTGCAGGTTAGACCAGGAAATTGATTTTATTTTCAAATTCCAGAAATGTGAGATATGAATTCTTGTTAAGTCTTTCATTGATTACTTACTTTTGTATGCATTTTGCTTTGGATTTCGATAGAGTAAAAAAGCCATAAAGAGTATCCTACAAAAATGCACCTACCTACCAGCCCTTGAACCATTTCTATATGATGCTCCTCCCAACATTCTGAAGCATGTTGTTGGACAGTTCAGTAAGGTAAGAAATGCTCGCTTAGCCTGTAAGGGGAGGAAGAAAGATAAAATGATTTGTTAACTTATTTTTTCTGTTGGGTCCATGGTTTTGTGTGTTAAGATGGGGGTCAGAGTTTTACTACTTAACTCTCACTGATGTGTGTTGACAGTGAAGGTAAGATAGGTTAATAAAGCTCACATATAAATGAAACACTTCATCCCTCCTCACATTTTCCTCACAGCCTCTGTACTATCTTACAGTATTCTCAGGAAGTAAAAATTTCCTAACAAGGTACTTTATATTGATAAGCAACTTTTAGTAATTTTCCCAGTGTCTTTTAGTCTCACTCAGCTGGGAACACTGCAAAGATTTTATAAAGAACAGGAAAAAAGTCTCTGGGCCACTGAAATACTTTTCGCAAAGTCCATGTACTTTACTGGAGATGCTCTGTGTGTGGACAGTAATTTGGAGCATATTGACTTATTTTATGAACAATTTTAACAAGTGTAGCTGTCATATTTCTTAGATCATTGCAGACTAAGTGATAGTAAATGGTAGTAAGGTAGAAAGGTCGAGCTGACAGAAGTGGGCACAGCCAGCAGAGCTGATTACTGATAGAAAAGGATGAGAGAGAATGAATGCATTGCCACAGTCACTGAGAATCAGGATGCTGACCCTAAGCTGCCAAGAACTGGTTAAGTTATGCTCAGTGTATTTGACTTTAGAAAATGGGGTCTACACAAGTAGTATCCCGTAGTGGCTATGAGCTCAGGCTCAGGAGTTGGAGTACCTGGGCTTCCCACGCACCAGCTCTTATTCTTTAGCAAAGTCTTAACCTTTCTAAACCTTAGTTTGGTTACCAGTAAAATGGGAATAATAAGAGTACTTATTACAATATTTCCTAGGCATGTTGTAAAGAGTAAATGAGATATTGCATCTTAAAAGTTTAGCTCAATCCCAGGCACATATTTAACACTTATAAAAACAAAAACAACCAAAGAGTTGTCTTTAAGAAATAAAACATGCAAACGGTAAGGCTAATTGAAAAGGTTTTTTAAAAAATGAATGGAGAGGGAAAATTCATTTGAGTAATCAGTTATAATGCTATATAAATGAGGAACTACTGTTTGTATGCTATATTTCTACGAATAATGAACAAAACTACATATTTTTATAACTTTTAAAGTAGGCCCTACAGTTAAGAAGGTCTGGTTTTAGGTATCTATCTGAAAGATAGACTCTACTAACAGCTTTCAGTTCTCTCAACTCTGTCCATGATCTCCAGTAGCTCAACTGACTCTCAAGTACCATTGCTACCGGGAAGGAGAGGTTTGACATTGCTGAAGCCACCTCAGGGTACAGTTCTGTGTATCAAACACCTGTGTCCTTAATCAAACTTTTTTTCCCCTCTTAGTTACATGGGATGTAGGAGATATAATGGCATGCCCCCTTGACAAAGCAACTAACTAGCCAAATCATGCAGAGAAACAGCTAAATTACCACAAGGGGAAAATTGATCCATTTCTTTAGTTGTCTGTATTTCTGGCTGCTAAGTAAGAAATTGGCCAGCTAATTTGGTCATCTGAGAGGGAGACAGGATAAGGGCCTGAGTGGATCATCTATACATCGTTGGCTCTTACAAACAGGTAGCTGATGTTATTTCTGAAAGTTTCATTTTGTAGTTTAATCTTTTAGGCTAATACGTGAGATATTCTAGTTTTATTGAACTTGCTAGGAAAATGAACACTAATCTATGTTGAGGTCAAAATTAGTAAATAAAGTCAGTAGGATTTGTGAAAGTTTGATAGCCAAGGTAAAATAAAGACAGTATCCCATATCATATATATACTCTTTTAATGGGCCTTCAGGAATATTTTCTTAATCTAAGGATACCAAAACACTAAAAAGAGGTGAGAAAGCAAGGCAGAAGGTGAAAAGATATTAATGTGGCTAGGGATAGAGATAGGAAGTAATGAAAATTCTCCAGGCCAAACAAAATATTTAAAACCGATCTATTCAGGTCCTGCAGAGAGGAAAGAAAAAAACTCTGATCTATGGCTAGTCCATTTTTTAGAAATACATACTAGCGCAGTCTTTTATTATCCAATTGATTTGGATTGCCATTCTATTAGCAAGATCCTTTTGTAGTTTTAGCTATTTGTTAAATGCCTACAGGTACCCTGTACTTTTAAGCATTGGGGAATAGACAAAAAAGAATAAAACAAAGTAGTTCTTCAAGTAAATTTATAATCTAGCTGAGGAGAGCAGACAAAACAGAAAACACTTCAATGTTCTGGACTTTGCAATAAACTTTTTTTTTTTTTTTGAGGAGGAGTGAGTGAATGTAGTCTGAGGTATTCAGAAAGGGCTTCAGTGGAGGAAGTAAAGGTGAAAAGAGCTGGTCCTTGAAGAACGAATAAGATGAAGCGGGGAGAAGGGGTGTCTGTCAGACGGAATAGCAGGGGCCACCGAGGAGGAGAGCAGGAACCCCCACATCGTGAGCCCATCGTCTCCCCAGGGCCGTCCCAGTCTGGCCGGTCTTGCATAGTACATTTCTTCATCTTCATTGGCTTTTTCCTCTCCACACACAAACACGCTCAAGTCTCTTCAATCCTAAGAACAAAATCTGTGAAACACCTCGCCCTCAACCTACTGATTCCCTTCTCTTTCTGAAACTTGAAAGTTTGACTTGACTTGACTTCTGATGTTTTCCTTAACTGCTGTTAATCTGACGTCCTCAACTTTCCATCTACATGCAACTGCCTTTACTTAATTCTTCAGCACTCCATTAATTGTCAAATCCAGTGATTTTTTTTCTTTTTTTTTAGTTCTCGTTGGTTGCTTTTAAAAATCTTCCCTTGGATTTGTTGATTCCTTACTTTCCTGATTCTTCTTTGGTATCTTTAACATCTTCTCAATCTCCTTTCTCTGCCTACTGTTCAGTACATTCATTCATTTGTTACACATTTGTCGAGTATCTATTAGGCACCAGGCAAGAGGGAATTGAATGAATGAATGTATAGTTTCTACCTTCAGTGACATTTATGTATGACAGACATATAAATGGATAACTAAAATATTGTGGTAAGTGCACTGATAGTGGTTTGACAGAAGGCTACGAGAGAAGAAAAGTACTCGACATATCCTGGGATGAGAGGATGGAAGTTCCCAGAGAAGGTTTCTTACAGGAGGTAACACTTGAGCTAAAAAGTCTTTAAAAATGCCTACAAGTTAACCAAGCAAAAGGGGGAGTTTGTGGAGTGTGGAGGGGCATTTTAGGAAGAGGAAACAGCATGGGCAAAGGCAAGAAATGGCATAGCATGCATGCTTTGATGTTATCAAAACAAAATTTAGGATGTGGATGGTGGGTAAGGTGGCTGGAGAGATATTTAGGAGCTGGGACCCAGAGGACTCTCTGTGCCTTGTTAAGGAGCTTGCCTTTCCATCTTGTAGGTAGTGGAGACACCTTGAATGGATGTGAGCTTTATGTTTTACATTTATGAGTGGATCTCCATTGCCTTTGCCCATGTTCATTGCCTTTATTTCATCTTCACAACATAAAAAGTTAATACATTTCTAAAACGAGTGTATTCCACTTCAAGTCATTAGCAGATTTTGGCTCATTATGTTATAGGTATATTGGGCATAAATTCTCTTCTACATTTTCTCAGATACAGTATTGCTTTTTAATAGTAATAATCTAACTTGGAAAAGAAAAACTGACATCTTTATGTGCCTCACTTTTCAAGGTGCTGCCGCATGACAGCAAAGCTCGGCGACTCTTTGTGACAAGTGGTGGACTTAAAAAGGTTCAAGAGATAAAAGCAGAACCTGGTTCTGTACTTCAAGAATACATCAACAGTATTAACAATTGTTACCCAGAAGAAATAGTAAGGTAAGGAAAAATGGACTTTGAGAAGTTCAATATCATAATGTAGTTTTTCTGGTTTTAAATGTAGATTTTATATCCACTGTGCCAAAATGTGGACTTTGAAATACTACATGAGGCCAATGCATACCTTTATTCTCTCTTGATCTCTCCTCCTGCAATAAAATAATGTTCTAATTGACACACACATTTCCAAATCAAACTGGAATGTCATTTAAGACATTTCTGTACTAACATGCATTACACTAAAGAGTACCCAAATATAGAATTCAAATTAAACTAATAGTTTTTAAATTGTGAATTCCTGATTTAGAAAAGGCCTACATTTTCACAGTTCCTTGAATATTACTTTTCCGCTTTAAGCTCACATTAATACTACATTAAATGGAGTATTACAAGTAGAAAAGAGACGTTGAGTAACAAAAAGAAAGTTACTATCTAAATGCAAAAAAAATTAAGTAATGTTTATGATATGCAGGTACCTCAGAGTAAGGTAGCAAGATGCTATTTTCAAGATTAATATTTTTTTAAATGAAATTGATTTACAGAGCATTAAACCTAAGCCTCAGTTCTTATAAGCCTAACGAGAGCTATACCACTAAACCCCAAATAAATAAAAACAAAGTTATCAAGAAAAGATAGAATGATTTAAACTGAATCTTGAAAAATGCCCACAAAGAATGCAGAATAAAAGGCATATTTATCTATATTTTTCTAATCCTGCATTCATTTCTTATTTTTTTCAATATTAGAAAATATAAATTGATTTTTAAAACATATACTATGACATGTCAGTTATAATTTACATCTGTTCATTCTTTCTAATATTAATGGCTTTTAATACATATAGTAACATTGATTTTAAAAGTCAAAAATAATTTTAAGCTTAAAATTTGTTTTCTATTCACATATATTCACCCAGTAAATTTTTTCCAGAGTTGCAAGTGCATTATGCACTTTTGGGAAGTTTATGAGGACTCTTTGACCAAAAGAGTTCTGATAAGTCAACTTTGAAAATATTTACATATGTATCAAAGGAACAGTATATCATAAAATGTATAGCTACTATATATAATATTCAATTTTATATTTTAAAAGTTTGTATAACAAAATATGTGTGAAACCACTAAATGAAAGAAATATGAAAACCTTTTATCAAGAAAATAAAATTAATTTTTATACATGAAATATATGTCCCTTCAGGAAGAATGCTATTTTATATAAGTTTAAAATAACTTTCAATGCAATTTTCTAACAAACAAAATTATAGAAAGATGAATAAAGGTAAACTTAAAGGGGCCCCCAAAATGGAATGACCTATTAGAATCAACCAATGGTAAGGTGCTTTCTTGAATAGAAATTTTTCTTTCTGCTTTTTTTTTTAGGTGTATTTTAACTAAGCACCAGGAGAAATTGAACACTTAGTCACATTAGAATTTAATCTGGTGCTTTGTCAAAATATCATCGTAAATTTTTAACTTCTCGAATTCTGTGAGCTGGGATTTCACTTTAAAAATTGGCTAACTATCGTGAAGAATTTGGTTAGCTGACTAACGTTTTCAAAATTCTGATATTTTTTTAAATCATTAGGTTCTATAAAATGGTGTTTTATAGAAATCTTTGAAACGTCTTTCTGTGAAATAGACAAATATAATTCCAAAATGGTTTTGTTTTTACAGTTACATAATTCTCAAGAATCACTTGGTGACAACTATTTTAAACTAATTATTCTTTACAAGATAGATTATCAACTGATACATTCTCTCATCTGTTACTAGCCTAAATATTTATTTCATATTGCCTTCCAATTTTAGTAATCTTTAAAAATGTTTTAATAAAGGTAGGTAATATAAAAGGAAAGGGGCCCGGACTAGACGTTAGAAGACCCAAGTTCTGGGCCTGGCCCACTCCACAGCCATAAGATGAACTCCTTTGTCTTCTGAGTCTCTGCCTAAACTGGGGAGGGAAGTGGCTTTTGGGAAACATCTACTTTCGGGAGGGAGGCATGTACATGTCTGCCATTCAGCATATTCTGGTATCGTAACAATATAATAATAACCCCAGTTCTACATGGGTGTAGGATAAGGTTAATCCACTTACATTCTTAAAGGACATTCAGAGGTAAGTTGGGAGAGCAGTGGTTGACCGCCAGAGGGAAGTTCCTGTTCTTTTTTTGGAGGTTCATTTTGGTCCTTTCGTGAGGAGTATGGCTAAAAGCTCAGGCTGAGGTATCAAGCAGACCTAGATTCCTCTCAGTTCCAACTACTTACTATGTGACCTTGAAGGCAATATTTAACCCTTTTAGCTACAGTTTCTGCATCTGTAAAATGTAGATAAAGAAAATTACCTATTATAGAGTTAGAATTAAATGAGATAATGCTTAGCCAAAGGGCTTATACATAGGAAGAATTCAAGTCAGTAAATATCTGTTATTGTCCTCTTCCAGCATCCCTATTCTCATTTTTCTTTCTATGGAGATTAAATAACATTACTAGGTGAAGCAAATTTAATATTATTATAATATTGGAGAAACTATGTAGCAGCACTTGGCCACTTACTATTTTTCTATTTGTTTTGTTGATAAATGCATGTCAAGCAAATTTTTGTTTCATTTTTTGCAAATGACATAAATAAAAGTTATTCTGGTTAGGTTTAAATTGCCTTTAGTTGCTAATGTTGCCTTTAGTTGCTTTTTCCTGATGAGAAGCTACTTTTGAATTCCTGAGCATCAGATAGACTGTAATTGGGATGGGGCTTTCTAACAGGTAATGGACAACTTGATGCATTTATTTATGGGTCTGTATACTGAGATACATAGGCAGTCTGTACGCATTTATGGGCAGTTAAGTAGTGCTATGTGTATGCTCTGCTGATGGGGGTGAGAGGAATCGGTGCTGAGCACATCCTCTTCCCCATGGGAATTCTGGAGACTAGGAAGTCTCTGAGCTCTTTGGGGAGAGAAATATGGGGTGCTAGCTTGGAAATTAGCCAGGTAAAGCCTCTAGAATTATTGGTACATCCTAATTGATTTATTGGGGACCTTTATTTTAAAGCAGCACTGTTCAATAGAAATATAACGTGAGCCACATACGTAATTTCAGATAGTCTGGTAGCCACATTTAAAAAAGTAAAATGAAGTCTGAGCAGAATAGCAAGACCTTGTCTCTACAAAAAATAAAAAAAACTATCCAGGCGTGGTGGCGTGCACAACTCTGGAGCCTGAGGCAGGAAGATTGATTGAGTCCAGAAGTGTGAGGTTGCAGTGAGCTATGATGACACTACTGCACTCTAGCCTGGGCAGCAGAGACAGACACTGTCTTTAAAAAAAAAAAAAAAACAGTAAAATGAAACAGAGTAAATAAATTTTAATATTTTTGTTAACCTAGTATATCCAAATATTATAATGTCAACTTGTAGTCAATATAAAAATTAATGAATTATTTTATATTTTTATACTAATTTTTGAAATCTGGTGGGTATTATCACTTATATTAATAAATACCATATCATTAAAGAAATAAATTTATTAATATTGTAATGTGTTAAATTATTTGACACATTAAATATTAATAAATGGATTAATTTTTAATAAAAATATTAACATTTTAAAGATTTTTTAAAAATCTACCTCTTGCATTTAGATAAAAGTACCTATCTGGTATCCGACACATTTATAAGGCCTAGGAAGGTGAGGTCTGCTTTAAAATTTGTGACTAACTCAGACAGAGAAAACAGTCATGCATTCCTCAGTGTAAGAATACTTTGAAGACACCCATGTAGAAGGACAATTTTTTCAAGGGTAGGAGGCCTTTAGAGGAGAAACATTCTTTAAGGTAGCTTTTTACACATATGTATGTATGTATCTGTTTATCTATGACTGCCTCTAAGTACACTATTGAGAAAATACAGCTCTGTATTTAACTTGATAAATTATAGAAGAAATTAATGTAATATAATGATGACTTTTTAAGTCAAGTATCTGGGCATACATAAAGATGACTAACAAAGGACAAAGAGAGTCCCTAACATTAGGCTTTATCTGGAAAAAATGCCCTCAGGGGCCTAATTGCAAGTATTTGGGGAATTTTAAAATTATACTTCCATAGATTTTTAAATCCATTTATTACAGAATAACTGCCAAATTTTATTTGACATACTTTTATATGCATGTAAATTCTTTCCATGGTATATTAAGCATCCCATCAATGCATCAAACATATTTAATACTTTTATACTCACTTTTAAAAAATATTCAGTTTATAAATATACATTTATAGTACTTTAGATGCCCAAGAACCAACAAAAATGATTAATTTCCTAGGTTTGTGCGATACAACTATTTGTAAGCCATCTATTAATAGTTTTTTAAATGTGAATTATACTCCCAGAAATTTTTGTTTTTGAGGGTGACCAGACCTGATGAAAACATATGCTGAGAATGATCTCTAAGGCAATCATAATGCAGTTGATTAGTAACAATAGACTGTGTATTCTAACTTATGAAAAAAATCTATGAGTTCTGATCCTTAAAGTAACATTAGTTACTTGATATAATAAAATAAAGTCTCTGTAATAAAATATTATCACTGGATTGAAATCTCTTTCTTGGAAAATGTCCCCTTTGCCATTACATTTATACCCCTTAAGTTTTTGCTACTTCTCTAGCACAGTGTTGTGAGTTGGTATTCTCTTCTCGATAGTCTCTAACCTTATACACAAAGCATTACTGGAGCATAATTATTCAGGGCACATTTGAGGTTTCATTCAGAATTATTTCAGATACCTTCCTTATATTGAATCTTTTGTGCCTGCTGTGTTGAATCTTCTTGTAAGTATCTAACAGCCAATTTCCTTTTTCAGGTATTATTCCCCTGGATATTCAGATACACTTCTGCAGAGGGTGGACAGCTATCAACCACTTATTAACTAAGTAAAGTTACATTTTTATACTCAAATTCACAGCAGAGTAGTTATGGATAACAGTTGTTAAAGCTCTTTCTAAATATTTGAACTAAGTACATTCTAGATTTATTCAATGTGAAATACTTTTATAGATAATATTGTCTAAATTTATGTAATACTTTAACAATTAGTAGCTTGAATGTAGCTCTATGTGAAGAACTATTCATGGTCATTGCTAGTATAGGATTTTCTCTAAAGGTAGATTTAAAAGAGACATTAAAGAATTTTAAGGCATTTGTTATTGTTCTATTAAACCCCCCCCCCAACTAGATATAGATAAGAGATGGTGTTCAAAAACCCTTAGTTATTTTGGCCAATTCTTCATAGGCATAGGCTCGGAAAACTGGCCTTGCAAATCACACAGTAAGATATAGAAGGGAAATTGTTGAAAGGGGAAACTGATGACAAGAATACAGACCACTTGGAAAGGGATTCTGATGCTGGTTACATATGGGCATTAACCTAACACACAGACACTGTGGATAACCCATCAGGTTTTCCTAAAAATTTAGGAAGGCGCTCCTCTTTATCACAAGTCTTCTCCACCCTACCTAAAGTTCCTTTCCTGGAGCTGGAGAGGGTACAAGTCAGTACTGAGAGTTATACTCCTGCAGACATGCTCTCCCTTTGGTTGAAAGGTTTCTTAGTCTAGCTCTGCTCATGAATAAACAAGGAAGCAGACATGTAAAATGGGTCCACAGTATTCCCTTGTCCTAGCTTCACTTTCCCAGAAGTCACATTTTCAGGGACTTAAGGAATAATTTGAGAAGAATACCATCAGGCTCAGACTTTTACGTGCATTTTCACTTGGAAAGCTGTAAAGCGGTGGAAGGGGGTTTCAATAAAATTTTAAATGAAAACAGCACTAGAACTGTCATTTTCATATTTCCTATCCAGTGTGTTTTTGACCTGGGGAATATGTGATTTGGATTTTGGGGTCTTGGCTAGTTGGTGTGTGTGTGTCTTTTGATCTGAAGGGCTCTTCTAGTGCTTTCTCCTGGAGGCCCAAGAAGGGGTGAAGATAACCCAGAGAGCCCCAGGCCACAGTGTTTCCAGTCTGGCTCTGATTTCAGGTTTCCTTCTTGGACTCTGATTTTTTTTGATTTTTGTTTTTTTTTAATTCAAAAGGAGCCTACTCATTTATTTATGGTATTTTATAGATTCATCTCTGTCATCGTTGTTCCCCAACAGTGCATAGCTTTGTTGTGTATTTTAAAACTTCATCATACCCAAGATTGCCCCATTTCTTTATGCCTTATGTCAGGCTAAGATTGCTGCTGATTTCATTTCTTTAATACTTCCTTGAGTCTATTTTGTTTCCTTGCAGCAATTTCTTTGACTCATTGAATAGGAAAATGTAATTTTTATTCCCAATTTTGTAGCTTTCCTTTCTCTCCTTCCTGCCTGCCCAGCTCATCTTATGAAGCTTTTTAACAGTCTGAGAAAATAAAAGTAGCTTTTATTTTTCTTCATTAAGGCTATTTTTCTTAGATGACCATGTTGGTAATGAGTGAAACTAGTTTGTCTGGGTTAAAACCTCTTCAGATATTATTGGAAGGGTCAATTTCCTATTATGTATTTTTTGCCATTGTACTTTATAGTTGAAGTTTTTCACTTCATGTATCATTTCATACTTACCAAATAGTACTAAACTCACAAAGTGATAAAATATTTAATAGTGTTCAGATGGGTGTTATGTCTCTTAACATAAAACACTGTAAGCAAAATGAAGCTTTCCTTACTTTTTGAAAAGTCTGTTGTAAGATTTTTTGAAAAAATAAAACCAAAATATTTTCCATTTGTGCTAGAGCAAAAATAGTGCCTCTCATTGATGATATCCTGATATTTTCACCCCTGGCTTGAATCTTGTCAATTTCAATTCTCTGTGTAGACAAACCTCTGTCCCACTGCTCCCTACCCACCTCCCACCCCCCAACCTGGGAGTTTATTTAAAATTCAGCTATCATTAGGACCTCTCAATTTACATGAACAATTATTTTTAGGACTTCAGTTCAGGAATAGAATTGTTTGATTCAGTCAGTTTACCTGCTGTGAAAATAGGTGAAATCAGTAGTACCAGAAAAGAGATGTTGGAAACCTGGGTTCTAGTCACTATTTTGTTAAGTAGTAAGGGGGATAATACTTGCTCATCTCATTCATAAGATGCTTATGAAAATAACCTCCCATGGTGCATGTAACAATTTTGTAAATGATTCCATTTTTTACAAACCTGACATGTGACTAATGGGAAATCTGATAGTCAATGACAGATTACACATTTTGGCCAGCAATTGTGTGGTATCATCCCCCAGACCCCACACTCTTAGATGAGTGAAGTTTAAACCAGATGATTTATGACAAAGAAAGACTACATTTCCTGCCCTCATGGAGTTTTCTAATATAAACACCTTTGCCCAGACAGAGGGAGTGGAATAAGGCACAGGACACTGAACACAAAACAGGCATATTTAATGTAGTATGGAAAAACAAATGACAACCCCCTATTTGCAGGATATTGACCTGTTTTTCTAACCCTTTCCTCTGAAAGAAAACTCTTTTCCTTAAAGAAAGGATAAAAGGTTTGTTTGTTTCTAAAGTTGATTTGAGGTCCTGCCTAACATAAACCCTGACCTTAAATTCCTGGGTAAGGCCATCTCCAATCCCAGATGTCAAGTTTAGAAACTAACCTTGAAAGAATGAAGAGTTTTTCTGTTGTGTTTTCAAATAGCCAACCCTTTGATAAGATAGGTGCTAAGAAATGTTGAGGCTTGGGTATACTGTGGTTTATTTTGCCACAAAATTCACTGTTTACAAAATGTTGATTTGTAGCTATTCTGCTTCTTTCAGAAATTAAAAGGATCAAATGACAGTCTTAACTATAACTATTGCATTTGCCAGTTGGTTAAGAGACTTTTGACTTTTAAAATTCGATTTGTCCATGCACTTATGTTTTTAGTAATATGAACATTTATTTTGTGTTTAAGAGGCTTTGGTAGGCCGTAAAATTAGATATATATCCAGTAATATTGCTTTAAGGAATGGTTGGTGGTTTTATTGTTTTTGTAAATACCAATGTAATCTTTTAAAAAATTTAGGTGGTATATGAATTGATAAGGGAAAAAAGGAAAAACATCACTCCATTCTCACAACACAGAACAGAATTGTTATTAATAAGTTAACATAAATCCAAACAGCTCTCTAAAGGCTTTGTGAAGCTGGAAAAAATTTTGGAGAAATGTATTCATGCTATACATGTTGTTTTAAAATAAAAGCCAGAAGTTGCAGCAGTTTGCTTGTTTCATGGAAGATAGAGTTTTCACTTTTTCTTTTACTTCAATGGGTTTCGAGAAAAGTATTTCCTTAGTGATCAAGTTAGGGATCAATATAAAATATTTATAAATGGGCTCCTTTTATTCATGATTGATATATTTTCTATAGATTTTAAACTGAGTTCTGGATCAAGAATATCATACTGATATATCATTATTGAAAGGTGGCTTGGTATAGATATCTGTACATTAAATAAAGCTTCTAAATTTTCCCATATATATAGAATTTGTGGTAATGTACTCTTGGCTAACATTTATACTAAAATTTATACATTACTGATATTAAAGGTTTATTAAAGCATTTTGTGTATAAAGTCCAACTCAAAAACTATTGTAATCTATATTAAGTTTGTTTTTCATATTTCTGTTGCATATATAGTTTAAATCATACAAATGTGATTAAAGTACCAAAGAGAATGTCATCATTTTCCTATATTTTTCTTCATTACATCTAGTATGACCTTTTTCTTAGATAAGTGAAATCTTCCCTGTTCTCTTCAGTCCCCAGTGTCACCAGCACTGTGGTGAGCACATAGAACTGGCGGCCAGTTGGACTGACAGTGAGGGCTTCTAGGCTCCTGGCAGACTTAGGCTCACTTCCTTGGATCCTGAGGATTAAATGAGGACGAGTGAGGGCAGGGCTTGGCATGTAGTAAGTGTCGCCCCTGTGAGTTTATATGATATCTTTGCGTAAATAGAAAAAGGTGCCTAGTCCTTAAGACACTTTATTTCCATCTGGCAGAAATTATTGTAATATTCTTATTTTGTTAGAGCAACACACTGTACTGCCATCTGCTGGAAAATTCTCTTTATAAATATGCAAATCCATGATGTATAATATATGAACTGTGCCCCCTTAGACGTGCTGGGGCCCTTGTGTAGTACACAACCTGCACTACTATGCGTGTGAGTAGCAAATAAATTGTATTTGCTACTCTTCTTTTCACTTTCATAAATGGGGTTTGGAAGAAAATTCTAGATAAACAATGCTATTGTATGAAGAATTTCATTTAAAAAAAATCAAAGAGTCAAAGCTAATCTCAATAAAAAGAATCAGCATTTTGTTATAAAACCTAGAAACATTTGTGCCACTGCTTTCCCCACTTCCCCCTACCCCCACAGAAAAGTATGTCCTATAATAAAACCTGCAATTTAAGTTAGGAGAGGTACTAATTAAGCCATTATTCTTGCATTTATAAACATTGGATGTGAGACCAAGTCAGGGGACATTTTATGTGTGGAAAAGCAAACATGTTTTGGAATAACCCATATATCCTATTCATCTTGACTTTAAAAATTAGATTAAAATATATCATTATTACAAGATGGCAGATCTCTGGAAAGCAACTCGGTTGGACTCCATTCACCTTTCTTCATCTCAGAACCTAGGCTGGGATATAACAGGTGACCCTCCTCTTCTAGCCAGATAGTCCTTGTTGAAGAGACGATGATATTGGCCGGGCACGGTGGCTCATGCCTGTAATCCTAGCACTCTGGGAGGCCGAGGTGGGTGGATCGCTCGAGGTCAGGAGTTCGAGACCAGCCTGAGCAAGAGCGAGACCCCGTCTCTACTAAAAATAGAAAGAAATTATTTGGCCAACTAAAATATATATAGAAAAAATCAGCCGGGCATGGTGGCACATGCCTGTAGTCCCAGCTACTCGGGAGTCTGAGGCAGTAGGATCGCTTAAGCCCAGGAGTTTGAGGTTGCTGTGAGCTAGGCTGACGCCACGGCACTCACTCTAGCCCGGGCAACAAAGCGAGACTCTGTCTCACAAAAAAAAAAAAAAAAAAAGAGATGATGATAGTAATGTTTTGCGCACAAAAGGAAAGATTTGGCTCATTTTCATACCTGGCAGTGCAGTCATGGAGAAGACTGACCAAAGCTGGATAAGGAAAATTTTATTAATAGGAACACAGGATACAGGATTTATCACCCTGGCAAGGACCCCAGGTGCTAGGATGGCTCTTGGAAGCTTGGAGAAGGCAACAGATCATGGTAAGTGAAGTGGAAATGCCACAACTGCCCTGGCAGACTGGAAGAAGATATCAAACAGCTCAGAGAGGTGGGCATGCTGGAGTGCATACTCTATGTAGGGATGGAAAACCCACCAGCTGTGTTCCAAGGGAAGCCCCAGAGGACACATTATTTACCAAGGTGATAAGGACTACATTGTTAAGAGGATAACAGTCACTGAGAATCTCAGTGGAAGCTCTGTTCGGTATGCCAGGCTGACTGGAGGAGACACTGCTACAGAACTGGGCTCCTTAATGGAAAAAAGGATGATAGGATCCTGAAACAGGGAGGCCAGGAAGCAGTACGTAACTGTCAGGAGCAAGGTGTGTACGATTATTACAATGAGTGGCAAGATTGGCGTGGCATCCCAGGACTCAAGCCACGGAGAGCTAAGAAGATGGTTAACAGAACAAACTCAATGTTCCTAGAGGCGAGATAAATGGGCAGTCAACAGGGGCACCAATTTATTAAGTGAAAATAAATCTGAGGCTAAGGGCAGCTTCCCTAGTAAAAAGTTACAGCCACTAGCCCAGTTTCTGGACCTGAGTCAGTTCTCACATCTGGGACCCCTTGTCTGAGGACAGAGGACAGAGCCTGGAGTGCCTCAGCAAGTGTATTCAGTAGTTATGTCCCCAGCACTTTGGAGTGTTGTTCCAACCTCTTTACCAGGGGATAGAGCTCTGCAGCAGGTCTAGACAGCAGTGCAAGCATCCCTGCCACATCTCTCAGGAGACCCCAGCGCATGAGAGGGATATGTGGTGGGAAAGGGTTCCGGGAGAGTCACTGGTACCCCCAATAGGAGAATCACAGCATAGAGTTTCAGGATTCCGGAGCAGGGCCATAGCATCTGTAGTAAACAACTAAATTCCATTGGAAAAGAAGTTTTCGCAGACCACTGGGCCCCGTATGAGAGTGGAGCATCTGACCACGGGACACCAAGGAACGAGGCAGCCTGAGATAGCCATCATGAGCTGGTTTTGTCAGACCACCACGTCCTAAGGTTGGGTGGGCCTGGCAGTAATCCATCACAGAACAGAAGTGGCAGATACAGGATTGGGCATGAGCAGGGCCAGAGGACAAAAGTAAATTTTACTAGTTGGTGGCCCAGAGCTGCATGTCACCCACTACTATTGCACTGGTGTTCACAACTATCTCAGCTCACAACTATGGCTGCATCGGGGTGTCCTTTATGGCCGGCTGATGGGAAAGGAAAAAGGCCTACCTCATTCACAGATGGGTTGGCTCAGCATGAGAGTGTTGGGCTGGGTGTGGTGACACATACCTAATTGGGAAGCTGACACAGGAGGACTGCTTGAGCCCAGGAGTTTGAGGCCAGCCTGGGCAACATAGTGAGACCCAATCTCAAAAAAAAAAAAAAAAAAGAAAAAAAAAAAAAAAGAATCCAAGCCAAAAATGGATGCTGCTGCACTATAACCTATTTTAGGGTGACCTCAAAAGAGAATGATGAGGGGAAATCCTCCCAATGGGCAAAGTTCCTGGTGATGCACCTGGTCATCCACTTTGTGTGGAAAGAAGAGTGGCTCAAGGTGAGAATATGCACAGGCTCATGGGCAGTGGTGAATGGAGTGGCAGTTTGGTCAGGGACTGAGGAGGAGAAAGATCAGTAGGGACACAAAGTGTGAAGACCTTTGTGTTGCATGTTAACGCCCATCAAAATATTATTATCTGCTAATAGGCACTGAACAACATTAATTACTCAGCCATGTATGTCAGTCAGCCTCTCAATGGCTACTGTAGTGCTGGCACAGTGGGCACGTGAGTGGAGGAGTGGCCATGGTGGCAGGGATGGTAGCTATGAATAGGCCCAACAGCATGGACTTCCATTCACCAAGGCTGACCTGGCTACTGCTGCTGTCTAACCTGTCAATGACCGAAACTCCAGTATAGCACCATCCCTCAAGGAGACCAACCAGCCATTTGGAGGTAAGTTAACTTCAGTGGACTTCTTCCACCCTAGAAGGGACAAAAATTCATCTTGACTGGGATTGTTGTATCTTCTGGGCATGAGTTTGTCTTTCCTATCCACAGGACCTCAGCCAGCACCACTACCCAAGGACTTAAGAATGCTTGATCCACAGGTTGATCAAACTCCATCTGAATGTACTTGAGATGTGTATATTAAGTGTGTTCTGTCAAATCCCAATGATTAAATATCAAATTATACCTAAAACAAACAAACAAACAAAAAAATGGAATGCTTGATCCACTGATGTAAGATCCCATATGACACTACCTTGGACCAGAGTCCACTGGTCTTATCACATACTGCACCATTCCTAAGCCACAGGCGTGATAGAATGGTGGAATGGCCTCTTAAAGACACAGCTGAGGCTCCATCTTGGAGATGATACCCTACAAGGTTGAGATGTCACCCTAAATCAATGACCATCGTATGGTGCTATGTCCCCAATAGGTAGGATACTTGGGTCCAGGAACAGTAGGAGGAAGGAGGCGAGGTAGGCATAGCCCTGCTTACTCCCATTCCCAGTGGTAAATTTGAGGCATTTGTGCTTCCTGTTCCCAAAGCTTTAGATTCTATGAGTCAAGAGGTCTTGGTTCCCACAGGGCTAATACTTCATCAGTAGACACAGAGTCCCATTGTACTTTACACTACAGCTGCTGCTCAGTCACTTTGGTCTCCTTATGCCAAGAGACCAGCAGGAAAGGAGCCACTAAACGAGCAAGATCATTGACCTGGGTCGCCAGGAGGAGGCAGGGCTCTGCTACAGAGTACAGAAAGGGAAGAATGTTTGGCACACAGATGATGGGATGTCTGTTGATGCTCCCATGCCTAGTTTTAACAGTAAACAGACAGGAAGAGAAGCTATGTCTGGGAATATAGACATGGTCATCAGGAACTAAGACTCTTGGGATGAGGGCTTGGGTCACCCCACCAGGCTATCAGCCTAGACCAGCTGAGGCTGAGGCAATTCTAGAATGAGGGGAGTGGAGTATCACTGTCAGTTACTTCAGGCTTGAGATTCATTGCAGCTGAGTGACTATAGTTCTCCTCACGAACCCTGTAAATTTCCCCAGTAAAAAAGACTAAAGAGAATGCTGGAGTTGCTGGGTATCAGGTGGGTGAATTTACTCTTAATAAGAATGTGGATCTGAGCTGCGCAAGTAGTGAACTGTAATAATTACTCAAGTGATCCATCCATATCTCCTCCTCGGGGCTAAAGGCCAATGCACTTATCCTCCAGCTGCTGTAATTTTTGAGTCACACTTTTTATATTCTTACCACAGATGTGAACTGAATTAAATCCTCAACCCACAGCCAGAAAGTCTTAATAATTTGCTAAATCTTAAAATTAACACCTTACTGTGAACTAAAACATTTAAGAACACTCAGGCAACTAGTTAAAATTGGAATCCAACCAAACCAGAACATCAACTTTTCTCAGATCTAAACCCAAACCAAAGGCCCAGATCTAAACCCAAACCACACATATAACCCTGGGTAGACTCTCTCTGGTGGCCTTAGCGCTTGCTAATAAGCAACTCCTGTGTTGCCTCCGGGAGCTGAATGTCTTCCAAAGGGTGCTCCCACCTGAGGTTTGGGGGAACGGCTAGAGATAACTTATGCTCACTTATCTATTTGGTTCAGAGGGGAAAGAATATTATTTTTTCAAAAAGTAATTCTATACCCAGCAACATTCCTCCATGTCACATCATAAAAATAAGTGATACCTGGCTGTGGTTAGCTGTGAAGCCATCTCAGTTCTCATCTGATGCAGCATAATGAAGGCTCTGAGTGCAGAGTGAAATCTTAACCTCCTTAACAATGACTTTGCCTCACAGTTCAGGCACAATTCTTAGGTTTCTCATCCAAGGGGCAAGTATTTAAAAAACCAGTATTTCTATGAAAAATTATTCTTATAAGCCCTTAAGATCGTTGCTCACACAAGAGATACAAGCCTAGGTTTACACACCATGAGGGCAGGAGCCATACTTGATTCATCTTTGTAACCGGCACAACACTTAGTATAGTTGCCTGGTGCTCAAGAAACAATTGTTGAATGAATGAGGCTGCAGAGTTTCACAAATCTTCCTGGTTGTTGGCAAATCTTGAGGGGACTTTGGCCAAGACATTTTTACAGTGTAGCTTGCCCAAGCAAGAATGTGTCTTTTCAAGCTCTACGCTGTTGGCCACATCTACTCCAATTAGCTTAGCAGTGCCTGAAGTAATTATTCTTCTTAGGACCTTAAAATGGTAGCAAAAAGGAACTGTTTAGAAGGAATGAACCCACACTATAGGATGATTCTCAGAGTTTCTTCAATAGCTTGACCTTTAAATACATACTCTGTGTGTGTGTGTGTGTGTGTGTGTGTGTGTGTGTATGTCCCAGTCAGATTCTCCCAGGAATTTTAGGTTTGCACCGAGAGACAATGACTGGGGCTTGGTAGCTGGCTCAATCATTAATGGCAGCCCTTTGGAAGAACTAGTAGACTTCAGCCTCTGAGGTCTTGGGAACTGCCCTGGACCAATTCTCCCTGAGGGAAGCTTATTGTTCAACTCTTCCTTGTTAAGACTCTTCCTTCCAGTAAATTTACACTTTCACCAAAGTTCTCCCCAGCTCGGTTCTGTTATTTGCAAACAGAAAAAAGGCATTTTGGAGGAAACCAGTGGGGTGGATCCAAGTTGGGCTCTGGAAGGATGGTGGAGTTGCTCATGGAAGTGTTGGGGTCAGGAAAGGAGAGCTGAGTGGAGAGATTGGGGATGAGGTGAGGGGGGAAAAATCTCTAAAGACAACCCCCTTTCTGCCCTGTCAGCTATGGGAGATGGGCTCCAAGCAGAGAGTTCACAAGCTGATTTCTAAACTCCCATTTCAAAAGCAACTGCATGCTCTCTGCCCCCTCCTCTCTGCTTAGGCGCATCTGCAGTTCTTGCTCCAACCACTTGAACTCCTTCGTTTTGTGTCTCCTGCCTCTGCTATCTTCTAAGGTGCCAACTACCCATGAACAGGAAAGGCCACAAGGTCTTCTCTGTCATTCCAGGATATTTCTGTGAATTAGCCTTGTTATTGAGCCCAAGGAAGGAGCTCAAATGGTGAATTAGTTCATTTCCCTCTCCCCCTACCCCATCTTCCCTGGTATCCCATTGTGAGAATTTTGGAGACAAATCTCTGGTTCAAGACATCTATTTAAATGATTTTATTGGATGTCACTGAAATGGAAAGGCTAAATCAGGAAAGGGAAGACAGTTGTGAATTTAAGAAAAACTGTGTGGGAGGAGGGAAGTAAAAGAGGAGGAATTTGGACCATTTATTTTGCGGCATGTCTTACTGACAGTTAAATACAGTGGTTTGTTCTGTTTTCTGCCACTCGAGGGTTATTTAATTAAATTCATGACCTAGGATGCTAACCAGCCCCACATCTAAAATAATTGCTTCTCTGTTGGTGAGATGTAAAGCCGGGATTGATTTTCCCCTGGCCGATAGCTCTCCTTTCTGACTCATGAATGTCATCTCCACTCCCCTCCCCACGTAATTTGATCTCTGTATTTGATCCCTATTTAGTAGTACACTTCACCAAACAGATGTCTGAGTAATTAAAATCCCACATGGGCACACTCGTCAGTGAGTTACATCTATTTAATAGTCAGCTTAGAAACTTTTCACCCTCAGCTTTTCTCCCATCCTGGTGTCTCATGTCACTGGCCTTTACCAGGCTTTTAAATGTTAGAGTTCAAACCTGGTATGTTTGTTTTCCTGTATTCTTAGAGCCTCTCTTTTCATTTTCTGACTGCACTTTCCTCACAAGTCCCTGATCTCTTTCTTCTTCAACTCACCTGGATTTTCTGTACGGTTTTACACCAGCATTCAAATTCTCATTGGATGAATCATCCTATATATTTCATTCATGCCAGCACCGGCAATAAAAAAAAAAAAAATCAGAACAATGTTGTTATAACCATGGATTAAGAGTGCCTTTTATTTTTTTCCCCTGAGGCATAGCCCAAATATTTCAGTCTGAACAATTCACTAATTTTTTTTTTAAACTATTTGAGATCAAATACTGGAAACCTGTTTGGTGGCTATAGGTCACTGAAAGATTTTGATGGCAAAGAATTATAGAAGGAAAGAATGTGTGTTTGGAGCAGGCAAGTGAAGTTACAAAAGGCTTATGATAGGGAATTTTTTCACTTTTAAGAGAGGATTTAGATGGACACATTTATGAAAATGTTTATACTAAAGAGACAATGTTCTTATGATAAATCTTGTGATACTGATGTGACATTGCATACAACTTGAAAATAATGCAATAATTTACAGTGGGTAAAAGAATTTTCCTTGCAGTTGATAAACCATAACAATTTTAAATTCCAAAGAACTAAAACATTTTGAAATAATATAGAATATATGGATCTGTTCTGATAGCTATTGAATCAGACTTAAAATTAGATAAATGAACAGCTACAGTTATAGTAAAAGAATTCTTTATTTTCCTACTTTAATTTTTTCAGCTGCATTTCCAACAAGATTTTTTTCCTACTTTTAAATAGATGGAGTTCCAGTGCATTTAGCATGAATCGTTTTATAAAAGTTTCTCAGAACATGCATGTCTCTTGTGAAGTTCCTTTGTATTCACAATATTTCAGAATAAAAAAATATGATCAAAAAATAAGCAAGAAGTTCAGAGGTTAGACATTATTTTAGTTTTGTGTAAGCACATTCTGAAAAGTATTTGTATTTATTACCTTTATTACCATGGTTGTATTTAAAAAATAGGTGAAAATCCTATTGTTCAATGGGAACTTCATTTTGGTGGTTTATACACAATTTCAAGTCTTGGTATCTAAACTTACAAAGACCACGTAAATAAACAGACATCGATTAACAAGAGGATTTTTAGATTGTGACATGGGATAGGAGTTGGAGTTGGTTCTTCGGGAAGGTAGATAGGTTCCAGATAGTGGGAATGCTGTGGAGGTGATTTCTGTCACTGTTTATTATCTAGCATCATTATAACCCTTGCTGGCTCATGAACTGGTATGATTTTCATTCTCGCTGTATTTAGGATAACCTCCCCCTGCCTATTCCCCAGTTCCCTTTCCTCCGTGCTTGTGTTTAATCTGTTTACAGTTCGGGGCACTTCTTTCTCTGATCCAAGCTTTTTAAGCCTCATTTTCTTCCAGTCATTCCTTATCACATGTCTATCCATGCCCTGGTGTCTGTTTCTTTCAGGTGATTAAAAAAAAGATTTATTCCAACAAGCCATTTCTGGCTTCCCATTGCCTTAGTGTAAATTGGGGAGAATATTTCCTGACCTCCTCACAAAGAAGTTGTGAGTGTCCCATGAGTTCCTGTGTATGAAAGGGCTTTGCTGGTTACCAGCCTCATGTGGCCAAGGAGTTCCAGCTCCAGCTCCAGCTGCCTGCCTGGCTCAAATACAGCTTCTGCTATTTCATGGCTGTGTGAAGTTCAGCCAGCTCTTAACTTTTCTGTGTTCAGTTCCATAATGTGGAGAATGAGGATCATAAGGGTACCTAAAATCCTGGGGTTGTTTGGTGATCATTACATGAGATGATTCATGCATATTATGAGGTCAGAACATGCTTAGAACAGTTCCAGTTTTAAGCCCCCTGTTAGTACTAGCACAAGTGCAGGCACCAAATGGTTTCCCATTGCGGTCAGCGAACTTCCTCACAGACTCATATCTTGCCAGTCCGAGGTCTCTGCGACCTGCCCTCATTTGGGCACTGCTGAAAGTGAGGATATATCCCTTGGGTGTGGTCTGTGACAGCTAAGGATGGGGGCTGGTGTAAGGATCCAGGCTGAGCACATGTCTTTTGAGGATTGCCAGGTACTTTTAACAGTTGTCTCTCTTTCTCTAAATAGTGTTCACTCAGCTTGGCTTCTTTAATGACTTTATTTTGAATGATTTATGTTGATTTTTTCAGTTTGCTGCCTGCTTGTGCTTAAAGCCACAAAAGTACATTCTTCCTAATCTGGAAAATGGGAATAGTAAGAGTATCTACCCCTGGGGTTTAAATGAGATCAGTAAGTTGAACCTCTCCCCAGAGGATACAGGAAAGCACAATATTCTAGAGGTGCTTTTGAAAAAGAAACTGGAGAACAAATCATTTGTAATTCAAATGTCACCTTGTACAGAGGAAATGAGGTGGGAACAAGCAAAATAAAGTACACAAACAACAACCTAACATCCCAATTATGGGATAAGTGAGTGACTCTTTCAAAGGAACTCTCCTCTTCAAAAGTGGTTCCCTGAGTTTAAGCCAATAATGCAATGATGCTGTTGTTGCCCCAAAAGTTTGCAATTGCTTCTTTCAAAAGGGCTGTTAAGGACTGTATGCAAATATTAACTCTTCCACTTTGTGATATTCATGACAATTATCTATTTTATAACTTATTATTTGATATTGTTTATAATTTTTGTTGTACAGATGTTCTAAATGATTATACTGATCAATCTATATCATTTCTTCCATTGTTTTGTGGTTAGTTCTTTCCCACTCCAAAAGCACTTAAATATCCATTTAGATTTTTAGTTCTTTTCTAGTTTCATTTTCAAAATCACCTCTTTAATCCATCTGGAATGTATTTCACTATATAGTATGAAGTGAGCATTTAATCTGATTTCTTTTTTCTCCCAAATGGTTGGCTGGTTTTCCTAGTACCAGTTATTGAATAATCCCTGTCCTCCTCATTAGTGATGTTTCATCTATTGTTACATTAAATTTTCTTTCAGGGCTATCTGTTCTGAAATATTAATCTATTTGTCAATCTTTTCTGAATAGTTCAATATCATTGTAATTATCGTGGCCTTATAATATGTATTAACATCTGGTAGAGTAAGCCTCCTGTTATTACTCTTCCTTTTCAAAAGTATCCTGGCTACTCTGTTTTTTCTTCCAGATGGAAATTAATTTTTTCAACTTCTAAAAAAAATCCCTTTGGAATTTTAGTTACAATTGCAAATAAAGGGATAGATATATGTATCTAGAAGCATAATATATTTCTCAATGTATTCAAATCTTTTTGCTTTCAATTTTTATCCTTGAATAGGATCTTTTTTAAAAATTATATTTGTTCCTGGATTTCAGCACCAAAAAAATTATATTTCCTATAGGTTATTGCTGGATCACTGGAAAAGTTCTTGAATTTTAATCATTATTTTATAGTAGCTTTTCAATCAGATCTCAAGTTTTCTAGGCAAAAGTATTGTCTGCACATAAAGGCAGCTTTTCTACTGCTTTGCAGTATTTTACCTAGTATTTCTGTTTCTTATTACATATTTATTTCAGCATAATTTTAAATAATAGTGGTGGTAGTAGGCATCTTTTTTAAAAAAATTTTGTAGAGTTGGGATCTTGCTATTTTGCCCAGGCTGATCTCAAACTCTTGGGCTCAAGTGATTGCTTCAGCCTCCCAAAGTGCTAGGATTACAGGTATAAACCACCACGCCCAGCTAAGCAGGCATCTTAATACCCAATTTTAATGGGAACGCCTCTATTGTGATATTAAGTATGGAAATTTTAAAATATACATAAGTAGATCGAATAATAAACTCTCTTGTGCCCAATCACCTAGCTCCAACAATTATCAACTTTTTGCATACACTTTTAGTGGGATTATAAATTAATCCAGCCTTTTTGGATACTAATTTGGAAACATCTATCCAAATACTTATCTGGAATTCCATTGCTAGGCATTAATCCAACAAGTACACCAGCACCAATATGCAAAGACATTCAAGGATGCTCACTGTAACAGTGTATGTAATTGCATAAAACTAGGAAAAGTCTAAATGGTCCCCAATAGTTGGGTGAAAAATTATGGTTCACTCATATAAATGTACTCAACTGTTATGAACAATTTTGGTAGATCTATGTGTTGATGTGGGAAGATGTCCAAGGCTCTTTACAAAATAAAAAAGGACTGTTCATATACTTTTATGTGCATGGAAATTTCTGATAGGATATGTAAGGAACTGTTAATAAAAGTTACCTCTCGGGTGGGAGGAATGAGGAGTGAAAGGTTGAGAAATTAACTTGGCACCTTCTCTTTCCCTTTTAGCTTGACCATCAGTGTGATTATTTTTATAAATTTTATTAAAGGATATGAGTTAGTTATTAGTTTAAAAAAATTAGTTGTGTTAATCAGAAGTAGGTGTTTAGGTGTTAGATTTTTATAATTTATTGAGATAAGGTTATTTTTATATGGCCTAAATGTATGATTTCTTATAGCAACCATTTTCCTAGTATTGAAATATCCTGCCATTTCTGGGATAAAATCTACCCGATTATGTTAAAAATGATTTACTTTATTGAATTTAATTTGCTGGTATTTTGGGGGAAATTCTGGCATTAGGTTTCTTATGTGAGCTTATATTTTGTTGGCTTTATATCATTTTTGATAGGTTTTATAATAAAATTATGTTTAATAAAAATGAATACATTTTAATATCTTTAAACACTGAGGAAATTACATGTCCTTCAAAATTTCCAAGAATTTGCCCATAAAATCTCTAGGCCTGAAACCTTTTTGATTTCTTCCCTGGCTTTGCTCTACTTAGTTTTTTCTGCTTCTTCTTGATTCAATTTGGGTGATTTATGTTTTTCCAGAAAAAAATGTATTAGCACATAGCTAACTTCCCATAGTAGTCTCATATAATTTAAAAAAGTCTCCATATCTGTTATGTCTCCTTTCTCCTTTATAACTTTATTTACATTTTTTCCCGTTTTATTAAATAGATATATCAGAGATTTCTCCATTTTCTTGATCTTTTTTCCAAAGAATTACTTTTGGGATTGATTGATAATACTGTTTATTTTCTAATTCATTAACTTCTGCTTCAATGTTTCCTTAATCCTACACTTCTTGAAGTTTAATTTTTTAAAAATATTACTCAGTTCACTTATTTTTATTCTTTCTAGTTCAATTTTTCCTTGCTAAACAATGTTACTAAGCTTGATGTGGTTTCAAATGACTTTTGGGTATTTCTAAAAATCTGCTCTCAGAGGAGGAAGATGCTGTCACTGATGATGTCATTTAAAAGAATGTGACTCAGACTCTTGTGGTAAATTTCTAAAGAATTCTGAAAATGTTTGAGTAACAGCAATACAATGGCAGCAAGCTTATGACCTGTTCTGAAGGGGCCACTATCTATTTGTGTAAACAAAACCTGCACATTTGCTGAACATGATCTGCCCTCATATTTGGAAAGGATCAAGTGCTAGGATTGAGAAGCTCTCACATTTGCTTATTGGGATGTCCTCTGGTACTGAATGTCTGTATAGCTCAAGATATTCTTAAGTGTTTTTTCTTTTTGTGAAAATGTATTTATTTTTATTTTATTATTTTTTAGAGACAGGGTCTCACTCTGTTGCCCAGGCTGGGGTATAGTGGTGCGATCACAGCTCACTGCAGCCTCAAACTCCTGGATTCAACTGATCACCCTCCTGAGTAGCTGGCATGCACTACCACGCCCAGCTGATTTTTTAATTTTTTGTAGAGACAAGGGTCTCACCCATGTTACCCATGCTCGAACTCCTGGCTCAAGTGATCCTCCCCGACTCTGCCTCCCAAAGAGCTGGGATTACAGGCATGAGCAACCACACCAGCCTGTGAAAATGTATTGAAACATCATGTGTGTACAGCCTGGCTTCATTTTTGTTTCCAATTGAAATTAACCTCGGGTGAAATATTTTTCAAATGCAAAATATTAAAAATTGTTCCCATGGTAGGATAACAAAGTTTTCCCTGCAAAAATCAATTCACTATGATGATGTAGATCAAGGGAGAATGTTTTTAAAAATAATTTTTAAGTGCTCTGGTAGGCCAGAATTATAAGCAATAAAAATAATCTCTAATTAAAAACATTGTGGCAATAAAGAGGTAGATTTGCAGGCGTGACCTTTGCCAAGGTATGTAGTAGAAATCATCAGATCTATGTGCTTGTAGATTATGTAACAGTTTTTAAGTGGTCAAGAAAGGGAGGATTTTGTGGTCAGAAAAGTAGAAACATCCTATTTAACACATGACCCTGGCCTGTCCCATCTCAAATTACGACTGATCAAGTTACAGATGGTTGACAAGCCAGGTAGGAGGGAAGCCTAGAGTAAGGCCTGACAAACCTGCAATAAATAGGAGGCCACAAAGCTGATGGCTGTTAGCATTAAAAACACTAATTTACTGAAGTCTTCAATATTAAAAATAATGCAAGAAAATTTGTTTTGCAAAGCATTGTGAGCCAAAAGAAGTCACTTAAAAAGACTTTAACATATCGTCCCCTGATGACTTTAAGAAAGCTAGAACATGGCTTTGTAAATGAACCAAACTAGACTCCCGGACTAAAAGCTTTGTAACAATTGAAAACGTTTTTTTTTTTTTTTGTTTTGCACCCGCATGCATCTCAAGTTTTCAAAGCTTCCAAATGTTTAAAATATGTAAGTGCCTATGCTCTATGAATTTATTCTTGAGAATAAATACCAGTAAATGGAAGCTCAAACTTCTATCTCTACTAACTTCAAATAGGGGCACACCTATAAAAATGTATATATTCAGCATTGGTCGCTTTTATTTATTTATTTTTTTTTTTGAGACAGAGTCTCGCTCTGTTGCCCAGGCTAGAGTGAGTGCCGTGGCGTCAGCCTAGCTCACAGCAACCTCAAACTCCTGGGCTCAAGCGATCCTACTGCCTCAGCCTCCCGAGTAGCTGGGACTACAGGCATGTGCCACCATGCCCGGCTAATTTTTTTCTATATATATTTTTAGTTGGCCACATAATTTCTTTCTATTTTTAGTAGAGACAGGGTCTTGCTCTTGCTCAGGCTGGTCTCGAACTCCTGACCTCACCCACCTCGGCCTCCCAGAGTGTTAGGATTACAGGCGTGAGCCACCGCGCCCGGCCTCAATTGGTTGCTTTTAAAGGAGCACTTCAATGGGACAGCAAACTGGAGCCAAACCAGAGAAAAAAAATAATCCTAATTTTTTTTGTTATTGTGGTTTTGAACTTATCAGAAAAGCACAGACCTAAAGCCCAGAGGCTGCTAAAGGATTCCCTAGAAAGCAGAGCCTGAGGCAGAGTTTAAGTGCTAAGATTTTATTAGGAGGTGCAATTCCAGGGCACCAAGGGTGAGGAGAAAGGCAAAGGAAAGCAAATACAACGTGGTGCATTATTTGAGCCGAAAACTATTTCACATGAAAGGACAGCTTCCAGAAAAGCCACGCAGAACCAGCACTCCTTGGGACTGTCAATGAAAAGAAGGGAGAGGAGATTATATGCTGGTTATTTCTTGCTTTCTTCCCCTTTTGGTGAAAGTTTGCCTCATGGGGCCGTAACTTGCTGGGGAAACAAGAGTTCTGAACTTCATTCTGAGCCAGAGCATCCCACCATCAGAGCCTGTGTTAGGGAGGCTGTGGGGAGAGGAAGCCACCGCAGGGAGGCCACTCTACCCTGAGCAAGCGGCTAAGGAGGGGGTGGTGGCTGGTGATGGGACCTTGCAAATCTGGGGAGGCACATAAACTGGGGTCTGGTACAACTTATCCTTTTTGGACCTGAGCTTTTCCTAGTGCAGGTGTCAAGTGGTTCTCAGATGACACGAAGCCACTCAATTCAGAGATAGCACGGATTTAACTCAGATTTTGTAAACTGCAAAATCTTTTCCACCAACCTGCCCTTTATTCCTCAACAACCGCTAGCCACTACCTCGTTTCACTTTGCTTCTCTAACTTTTGAGGAAAGTATGTTTTTTATAATTTGAATGTAATGAACTTTGCCCATTTAGACCACAGTTTGATGAATTTTGGCAACTGTATATGTCATGTAACCACTGCTCCTATCAAGATACGGACTTGTCCCGTCACTCCGGAAAAGCTCCCTCCTCCGCTCCTGTGCATTCCATTCTGTCCCTGTCCCACTCGCTTCCCAGACAACCGCTATCACGTTTGCCACTTCTAGAATTTCAAATCAAGGAATCAGAACACCGGGCTTTGGGGTTTTTCCCTCCACAGCATCATGTTTTTCAGACCCATGCACGTTGTTTCGTGTATTCACGCAGGGTTAACACTCGCCATATTTTAAAGAACTCCCGAGTCCTCACAACCACCTTGATTCACGCTGGAGGAAACTGAGGCGAGTCCAGGATTTGATAGTAGGAGGGAGCACGGGGCAGACTCCCGCCAGTCAGGCGGCCCGGCTGCCGCGCCCAGCACGGTCGGAGCCCGACCTGTTGGCACCTGCTGCCAGGCTTAAGGGGACAGATGGGGCCTGGCGACGTGGCGAGGGCTCAGCCAGCGTGAGGCTGAGGTGCCCGGGCGGCCGGACCCGCTGCGGCCCCAGCACCTCGAGAGACCCACAGCGGCTACTCCCAGGTGCAGACGCTCGACCACCGCGCCGCCCCGAGACCAACACGAACCTCCAAGCCTAATTGGCCGGCGCCACCGCGGCGTTTGCGTGGGGCGCTTCACCGCGCGGCTATAAAGGCGCACGGGGCCGCACCACCCCCGGGCGTTTTCCTCCGCGCGCAAACGGAGCTATTTCCCGCCCGCCTAGGCTGCTGGCGACGCAGCTTCGCGGCTGTCTCCCTGCTCTTTTAAGAGCAGACGGCGAGGGGCTGGGCTTCCCACCGTGGCGGTGGGAACGGGGGACAGCAGGGCGCGGTTCGTTGTCTCCCGCACGGTCCTACTCGTCACAATAGTACCTGAGACGTCGCTGTGAGGGCGTGGGGGAAACAAAGCTGACGGTGCCTCCTGGCCGCTGTTGTCTGGCTGCCTGACGGGCAGCGGCAACTTGCGTTTTATACTCCTGCCGAACGGAACGTGTCATCCGGAGGCAGCAGAGAGGCTTCCGAGGAGGCTTTGTCTGAGGAAGCGGGCTGTGGCGAAACGGCCTCGGAATGGCCGCCGCCGCCTTCCGCGGGGAGCGCGGGCTTTCCCCACAGCGGGAAGAGAAAGGAGGAGCGCTCTTTGTCGTCACCACGATTTCGTGCAGATTTGAGTAGAGAGCTATCCTCTGCCGCCAGGGACTCTATCTCCATTAGGGTCGTATTCCTTAGATTTTTTTTATGCTAGTCTGAAATTCTGTGTGGAAAGAAGTTCTTTGGGCCTTTTCTACCCTATCTTTTCTTTTTCCTCTCTCAAAAATAATTGAGCGGGAAGGGTGACGGGTGGGCCACCCTCACAGGGTGCTTGTTTTGCCGACGCCTCCCAGGCCAACTGGGGCACAGGCCCTGACAGAAACCTGAGGGAGGCATGGAGAGGGCGGGCAGGAGGGTACGGCCTTTGGGATCCAAAAATAATGTGGTTTTTATGAACAACCAGTGAAAGTACGTGGTTAGAGAAGTGGGGAGGAAACTGAACCTGAGAAAGGGGCTTTGAGCAACAGGGAAAGCATCTGTCCTGTGGGCACGACCTGAAATGGGCAAAAAAGAAGTATTTTGATAGCCCTGAAGTAAAGTTTGAGTTTAGAGCTTGTTGTCGCTGCCTATCTCCTGTACTCCTCTTTTATTTCCTTTCATAGTATTTATTACCTCACGTGTTACAAATTCTGTTTATTGGCTTCTCTTTCCCCTTGAAAAACCTAGGAGAGCAGGGAGTTATTTGTTACTCTTGTTCCCTGGAGCCTAGTGCTTCACTTAAAGGCATTGTAAGATGAGCACAAAACAAGTTTAGCCCATAATGCGAGGAAAATTTGGCTCTTCGAATCTAAAATGACAAAAACTCTTGTCATTTTGAGGCAATAATCCATGAGGAATAGCCAAGACGTAGTCACTCCACCATTCCATATTCCAAAGAAGAGATGAAAAAAAATCTCGCTTCTAGACTACGTTCCACTTTCTTCTAGGGACTTTCTGAGGTGAACTCGACAAAAATCTATAAGGAAAATGAAAGTCCTTTCTTACTGTTCTTCTGTGACCCTGAGATGCATTCTCATCTCCAGCATCTGGGTTTGGGTGGCATGCCTGGGGAGTCCACTGCCAGGGCCCTTCCACCTACATCTTTTTTTCTTTATTTTTCTCTTTCATTTGCTAACACTTGACTACTTGGCTCCTTTCCTTCACTACTTTTTTCAATACTCGTTTTTTATCTTTCCCTCAACTCATCCGAAATATGAATATGCCAAACAAAAACGATGAAACTTTTAAAATCGGGTCCTTTTTAAGAAGCTTTTTACTAGAAAGAATCTATTTCGCAAATTTTTATGGCTGATTTCTTAAAAGCCTAAAAATGATCTTGCTGTTATATAAGTGAAAGTAATTACCGTCTAATCAGCTTTCTCACTCCCGTGAGAATGTTTCCTTCAAGATTTTGCCTGACCAGTCAATTTTATAGCATACAATAAACCGTGGAGAATAGCAAAATCAAACAAATCTTTTAAAAATACAGATGTCTCTTTGCAGGATTTCTTTTTTAAGGAGTAAACGATTTTGGCTTATAAGCTTAGAATATAAATATACAACAGGTTCCTAGTGCACAACATCGTCCCAGAAGGAATTTTCAAGCCTAATTTATCTCAGTTGTATTATCTCTGTCTTTTACTAGTTTCCTCCAAACTTACTCCTTCTCATTCAGTCATTCTCCCAAATGTTTGCAGAAGGTTATGGCTTAACTGTAATTTGTCCCATTCCCCATTTCACATCTAAATGTTTGTTTTCAAACTTAAAGTTCTTCAGAACTAACCCTACTTCCCTGCTCATTCTCTTCAGCCTAAACCAAGGAAGCAAGCTGACTCTCCTTCCCTTGCCCTAAATTGCTCAAGCCTGGGGTCAGAGCTGTAATACCTAACGTGCTAGTGATTTTCATTACTGATTGTCATACTGGAATCACTTGCGAGACTTTTAAGAAAGTCTCTGGGCGTGGTGGTGTGTACCTGTAGTCCGAGCTACCTTGGAAGCTGGGGGGCGGGAGGATTGCTTTGAACCCAGGAGTTCAAAGTTGCATGTGAGCTATGATTGGGCCACTGCACTCCAGCCTGGGTGACAGTGTGTGAGACCTTATCTCTCAAAAAATAAAATGGTTTCCTAGTCTACCCTTGACCAATTGAATTATAAATCTATGGAGTTGGAGTCTCAGCACTGGTATTTTTATAAAGCTTTCCAGGAGATTCTCAAACTGGCTGTTAGTTACAAACTGCAGTGGGCAGCTCAAGTATCTAAGGCAGTGATCCTCAAACTTTAGTGTTTCAGAATCACCTGAAGGGCTTGTTAAAAAGATTGCTACCCCCTGAGTTTGATTCAGTAGATTTGAGATAGAACTTCCAAATTATTTCTAAGTTCACGGGTGATGCTGCTGGTGCAGGGATCATCTTTTGAGAACCACTGTTCTTAGGACACCAGCAAAAAAACAAGGACATCAAGAGAAAAATTAGAGGAAAAATTGGAGAGATTTTATTTGATATTTCAAGTAAAGCTTTGAAGTAATTATGGTGCAAATCAGAAACTTGGGCTGCTTTACCATTTTATGGTTTAGGTATAATTTTTGATTTAAAATTTTATTTGGGGATAGCCATGGGACTACCACAGTTATTTTATTGTTAGGGGTAACTCCTAAAAGTCAAGCTTGTTCATTTTTTTTGATACAAACCGCAGCCTTCCCCACTCCATGAGAATGTTTCCTTCACCTAGATCTTGCTTTGACCATAATGAGTCTTATAGTAGCCCATAACAAAACATTTGTGGAGAATAGCAAAACGGGTCTCTTGACGACTTCTGACAAAAACCTGTAGGCAGAAAGGGTGTCTGTCTTTTTCAGATAATGGGCAAATGTGTCTTGCATGTTCAAGCCTGTGACAGAACTTGACACATGGAGGGCATGCAAATATTGCAGAGAACATGTCAGTTACGGAAATGCAAAGTACTGTTGCTTTTGAATAACTTTCTCATCTGTTTTTTTAGTTTATGCTCTCTCTACCAGCCCATGAGATAGCTGTATTTTATGTGGAGAAAATCGGGTGCAGGAAGCTTTCAAACTTGAGAAACCATACAGCTTGTTAGATATAAAATGAGAAGTCTTGGCTCCCAAAGTCTGCATTATTTCATCTAGAATATGGGGTAACTGAAATGCAAGAACACTGGATCTGAAGGGGAGAGGGAAATGATTTGATGTTTTTTATCTCTGTAAAGGGAAACGTAAGAAAAACAGCCTACATTTTTCAAGTCCGTGAAACAGTTATCGTGTAGTTAGAATGTAGATGCAATTTGATACCTTAAGGGAAGAGTAATGTGAACAGAGAATAAAGAGAAATAGAGAAGATTTAACGTAAAACATCTGGTTAGTTAGCTAATACTGCTAGTGTCAGAAAGAAATTCTGTTGAACCTTAAAGGAAGACGGGACAAAAGACTCATCATTTCAGTTAACTACTGCTGGTGGTACAAACCACCCCAAGATTTAGTGGCATAAGGAGCATTTTATTTGCCCATGATTCTTTGGGTTAGGAATTCAGGCTGGGGTCAGTGAGGATGGCTCTTCACTGCTCTACATGTTCTTGAATGGGGCGCCCCAGCTAGGGTGAGAGGATCTAGGTGGCCTCATCCACATGTCTCGGGCTTGGTGTTTTAGGTGTGGGGCACGTTGGTTCTGCTCCATGTGGCCCCTTCCTTTCTCCATGGTCTTGAGTAATTCAGTAGTCTAGCTCAAGCATTTTTACGTGGCAGCTGTCTTCCAAGGGGGTGAAAGGGATCACAGCGTTATTTTCATCATATGCTATTGATCAAAGCAAGTTGAGCACCAGCCCGGATTCAAAGAGTTGGGAAATAGATTCTACTCTTGATGGGAGAAAGGTACAGCAGGCACATTGCAAAAGGGATATGGTTAGGCTGAGTGAAAGAAGCCAGACACAAAGGAGCACATTCTATATGATTCTATTTATTTGAAAGTCTAGAAAAGGCAAACTAATCTATAATGACAGAAAGCAGATGATTGCTGGTTGCCTGGGATGAGAGGGTGGGCATTGCCAGCAGAAGGGCATGATGGAACTTTTTGGCTCTTGATTATGGTGGTATATACAGTTATATATTTGTCAAAATGTGTGTATTTCATTGTAATCATTAGGTAAAATATACCTTAATAAAAGTAGAACATAAAGAGGGATTATTCTATCTTCAGAAATAATCTACCATACATGGAAACTTAGATCTGAAAGGGACCTTAGAAGATCCTCTTGTCCAGTGTCTTCATTATACAGATAAGGAAAGTGAGGCCCAGAAAGAGGAACTTGTTTGCTAGTTGTGACAAAACCAGGATTAGAACCCAGATTCCTGACCAGTTTTCCTGTCACTCCTCCCACATCCTCTAACGGGATCAGGGAAAAGGATTCCCTGGGCCTTGTGTTCCCTTGAGACTCACTTGGATGTGAGCATGCCTGGGAATTAAGGGATTTGGGACCATATTGAGCTGTCAATGTCCTTCTGCACTATAGAAGTTTCCAGTGATCAGTACAAAAAGTCAAGAGCAGAGATTTGTGCTCTGTTCCTAGTTTTGAGAGACCATGGACAAGTTCCTGTAACTATTCCATGAGTTGGTGTCTATAATAAAGGTGACTGGAACACTGCTTTATAAATAGAAAAGAACACTCTGGGGAAAAAATAAAAAGAGCAGCTATGCCACAGCCACCTGTTGTTGACAGTGCTGTGTTGAGTTTCCTAGGAGGGTATTAGTGGGAAAGGACAAAGAAGGACATGGGACTATGGAACTGTTACTAGGTTTTACTAATTTAATAAACCCACCTCTCAGGCTTGTAAGGTGAAAATTACTGTTAGCTTTTGTTAATGCACTCCATAGAGTAAGACAGAGTTGAAATAATAGTCAACCAACCCATAGTAAAACATGAAAAAGTGAATACAGTCCACACTCTTTTTAGTGTATTTTTTCACTCAGAAAAAAATGACTTTGAACCTTTTCCAAAGTCTCTCATATTTATCACATGTATTCAACTCCTTTGTATGTCAAAGAAGCTTAAAAAAAAAAAATCAGATGGCAGAATGCTGTCAGCTGAAATGATTTGCTGTGGCTACATCAGAGCAATACCCCACTGATCTGTGGCAATTACTCAGAACCAGTGGGCTTGAGCTGTGGATGGAATCTGAACTTTTTGCTAACACAAAGTCACATTTGAAAAATTAATGATTCAGCAGGGAAAGTTACCCCCCCCCCCCGCCGCCTCCGCCAAGAGAACATTTCTGATTTCTGAAGCTTGGGTTTTTCTTCATTTTAGTTTTCAGTTGCTACTTCCCCATATTTCTAATACCTGTATCTTAATCATATTTTATTAAATGAGAGAAGGGATACTGATTTGCATCTTGAAGTTGTGGCTTCTGTCTCATAGCTGCAGGCTGGGAAGAGCCTGTTCTTTTACAAACATGAAAAGCAGTTGCAGAATAATTCTACCAGCCTAACACTAATGCCAGGTGGAAAGTGGTGCAATTATGGAAATAATTCAAGCCAAAGAAATCGACTCTTGTTTGGATTACCCCAGCTGGTTAGTGCTTTAGTACTGAATGAATTCCCCTTGCTTTTAAGTTCGGCTAACGAGGAAAAAACAATATGGAATGTAAAGGAATCGGCCTGGGGCTCTCAGAGTTTAACATCAGCAATCCCACAACGTTTATCTTAGTCTAGGCCGAAAGGTGTCAACCAGAGATCTTTAAAAAGTTATTTTCACTCTCGGGGCTGGCATGTCTTAAAATATCCAGACTACCCATTGGTGTACTAGTATTCATCACCTATGCATCCTTTACTTGGGTATATGCACATCTTGGTAAGTTGTTTTGTTTCAATTAACATTGGGAACCGTGTACAGATCACCAATATTACCTTGGGAACTCAGGAGCCCAGCATGAAAATGAGACTCATGAGAGAGATGAACCGGGACTTCTAGGTCTTCTATATCCCTGCCTACCTGGCCCCCACTTCTCACCATCGCCATTCCTCTGGTATTAATGGTTTTAGTCACCTCCTGTGTGTACCACGTTGGTAAGGGAGGGATTCCCACTGTAGGGTTATGGGGTTGGCTAGACACACAACACCTAACATAAGACAGATGTGATAGCAGTTTATTAGTCACACATACTTATAGCTGGGGGAGAAGGATATATGGCACACAGGAGCCCAAGTGGTGGTTATAGTCGGGAGCAGAGCAACTGAGCAGAGGCTTTGGGAGGAAAGCTTTGTAATACCAAGAGAGTGGGCGGTACCCCCTGCTTTCCATAGGAGGGTAGGATTGGCTTGTTTGAGTTCCCTGGGCTGGCAGGAACTGAAATCTACTCGGGGTTAAGCAAGAACAGCACCTGCTCCATTTGATGAGGAGGGTTGCTTGGCCAGGGGACTTTATCTGCTGTAGCAGAGGGGGAAGAGTTCAGTTAGGCCATTTCCCTAGATTTTTTCCCCAGAGGCATACGATAATATTGGACCTTACTTTTAGGGCTTACACCACAAATAGCAAAGTTCAGGACATTGTTTCCAGACCACTATCTAGTATGTGCATTTATAACTGGGAGAAAAAAATAAGAGCGAAGTAAAGGATGCAGGCCAACCCTTTCTAGTTAATATTTTCAATTAGTCACAAAACAAATGTTTACTGAGCATCTTCATGTGCCAGCACTAGACCAGGCACAGAGACTTAAAGATGAACGGACCACAGTCCCTATTTGGAAGGAGTGAAATGGAGGCGATAATGGGGAGGATACGAGATGATTATAATACAGAGTGATGGGTGCAGGAACTAAGATTGGTGCATGTGCTGTGAGAGCAATAGTGATAGAAGCAATTCAGCCAGCCTGGGCACAGTGAAAGACTTCACAGGGGGACAAGGAGCAGTGGTCCCTGAGCTGGGCTTGAAGGATGAGTAGGAGTTCGCCAGCTAGAGAAAGGGATGGATGGACATCATCTCAGATCAGCCTGGGGTAGTTGGGAGTGTGTTATCCCAGGAGCTTTCTGCTACTCACTTCCCCCCCAAACTCCCCTGCATTTACTTTTGGTTTGGTCCTTCTTTCTCCCCCAGGCATCTTCTCATATTTGTAGAATCGGATCCTGCTGTCCTATTGCTCAGGGTCACTGTTGGTGGGGTTGGGGGTGGTGGGAGAAGGGAGCAGGGACAGATGAGAAGGAGTATGCCCAGGGAGCTGAGGAAATGGCAGGAATAAATGTCACTCACCTGCCCATCTTGCCAAAGGCTGCCTTTGAATTATGTGTGTGAAATATGCTGATTGCTGGATGTCCCAGTCTCAGAACAGGCCAGCTGGGCACTGCCCAAAGCTTTGTTACAGAGTGCCCAGATTCCCTGACCGCTCATATCCTGTGCTCATTCTCTGCTGCTTTTGGAATCCTTTCTGAACACTGTTCCTCCTCCCTTGGCCAAGATAATCAACTCTTTCTGAGAGCCATAGACTTCGCTGGAAACTGAGGAGGCAGGAACTAAGCAGCCAATTTTCCTGGAGCAGGAATATGGGAGAAGGAGTTTAAGATATTTTTATCTAGTTTAGAGGCCCTGTCATCAATAGACCAAATAGATCTTTGAGCTGTATTTGTTTTCTAATATGATTTTTTTGCCTTCACATACCTGCCCTTCCTCTCTCCCTATGTTCTCACCTGGAAAACTCCTCATCTGTCAGAGCCTAGTTCAAAAGTCGCCTCCTCAGTGAAAAAGCCTCCTTTACTTGATTCTCTCAGGCAAGCTACTTGGTACCACCTCAGGGCTTTTAGCAGTTACTTTTAAACTTCAACACCAAATGCAGTATGATTGTTCTAATGTATTGCCCACACCCTTAAGTTCCTGAGGTATTTTTGTTTCCATAGCAACTCGCAGTAACAGACCAATCTAGTTAGGTATTCAGTAAAAGGTGAATGAATAAAATGGAAACAAAAGCTAAAGAAAACATTTAAAAATCTTGCATGTGTATCAAATTTCCAACTACCAATTTACAGAAAATAGAGTATAGAAAAAAAGTCGAAAGCCACCCCAAAATTCAATCAGCAAAACCCTGAGGGGTGAATCTCTTTAGGACAAACAACCCAATTTTTTGAAAAATAAATCGCAAGAGGGGAAAAAAGAGATGGAAGAGAACCTGTAATTAAAGAGACTTAGATATATCAATCAATTGCAAAACATGTACTTTATCTGGATCCTGATCTTTAAAATTATGACAATTTGAAACTTGAACATTGGCTATTTGAAGACACAAAGGACTATTGTTCTAGATGTAATAGTGGTGTTATGCTTATTTTGACAAAGTCGTCATATCTTAGAGTTACATACTGAAATGTTCACAGGTGAAATTATATAATGTCTAGGATTTGCATCACAATAAGGGAGGGAAGGAAGTGGATAAGAGTATAAACGAGGCAGGGTTAGCTCTGGTGGGTGGTGGTTGCAGCTGTGAGTGATATGCATATAAAGAATCACTATATACATATTTTATATATGCTTGAAATTTTTACTGTATTTAAAAAATTTTAAAGAGCATCTATTTTAATAAGAGTTAAAATGATTATTTCTTACCTCAATGTGAAAGTTTTGAAGTTTAATTATGGACATGTGTGATTTTTTTTTTTTTTTTAAATAATGTATTTGTGCTAAAATAGTCCCCAAAGGGACATCACTGGCAAAAAAGTAAAGCCAATTGGGAACACATCTGTTTTTCCAAGTGATGTGTGCTACACAATTTAGCAGCTAGTAAGCTACTCCATTTTAACATTACTGGTTGCAGGCAGTTCTTAGGTACAAAGCAAATTTGGAAAAACAGTTTCTAAGCCCTATCACCAACAACATTAGCGATAAGTAGATTTTGAAGTTTGTTCACTTCCGCAAAGTCCAAAGTTCTATAAGTTAAACAGTTTCCAAGGGTACTTTCAGTGCAGTTAAACAAGGGGTGGTGAATACCGACTTGGGCAGTGTTTTTGGAGGGGGGAAAAAAAAGCTTTGTTTAATCGGTTTGCACAATATTGGTTACATAGAGCATTTTCTTATCTGTATCTTCAACTTAACATTGCCTTCCATGTTTTTTTATGATACATATTTCCAAAACCTAAAGATTGCATGTCAAAACTTGTATCTTCTTTTGTCAGACTTGACTGACAGAATCTGAGGATGAGGGCTTGGTACCCTGCCTTCCCCACCTCTCCCCCAAGAATAAGGACACTGAATTGATTGGGCCTTGGAACTGATAGTTGTCGTTAAATGTGTGTTTAATTAACAGCAATGTTATATATAAAAGTTTAAAAACTTATGAGTTTTAAATGTAACAATTATTTTTTCTTAAGGAGCATGTCTTTGTGTGTTGCTGCATAATTGGGAAGTGGGGGTGCAGAGTAGGAACCACCCTTTATTGAATGGCTACTGTGTCAGCTGACATGCTAAGTGCTTTTCAGGCGTTGCTTCATTTAATCCTCCCAATATATACAGTCAAGAAGGGTTTTACCATTTCCACTGCAGATGAGGAAAGTTAAGGCTCAGAAGAAAAGGAAACCTGCCCAAGGTCACACAGTTCGTAAGTGGGGAGGCAGGCAGTCAAATGTCCATTACTCTTCCTCCCTTGTATCCTGTCTCATCGTTTTCTCCTCGAGATTGTGAGCCCCTTGAGAGCAGTCTTACGTTATCTTTGGGGCCTTCATGGCTCCTTAACTCAAGTGGATGTTTAATAAATATTTGTTAGATAATCTCAGCAAATCATTCAAATGTCAATGTCATACAGCTGTGACCTCAAGCCAGGAGTTAAAGACTCTTTGCCAAGATTTTTCCGAGCCCACCTTTGGGACTATGTGTGATTATACCCAGTACCCATTTAAGAAAAATGTTTGAGAACACATCTAGAGGCTGCTTGGAAGTACATAAATAAAAGTGGGAAAAGGAATGATTCCCAAGCCCCTAGGGTCGAGGTTGAGAAAAATTGAGATTTAAATTTGGAAAATGAACAAATCAACCAGAAAGGTAGATGTAGTTTTGGGTTTCACTATGTGGTCCTGATACAGAACAAGTGGAAGAAAATTCTAGAAGGCATAATTTTCAGAGACAAAAATACAACCAGACCACTCCCTGCACTCCCTTTCCCAGCCCATGGGTGCCTGCCTAACTTCTTGTGTCCATGAAGGAGCATTTTCCTGACATGGCCTTATCCATGGTGTCAGAGCAACCTCACCAGAGATATGAGGCTCTTGACTCAAGCTGCCATGTAATTTGACAGGTGAGATGCTGAATAATAGCTAAGAATATCATCTACCATTTGTTGCATGCCCAATATGTGCCAGGGGCAGTATAAGCATTTTATACAAGTTATCCAGTGTAATCCTCCCAGAACCAAATGAAGAAACCCCGAGGGTCAAAGAAGTAAATCTGCAGCTAGGTCTTTCTACTGAACTCTAAAGCCCAGGCATGTTCTCACAGGGGCTTACGCTAGGTGAGGATGGCCAGTAGTGTGAGAAAAGTGGGTTTGTGTTTAGTGAGCTGTCACAACAAAAGCTTGTAAGCATTTGGAATGTTACTGAGGAGCCATGCCTTTGAAATATCCAGAGGAAACTATGCAGGTGATAGGTCCAGGAGTGGAGGATCACTGGGCTCAAGACCCTTAAGGATTTCTTTACCAGAAACTCAGCATTTAGTAGTCAGGGTAAAAAGCCAAAAAGGAAACTAACTTTTAAGATGAGGATCTAAATTTTCAATACAGGAAACACTTTCGGGGAGGTGTAAGTGAAACTATTGGGGAATTTGCCCCACTATTTCTAGCACCTATTCCTGTATGTCTGAACTATGCCCCACTCCCTGCCTCAGTTCCTTCCTGCTCCAGTTTCAGGTGCCCAAGCTGGCTGCCGGAGTCACTTCTCTGAAGCATCGAGGTTCCTGTAAGCTCTTTCAGGGCGGAAGCTGCGTTCCTGATAAGATTCCAATATGGGAGCTGCTAAGTGAACACTTGGGGGGGACTGTTCCAGGGATGGCAAAGTCCCTGTTGTCAAGGGAGCACCCTGAGCAAGAACCAGGGCCATCTTTCTTCATGATCTTTTCCTACTGTCTAAGGAGCTCAGCCATGGAATGTGGGAAGACAGCATGGGGACACTGGCTCTGCAGTCATGCCAGCCAGGTCCCTGTCTCACTTGTGCAGACTGAGAGCCTTGGCCTGGTGTGGGGACAGGCTTAGCTTATTCCAATATCATGATATTAAGGTCCTGTATTTATTTTTTTTAAATGTTCAGTGGGAAAATGGCTAAAATGAAGGACTTTATAGTATCAAGGGTTGGCGAGGATGTGGAGCAACTGGAATGAACATACTCTGCTGATGGGAGTGTGAACGAGGACAGTCGCCTTGAAAAACTGGGAGGATCTACTAAAGCTGAACATACACATACCCCAAAGCCCAGCAATTCCACCTCTAGGTGTATAGCTAACAGAAAGATGTACATGTATACTACTAGTAGAATGTTCTTCGCAACACTATTCATATTAACCTCAAACTAGAAATAATGTCTATAGAATGGATAATCGTGGTATACTTACGCAGTGACACAGAGAAACTTACAACTACATGGCAATAATATGCATGTTAGGCAAAAGAAGCCAGGCACAAGAGTCCATACTATGATTCTATTTATATAAAATTAAGATGTTCATATTAAAATATAAAAAATTTTATCTATGATGTCAGAAATCAGGATTATAGTTATAGGAGAACAGTGACTAGGCATGGTGTGATTCTGGAGTACTGATAATGTTCTGCTTTTTGATAAAGTTCATTACATAGGTTTGTTCACTTTGAAAAATCATCAAGCTGTGTGCATATGATCAGCCCACTTGATGTACATTGTATTTCAATACAATCCATGAAAAGTACAGTGAGGCCTTTGAAACCTCTCTACTAAAAGAGGTTTTTAAAATGAGTTAACTGACATTTCTTTACTAGTAGAAGTAATTCTGAACTCTCATAGCATTTGTAATATGCAAACATCGTATGCTTTATATGTTAGAAATGATTAGTTTCAAAGTTTTCTGTAAAATAATACTTGTCTATTTAGAAAGGAGCCCTTCTGCTTGTGTTTTTATAAGAAGTGTTTAGTAAGAAACATGTTTCACTTATCCTGAAACTACTTTTGGAGTGCCTCTGCTTCCTTAGAACAAAATTGGTTGCACTTTAAGGAACAGTAAATAGGTCAATGATCATTTCTATGTCATCAGTTTGCTAATAAAATGTGGGTGTCTCAGTTCAGACTTATGTAACAGAATATCATAGACTGGGGTGGCTTTATAAATGGCAGAAATTTATTTCTTTTCTTTACAATTATTACTATTTTTAGAGACTGGGCCTTGCTATGTTGCCCAGGCTGGTCTCTAACTCCTGGGCTCAAACCATCCACCTACTTCAGCCTCCTGAGTAGCTGGGATTTATGGGTACATGCCACTGCACCCAGAAACTTATTTCTCAGTTTTGAAGGCTAAAAGTCCAAGATCAGGGTTGCCAGCCTGGGGTTGAGTTCTGGTGAAGTCCCTCTTCCAGGTTGCAGATGGAATTTTCTCATTGTATCTTTGTGGTGGAGGGCAGAGAGCTCATGCCCTTTTATGAGGGCATGAATCCCATTCATAAGGCCTCTACCTTCGTGACCTAATTACCTCCTAAGTGCCCCACATCCAAATACCACATTGGGGGTTAGGATTTCAGCATATGAATTTGGGGGTGTGGAAACAAATGTTCAGTCCATAACAATGGCATCACTATGAAATTACAATAGAAAATTCTTAAAACCACAAGGAAATTGATGTCAAAAGTGTTCCCTGCCTCTCTGAGCCTAGGGAAGCAAATGCACATTTCAACATTCGTCCCAATTTAAGGTGTGTCAGAGCTGCTCAAAGGGAGCTGTGACTATAATGTAATGGTGGGTCAGTAATGCTTCAAATTTAGACTTTGTCGATAGCTGTTGCGTGATTATGATCAATGTGATAAGTGTTAAGTGAACAATAGCCAAATGCTACAGTAAATTTAAAAACATAGATATTGTTTAAATCTTAACCTATTAAAATGCTCCTCCTTCTCAACCAAGTTAAATGGTGAATCTCTTTTCAGGAGCTTATTTCTTCTACCTCCCACATTTACTACAATCCCTCTCCTTGGATATTTTGTTGAATAGAAGAGAAGTCAACTTAAATCTCAAAGCCCCAAGCCAACTTTTCAAAAGGGGTCCCCATTTAGCCCAAACGTTTAGAAGTACCCTCAGTGCATTCCTTCTTTAGGGACTTCATGTAACAGTTCTAGCACTAGTAATTATAACCGCTAACATTTACATAATGCTTTCTATGTGCTAGGAACTGTTTTAGTTGTTTTCTGTATATTTAAACCATTAAATCCTCCCAACAAGCCAGTTAAGGTAGTATTAAACTACCATCCTCATTTTTGCATTTTATAGAGAAAACTCAGGCCCACAGGAGTGAGAATTTATAACTAGTGGGAGAAGGAGTCAGGATTCCAGGCAGCAATTCTCAACCTTGACTGCATGTTGAAGTCACCTGGAGAGCTTCTTAAACTGATGCCTGGGTCTCACTCACAACGTCCCTTACCCTCATTCCAGGTTCTAGTTTAATTGGCCAGGGATTTTTTAATGCCCCTTGGGTGATTCTAATGAGCCTCCAGGGGTTGATGACCACTTGCCTGGGGCCTGCCATCATAGCATCACGCTACACAGCCCACAAGACACACCTGAACAGAAGATACCCCTGGGTTCCTATGACTTCCCCCATGGGGAACAAACTGGTTAAAGGAACAGCCAATGGAAGGGGAGAAGTTCTGTGAAGGGGAAGTAACAAGTGGATAGACATTTTAGCTAGCCACAGAGCCTCAGGCAGGTGACAGTTTCTTAATCTGCAAAGCAAAGGATTTGAAATTAATGATCTCTTCTAGTGCTATGAGTCTATGAAATCAATATATTAAACTCTGGATTATCCATGAGTGGATGATCCACATAATGTTTAATCTGAGGACCAGTTTCCTTTAGCCAACTTGATCAATGAATGCTCAAGGAATGCTGCACATCAGTTTTATTTTTGGCCTAAGCAGAATATAATGAGGAGGGAAGAAATCGTGTGTACATGTGAAAATCACTCAAAAGATAAATTAAATGATTTGGAGGGATTATCTGCTGTTTTGGATTACCCACATCACTGCCCCCTCCAATAGCGTTGATAATTGAAAGTTGCCTGTAGTCTGATTGCCGACAGCTGAAGGATCCACGTTGTCAAGGAACCTATGGCCGGGGGCCAAGTAACTACCTGATTGATTACTGCTTTGTGCCATCCTGCCTCTCCATGCTCTCCCCTCACCAGAGTGGTGCCCATTTCAGGAGCACAGAAGAAGATAGTCCCCAAATGAACAGTTCCTATTTCCTGAGGCAGAAAATACACGAGACACCTTTCCATCCCCACTACTTGGTGGCTATACCTAAGACAATAATGAAATCAAAAAGGGTCTGTCACACTGGCTTTCCAGGTGGAGGTTTTTCACAAAATGCTCTCTTCAATCGGATGCATATGGAAGTTGCCCCCAAAATATTATGTCAGAGACTTCAAGACGAGAACGGGCTACAATGGCCAAGAGGCTAAACCTTATCCCCAGAGGCTTTATGATGGCTGGGCTTATCAGCATTTTAGTTTGGAGTGTCATATAGAACTCTGATAGTCTTCACTAAAACCAGTTTTAAATGATTGGCTTTCATAGGGGAATTCAATGGTCATGAACTGGTGGCACTAGACAGCTTAGGGCTTCACAGGTAGTTGCATCAATGGCCAAGATGTCCTCATCTGCACTATGTCACCTGAAGGGATGGCCTTTGAAATGCAAAAGCCCACGACTCGGTGATCTCAGCACAGAGTCCCCCATTCTCTGAGAGGCGACACCCTGGGTTTTCTGCACTCATCTGCTGAGTGCTGACCCTCCATGGGTGGCCTCTAGAAACACCCCCCAGGAAAAGGGGGATGGTTTGACTTGCCACCAGAACCTTTCGCGTCATCCTTGCGTCTGGTAGAGTTGGTCAGACCTCAGGCGTCTGCTTCATCTGAGGCCTGGATTCGGCTCAATGGTGGTGATTTTTGCTGTGAGAATTACGTAGTACATTTCAAACAAATCTTTTTAAGAATTAGGGTCCTATCCTGGAGGCAGCTGGAGGGAGAGAAATTCCCTCTTAGAACTTGGCCTTTGAAGTCGGCAATCTTGCTCTGAGCTTTTCATGCATACAGTTGTAAATTGATTTGGGGTTTGTCCTAATGGGCTGAAAAACACAGCTTTCCTGTGTGGTGTGGCTCAGTGAAGCCGCAATTTTAAAACCACTGAGCTCCTCGAAGAGCCACCCTCCTATGAGACCGTTACAGATACTTCCTGAGGTCAATAAAAAGAAGCCGGGCCTGTGTTTCTAACAGTAGAATAAGCGAGTGATCAGATACTCGGACAGTGGTTTAGGCATATAGATTTGGGCTTAAACCATATAAACAGATTACTCTGGTATCTAAGCCATATAGATACTTGATTTCACTATCCATACATTTCTATAGATGTAGTTTATTAGCTTGTCTTAATGCCTTTCTTCCAAAAAACAACTTATGTAGCCTTTAGAAAACACACTGATTTTTAATATAGCTTCATTAAAGAACTCTAGCCTAGTCTAAAATGGTTTCAGTGGTCTGCACATGCCACAGATTTACTGGGGTGTAAAATATCAAATTGATATTCTCTTCATCTCTTCACTAAATTACTTTATAACTTTGTTGCCCTAAGAATACTTGTTGTAAGATATGGAGATCTATTCAATTTTACTTGTCATTGTGAAGGAATATAAACTGAAACTGGAAGATGACTTTTCACCCATCGAAATAGTCAAGGAAACTAATATTGTCACATGTGGCTGGTGTGACATACAGAAACATATCCTGACACAACTATGTTTAAGAGGAAAAGTGTGTTAAGTACAAAGTAACTTGCACTACTCCAATTTTATAATAAAAAATGTTGCTGAGCTTGGTGGCTCACACTTGTAGTCCTAGCACTTTGGGAGGCTGAGGTGGGAGATTGCTGAAACCCAGGAGTTCAAGACCAACCTGAGCAAGATAGTAAGACCCTGTCTCTACACAAAATAGAAAAATTAGCTGGGCATAGTGGCATGCACCTGCAGTCCCAGCTACTTGGGAGGTTGAGGTAGGAGGATCACTTCAGCCCCTGTAGGTTACATGTGTCTGTCACCTGTGGTCTGAAGGGAACACTTGATTATACATCTTGTGTTTTTCTTTTACCACTTTAAGCTGTTTGGATATCTTTTAAAATATGTATCTTTGCAGGGTTTTTGTGTTTTATTTTTGTTTAATTTTGACCTTTGTGTCCCTGGATCACCTCACTGAATTTAACTGGTTCCTAATTCTGTCCCTTTGACAACTCCCACCACCCCTGGCAAAAGATCTGCTCAGACCTGTGGGAGTTCTCACCTTGTAGCTCCTCTGCTCTTATAGGAAATGCATAAAACCCCCAGCCCCAGCTTCGACAGGGGTCTTCTCCAGCCTCTCTTCCTCTCCAGATTCTGTTCTGCCCATCAGAATCAGCCCCAGCTTGTTGAGAGTCTTCATGATGGTGAAAGGAATCCTCAGACTATTCTAAAGACTTCAAAAAGTCTAGCAACAGAAAAATGGCAGAGTCCTCAGAGCGCGGTGCTAGGAAGCCTGCCTCGGCCGGTCCCAGCAATTCCAGCGGAGCCAGGAGGAAGGCAGGAAGACTGCCATGTGGAAAAGAGGTAGGGTCCCGAGACATGGACGATGACCCAAAAACCAGAAAGGAAATTCAGAAGCTGAAAACCTCACTACGTGAAGCTAGAGAAAGTGCTACGCATAAGGAAGACAAAAATACAAAGATGCACAAAGAACTTGAGCCACTGCACTCTAGCTCTGACAACAGAGTGAGACCCTGGTCCCCTACCCACCCAAAAAAAAAAAAAAAAAAACCAAACTGAAAAAAATCTAATTTGATTACAAAGAAATGGTTGGATGAATTACCATTTTGTTATTAAAAATGGCTCTAATGAATACATTGAAAATATGTGTAGCTAAGACAAGAGCAGCACACGATATAGGATATATTATAGACTATGACAGCAGATACAGTATTTTAAAAAAATCTATGTATAAAATGTTTCTGGTGACAATGCTGCCCGCCCTCCCCCACCTCAGTGACTGCTCAGCACCTTTAAGACACAGCCCTGAAATGTGAAGCGATTCTGAACTGAGCCCAGCCTCCCCCCATCTCTTGCCTTGCTGTTCTTCCCTCAGACCAGCCTGCTCTCGAGTGCATCCTGCCTCCTGGCCTTTGAACGTGCTGTTTGTCTCACTCAGATACTTCTCTCCTCCCTATCTCGGAACATCCACCAGTACTCCTTGACAAGCGTTTTCTGTGCCATATAGTTGATCATTTAAGGTCTTGTATTCTCCTCTGGTTTTTTTCACGTTGCCTTCGTTTTTTAAAAATTTCTCTGGGTGCAGATTTCACATACTCAACAAGATGAAAGCTCCTAGGAGAATGTGATTATTTTATTGTGCTTACTCAATGTATTTTATGAACAAACCAAAGACTTACAGCTACCCAGATCCCTTGCTGCAGGCCCCAGGGAACTTTGCAATCAGCGCTTCATGATCCAGCCAAAAGTGGAACAAAGTTGTGTTCGACAAATCTTAACTCATGTTTCGTGACAAACTAATGTTATGTTTGTGGCTTAGATGGAGAGTTTGCCGGCCCTGGTAGTAGCAGAGCCAGCAATCTTGTGAAAGAGCTTGGAAGTGATGGAGCTGCTTCCTGAGCCCGCATTTGGGGTCACTGCCCCACCCTCCCCAAGCTTTGCCCAAGCTTGGTGCTCAGTGTTAGTCTGCAGACTAAAGCCTGGCTCACGTGGGAAAAGTATAAGATTGGCGGAAAGCAAAGCACAGCGAGTGTCTATCCAGGCAGTCACGGTAACACATGATGAAAATAAAAATTCCATGCAAATCTCCCATGCTTAGAAACATATGGGGCAGGAGCCAAGCAAGGTTCATGACAGTGACTGCAGAATGTCTCTCAATATAATGTCTAACAATACAAAAATCAATTTACATTTAATACATCTTAAAATAGCCAGCCCACCCATATTATTTGATAGTATTACTGCGGAGAGCTGAAATTGAATCTTAATGTGGTTCATAAGCATATTCAGCTGAGGTTTATTTCTAAAAATGCTTTGTGTAATCACAGTACTTTATTGAAATTGCCAGGTTTTGTGATACAAATATATTAGATTCATAATTAAAATGCTGCTGTCTATTAATACCACCACAGCATTTTCCCCAGGCAGACACTTTTTAAAAATCCTATACGCTTTCAAGGATGAGTGAGCTCCTCTTTTACGAGAGATTCCTCCCTACACATGCTTTATTAATATGATTGAGGGAAGAATAAAGTGTTATCAGAATGAGCACTAATGAGGTCTAAGAGCTCAAAATTGGAAACAGTCATCACCTTGACCAAATTGTGCAATAGTCTCTCCAGAATACCCACTCTTCTGTAGTTTTAAAGTGACGTCGATTTCTAAGGCTCATCAATGTTGTCAGAGTAATCATAGAAAATATATAAAGAGATAAGGTTTTAAAGGTTCCAGTATGATGAGAATAGCTTACTCTGTGCTCTAGTCCACGGTTAAGGCAGAGATGAGGAAGGATGGTCCTCTACCTGCCACCTGCAGGGCTCTGGGGAAGGATTTCCATCATTTGCCATGCTTGGCCAAGCACAGGAAAGCCAGGCTTACAAGCAACAGTGTGACAGGGTGGACCTGTGTGGGCAGGGCCGTGGAAAAAGAGCTTGGGAATATTCTTCCTGATGTCTTTGCCCTCTACCAACCTAAAAGGAGTTTGGGGGTATGCTGCTCTTGGAAAGCAATAGTGTATTTCACCCATGAAACCAAGCACTCACCCAGGTGCCTCTGACTTAGAAGAGACCAGAGTTTTGGGCTTCTGGAAAACCAGGCATTGGACCTTAAGGGCTCATAATACCCTCACAATTTCATATATCCTCTTTGGCCACCTTTGGTTTCATTTGCATGAAAATCCGTACTAATAAAATGGCATTGACAAGAGCAGAGGCAATCCAGCCTTTTGCCACCAAGAACTTTTTATTATTCCTGATCCCCGTCAAGGGAGAAAGGGAGTAATAACTGATGGATTTTCCACTTTTAAGTACACTGTGAGCATCTGACCAGCAGGAGGGACAAATACTGCCCAACAGAGCTGGTATACTTCTAGACAAATGCCAAAGTCATGGCATTTTTTTTTTTTTTCGTTTTTGAGATAGGGTCTCACTCTGTCACCCAGGCTGGAGTGCAGTGACCTGATCACAGCTCACTGCAGCCTTGGACTACTGAGCTCAAGCAATCCTCCTGCCTCAGCCTACCAAGTAGCTGGGACTGTTGGCGAACCACCACACCCACCTAACTTTTAAAGTTTTTGTAGAGACATGGTCTCACTAAGTTGTCCAGGCTGTTCTCGAAATTCTGGGCTCAAGGGATCCTCCCACCTTGGCCTCCCAAAGTGCTGAGGATTACAGGCGTGAACCACCGTGCTCAGCCAGCTCATGACATTTTTAATTAGACATGGCAACTCTTACAGCAAGGCCCATCTCTGACTGTTGCTAGACTTTTTTTTTTTTTTTTTTACATTTTAAAGTGCTTAATGTTACATTTATTTGAATTTTGCCTCGGAGGGAAAAAGATTTACTTTTCCTAAGCCACAGTCTCCTGATTTTATAAAACTAGGATAATAAACATGTCCTGAAATTGTGGAGAAGCTCCGCTGTTCCCGGCCAGAGAAAGTGCCCGATATGTGTTGGCTGATAGCAAGTGGCCTTTGACGTCATCGGTACGGTTCAGTTCCGTTTGTCCTGTGCAGGCTTTGAGCTTCTTACCCTGAAGTACTTGGATTGTTTCTTTTGTTTCTTTCAAGGCGTCTATTTAATTCATTAACTTTGGCTTGAAGTTTTGCTATTTTGTCATTGGTCACCTCAAGTTCTTTGTGCATCTTTATATTTTTGTCTTCCTTATCTATAGCACTTTCTTTAGCTTCACATAGTGAAGTTTTCAGCTTCTGAATTTCCTTTCTGGTTTTGGGGTCATCGTCCATGTCTCGGGACCCTACCTCTTTTCCACATGGCAGTCTTCCTGCCTTCCTCCTGGCTCCGCTGGAATTGCTGGGACCGGCCGAGGCAGGCTTCCCAGCACCATGATCCAAGGACGCTGCCATCTTCCTGTTGGTAGACTTTTTGAAATGTTTAAAATAGTCTGAGGATTCCTTTCACGAACATCATGAAGACTCTCAACAAGCTGGGGCTGATTCTGAGCAGAACAGAATCTGGGGAGGAAGAGAGGCTGGAGCAGACCCGTGTCGAAGCTGGGGCTGGGGTTTTATGCATTTCCTATAAGAGCAGAGGAGCTATAAGGTGAGAACTCCCACATGGCTGAGCAGATCTTTGGCCCAGGGGTGGTGGGAGTTGTCAAAGGGACAGAATTGGGAACCAGTTAATTCAGTGAGGGTGATCCAGGGACATAAAGGTCAAAACTAAACAAAAATAAAATACGTATCTTTGCGGGGTTTTTTGTATTTTAAAAGATATCCAAATAGCTTAAAGTGGTAAAAAGAAAAACACAAGGAGAAGAATGTATAATCAAGTGTTCCCTTCAGACCACAGGTGACAGACACATGTTTCAAGAAGGGAAAGACCATGTCAACAGAGGAAATCGGCATTACTGAGCAGGTGCTATGTTCCTGGTATTGTTTAGGTGCTTTGTAGGGTTGGAGTTCTTATAAAAAGTATGGTGTTAGCCATTCACATTGTTCTCTTGCCTTGTTCCCATGGACACATGGCAGAATCCCAGAATGAAAGGAGACAGTAGTAGGAACAATAGCACAAGTAACATTGATTACAACTGTCAACAATAATGACTAATGTTTACTGAGTGCTTAACCAAGATCAGGCACTGTGCTAAGCCTTTTACATCGATCAATTTTAGTCCTAAGGACATCCCTCTTACAGAGGTACTTGTATGATCAAACAGGTTCGATGACTGGCCCTGGGTCACAAAACTGGAGAGGAATATCTAAGATCCAAAGCCCCAAGTCTGTCTGACTTCAGAGCCCTTGCTTAGAATAGAATAGACTGCCTGCCATGAAATAGATGCGAATAAAAACTAAGAGCTGTTTCATTAAAATTTCCATGGAACATGGAAATGAAAAAAGTTAGTCTCAGTGGCCATGGGGGTGGAGGCATCCCTTAGTATGGGACGTTAGTGAAGCCCGTGTGGACTAAGGCAGGCCTGCGGCAGCCTGCTCCTTCACCTACCATGGCTACACGTGACACAACACCTTGCTGTGAGTTGGGGGAAAGAGAAAGAAAATTGTGAGATGGCATGGGAGCCAAGAGAGACAACTTCCACTCTCCACATCAACCAGGCCCCCCATCCCCCAAATCCCAGAAGTGTTTGGGAGGAATCTGGGAATCTTAGGGAGAAGAGGGGGTTGGAGCTCCCACTGAGAAAGGGGTAATACTGTGTCCTGAGAAATACGAAATTGTGACTATTGATTGGACGCCATAAACGGGGGGGTGGGGAGGCGGCGCCTGGGAGACACGGCTTACGTTTACAGCGTGTGAAGGAGCTGTCTGATGGGCCTCACATCTTTTCCATGTCAATGGTAGGTGTTTTCTGAGTTGGAGTTCAAGCTGCTTTTCTGCAAAGACCTCACCTTCTTTGTACGGGATTTTGCAAAGCATTGTGTGACTGTACACTTTTTTGGTTTTGACAAGGCTTTATTTAAAAAGTCATGTTAAAAAATACTTTATATACACGCTAAAAACTATGGAAAAATTGACTTTGGGCAGAGTTATGTTAATTTTTAAAAATTAGAACTTCAAACATGGGTTGGTGTGCAGCTGAAAGAAGGAAATTCAGCATTTCATTTAAAAAATAGGTAATGACAGGATTAGCTTGATACAGGGGAGACTAAGCTACCTTTATTTGCTGTACGGTTGCCAAAATTGGACTGTTTTTTTCCTTTGAGGACCCACACTGTATCATGAAATCTTTAGTGTATGGATTATTATGGATGTTTTGTACTACTGTTTTCAAGAGTTAAAGCACTATAATTTCACTTTTAATCTTGTAAAGTGGGAAATGTCAACTTTTTATCTGTTACTTAAAAGATAGGGATCTTCTTAAAACTTTAATTCTTGGTGACCCACTCCTTAACAATCCTTGGTATACGCACTTTTCCTAGAAATGTGAGGAGCATGTTCCCCTGCCATTTTTAAAGTTCACTGGCTTTAAGTATGTTCAGTTTGGTAGTTCCTTTGTTCTAATACTGACACAGATTTAGTGGGTTTAAGCCCCATCGAGGCCATTTGGTTTCTCGGCCATCAAGTAGATTGTTTTAGGGTGTGATTTGATTGTTACAGACTATCAAAGTAACCCGAGGAGGCCACAAGATGGATGGGTCTTCAAAGGCTCTCATTGCATTGCTCTATTCTAGAATACTCAGTGGCTCCCTATTGCCCTCGGAATCAACTGAGATTCCACCCCACACTCTGGTTCCTCCTCCTCACACAGGCTCCTTGCTATGTGCTGCTCTTCCTGCCTCAGCTCTGTCTGCTCAGGGGCCTCCAACCCTCGGGGAGCTTGGGAGGAAAAATGTGCTTCACTCCTACAGCCCAGCACCAGGTGGAAACGAAATGAAGACATGCTCCAGCAATTGATGATTAACATTGCATTCGATGGCCTGACAAGCTTTAAGCTTTCTGAAAACCAAGGACAGGATTTTGTATTACTGTTTTCAAGAGTGAGAGAATGCCTTAAATAAGGACTGTTTACATTTGTCAGCATTTCTACCTGAAATACTATAATAAAACCCAGAACTTTGAAGCAGCCTCACAAAAAACAACCTGTTCAAAACCACTGAGATATATTAAAACACAAACCAGCACAGACTTTGTCACTTTAAAAATGTTTTGAGTCTCTGATGCCATGCAGGATGATGCTGGGGGCTTCTTGTAGCCAGCACTTAAGTGTCGGGAAAAACATAAAAACAAATAAACAAAATCAAACCCCCCTACATGTTGACTTAGTCAGAATAAACACATCACTGCCCCCATAATAAAGAAAAGTTCTTCACTGAGTAGGTGGAATTCCAGGTAGCCAGCTTTCCTTCCGAGTTGTACCTTGTAGGTAATTATCAGAAACACTTACAGTAGCGTTCATGATAAAGTACTGAACTCAGTTGCCTGGAGGGAGATGGAGGAGAAAGCTGGCTCTGAGTGAGGGCAAGGGGCATGGATGATCAGACCCACAGAACAGCACCTGGTGTCACAGGTGGTTACTGGTGATGCCCAGCAGCTTACAAATGAATTGTTGAAAGTGTGAGGAGACAGTGTCCATATGGGCATGCCCAAACCCAAATCTCAGGCTGGTTTGTGGAATTTTAAGAAAAGAGAAAGGAGAGAGAGAAAAAGAAAGGGTGGGGGGGCGGGGAATAAATGGAGAAAGGAAAGGTAGGGAAGAAGGAAGGGAGGAAAGCAATGACATATTAGTGGTTTTGAAATTTCTCCCCAGTCACATGAGTAGCGCTCGCCCATACATTTTTCAAGGCACTCCTCCTATTTTACCTTGTTTTACTCTCTTCTCAACCTTGAGGGAATCGCTTTTGAATGGCAATTAAACACCCAGAGGTTAAATGACTTGCCCAGGATATGATGCAGCAAACAGGTCCAGGGCTGGGGGACCGCAGCCAATCCCTCCCCCAGCAAAGCCATCAGGCGGAGGTGGGTGGGGGGTGGCCTGGGTGGTCGGAATTTAACCCTGTGACTCTTGCTCACGTCCCCTCTGCCTTTGTGTTGCTGTTGGAGTCAACATATGGAATAATCTAGAGAAATTGTGTCTGAAGGCAGGGCGATGGACTTTAATGCCCAGAGACCCCGTGACACAAGATTCTAAAAACTCATAGTGGGCCTCTAGGGAAACAGGAGTCCCACGAGCCGCAAGTGGGGATTGGGCCCCGTTTCTCCTTATCGATCAAGTTGCACGAGTCGGGAAAGGGCATAAAAGGAAAGGGGCGTATGCGTGGATGGTCTGTCTTCCTGATAAGGCGATCTCATTGCTACGAAGCCTGCTGGACAGAGTGAGAACTCAGAATGTAGGGTGAGGCTCCTCATCCTCCAATCTTCCTGGCTCGAAACTGTGGGAGTCCACACCCCCGCAGTCCCAGGGTAGGCAGGAGATGGAGGCTCTTTTAGGGTGTTAGGGTAGCTGAGAGGGATCTCTGGCATGGGTTTCTTTCTGATATGCAGATTATCTCCTGGAAAAACAAAATCTGCCATGTGACTCTACAACCATTTAATGTGGTGACGAGTTGCCGTAGCAACATGATTTCTGCCTCAGGTTGACAGAAAATTCATGCTTGCCTGGTTTGAAAAGAAAAATTGGACATTCAGTCTCACCAGAGAATTACACATAGGAACAGGTAGTAGCTACAGATTCTGGCTTTATTATTTTTTTAATTATAATAACTAAATAACTTTTAGTATGAGTTTTGAACATACACAAAAATAAGAAAGACTAGTATAACAAAGCTTCATGTACCCATAGCCCAGCTTCAACAATTATCAGCATATGGCCAAGCTTGTGTCGTTCATGTACTTCCTCATTCAAATCCTGAGTATCATATTTCATCCACAAATACTTCAGTATGAATCTGTAAAAGGTAAGGACTCTGTTTTTAGCAAATGCTTCTCACATGAATAATAATAAACAAAAGATAAAAATGAAGAAAGATTCCAGAATACAAATCCTGCCATTCTCCTCAAACAAGTGATTTCAATTGCATCTATTCACTTTTTTTAAGCAAGGCCCATTGCTCCAGAATCTATTCACTTTTATTAATCACTCTACTTCAGACACTATATTTTGGCTTACAATGTAATAGCACTAGGTAGCAGGCAAAATTACATGTTTTACATGGATTATCTCATTTAATCCTCACAAAAACCCTCATATTATTCCATTTCACCGATAAAGAAAATGAGGCACAGGGAGGTGTTAGTAACTTGACCAAATCAAACACTTAGAATACGTGAATGAGCAAACACATTGCTTTTGGTTCCTTATCGGGCCTAACCTTACCACTGAAGCGACTGAGTATTTAGCTCACAGCTTGCAGCTTGTAAAGCAGTGCATACTTTCCTGTGCTTTGCATTCTTGTAGCCACCCTTTAGACTTGACATTAAAATCTTATTGAGCAGATACAGACCCTTTTAGATGTATGCTGAGTGATTTAAGGCTTATCCTCAAGACAACCACCCATCTTTATCCCCACGAGGTCTATATTCACCTCTTGCATATGTTCTATTAATATTAAATCCTGAGCCAGTATCCTCCAATGGAAACTTTTGGGAGGTTTGATCCCCAAAGCTCATCAGTGCTGTGAGGTAGATGGCATGCCACATGACATCACTCAACCACTTTCTGACTATATGACCCAGGCAAGTAGCTAGCTGATCCCATCAGAATCTTGCCGTGTTGCATTACATTTGTCTGCTTACTGCTGGTCTGTTTCCTTAGAGGCTCTTTGAGGCCAGGAGCCAATTTGCCATTTGTTGGTTTGGCTGTTTGTTCTTTTTCTGCATCTGAGTACTGAAACTGGCACATAGTAAATACTCAGTAACAAGTTTTCCCACATAGGATTCTGAGTTCTTTTTATTTTTCTTTCAAATCTAACAAATAATGACATATCTGGCTGTGACTAAAATACAGAATAAAGTATATTTTTGGGAAATAATTCAGGGAAAACACAAACTTTTTAATTGAGGGGGAAAAAGATGTCCTTGTCTGATTTTTTCCATTATGTCTGCCCACTGACATTTTTCAATGTGCAATTTTCTGATGATTTTATAGACATAGACTTTGGAATTTATGCTGGAAAAAAATAGCACTATATTATCCAAAGTTTAATATTTTAAAAGTTAAGATTCTTAAGTGGAATTGGCATTACTAATAGTCATTCTAGGTTTGTAAGAAATAGGCAAATGTATACAACTTGAACTTAGAACAATTCAAGTCAATATTTATTAATATTTCCAAGTCATCCCTAAATACTTTCTCATACTTTCATAGTACAGTGAGGTCACCTAAATTTTCTGAGATTTTTCTGATTTTAAATATTTGCCTTATTTTTCCCACCGGTATTTACCAGATCATATGCCAGGTTTTGGTTTAGGAAATATAATCACTATTACTTAATAGGCTAATAACAAAATTAAACTTGTATGTTGACTCTTGTCCTTATTTGAGCTTCTGCTTCTCTATTTCATTCCATGGGACAGCAAATATTGAAAGTATCTCATACTATGTGTGCTGCGATTATGTTAAAAATGATCGTATTAAAAAATGTAACTGTAGTCTATATAGTTCAAATTATGTTTCCTAATAGAAATGATCCCAGGTGTAAGCACTCTCTTGAAAAATCAGAACTCTGGTAATTTTTCTCTGCTCTTTTTTGCTTAATATGAGACAACTATGTTAACATATGTTACCCACCACCTATTTTCTGCATTTTTGTCAAGAAAGAGGCCTAAAAATGCTATTTTTCTTTTATACTCAAAGGTATGTTGTTGGAACAGTTCATAAGTAAGGTGTCTGAAATTCCAGTTCAGCTGAATTCTTTGCCATCATTGAGAAATTGCTTAATTTGTGGCTCACTTTAACCTGCCAAAAATGGCATAAGAGTCTTCCCCACAGGGTTGTTGGAAGAGACACAACATCAAAATATTAAATGATTAGGAAATACAGACACGTGTCCATGCAATGACAGAGCATTCAACAAATATTTATTTGATGAATATTTACTCTTCTGCCTAAAAAATAATCATGGGTGTTATTCCAGGTTCTTGGACTCTTCACTTCCTAATCCCACAATCATTGTGGGGTTAGGTGAGGCCATGTACCTTGGAATTCTTTTTTAACTCGAGGAGAATAAAATGGACAACTGAAACATAGGTACGCAGACAGTGCAGTAAAGGTTCGGGACTGCAGCAGTCACAGCAAGGGCCTCAAGAGTGAGCAGGAAAGCTGCTCTGCCGCCCACTCACAGGCCCTTCATGATACACTGATGCCAAGTGCTTGAGAACAAAACGCGCCACTCCTGGAATCTCCACACCCCCGGGGGTGCCCTCCTGAGCCCAGCCCACGCCACGAGGGCTCTGGTTTTCCACACAGAGTGCAGGCAGGAGTGATGGCCTCCCACAGTGCACAGCCTCTCACAGGTGTTTGTCCCTAGATCCCTTCTCTGCTGGGCTGGGAGCGAGCAGGTGGGGATGTTGGCCAAATGCCATCATTGCCAGGCACAACCTTTCTGCTAAGTTAAATGTGACCCCTTGCCAGAAACAAAATAGAAAATTGTGCTTCCTTTTGAAGCTGAATTTTAGTGTGCCAGTTTCAGAGCAAAGAAGCATTTATACTCATGCTTTAAGGAAAATACCTGATGCTAGCACAAGTCGCTGACACGAAGGCTGGCCTCACTCTTCCAGCCCGCAGGAGTTCACCCTGCAGGCCTCTGGCAGAAACGTCTGGAGAGCTGACCCAAGAGTCAACCAAACTGAAAGTCAGAAAGTGTTGCCATCATCTGAGAGGAAAAAGCTTTTTACTTTTGCTGCCACGATAGTTCAGGAGAAGCAATAGAGCAAGGTTTCAGATTTACCTAAGAAATGACACCCAAAACTTTGTTTCTGTCGAAGAAAAAACTACTGTCCTTTGAAATAGGTAACGCCATTCCTTCTGGTACCACTTATTTTAAATTCAGGCATAATTCTATGGACAATAGTAGATCCTGGGATGGTTTATTTTAAGACCCAGACTTTGAGAAGTTAAAAACTCAAAAGATAACAAAGTATAAATAAAACTTGGCACCAAGATAGCTAAGTGCCAAGCTAGTATAAATATAACTTGGCACCAAGATAGATAAACTTATTGAGACTTACTAATGTTGCAGGTACTATGCTAGGAATATTATTGTCCATTCAGCTGCTATAACAAAATCTTAGGCTGGGTAAATTATAAACAACAGAAATCCCTTGCTCTCAGTTCTGGAGGCTGGAAGTCCAAGATCAAGGTGCCAGCAGATTCAGTGTCAAGTGAAGTTTCACTTTCTGCTTCATAAATGGCATCTTCTTGCTGTGTCCTCATGTGGCAGAAGAGGCAAACAAGCTCTTGTTAACCTCTTTTATAAGGCCACTAATCCCATTCATGAGAGTTCTGCCTTCTTGATGTAATTTTCTCCAAAAGGCCCCACCTCTTAATACTCTACTGCATTGGAGATTAGGTTTCAACATAAAAATTTTGAGGGGACACAAACATTCAGACCATAGCAACTACCTAATTTAATCTACATAACAAGTAAGATAAGTACTACATGGTGTCCAATTTCTAGAGGGAAAAGCTGAGCTTTGGAGGTATGAGCTTGCCCAAGGTCATGCAGCCAGCAAGTGACAAAACGTGGCAGGACTCCCCTCTCCCTCTCCTCCCTTTTACTTGGTGTGGGGGTGGGTTCTTGTCTACAATGCCACAGTCCATTTCTCTAAGCCATGGGGTACCCTCTCATCACAATCAACCAATTTGATTCAGTAAGACTGATTGCTTTCTTAAGTATTAGAACTTCATATTTTAGTCGTTAATATACCCACTAATAACCAAAGAATAAGCTAGCATAAGCAAATGAGTCGGCAGAAGTATTTATGATAATCCATCTTCTTAAGTCTCCAAACTTCTCAAAACATCATAGACTTGGGGATCAAAGCGAAAAAAAAAAAAAAACAAATTTTAAAAACCACCTTGAGAAATTTTATAATGGTTAAACAGCTTAACCTAAACAAGAGAACTAACTATAATTCTGTACATACTTTTGAAGTGTGTGTCAAATATGGCTCTAAAGTGACTTTCTGCAGCGTGAGTGCTGTTTTCCCTTTGAGTTTTTCCATTGACTGTGAAACCATAAGTCTGTTTCTCACAGGAAATTGTCCTGACCTAAATGGGCTAAGGTGATGGAAATGATCATATAGAATACCCTAGAAAAGCTTGTTGCAGGCTTTAGTCATGTTTCCAAGTCAGGTATCTCCCCTCCACCTCATTTTCCTACTATTCTGTCTTCTCTCTTCTTAGTCGACAGAGATTTCTCTCAGGAGACAGGTTGGCTTCACACTCAATTCTTGGTGCTCTCCATTGGTTTGAGTATTTTTGGTACCTTCTAGAGTTGGTAATTGTGTATGATTGCAGTGGACACCCATTAGCATGTCTGCTGCATCTCTTTGGGTGCATTCCCCTCATGCATATGGCCCCGGGGGTGGGCTCTTAGCAGCCCTGCTCATAAATGTTATCACACTTCCCACCTATCCTCCCACCTTCAGAACCTTGAATCCATCTACCCACTGGACATCTCTTTTTGCACATCCCCTGGACACCTTAAATACTAAGATCAAGCAGTATTGTATCTGGGATCAAACAAAACATCTTCCTCCCCAAACCTGCTCTTTGCTGAGGATTCCCCCTCAGTTAAGAGCTCCACCATCCATCCAGACTCCCAAACAGAAACCTGGGGCCTTCCTCCTCCTTTCTCTTCTCTCTTCTTTCCCACAGGATTTGCCTCTTCTACCTCTGGACACTTCTTTCCATCCACAGCCCATTTTCAGCTCAGGCTCCACTTATTTCTCACCTGGATCAATGCCATGGTTTTCCCCCAACACTCATGCCTGGCCTCTCTTCTCTGGCAGGCTTTTCTTGCCCACCTGAATTCCTGAGTCTGGGCTAAACACCCTATATGTTTGCACCACGTCTTATCCTGTGTGCAATTGATTGTATATTTAATTTTGGTATCTTCCTCCAATTCAATGTAAGCTTCTTGAGGGCAGGAACTGCCTTCTCTAGGAATTGCCCGCTCTGAACAGTGCCTGACACACAGCTGACACTCATTGTCTGTTGGATAAATGGAGGACAATTTGCAGTTGGTCCCATGTTCTGTGTTTCTGGGGGAATCTTGTTAGGATCTGAGTGTGAATACACAGCTTCTGTACCTAGGGCTTTGGGTAGGTTTGCCAAGAGTTACATATTTTCATGTGTATAATTTTTTTGCAATAATGAACAAGAACACAGTGAAATCAACAGCATTTAGCACAATGTTATACATATGATAGGCCAAAATTGAGCTTGTTAAATTTAAAAAGAACAGGTCAAATGGTGCTTAAAGCTAGGGAATCAATTTTTAGGCTCTATGCAGTAATACGTTTGTTTTTCTATATTACTGAAAACTTGGCATATAATATACTATCTGGTTATAGTAGGTATTTAAAAAAGAACAATAATAATTACCATTTACTGAGTGCTTTCTCTGTGCTGTGTGCTTCCTATTCTGAGTGTTATGCAAATATTTCAGCCTCACAATTTTATAAAGTTAGTATTATCTCCATTTTATAGTTGAGGGCACTGGGGAACCAGGAACTAAGTGACATGATTAAGGTTACCCACAAGTCAGTGGTGGCACTAGATCTGGACTTGGTTGTCTAATTTCAAAGCCCATGTTCGCTAGTCACTATGCCTAAATCAGTGCACATGTAACTGTCATGCTCTACTCAGCTGAACTCTCAGGTAGTGAGTGCCAGCTGTAGAAATATGATTTGTAAGCATGCAGAGAAAAACCAGGATTTTGTTTCTGACGTCCAGATAGTCACAGTTAGCTTACCTAAATCCAGGCAAATAATTTAAAAGATCACACATGCTAGGATGTTTAACATTATGTCTTTTCTTAGCTGTAATTAAAGGTAGACTTCATTGAAAAGGCATTACTCCTCAAATTTATTTACTTTCTTCCCAAAATCATCATTCTGGAAGATACTTGCTCATATTACTTGATTTGTATAGGAACTCAGATTTTTTTTTGAATGGATGGAAAAAATATATTTAATGCTAAATGACACAGGTTTTTGAAACTTTTGTGTCATGGCAAAAGAATGAAAACCACTGGCCTACTGTTGAACCTTCCAAACAGTCGTTTAGCTTCGTTTGCTTGGTTTTCACTTGTCAATTGAGACAGATAAGTATAATGTGGGCCAGAAGCATGTTGGCATGAATATGGCCTGACTCTAAAAGCTATGTTAGCCAAAAACGTCTAAAAGGCAGCCAGAAATTACCAACAGCTGCTTCCTCTGACTTGATCAGCCTCATCTTAACATGGACAGAAGGTCTCCACCCCATTGGAAAGGTTTCTGAGTTCCTTAAAAATTGTCGTACATGAATGGTGAGAAATACAGCCTTCAATTTTGCCTTGTCTCTGATGTCCATTACTCTGTATTAACAAATCATAGAAATGTGATCCATTGAGCCTACTAGCATGAAACACCACACAAATGAAGAGGAAATTAGATTCTATTAATTTAGTGTTTTTACTCACCTGTTTAAAATGTGTCTGCCTCAGGTTCTGAGCTATATCAGTGCTCACAATGACCTTAAGACTTCTGGTTTCTTTTTCCTAATTGTTAAGCACCACTTCTAAGTTTTTAAACATTCCTCAAAAATACATCTTTACAGGTTATACCATGTGTCAAATTTTCAAGGATTTAAGGAAACATGGAACACTATTTTACAATTAGGAGAATCAGTGATGTGTGACAAAATTACCAATGTCACATTTAATAACAATTCTGAGACCTATGCACAAATAAATGCATTAATTATTGCTTCCACATTAAGAACTGCAAAACAAACTGTTTTTAAAATTTCAGAGCCACCCCAATAAGCTTCCCAGGCTGTCTCATCCCCCAGTTTGCCTGATTTCTTAAGGAGTGCCTAGACTATACTCTCCACAGTGAAGAAAATGTTCTAGAATAGAGAACAGTCAGTAGCTTGTGTCCAAAAGATTATTGAAAGTAAATTATCAACTCATTAAGCTAATATTAGCTTTTTAATTTTTAACATCCTATGAGATTGAAAAATTTTAAATATTAAGTTGGAATTGTGAAAGGTTGTGAGAAAATTTTAGTGAAATGTATACGTGGGAGAAACTACACACACATCTGTAATATTTGTGACAATATTTTAAATATCAGATTTGATGTTTCCTATGCAAAAATAGATTTATATACTAAGTGTTATGATATGGTCCAAACTCGTACAACTGTAACGTGAAATCCTTAAATTTCACTGTATGTAAATTATACCTCAATTAAAATTCAAAATAATTCTCAAATATTTCAAGCTCAAAAAGCAAGAAAAGTCTGAGAAGCTGTCACAGCCTGCCTAGGACAAAAGAGGACTAAAAGTAACTTGATATCCTGGAAGAGATCCAGAAAACAGAAAAAGTAAAAAATGCATAACATCCAAATGAAGTGTGGAGTTCAGTTAATAACAATTAATATTGGTTCATTAATTGTGATAAATGGACCACACTCATGTTAATCAGGGAAACTGGGAGTGGCGTTATAGAAGAACTCTAACTTTTCTGAAAAGTCTGAAACAATCATGAAACTTTCAGAAGCTTATTTTAAAAAATACAAACAAGCAGGATAAGGGGAAAAATGAATAATGTGGCAATCATCCAAGACACTGCTGGTGGAAGGTCGAGAAAATAAACAGTGAAATACCAGTATACATCATCTATTTCACATTTCAAGCAATAAGTGTAAATTAGCCATAAAGGGCAAGCGTTTTTATCTACTCGTATTGGCACTGAATAGATTACCCTTCGATCAGATTGACTTTCCCATGATAAAACAGTTTAGATTGTCATTATTAATTATATTTTTAGCTGGGCTAACGTTAAAAAGGCTTTTGTATACATGAAAATGGCAATGAACTAAATAAGCAGCATAGTTATTTTAAACATCAACCTCATGGTAAATTACCTAATGCCATCATTCCATCCTGTTTGATTAGCTCCGCCAGCAATGAGTTACATTCCTTACATACGAAAAATTCATTTCGTGCCTGCCAAAAACGTTTTCTTTTTAGGTGTGAGTGCGTGTGTGCAGAGATGTAAAGAAAACTCGCTTACAGTGTCATCTGTGTCTTTGTTAAATATGCCTTTATGCCATAACCCATAGTCGTAATTCAACGCGGCTCGTCCCGCTTTTAACACACAGGGGGTCTTCCTGGGCGTTTACTGGTGACAGTGCTTACTGGCCCTGGGCGCGGCTCGCAGGAGCCCACACAACTGTGGAGCAATGTCTGGTGTCGAGGTACCCACAGGACGCCGCAGGGTCCTCCCTTGGTGGGGCGCGGCTCCATAGGAACCCTCTCGCGACAACAGCTCCCTCTTCCAGTTAACAGTTCTGGGACAGAGGCTGAGGCAGAGGCCCAGTGCCGCGGTAGAGGAAGATGAAGATGAGGAAGACCAGGAGCAAGAAGAGGCTGGCCGCCGCGGCGGCCACAGCGAACAGCTCCATCCGCAGGGCTGCCTCCCGCAACCGGGACTCTTGGGCCGCTGCGCGGCGCCGCGTTGCCATGGGAACGGCGGCGGCGCCCCTCTCGGAACCCCGCGTTTATTACGGGAGAATCGACCCGCTGCGGCGCTGGCAGGGGCGCGGGGCCTGGGGCCCACCCCCGACCGCGCGCCCTCTCTGCCCCTATGGGCCGTGCGGGACAAGCAGAAACAGGAGAACCGCGTCGTATGCGTTTCCTGGGGCCCGACCGCTCGGACGCTCCCAGGGGGCGCGGCGCTCGGGATGGAGGCCGTGCGGGAGCCGCCCGCGCAGCCCCGCGTTCTGCCCTGCTCGAGGGCGTACCCAGGCCCCGGCTGCAACGCGCTGCTGGTGCCGGGCTTGGCCCACGCGTGGGGACCCGCCCGGGGGAGGAACTGCAGTGCGGCGCCCCTGCAGCCCTCGGACAGAAGGCTCGAGGCTGGAGGGCTTTTTTTGCAGATCCGCCCCAAAGCCAGGGCGGTTTCTCTCGTTTGCTCCGCAAGCTCTTAAAGGGAGGGAGGAAAAGACAAGACATCTACCTCGGACCGTTTACTTAACAGCGTCGTCTGTCCCGGGAGCCAGAAACATATTGCAGGGAGCGATGTTTGGGTAATTAACAAAGAGCCGTCGCCCGGAGGCCCTGCGGTCCCGGCCCGACTCCACTGCTCACGTAATCGGGACAAACGCAGAAGGCGGGACGCGCCCCGTTTTACCCACCGAGCCTTCCCCTCCCGGGTCCCTGCCAAGCCCCTGGCTCCGGAGACACCAGCCCCGCCCGGGCCTGAAAATCCTCCTCCACCGAGCGAAGGCTCTGTGGCTCCGGGCTATAAATATTAATAAGCTGCGCGGCTGCGAGCTTAATTATCTCTCTTTAATTGCAACTCAACCAAAAATCCAGCCTCCTGCTACTCGGGGCCCCCTTAGTCGGGATCGTTTGGTTTCGGTGTCAGGGAGGCTTCCTCAGCTCGAAGTCGTTCTTTGTGTTCCGCCGCCCGACCTGGAAACCATATGCTGCGCCTCTCCTCTGGTTAAAGTCGCCCTCGGAGAGATCTGAGCTGACGCCTCTGCGCCTTTCATTCGGTGGCCTGCATCCCCGCCGCTTCGGGTTTCCTCCCTTTTGCCAGGGGACCTCACCTCTGTCCCTGCCTCCCCCCCCCCCCCGCCCCGCCCATGCTGCTAAAGCAATAGCCTGGGGGCTTCTGCAAATAGGGGCGGCCTCCGAGGGGGTGGGATGAGCCCCGGGTTTAACCCAAAGGCACCTGCGGTGGCCCCAGCCCTGAACGAGGCCTGCGGGCTGTGGAAGGGCCTTGGCGTCACTGCGCCCCCGGGACGCAGCCCTGGCCGCTTCCCCGAGGCGGGGGTCGCTCCTGTCCGCAGGCGTATCCTGTATGCCTGCGTCAAGGGCACCTCTTCCCCACCCACCCCTGCGACCGGATCCCTTGCGGAGGGCTCCTCCCTGAGCCCCTGAGGGGCCGGGAAGGGACGTCCGACTGCTGGGGGCCACTGCTTAGGGACTTGGCGTGCTGTCCCCTGGCCTCAGGCGTGGGGTCGCGGACTGCTGCCATGCTTCGCCTTCCACCGCCCTCTCGGGGGACGCGATGCCAAAGCAGAGAGCCAGGGTCTTCGTGAGACACCACCTGCGCCTGGGCTCCGTGTCCCTTGGGCTTGCCGGGCCCAGCAGCAGAGGAGGCCTGGGGAGCCCAGCCGCGCTCACCCCGGAAAGCGGGATTCCTTCGGAGGACACCGCCTGTAGGAGCCTAGGAAGACCAGGCTTTCTGTCCACGGATGTGGTCGCTCAGACTTCTAAGGCACCACCGTAGGCCAAGAGCAACTGTCGAATGATTTTTTGGCCACTTAGTTCAGTGCCAGGCATGGTGTGCCCATAAACGGCTGCCCAAGACGGAGAGGTGCTGTCTACTCCCTAGGGAGTATTATGATCATTTAAAAATACAACTATTTACTTGATACATTTCCATTTAAATTTCAAGAAGCAAGTTAAAAAGGCAAAACAAGGATTTAGGCAAAACCACCTAGGTTTTAGGTAAAATACGAGTATTCATAGTTAAACTAGCACCTGTTACGTTTCAGTTTAAAATGCAGACCTATCGCCAAGGCCCAGTGACAAATAAACGATGCGTTCCACAACCTGAAATACCAGCCATTAGTCTGTGGTGGCCACTGAGTTGCATGAATGCTAACCTTCCACTGAAATGACAAGAAATCAACCTGGAATACTTCAAGACTGTAGCTTTTGCAGGTTATTTCTGCAGGTCACTGCAGAGGCAAGATCAACCTTTTTTTGTGAACCAAAGCAAAATTTCATATATGATTGGGTTCAAGGCTCTGGCAACAAATAGTTAATTGAGGTCCAGAGTTGGGGGTACCCATTATGGTGGGCAGGCAGGGAGATCAGTTGCAACCACCATAAAAACCTCTGTGGTTTTGCATCTTTCCCTCTCTGTCCCCACCATCTAGCACTGGGTAATCTGGGTGGGGAAGTGAGCTGGGAGGAGGTGGTGGCCTTGGATATTTGGGCAGGCCTGGGTTTTACTTACTATGCCTGTCCTTGCACCCAGCAGGTGTTCAGTAAGCATTAAAGGACCCAGAGCTACATGAGGACAATGTGGTGTTGGCCTTCTCCAAAGGGACACTTAGAGCTGCCTGGCTTAGAATCGGGCCCAGAGGCTGCATGGAGTGAAGAGTGTTTTGTCCCATTTTTCTTCTGTGGTGGGAGCTTGGGCAGCCACAAAGGCCTGCTGTCCCTTCAGAGCACAGGGCAGCATCTGGAAATCTGTTAGTGGTAGTATTTCTTGGAATGTCTTGGAAACTTTCATCTCCACCAAGAAGGGTTGCATAAGGCTGAGATAGGCGTTTAGAAATTGTTCTTTGCTAATGACAGTCTTGGGATCTCTCTATCTCTCTCTGTCACCCCCCTACACACATACACACTCACAAATCTACCCTTCTTAAAAATTTTGTATTTACCCCTTTTTAGTTTGATAAAGATCAAAAGTCATGCACCAACTTGTATCTCCAAAACCCTACAAATGTGACTCCTCCAACAGTAAAAGTCTGAAAGCTGTTTTTCAATTCTGCTAGCTCAACCTCGCCCTGCCCCTCCCCAAATGATGCAACACTAGGACAGGGCCCAGAAAGCTGCTGTGTCTGTCACCAGCAGGCTGAGTCTGGCCTCCAGGTGCCATGGAGAAACTGGACCAACGAGAGCTCTGTTGAGTGATCCTCCCTCCACCACTGGAGCCGCTGCAGGAGTCACGACATAACACCCTCCACTGTTACAGGACTTTAGATCTGACACAATTCTCAATAGCTCCTTAAAACAACTCTTTATTACCTGCATTCACAGATGGAAAGTGATCAGGCTTAGGCCATGAGGAGAGAATGGGGGGACTTCTGTCTATCCTGGGGCTCTTGCTACCATACTAGTTGCTGCGAAGTCAGCAGGAGACACTGGGAAATATAACTGGTTTTTGGAGTGATGGTTTTGCCCTAGAATTCACATTGCACCTCTGCTGTCTTTGGCAAAAGGTGCACACAACACATCTCTGAGCAGCAGAGAGACTAGTGGGTGCCTAACAAGAAACCAGGTGCAGTCCAGGCAATAGAGCCAAAAACGCAAGTGGGAGCCAGGCCTTTGCACAGAACAAAGGCTTCCAGCTGGAGGATGTGGCATGCATGAACTGGAAGCCTCTCTTTACGAAGGCAGATGGCAGCAGGATGGGGAATCCCCCACCCCAACCTGTAGTGGTGACAGGTCTCCTGTTTCTCCTTTCCTGCCCCTTCCTTCTCCCACCTCACTGATAGCTGGACACAGGCCCGGGCAACTGGCCTTGATTAGCAATGCAGGCCACGGACTGGGACCGTTTTGTTTTCCCTCAGAAGCTACAAGGTATGATGTTTACAAGCCTTAGACACTCAGCAATTTCACACCTGTAATTCCTCCTGAGTTTTATACAGCATTGATACCCAGACACACCCACCACTCAGGGCTGTGAAAACCAACACTAATCTGCACCTCACACCTGGTTAGGGATTGAGAAAATGAGACTGAGATCTGAAATAATCAAACACAGTCTTTTTCTCTTTTGTGTGGCTTTTCATATTTTACTACTTAGAGTGGCTTTATGTCCTCAGCCTGGTGGCACAGAAAATTTTGGAAAGAGATAGATAGGTGTATCAGAAGAGAAATGGCATTCTTTGACATGTAGGGCTTGGACCTAATGAGCGTTTGGGAATTTGAAGATTTTGGGGGTAAACTACTTGTAAATGTATGAAAATTGCTCAGTTGCCATTCACCAAAGCAGTGAGGCTGGTTGGTGATGATGGTGGACATTTATGAGCACTTATTTATATACGTGGCACTCTTCTGAGTGTACTCTTCTGATGTGTATGGACTCATCTTCACAGGAACACTGTAGGGTTAGTACTCAGACTATACCCATTTTCCAGGCGAGGGAACTGAGGCATAGAGATGTCCTGTGACAGTGCTGCTAAGTAGCAGAGTTGGTATTGGACTGAATTTGGTTCACCTGTGAATTAGCACGAGCCATCAACCAAGCAGGTGAAGCTGGTGTCACCAAAGCTGTGGTCACTAATGGCAAGTGGCTGCATGTGGAAAGTAGATCTTCGCTTTCTTAACAAGAACACTTTCAAGTTACTGTCTCCTTGTGTCTCCCATCGAGCTTGGAGGAAGGTGGCAAGTGTTAAAAATGGGATAATTTGTTGCCATTAGTTCCTCCTATAACCAGAGTGTCCCACACAGTTCTCGGGCAGCTGTGCCCCGGGCAGAGTCTGGCTGGGCTGCCACGCACGTAGAAAATACCTGCTGCCAGCCATTCAGCACTGGATGTGTTTTAGGTCAATAACAATAGTGCCTTTATACGAATTACATGTCCGCACAGTCTACTAAGCATATTCCCTCGTGGACTCTGGTTTTTAGATGTTTCCTCTTTGCACCCGGGGCTTTATCTCTAATTGTGGAATAAAAGTCTGCGTTCCTTGTTCAGAGGATCCCAGGCTAGGCCAGCCTGCCCCAGATAGAAGCTAGTGACTCACTGTGCCCTCTGAAGGAGGAAAATGAAAACGTGCCAACCTCAGGATCAAAAGGAGGTGGGTGATTTTACCCCACTTTCCTACCAGGGGTTTCACTTCCTTTCAGCTTGTGCTCTTTGCTCATATTGCAACTTGTTTTTCACAAATTGTTCTTACCTTATCTCCCAAATCAGAGTTTGGAAACTTTGCTATACACAGGCCAACTGGTAGCATGGCGCAGAGCCGCCTTCCCGACTCTTCTGTCTTAACCCATTTTGCCTCTTGGGTGATATTCAGACAGGAGACCAAATCCAGGTTGTCAGAGTAATTTCTCCAGAAAGGGGATTTGTGTCTTTGGCAAGACAGAAAGTGGGGCAGTCACATGCATGTTTCTTCACATAAGTGAAAGACTCAAGTTAGATTCACATGTACATACCCTGTGCTGTTGTATCTGCTTCCATCAGCTCTATTGCCAACACTTCCAGCTTTCTGACCTCTTCCCCTTTTCACAGGACTAAGACTAGGAATGAGGCATTTCCTTTATGGCACAAAATTTAAGGGGGTGCCAAAAAACCTGAGTAATCAAGATATTTTAAAATTCTAATGCAATTTTTTTAAAATATCAAAATTAACACAAAAAATTCATGACCAACAAATAGTCAACATTTTAAATGAAAACAGTATTACTGATCTTTCTTTTCGCCCCAAGCTTTAAAATGGCTTGTTTATAGCACTGCTTTTTCATTTATCTTTCTCTTAAAGGAAGTGAGCCAGGGATAAAACTAACTGAAATTGGTATAATAAACCGGAGAAAGTAGATGTGAATAAAATGAAACCAAAAGTAAAATCAAGTGTTGGAAATGAGAATGAAAGTGACTAGATTAATATATAGTTTTTTTAATCAATGGCAATTGAAGATTTTCATAGAGAACTATTCGACTCTTAAGGTATCAAATTGTTTTCAGCAATTATTAAAAACCTAGAGATAGTTCCAAGCGTTTTTTAGACACATACATATTCCCCCTTAGTCTGCCAAAACTATTTTTTAATAATACTATTCTGTGTTTTTAGACTGCTTGTTTTTCAAAGCACTTTTTCTGTGCATATTTTTCATTTATTCTCTCATATCTAAACAGTGAAGTAGGTTGTGATCTCATTTGTCAAAAAATGGGCAGGTGGGGATTGCAGAAGAAAAGGAAAAGTAATTTTTTAAGTGCTAGGTTCTGAGTTTGGTGCTTCACATTTTAATATTTATTTCCCAGGCAACCCTGAGTTAGGGAGTTGATCCAATTCCTTTTTATAGATCAAGAAAGTGAAATCCAGAGTGATTCATTAATTAGCTGATAATAGTCTCAGAATATTTATTTCCTAAAAGTATATATTTGTATCCTTGTTTTAGTGCATTTGGTTGTGAGTAAAACTTTTAAAAAGGCCAATTAGACTAAGAAGTTATATTCTAATTCCAAAAAATGTTTTATGCTTCCAGATCTGGTCAAAGTAACTCCAAGATTTTCTCTTTGCTTCTTCCAAATAATCTACCATGTACCTATGTCGGAATGAGTCAGCTTCTAAAGTGCTAGTTTGACAGAAGTGTAGAGCGTCTCTTAAAGTTGGAAATATTTTGAACAAGTAGTTGTAAATTAGTAAAGGGACTGAGTATTTTTTTCTTTACAAAGTGCATTTGGTTTGTGTTTTCCCATACTGCTTTCTGTTGGGCTTGCAATAGTGTAATAATTCTTCTAGCAATGAGGAAGAAAACCAGTCTAGACCTTTACCTTGATAACATCGGGTGTTAATTCTTTAAAAGGATGCTGCATGGGCAGGTGTAAAATTGTATCTTGGGGTTGTTCTAAATGCATATTTCTTTGATTGCAAATGAAGACAAATAGACTTGTTAAATACTTGCTAATTTGTCTTTATATGTGAATTGCAGTTAACATACTTTGTCCCTTTACCTATTGGTGTCAATGTTTTTCTCATGAATTTGAATGATCTCTTTATATTTTATACATAATAACCCTTGACTTTCATATCTGATTAAAATACTGTCCTAGTTAGTGTCTGGTTGGCCTTGTAATTTTTGGTAGACATTTAAAAAAATAAGTTTCACAATTTAAGTGATCAATTTTGTAGCCTTGCCAGATAACTCAGTGGTAATTTGATCATACAACATTTATCAAAGCTAACTGAAGCCGATAATTGTGACATTAATTAGGGGATTAACTACCTCAGGTCAACTCTAACAAGTCTAGCTCAAGCTTGGAGAAAAGAACATACTCCTGCCATTCTCTACCATTGAAGTCAGAGATACTTAAATAGAATCATGGAACTTAAGTGAGCTTATGTGGCATTTATGTTTTTCCTTAATAACATATTTAACAAGCTGATATGGACATCTCTGATGTTACCCATTTATCTGTAAAAACAGTTCCAAGCAAAGAAGAGAAATAATAATTCACTCAGATGAACACGAGTAATCTGAAAAGATAGATTTTATTGTTAACTCAGATTTAGTCTTTACTTTCCTCTTTCTGTACTTTCCCCAAATGGAAAAGAAAACATTTTCTGTCATCTTTCTAGGTAGTCTTCCAGACAGTCTCTGGGGAAGATACCTGATTATTCTGCCCTAATTATAAAGGTCTTCTGTGGTGGAAACACCATTTACATGAGCTTACATTTTCCTAATTTAAGGTGTAATCTCTGACCATATGCTTTAAAGCTGTGCCTTTTGGCACCCCTGTGTGCACGCCCAAACACACACACTGAATCTTTTACAGCCCATTCAGACAGTTGTTTTGTTTTGTTGTGTTAATCTACCCATGAGTAGCAAGGCCCAGGAACCATACCCATTAGTTGAGAGAAGCGGCATGATTAGAAAGTGTCTCTCTCGGCTGCTAAGTTTCCACTCCTTCTATAGTATACGTATGCACACATACCTGTGTTTTGTAAGAGTCCAGCCCTGGATTGTTCTGGCAAATTAGGGCTTTGTGCAGAGTCAGACAAACAATTTTCCTTTTTATATAGGAGAATTACATGTCTTTGGCTATCTTGAAAGTTTCTTTGCTGCGAATGTGCAGAGGAAAAATCAAAGTCTAAAAAAAGTCAGGCAAACACAGTGCTTACAGAGCAGTGCCTACTCTCTGTGAGGGGTCCAGCAGTCACGGCCCCCTTGTCTTACTGGCCATGGTTAGCACTTGCCTTTCCACTCTTCCTTCTCACAATGGGAAGCAGAGGCCTCTCATTTCTCTTGGAGACCATCAACTTTTACCAAAGCTCTGCTACCAAAAATGGGTTATGTACTCGTAGAAGATCTGACGGGCTTCCTGGGGACTCTGGAGGGAAAGTTACGAAAATATAAGTGAGTTGCTAAGGATTCTATTTTGCTTCTGACAGATGCTACAAAGTTGTTCAAAGTACAGTAGCTTCAGAAAACAGGATGTCCTTGAACCATGAAGTTAATTTGATCCATGTGGCATCCAGAATACAAGAAAGTCAGTCCTGAGGCAGATTTTAGTGCCAGTGTTCCCCTCCTTCGTATTCTGATATGCTGCACTATATAATTTATCTATCCTTTGGCCTTTCTTCTCCGATTTTGACATCTTTCCAATACTTTTCTTCCTGAAATGTACCAACAAGCCGATTGTATGCCCAGGGCATGAAATGTCTCTTTAAAATCTCAACACTCATGCCTAAAACCAGTTTACAAAGCCCCTTTTTGAGAAAGAAGAGTTGGGAAACTGTGTCCTCTGCTGAGTGGTGGGTCTTCCTTTCTAAGAAAGCAGATTTATTTTAAACTTATCGTTCATATTTTTAAAGATTCACCTGGCCTTCCAACACGAAAGGGGGAAGGAGTCACTAGTTGTTAAAGGCCCAGAAAAACCCTCATTGGAGGAAAAAGGGAGATAACTCATAACTCTTCAAGTTTGAATTCAGCATTCACTATTGTCTCAAAACAGTTGTTTCATTCTCTTGATTACATTTTAGATTCTCACATTTACAGAAGAGCTCATCAGCAGTTCTTCGCAATTTTTGTACAAGACCAGAACTACTTACTCATCCTCTCTGAGGTCAAGTAGATAAGAGCATTTTCCGTCACAGATTTTCTTCAAAATAATAAAGCTCAAGTGTCACTGGCCTATACAATGAACGCCATATTGATTTAATAGATAGTGGCTCTTAAATGAAATGAAAAGACCTTTGCTTTTAATTAATTCAGTCATTCATTCAGAACATGTTTATTAAGTGCCTGTCACATGCCCCCACTGGAAGGAACATCTGCCTGTCACTCTGTGCTTGCTAAGCCAGAGGAATTGAACCACGCAACAACTGCCACTTATCTGGGCTCACACCGCATGTCAAGCTCGGTGCTAAGGACTCAACACACATATTTTTATTTAATTTTCTAAACAATCTGTCCAGGTAGGGACCACCATCTTTATTTTAAACATCAGGAAGCTGAGCCTTACATGGTATCTCTCTCCCAAATTGGTAACAGCGGAGCTGGGGTTGGCTCCAGTTGGCCTAACTCCAAGTCTGGCCCTGGAATCACTGTAGGGTCCCTGACAGTTTCTCTTTTGAAATAATACTAAGAATGGAATAAAGATGGTTGAATCTGGGAAATCATGAAAAGTGTGAACTCAAGTCACTTTATGGCCCTTATCGATGGTTTGAATATGGCTGCTGATTTCATTTATAGATTGTGTTGACACCCTGTTCTCGACTGTTTCTTTGCAAAGCCATCACTCCTTAATTTTAAATTGTAAATTTATTGTTCTAGGCTTCTAATTGTCAGTCCCTACTGGTCTATAGTAACTTGCAGCTCCCCGGGGCTTCAGTAACTCTGATCCCCTCCTCCAAGAAGTCCTCCCTGATCACACAGACCATGCTGCTCTCTCCCTTCGTGGAATTTTAAGCACAACCACTGACGCCTTTCCCTGCATGTTGCTCCTGTTTTCCTCTTGACGAGGACAAGGCCCCTTTCACACACGTCTTCCGTAGCCTTCCTAGTGCTTTTCACGTGGTACTTTTCTAACAAATATTTGCTAAATGTTGGAACACCACTTACTGCTTTGGAGCAACTGCAGAAGTACAAAGGGCTGAATAGTTTCAGGGTGTGTTGAGTTTTCTGTGAGTAACAAGACCTTGGCAGGTGGAAAGGCTCTATCAAAAATCACTGTCAGTTGGTTAATCCCCCGAAGGGGCCAGCCTGAAAGAAATGAAGTCTATGGTTTGTAAATACGAGATAAGTGTTTTATATGGAAAGTAAATTGGCAAATTCACTGTCAAATTCCAAATGGCTAGGAAACATGGAAAGTCACAGTTTAACTTCCTTAACAAACCTGTCACCTATGGCCAGATGACAGAGCCCATGAGAGAAATCAAGAGTCACTCTGCAAGCAGATTGGTCTCTGATGTGCAGCATTTATTCCTGGGCCCATCTCAGAAGACTAGAAGGAGGAAGGCGCCATGAAATCTTAAAAAAGCCATGTGTCATTTGACTGTACAAAAATTTCCCTTCAATTTTGAGGGTATTTTGGAAGTTGCGTGGATTCCCACTTGTGAAAAGGAATGCTTGTTGGGGGAGTTTTTTTATGGGAAGTGAAATACATTTGAAAATCTACTCCAATTATATTATTTCATATAATGCAGGGTTTTGCTCTTGGGAGATACCTTATGAGTCAAACAGGGCAGACCCAACTCATTTCTTTGTCACAAAGAGTTCCCAGATTTGGCCTGGCTGTTAAGTATGTCACCATTTGATCCATGTAATGGGGAAGTAAGAATCACCACACTAAAAATATGCTGAATATTCTGAGAGGCCAATAGAACAATGATGTGGTAAAGAAAACAGGCTCGTGGAAAGAAACGCTGAAAGGGATAAATGAACTGGTTCATAACCCATCTGTCCAACAATAAACATTTATTGGGCACCTACTGTTTGCCAGGTACTGGGTTAGATGCTGGTGAAGCACTAAGTAGACATAGCTGCTGTCCCCAGGAGACTCCAGAGGAGCAGGTCCCTGCCCAGTGGGTGCCTGTGGTCCTGGAGAGGTCAGTGAATTCACTTTCACAAAATCAGCTTCACCGAGTCCTCCATTCCTGACACCTCACACTTGAAAATCACACACCAAAGGGATATTGAATCTTTTGCTGCTGATGAAATGACATTTGGCATCTCTGAGCAGCCCTATTTACTGAACAGTGCCCTGAATTTTGTTTTTCTTGTTCTCAAATGAAAGATGGGGTTACCATGGCTCATAGGGGACACTTAAATGGGACAAAAATCCAACTTAAAACCTTACCAATACAAGAGAAAGCATGATTGTAAATAAAAAGAGTAGTGTAGGTGTAGAGGCAGATGGATCGAGGCTCAAATCCTTGCCTCTGCTGTGTGATACAGGGCAGATTTCTCAGCCTTTCTGAGCTGCAGATTTCCCTCTTACAGGGGGAGTACATTGCACACCTTCAGGAATTGGGGTGAGGATTAAAAAGAATACATGTTAAGTGACCACCCTGAGGCTTGGCATTTATTAATTAGTAGCTAATACAATGGAAGATTATATCAGTAATGAAAGCTTCTAATTCATAAGAGCAGCTGCTTCCAAAGAGGAAGAGACTCAAACTGCTCTGATGGTGCATCAGGGAGCTTTCAGGGAAGTAGTGTCACTAGGAGCGAATTGGAACAAGGCATTTATTATAATGATCAGGTGATTGTATGCTGCTGCTGCCTCTGAGCTTGGGTGGTCCTGAAGTCACCATAGGGCCATGGTAGCCATTGGGAAGAAAATCTGGATTCAGATGGGGGATAAGTGAGAACAGACTGGAATCTGCATTTTCTCTCACTACCCTCCACCTTGAGTCACCAGAGACCTGCAGGAGGAGCTGGCACCCTTTGCCTTGGGGCCACGTGCACACCTAGCTGAGCGCTCGGAGGTCAAGGCAGGAAACTCCTAGAAGCTGAAGGGGATGGTCCACAAAGACAAGATGAGCCAGTGATCTCATGCCTGTGCTACAGTGGCACCTGGTACCCTAGTTGGACTTCCAGAGTGTTGAGTGTCATGGCTGCCACTTTCTTTCTGCCTTCCAATTCCAGGGCAACTTCCTCCAGGCTGGAGCTCACCCAGAACCATGCTGGGAAGGGGGGATACTGGGAACCAGTTTCAGGTTAGCTAAATCAGTGCAATACAAACCAATGCAGAAGGGAAACTACCATTGCTGCAGAGGAACTTACACCTTTCTCTAGAGTTTGCCTGTTCCTCCTCACTCTGCCCCACCTCACCCTGCCCTCACAAAGTTTTACACCACGTTCCGGGCACTATATTAGGTTCAAGGGATAAAATCGTGAGACAGAGCAGTCATGGTTCATCTCCTTATGATACTTACAGTCTAGTGGGTGGGAGAGATGCTAATAAAATAACCACACACATTAATGTAAAATTGCAACTATGGGTTAGTGCCATGAAGGAGAGGGTACATGTACTTTAGAGAATGCACAACAGGAGGGTGCCACCTAATCTAGTAAAAACACCTGAGGAGGAAAGTGTCACTTCTGTAAAACTCAGATTTACCTAGAAGCACTGATGGTGATATTGATGGTCGTCTACTTCTAAGGCAAGTCTGAGACCCACCATCTTGGCGGAGCAGAATGAGAAGAGCTGAAGACTATGCCACAATCTGGAGCGATTTCTTATATTAATAGCTTTGTTATCTGATGAGTTAACTCTTCAGGGAATTCCAGTTTGCATACCAACAGAAATGCAGCCCTCATGTTTATCTGATGTCTCAACAGGACATCCTATTGGTTGAGTCTTTTTGTTGTTGTTGTTCAGCTAGAAGACCTCACACAACCTAGATTACTGTACAAATGATGGCACCTCAGTTGCCAAATGAAAAAATTAAATATGCTTTGACTTTTTGCAAATAATGAACTAACTTTTCCAAGGCAGAGTACAAATTCCAACGTAATTCAAGTCCCATGAAGACAAAATCTTGTGTGTTTTTGGTCTGTATCTGCAGTACCTGGCAGCGTCTCCATCAGAAGGTAAATGCTCAGAAAGGATTAGTTGAATGAATGAATGAGTGCATCTACATGATTGGCTGGATGTCAGGGTCCGCCTCCTATGTCAGGTTGCTGTACTGTAACAAACAGTTCATCGTCTTCCAACAGCAGGAAGAGCCCTTGACCCTCGGCTCTGTAGCAGCCTTCGGGTTCTCTGTGTGTAGGTGGGGGCAGTTGTCCAGCATTGACTCAGCCCTCAACTACCACCTCTGACTCTGAATGCCCCCAGATCTACCTTGTCTCTTTGGTTTGCCCTGACGTTGAGTTTGCAGAGGTTCGGCCTTCAGTTTGTTGGATCTTCTGTCTCTCTGATCTCATGTCCACACGACTGCTGTTGCCAAACCTCCAGCATACAAGGCGTGCAGCACACTGGCAGAAGGACCAGCAGACTGGTACAACGTGTTGGGCAAGTTGCCCGATGTCTAGAAGCATCGTAGGTGCTGCTCATGGTGCCGTCACAGATGTCCAAGGAGGGATTTTCTAGAGCTACACTGCAGAGTTAGGTGGTTAGTCCTATTTCTTAAAACTCTTTCATAAATGAGATGCTGGGTTTATTTTTTGGTAATACTTTTGCTTTAAAAAAAAAACCAGACCTTTTCTCTGATTATAAAAGTAAAACATGTTCATTACAGATCATTTGGAAAACATACAGTGTTGTAAAACAGGCACATGATCCCTGACTGACCATCTAGGTATAGTTAGCACTTAGTGTAAACACTGGTAACACCCAGACCCTGCTTAGGTGCTGTGAGGTAGGAGCTCTGCTTTATGGTGTGGGTGTCACACAAACCACAGGGACTGCTTCCTTACTAATTAAAGGGACTGCCCACCTTCTCTCCTTCATACCACCCCAGAGCTGGGCATTGTTATCTTATTACACCACCGTTTTCCAGCAGCCAACACAGTGCCAGGCTTAGTGTAGCATTCAGACCCTTGAAACCCATTTTGGAAGACAGCTACATATCAATCAACAGAGCAGTTGGCCCTGCGACAGAGATGGTTAGCTGCCTGCCAAAACCCATTCCCCCCTTCCATGGGATACACTTGCAGCTAGGAAGCAGCAGCCCAAACATGACGACATTTCCTGGCCTCCTTTGCAGCCAGGTACAGAGTCCTCACATGACTAGTCCACAGCAAGGTGGGGTGCAGAGGTGATGTGTACGGCATCTCTGGGCCAAGGCCTGTAAGAAGAGGCTGTGCCTCCTCCATGCCCTCTGCCAGCTAGATGCAGACAATTAGGAGTCCCTAGAAGATGGGAGAGCCACAAACGAAAGGAGCCTTGGACCCTAACTGTCACTTAGGGGAAAGCCCCTTTGCAGCTAGGAACACCACCAGAGACTGCAACTTGAGCAAGAACTGAATTCTAGAGTGTTTGAGCCATCATGAATTTGGGGTCTATTTGTTACTTGAGCCTAGGGTATCTTAAATAATATAATCCCCCCAAATGGCTAGTGAATGAATGAATAAATGAAGCAAGCATCTGGGATCAAAGTGGGCAGTATTCTGCCGCCACATTGGAGTTTCTTTGCAGAGGTTGAGCAGGGAACACAACCTCAAATATATCTTGTGAGATGACCTATGTCATAGAGGTCTGTGCCTTGGAGTTTTGTCCATTGAGTTTGCTCCTGAGAAACCAACTCATTTTAATCCTCTATTCATGGAGCGATATTTCATACTTTAAAATCTTATGCAAATTGGTTCCTAGAGAAAGAAACAGAAATATACAAATCACAACTGCCATTAAGAATGCCAGGGTCAATTCTCGTAGGAAAAACTTACTGACACAACTAGCGACCAAAAAATGAGCCCATGTGGACAGGTGGAACCTGCAGTGATATAGATAGCTTGGTCCTCTTCTCAAATGAGATGTTCTGAGAGCCCCCAGCTAGACAGGGGTTCCAGTACCAGAGTGGCTAGCACACCTGCCCTAACAGGTAATGTAGGGAAGCTGGGCCTCGGTGTTTACAGTGTGCCTCTCACCAGATAGTTCTTTTACCTGTCAGACAGCCTGATGCCTAGCTGTCTGACCTGCTACCAGGGGGACCCTCATGTGGGGAACTTGTTTATACTGGCAGGTGCCCTTGTGGCTTTTGTCTGACCTATGTCTGGTTTATGCCTGCCTGAGCCTCTCTCTGGCACTGGTCAGCCTGACCTTGGGTTCTCCCTGGAGTCCCAGGGCGTAGCTGGCCTGGGGCAGCCTCAGTTCTTCGGATGGAAGGTGCAAACTCGAGACACCACCACAATAGGAAAGAAGTTCAAAGACTTTGACTTACAGATTCTGGGCAAGGAAGGTACAATGAACTGGGAGGGCAGCCCTTGTCCCTGGGTCACGTGAGGCAGGAATGAAGAGTCGGGCAGAGACACAGAGGGAAGCATGTGGCAACTAGCAGTGCCAGATAGTCCCCGACTTATGATGGTTTGACTTAGGATTTTCCCACTTTACTATGGTGTGAAACTGGTAGATACTTAGTAGAAATCATACTTTGAGGACCCATACAACCATTCTGTTTTTCACTTTCAGAACAGTATTCAATAAATTACATGAGATACTCAAGACTTTGTTATAAGACAGGCATGGTGTTAGAGGATTTTTGCCCCAACTATAGGCCAATGTAAGTGTTCTGAGCATGTTTAAGGCCAGGCTGAGCTGTGATGTTCAGTAGGTTCAGTGTATTAAATGCATTTTTGATTCGCAGTATTTTCAACGTATGATAGGTTTATCAAGATGTAACCCTGTCGTAAATCAAGGAGCATCTGATAAGGGAATAGGGTTAGGGTCACTTTAAGTTTATGGGCAAAGGCCTGGATGGTCCCGTTAAAGGGAGTGGCAGCAAAGCAGGGAGCCCAGCCTGCTCTGCTGGAGAAATGCCTTGAGGTTCTTACCTCTGGCCACTGCTTGAGCCATTCGGGTGTAGAACTGGAAACTGTGTCAAGGGTGACTGAGCCCTGCTTCTACTCTAAGAAAGTTAAACTTGTATTCAAAATGGATGCCAAGGCCACATAGAATTCTGAGAATTCACTATATGAGGACATTAAGTATTTATCTCTAATATAGTACCCCCAGAGCAAAGTCCCTGCCTGTAACTAAGCTGTAGCTATAAATTCTGCAAAGCATAGTAGATTTGGCTAAAAAATACTGAAAAGCCCACTAGACTTGGTTGCAAATTCTGGGAAGTCCATTTATTTTCAAAACTGTGATGACCAATGAATGCAGAAATCTTAGTGCATTCTTATTGAATTTTAAAAGCACATATTAGCAAGGCCCCTGAGATGCCTGTGTATTTGCATTATGAGGAAGCAGTGGTCCAAAGATTTATTCATCTGTGTACAAAAGAGCAAGGACTTACTGTGCAACTGGTCCTCTTAAAACACTGGGTCCCCCAAGCACCGTGGCCCACTGGCACCGCCTCTGCCATCATAGCTGGGGGAGGTACGAGCCTGACCTGTTGTCTGCCTGGAACCCCACCAGCAGACGCACCCATGTAAATCGTGATCACTCCGAATACCCCAAGAATCTCATCAAACAATGCAATCATTATCATGAAAAGTAAATCTAGCTGACATTTATCCCGAGTCTTTAATTAGTAGAAATTACCTAGGAAAAACATGGCAGGGGGGATGTGCTGGCATTTTCCCTTCCCCAGGTAAAGGGCACATGCTGTGTGTTTCAGTTGCATCCTATTCCAAAGCTTGGAGAGAGCTTCTGAAACATAGTATCCCCTCAGCTGAAAACAAGGGTCTGTGTGCAGCTGGACCCACTTGCCCTCCCTGGAGACTTGGAGGAGGTGATGGAAGAGGAGTTGAGACACTGGAGGCATCTACCCCCTACCCCGCCCCTGGCATTAAGAACTGCTTTCCAAACAGATCATGCGGTCAGGCTTCTGTCTGTGCTTGTGCATGGGCCTGGAATGCCTTTCCCTGGCATCAACTGAGGGGCATAAAAAAAATGAGTATGTCCCTGCAACATGCTAGTCACCAGCACCCCAGACACCCCAGATGCTTGGAGGCTGGGATGCACCTTGGTTACTGGCGCTAGGTGTGTTCTCTAGAAAAAGGGGGGGTGGGTAGAGGGGCTATTGGAGAGCACCACTCAGTACTAGGGAGGCCATGCATGCACATTGTCCCTCTGTGCCCTTGGTGGTCAGGTGGCATCCCAGTTAGAGGAAGGGGGCAGCGTTACCATAACTGACTTTTGCGGAGCTGTCCCTAAGCTGTCCTCTCTGCTGCCAGTCTTTTATGTCTGGCTCCTTTTCACTTACTGTAAAGCTTTGGATATTTATTCATAATGCATATATTGGAGGTTGGTTTTGGTTGTTTTTTTATTTTTTTAGGCTGTGGGGTCATGTACATGACTGTCTGTGAGCAAGTGTTTTAATTTCCCTCAAGCAAATACCTAGGAGTGGGATTGCTGCATTGTATAGAAGTACATGTTTAACTTTGTAAGAATCTCCCAAACTGGTTTCCGTAGTGACTGCCATTTTACATTCCCTCCAGAGTTCCAGTTGTTTCATACCCTTGTCAACATCTGGCGTTGTCCATCTTTTCCGTTTTAGCCCTTCCAGTGCGTTACATGGGCCCTTTGAAGCCCACCCTACAAGCCTCTAGCCCTTTCTCCAGGCGGCCCCTGCTGCTCTAGTCCAATGGATTCCCACTCAGTTTGGGACCCAGCTGCTCTCTCAAGTGACCGCCTTTCCTGTATGAGGCCCCTGCCCCTCTCAGGCCGAAGTGGCCTCCTTGGGTGGGCACCCACGGTATCCTGTGTGTGTCCATCCTTGCTGTGTCACAAGTAACACAACTCCTCTCAAGTCCAAGGTCAGTGGCAGGAGTGGGGAAGGGCAGGAAGTCTCCACATCTTTGAATCCCAGTACCAAGCACATAGCAAAGAACTGTTTGTTGAGTGAAAGAACAAATGAATCTTAGGACTTCAGTATGTTTTCTAATTGATGGGACTCACTCTCCGTCAAAACATGCACTCAGCCATTCTTCAAAGAACAGATTCCTGCAGATCCTGGCTCCACGGGTGCCTTGGCCTTCATTGGCAAGAAAGTTAATAACCCATCCAGCCACAGAGTGTGAAACGGCAACACTGAGGAGTGGGCACGAGCAGGACGAAGGCTTTGACTTCACCGACTCTGTGCCCACCAAAGCTGTTCACTCACTCAAAGGTGAATATCAAACGCTGACAGGTCCTGAGGGTGCAGGGCAGGAAGACTGCCCGGAAGGGGCAAAGCTATAGGGAGGAGGTGTGACTTGAGAGGACGCTGAGGGAATGGCGGCCACTGGGTGGAGGTTGGGGAAGTTGGGGGGAAGGTGTTGCTGGTAGCAGAGTTCATGCTCACAAAACTGAAAGGTCATGTAGGTCTGGCCTGTTTAGGGAGGCCCTGGTTAGAGCCAAGGGTCCCTGTTGGAGAAGTGCACACACCAATTAGAGGGGCCCATGACCAACTGGGAAAGTTCTAGAATATTTGGGAAGGGGAAGTGGGGGAAGAGTCATTTACTTATTTGTTTTAACAAGGTAATAAAGTGATGAAGTCAATGTTTTAGCAAAAGATCCTGGTAACCAAATGGAGGAAGGGGGGCAGGGAGCCTGAGCCAGCTCAGGAGCCATCTGGGATATTTATCTGGACTAGCCAGCGTCAGCTTTCTGTGCACGCAGAGTTCCCAGAAATGGTTCCCACGCACCTTTAGCAGCTGACCTGTTCTTCACTCCTCGAGAATGTTTCCGCAGAACGTTCGCTGATGCCCTGAGTCTGTTTCTGAGAGTCTCCTGGGATTGCCCGGCTTTCTCTCCGCCCTGGCCCCACCGCCAATGGAGCAAAGCTATCGTGTGGCAAGTCTAGGTTTATTCGACCATCCTTGTTATCCATTGGATAAGAAAAGCGAGCATCGGCACAGTGCTTTAGAGTGTGCTAGACACCTGGGAGGTCCTGGATACCTGGGAACCGGACTCTCCGTGGGCATCCCAGACTGCTCTGTGTGTGCAGGTCACCGGGCCCTGGGGAGGGGGTGATTTGTGCAATGTTCTACTCAGTGGCTCGAAGATTCCTTGGTAGAAGCAGTGTGAGCCCCCTGGGGCTAGGCACGGGGGTTAGAGGGGGTGAGGGGTGGGTCATTCCAACCTCGAAGACGCATGCCACCTTCTGCACCAGTGCATTTTCCATCTGTCCTCAGAAGACACAAGCTTCCTCTTGGAACCCACCATATCCCCAGGGAATAACCATCTTTGCATCTCACGGTAGGAAACTTCAACCTGACTGTCCCGCGTGTGTTGCTGCTGGGAGTCGGGGAGCGGGACTGTTGGCCGGAGCAGCGCTGGGTCTCTCGTATTTTCATGGTCGCTTCCGTCACCCTTTGCTTATAAACTGTTAGAGTGAAATAAACATGACAGGACTCATAGTCCATGCAGGGGTCCAGAGTCCCTGCATAGAATCCTGCACCTGGAGGGGCCTCTGTCTGGTCCCTCTGTCAGGGACTGATCGGTCCCCAGGGAAGAAGGTGCAGCCCCAGACGCGGACCTGAGTTTACTGGAGAGTCTTTCTGCTCTCTCGACTTGACTGCCTCGGCGTATTTCTTTCTCCCCTGTCTTCACTCGGAATGGAAAACAGCCGCCCAACCTCCTTCCTCCTTGGAGGTGGTTATTGAGTTCTGCCCGTTTTCATTTTCCGTCTGTATGTGTCACCCGTCGTCACTTACTGGGCATCCAAGGGACCGCGTCAGCGTGAAAGCTCATTACCTGCCCGCCTGTTCCGCTGCCTCAGCTCCTTCTTGGAAGCAGGTGGCCTCTATGTGAGGGATACATGCAAAAGAAAAAAAACACACACCCCGCCTGCTGTGTTGCTAGACTGGGTTCTTACGAGAGACCCGATCTTCCTTTTGGTCATGTATTTTTAACCCGCATGAAGGAGCTTCATGAAGGGAAAGGGTTTTTCCTCAGCAATTTGCAGACGCAGCGATGGGAAATGTGTAAGTTGCCAGATGAATTCATCGGCCGGGACAGGGAGAGATGTAAGTGTTGCTCAGTTATGCATACGCCGCGGTGTTTCCTCTTCCTCGTGGAACAAGTCCTCCCTGGGGGAGGCGGGGGTGCTCTAAAGAGAGCCACCCCCGACGACAGCACTGGCCTGGCTGTGGCCAGCTGACCTGACTTGGGCAGGGGGGGGTGTGCGTGGAATGGTGACAACCAGCAAACTCAGGAAGTAAACCACCTAGCAGTTGAGGTGCGGCAGTGATCGAAAAACGACAACATTGGGGTCTGGCAGAGATGTTTGGGAAGGATTTGGGAGCAAGAAAAGAACACTTCCAAATATGGTCCCAGATTTAAAAAATTAATTTCAGTGACTTCTGATGAATTATTATCACTTCCCTTGGATCCCTCCCAAGATTTGGGCAGAAAGAATATAGAATAAGAGTGAAAGGAGGAGAGAGAAAGGGAGGAGGGATGAAAGGACTCAGACACGAGTGAAGTAAGTGAAAAATCAATGGGTGAAATTAGACCAGGCCTGAAAGATCTTTGAACGCTGGGAAATGTCAGTTTGTCCCAGGTCACTGCAGTTGTTAAAACTCACTGTCACTGGATAGTAAAGAAAGAGCTGTTTACATTTTGGCAGCTCCATAGAATATTTTTTTTTTAAAAGCCTCTTTTGCAAGGTTGATTTTAACATAAATCTTGAGCAAGCATAACATGTAAAACACTACTCTGGGCCATTACAGTTACGTTAAGGTTTTATTTTCTCTCGCCAGCGGGATTTCTGTCTCCACTGGTATTCTACGCGCCTGCCAAAACCATATAAAAAGCGTTCACGGAGAAAAGTTTCCAGTGCCAGCAGCCAATCTAAAGTTCTTTCCCAAATCTGAAGTTTAACACGGGGCCTGGGACTGGTGGGAAATGGAGACTAGAGAAGATGCTAAGTGAGGAAAGGTGTAGGAGGGAGGACGAATGGTTCGGTGTCCAGTATTCCCAGCGCTTCCATTCATGACAGCGAAAGCTGGAAAGGGACAGAAGTTTGGGGTGTGTTTCAGTGACGTGTATCTGTTTGTCAGGAGTTGCTTTCTGTCATCAGGGATAAGCTGCTAAAAAACAAAACCAAACACAGCCCTGCAGTTCACGATGATCAATATGTACATTCGTGCTTTTTGCACACATTTATGCCCACGCAAGCCATCCTGTTTCCCCTCCCTTCCTTTAACATTGGGAATGGCAGAGAGGGCCCTGGGAAAGAAAATGATTGTCTATAGTAAACAATAGCTTTGATGAAATAACCCCCCACAAACACACATGAATTGCAACCCTCCTGTGGCGTTTACAGTAACACCTGTCTTGAGCTGACAGTCATATTTTTATACTGTGACACAGGCCATATCTTCAGGACCATAGAGAGAGAAGAATGTTGAAGCCCCCGGTGATTACACTGAGTGAGGAAGCCTTTGTTTAGCTTGGGGCACTGTTGGCAGCACAATGGGCTGTGAGTGATATATGCAAATGTGTCCTTTTCCCATTACTGGAAGTGACCTTTATGGCTAGATTGGAATAGCAACATCAGTTCCTGGGTTAATATGACTTATTGGCCTAGAGGGACGGAACAATCTTACTAGTTCTCCTAGTAAGATTTAAAAACTGGGAATTAGCCACGTGAATTTTTTTTTTTTTCTGAGACAGAGTCTCATTCTGTCGCCCCAGGTAGAGTGCAGTGGCGTCATCACAGCTCACAGCAACCTCAAACTCCTGGGCTCAAGCGATCCTTCTGTCTCAGACTCCCAAGTAGATGGGACTACAGGCATGCGCCACCATGCCCAGCTAATTTTTCTATGTTTTGTAGAGACGGGGTCTCGCTCTTGCTCAGGCTGGTCTTGAACTCCTAAGCTCAAGTGATCCTCCAGCCTTGGCGTCCCAGAGTGCTAGGATTAGAGGCGTGAGCCACCGCGCCCGGCTGACACATAAAATTCTTACTGGCACCATAGCTGGAGGATTCTTGTGTGATGCTAGAGAAATTCTCTACCTTTGCCTGCCTCATTTGCTCTGTTTGGAGATGAGGGGAAACCACTTCTCTAAGGAGTGTTATCAGCCTTTATTAAGAATTTCACAAAAATATCAGAAGAGATTGCTAAAGTAGCATCTTTACATATACCACAAAACACACTTTAGATTATTTTAAGCCCCAGTGCCATAGAAGAGGCCAGATTCAGAGTCATGAGTGTCAACGAAAATCATTATTAAATGGAGTTAACAGTTATTGTTGGCAAAACAGTCCTGTTGCAACTAAATATAGAAAACACAAGCAGGTAATTGTCCTGGAGGAGTGGGATGGCCTTACCAAGCAAACCTCTAGCCACCACCCCACAAGCTGGCATCACGAGGTCGGGGCAATGAGTTTAACTGTAATTTAATTGTTCTTATCATAGTCACCATGGTTATTTATTTGCCCTGTGATAACACCTTACATTTTCTAAATGCCTTAAAATAACTTGATCAGTTTTTCCAAGTCAACATGTATTAAACATTAGGAGGAAAAAAGATACAGACTAGCTTTAAAGACAAAAAGGAAAGTTAGCATGTACTGACAAGTAACTTGTAGGCACTGGCAAAGATGAATGTGGATACATTTTTTAGGAGGCTGGGATTTCAAAGGAAAAAAATTAAAAGTAGTGATATTTAAAGGAAGAAAGCACCAGCTGCTGTTAGAAAGAGGCAACTCCAGATACTTTAAGTTAAAAAAAAAAAAAAAAAGTAAAGACAAGGTTTGCAGCTGTGTGAACATTTACACAGGTTATACTCGCTGTTTGTAAAGAGCTGTTTCAAGGCCAGGTGCAGTGGCTCATACCTATAATCCCAGCACTTTGGGAGGCTGAGATGAGAGGATGGCTTGAGGCCAGGAGTTTGAGGCCAGCCTGGGCAACATAGCAAGACCCTGACTCTACAAAAAATGAAAATATTAGCCAAGCATAGTGACACACACCTATAGTCCCAGCTACTTGGGAGGCTGAGGCAGGAGGATGGCTTGGGCCCAGGAGTTTGAGGTTGCTGTGAGCATGCCACTGCACTCCAGCCTGAGTGACAGAGTGAGGGTCTCAAAAAAAAAAAAACCAAAAAAAAACCCCTTAATTCAAAGCTCACCTAAAGTGTATCCATCAAAAGATGTTAATACATATCCTTAAAATACTATTCTATGTAAAAAAGGCATTTTTGGCTGGGTTTCCTATCCTTAGGGTTAAAATGGTTAAGTATTTAATTGCTTAGGAAGTAATCCTATTATATTAATTCTTTTCCTAACTTGAGGAATTACGAAGGGAAAGTGAGATTCTCTGGTACGTTTATTTTTGAAAAAGCACTTGATAGACATTGAGGCATCTTAGCAGCCCCGATTGGGACGAGTGTTAGCAGCTGTTGAGAATCCTGTCCTGGAGGGTGAATATACGAAAACCATGTGACAGTCAAATGAGGTGATGTCTGCCTTTGGCTCTGAACATAAAATCACCATAAAACCCGGACTTTTTAGAAGCAGGGCATAAATGAATACTTTGTTTCATTAAAGCCTCTAGTATTTCTCGTAAGGTATATTTGAGCAAATGTCTCAGTCCTAAGCATTTAATAGTAAATTTGCGCATCTTAGAGAAGTTTAGGCATGTCTTTATTTTACAGTTTTGGTCACAAATGATCGGACAAGAAAGTGATTAAAAACAGAGGGGGAGATGAAGGACAGATGCGTCAGGGGGAGGTGTCGGCAGAATTAGAGGAATTGCAAGCATCTTGGAGCTACCAGCACCTAGGGCAGGCGCCAACAAAGATTTGTCGTTTGGGTGCATGACTGGGGCTGACCAAGTGAAAGGGTTTTGGGATCGCAAAGAAAGCTCAGTCGATGCTTTCTCTTGTGGAATCCCGCCTCCCACCAAATGATTGGGAAGTGGGGACTTCTGATTAAGTTGATTAATATCCCCTACACGAACCACTTAATTTCAAAAGTGTTCAAAGGCCTTAATAACATTCACACCACACAGACCAAGCCAACCATGATTTATGTGACTCTTTGGTGAGTCATAAAGCCCTTCAGGACATCGTAGCGTCTGCGCCTCATTTATCACTGTGAGGTTCAGCAAAAGCATGCAAAGAACTCTTGTGTTCAGATGACTTGATTCTTGATGAATAGGAATTTCTTTTTTTACCTTATAATTCTATTTTTAGATGATGAGACATGCTGTTATCTAACCTACCCTTGAAATTTTGATAGTTTTGCAGTGGGGGGGCCACCAACTTTGACCTTTGTCATTGGATGGGTTTGGCATCTGCTAAGTGGGGTTCTCCTCGGGGCTGCAGGGGGTCTGTGGGAAAGGGACCCCCTGGAAGTGAGAAGAAGAATTGGCTGATTTACGCTACAGGCAAAAACCTGAGGTTTTGGAATTTGTGCCGATGAGAGTTTTTCTTTGTTAACACTGACTCAATTTATAGTTTAATGGGATAGACACATTTTTTCCTTATGCTTTTTAAACTTCATTGCTCTTCAAAAATATTTTTTAGAAGTTGTTTTTTGTTTGTTTGTTTTAGAGATGGGGGTCTCATTATGTTGCCCAGGCTGGACTCAAACTCCTAGGCTGCAGGGATCCTCCTGCCTCAGTCTCCCAAGCAGTTGGGGCTATAGGCATGTGCCACCGTGCCTGGCCTATTTTTAGGCAGCTTTCATTATTTAACTCTCTTAATTTAGTAAAACACCTAAGGCTAACTTATTCAGAGCATCCAAGAAGCTGGGAATTCATCCAAGAACTCTTCCTACCCCCTTGACCCCTCCATCTGCCCAAGGCAGAGCACATTCATCCACATACTTTCCCTAAATTCCTGTTCAACGACAGCTTAGTTTTTCCTCAGTTGCATCATAGATCCTCTAAAGAATACTCCAACAGAGGGTCTGCACACGTTTTGCCTTTAGAGAAAAATCAAGGTGGACGAAATTAGCCAGAAAATGTTGCAGGAAAGATGTTGAGCAAGTGGCTAGATATCAGATACATGAGGCAATGTGAGAATGCAGAAAAACATTTCTAAGGTGGTGTTAAGACAGCTGCAGATAAAATTCTCATCCCAGCAGAAAACCCATCAAAGCTACGTGTACATCAGTTACTACAAAGTGGTTTTCTGTCACTGGAGGTGAGAATTTGGAAGTTTGAAAGGAAGAATGAATGGGAGGGAAGGACAGTTTTCTGCTAATGCGGTTCACAAACAGGAAGGAATGAAAACGAGGCACGGAGACAGAACACTGATGTATCTATAACAACCCCCCGGCATCTGTGATCCTCATGCCATACAATCATGTCGGATGATTGGACGGAAACAGATTCCATTATTCCTTCTAATTAACAAACGGGGAATATCTGGTGAATACCTACATTCTGAATGATCTGGGGGGACGTATGTGCCTACCAGGTGCTAAGTCCTAAAACTGGTGTATAACATGATGTTATCTCCCTTAATCACTAAAACGCTGAGCTGCATCGCGTAATGACCCTTTCTATCAGGGTAGAGACTGCATCTCTGAAGCCTGCCCAGAGTCATGCTGCAGATCTGGAGTTCAGATTTTAATGATTTTCAAGTCTGTGCTCTTCTTACTGTGGACCAGGAGCCACGAGCCCTTGCACTTAGAATTCAGGGTGTGCCAGGAAGACATAGCTATCTACAGCACCCAGCGGAGACGGGGCCCAGATCTTCGGCGAGGTGGAACCCTTAGTCCTGCCGTTCTGCAATGATGTTCCCATCACCTTTTATGCTTACCCATAAGCTCCTATAGTTCATCGACTTTTTACAATGGCTGTGGCTCACATACAAGGCTTAACCCATGGTAGGAACCCAATAAAAGTTTGTTAAATGAGATTATGATGAAAAATCTGTATAATCAAGTCCCTGAAGTCTGCCTTTTTCACTCGTCTGGAGATCTTGTTTCCTGGCAGCACTGACTTCGGTTTACAGGCATCTGGACGCCCACCCCGAGGGCCCCACGCACCAGCTTGCCTCCTTTGCTGACGGTCACGGCCGCTCCCTGCACAAACACTGGGGCTGCCGGTGACATCTGATTCGCACGTCTCAATTGTTTTTGCCCCTGTGAGAATTATGGTTGGGGAATGACAAATAGATGAAAATAAGTGAGAAAAGAAAAATGAGAAACAAGGGCCAGGGGGAGGCTTCGACATCCTATTTTTTTTACAAGGAAAGTTGTAAGTGCTGAAAAGACATTCGCTCTAAGAATAATGAGGAGGCGGAAGTACATCTGGTACCGTCCCCGACTCCTGGAACTCCGCCAAAGAGGATGCCCAGCCAATCAACCCCCCCCCTCACCTGGGTGCCACCAGATCTGTGAAATCTGCTTCGGGGCGCTGGGATTGTGGAAGTGAGAATTTAACTCGTTATCCTACCTGCTCAGTACACAGGCAGAGATCTCCAAGAGCACCTTGACAAAGGAGAATTAGCCACGGGCTTGGACCGCCTGGTGGGCATCCGCCTGCCCTCTGCAGTGTCAACACTTAACTACCTCCCCCACCTCAGAGCAGCCTCCGAGAGATCAAACCTTCACTTACTCTGAGAGCAGCTCTGTTTGACTGTTGCCCACTTGGCGGGGGTTTTAGTGAGTTTAAGCAGAGGCCTTCGAGCCTCACTCTGGCCCCTCTATTTTAATGGAAATAAATCCCCAGAACAGGGGAGACAGTGAGTACTCCAAGTGACAACCAAGAACATTCTGCAAGTCAAAGGTCTTTGCCTCAATTTCAATGCCATCACTCTTTTTATCAGAGTTATGATTTAATCTGTATTTTGAATTAAGTAAATACATGCAAAAGGTACAAAAGGGTACATATCATAGAGGACGTCTCCTTCCTTTCTCTGAATCCAGTTACTGCCCCTCCCCAGAGCAGCCACTGAAACCGGTTTCCTGTGTTTCCTCGCAGAAGACACTCTGTGTGGCTACAGTATACATTTAAAACACATGGAGTTATCCTATATACACTGTTTGGCACCAGGTTTTTGTTGTTGTTTGTTTTCTCATGTATAAGTTAATCTTGGACAGATCATTCTAACATCAGCACAGTGAGAGCATCTTTATTCTTTTTAAGGGCTGCATGGTTGCCCCTTTTTTAGATAAACTCTCATCAATTGACCAGACGTGGGTGTTGCTTTCTACTTTTGCCAATACAAACAGTGCTTCAGTGAATGATGTGCAGGACGTTATTTTACACATTTGAGTGTGTACGCAGGATAAATTCCTGTTGGAGGAATTGCCATGTGAAAGAAGTAAATTCTAAGCTCTGTCTTTTGCAGATGGGATACGGTGTGTGCTGCCCCATCTTGTTCAGCCTCCTAAGACTCTTGGCCTCCACAGGCCACCACCTGAAGGGGCTGCACTGTCCCCAACCTCTCTGTCCACTGCTCTCACTGCCCAGTCTCTTCTTATGAGCCAGGCCACCCCTTCTTTTGGCACATGGTCCTTTGGATCTCAAGCTAGGTAGCACCCCTGCCTCCTGGCAGCTTTGTCTTCTCAAGAGCTGGCATGCATGCCCGGCCCACGTGCACCCTCAGCACCTGCGCCTCTGCCTGACTGCAGGGAACATCCAAAAAAATGAAAATAAATAAGCAAATCACACATGAAAGCAATTACAGCCCACGAGATGGATTCTCATGAAGATAAACAGAGTATTAGGGTAGAGAATCGTGGAAGAACCTCCATCTCCCGGGATGTTCAGTGTGGAGAGAAATGAATGATATGTGCACAGGGAAGGACGCTCCATCTGCAGGAAGAGAGACTCTCGGTAGGGAAGAACTTGGCTTGTTTGAGAAACAGCCATAAATCAGGTGTAGCTGGAGCACGCAGGGGGCAGCTGGGAGAAGGGTAAATAAAATCCAGGACACAGGCAGACGATTTAAGGCCTGGCAGGTCATGCAGGGAGTGTGGATTTTATTCTAAGTACTATGGGAAGCCCTTGAAAGGTTTTAAATGTGTGAGTGGCCTGTTTCGATTTACCTTTCGGGAAGAGGGGAAATAAACCTTTTCGCAAGAGGGACACTCAGGGAGAGATGACGGCAGCCTGGGCCGGCCTGGTAGCCGTGAACTAGACAGGTGGCCGGAATGAGATACTGTGAAGGAACAGCCAGCAGGACTTGCTAGTGGGCTGAATCTGGTAGGAGGGAAAGAGATGAGTTTCTGGCTTGAGTCACTGAATGGACCTTGGGTGCTTAAACAAGATGGTGGACACGGAGAGAAGTGATGGATTTGAAGGATACTTAGGAGGGAGAAGTAGGAGGGCATGATGCTATTTGGGGTTGGAGAGAAATAACTCCCAAGATTTTGGCTTATATTACCTGTATGGATGGGAGTAAGAGGAAAAACTGGAGGAGCCATAGATTTGGGAGCGATAATAGCATACATGTAGTTCAGTATTGCAGGGTCTTGGGATTAAGGGCCTTGAAATGTCTAAGTGAAGAGGTTGAACAGGAAAGTGGGCAAAATTTTGGATCTGAAAGGAGTGATGCGTGCAGGCAATGTAGGAGTTAATGAGGTTTAGTTGAAAACTGGACCTCTGACGGTGGTTGAGGTTGACTAGTTTGCTTACAGTGAGCAGAGGACCCAGGTCTATGCCCTGAGGAACCACAACATTTAAAGCTCAGCTGGAACTTCCACAGGAAGGACAATGGTGGCTACTTAATTCTGAATATTCCCACTTATCCTCCCAAAATGCCCATAAATCCAACAAGGAAAGCAAATGAAACCACACACGGCCCAGACCTTGAACAGTATTAGGAGACAAAGAATTCGCAGGACTCTCAAATTACTTGGAAGGTAAGAAAACAAACCAAAGTCCAAGAGAGCTCCCATTGCCCACCACCCACTGCAAGCCTGTGGTGTAGAGAGCAGGGAAGAGGAGGCTTAATAGAATCAATTTAAAAAAAAAAGGAATAGGGGGTGCAGAGGACAGAAAAGAGACACCCCCAGAAAGAGAAAGTCTACCTTAAAATACTGAATGCAAGCCAGGACTTGGTAATTCATAGCACTGGCTACAGCAAAGTTGCTTAAAAGTGTGCAGGGAAGGAGGAAGCATTGCTTTGGGGAACCTCAGCTCTATAGGGGAGGGGACAGTACCCCATGTGCCATTAAAGGGAAAAAAGGAAATAAGAGGGAAAATTAAGGATCCTGCAAAAACAACTGCCTTGCAACTGATTGCACCAGGCCCACCCAGATTATCTAGAATAATTTCCCTTAGTAAAAGCAAATTGATTATAGACTTAAAATACATCTAAAAACATTACCTTCACAGCAACACCTAGATTAGTGTTTGACAGAATACGTTCATCTGGTCTCTGGGGAAGCCACAGGGTTGGGTCTCAGAAGGTAACAGGTTTCAACAAAAGCTATAAACAAGGCAAGACAAATATGATTGTCCAAATCAGATGAAGTACAAACTTTGAGTAAGCAGTTTGACTTCACATGCATTCAATGGAAGGAAATCGAATAGAATATCTCATATCTTGGGAAATTTGAAAGTAGAGGGGTGTGATGAAATAGAAAGAATCCTTGGTGTTGAATGAGCCGGCTAAAGGCCCGGCCCTGTGACTTTACTACCCTCAGTCTTTTCAACTCTAAAAGGAGAATAATAATAAAAATAAAACCATGGGTATGAGATCTAAAAGTTCTTAACAAACAAAGCCCCAAATCTATCATCTTGATTTGAAAACCAAGGGACCCTAGAACTCTAGTCACTCATCAAAGTCAATCACTGTGGGTGTATTTATGACAGCAGAGTTAAAAAGCAGTTTATTCAATCCTAAAACATGCCAAGTTTTTAATATTCAATTTTTCTGGCAAGTCTTGAAGTGTTTTCCAAACTTTGTTTTATATCATATCCCAGACAAGGAAAAACATGAAGCAATTGTAGCTGAAACCCATGGTTTTGCAGAAACTACTTTGCAACACTAAAATGAGGCTCTATGTCGGGGATCAGTAATCTATTTTTATAAAGGCCTAGACAGTAAATGTTTTGTGGGCATCTGATGCAACTACTAATTGTGCCCCTGGAGCTTGAAAGCAACCATAGAAAATATTAGATGAATGGGCATGGCTGTGTTCCAATAAAACTTTATTTACAGTAAAAATCATGCGAAGGGCTGGATTTGGCTCTCAGGCTGTGGTTTGCTGATTACTGCTCTAATCAGTTAGAAGCTACCTCGTTCATATATTAGGAGAGAGTACGGAAAAATGGGGTGGGAGGGCAGACAGAGAGAGAAAGAGATAAGTATTTAAAACTAGTGATCAGTAGGAGGGGTTAACCACTTAAGACAGTGTGTTCCAAACCTGGCCATTTATCTAAAACATCTAGGAAGCATATTCTAAATGACAGATTTCCAAGTTCCACATCTAGAGACTGCATTCAGTAAGTCTATGAATATTTTTAGATTCCCCAGTGAGACTCTGATTTAAAAAATCAAGTGACAGTAAAAAACAAACTGTTGGACTAAGAGGACAGGACAGGAAAATGGACCCTCATTAGGCGGATGGGCGAGGTCCTGGAGTCCCTGGGAGGTCCTAGGCCCACTGCTTGTGCATTCAACTTCCCCTCTTGAGCTGGGGCAGAGAGCTGAGTTCTAACCCCAGTTTTGCCACTAACTACCCTGTGACCTCAGACAAGTCACTTAGCTTCTCTGGGCCAAGGTTTCCTCATCTGTAACACCATCTCCAGCAGCAAGTGTGGGATTCTATGAAACACACTGATCACAGTGGACTCTGGGAAATTCTAATCCTTACTCCCCTCTCTTACAAAATTAAACCAGTGTTTAAGAGAAAAATTACAAACTATGGCATTTAACTGCCCTTTGGCAGGATTTTCACAGAATCACAAAAACATAACTAGAACAAACTTCTGAAAGTCATTCAATTTAGGTCAATTGCATTCAATTTAGATAATCTATTCCTCCAGATTTTATGAGAGAACTTTCAATGATGACTAGGTTATCAACTCTAATTTTCCTGGGAACATCACTGGTCCTTTGGGCCACTTTACTATGAGCTCCTCTTTGATACACTGACTATTTAAAGATACTTGTTCAGAATAATAAAAGAGAGCAAAGGCAGGCTGGCCAGCGGCTCAACAAGGCTATGCCAGTGACTGCTGAGCAGAGGAATTAAAAAAGCAGAGTTTCTGCCCTTTAGGGGAGAATAATTTTTATGTTTTTAATATGGCGATCTTCACATCGTGTGATTGAGGCTGAATAAGATGTCATTAAAGAAGATGGGGACAGAGGAAGGAATGGCCAGTTATTTTGAGAGCCAGAAGAAGGATGTACAATGTACAGTAGTCTGTATGATCACTGATTTGGTACTAATTAAAAATTCCTAGAAAGGCTAAGAGCAGTGATGTTGAGGGCCTTCAGAGTCCACTGATGTCAACAGTTCCAAAGAGTGGAAATTCTACGTGCAACCTCTTGTCCTCCTCATACACATTTATTTGTATACTGTGTACATTACCACTTCATTGCACATAGTTCCTAATCTCTTGCACTTGACCCTTAACCACTATTTCCAAGAGTATTGCATTAATGGTTAATGCTTCATACCAACTTCACAACTAATTTTCTGGGTTTACTGTGAATTCAATCCAGAAACTCAAACAATCAAAATGAAGGGATAACCATCCACACACACACACACAAATTGAATTAAAGTTCTCTGCCAGTCAGTTCTGCAATAATGCAACATACATGTTCCTAGAAATCACTGCTCTAGGCAAAACTGTACAGTGGAAACCATAGAGCTTTATGGTAAAAATGGGATTGGGACACAACACCCCAAAACTTCATCAGTTACACATTAAAAAGAGGAACCCAGAAAAAACGGTAGCACAGTTTTAAACATGCTATATGGTTTGGAAATATAAAAACAGCAAAATAAATCAGACAAGTTACCTTGCAAAAGATCGGAGGCATGCCTGTGGTTGCAGGCGTCACAAGGGTGGTGGCTCTTGGGTTGGTGCAAAGTGGAGGAAGCTCATCTGATGTCAGGTGGAAAGTTCTAACTCCAGATATGGACGAGTGTGAGTCATCACCAGTGCGGTGAACTGAGGTGCTGGTGGGTGTTTGAAATGTGGGTGTCTTTTGTGTCCCTACATAGCTCAGTTCAGCTCGGTGCAGTTTCCTGCATTCACCTAACGTTCCTTGTGAACCAAACTGCACACAAGCAATGTGAATTGTGCATTATGCTTAAATGATTCTCTAATAATCAGAACAAATATGAGTTTTCAAAACAAGTGCTAAAGCTATGTTTGTTAACCTGGCACCAAGTGGAATGCCATAAAAAAGTCTTATATCCATCAAGGATATCCCAATGAAGTTTCAAAAAAATACTGATTCACACAGAACTAAGGTTGATCAAAACTAAAAATAAAATATGACTTTATAGGGTATTCATTAAAGAAGATTCCTCCCTCCTACCCCGGCTTGTTCACCTTGGAATAAGTTAATTTTGTTACGGAAGTTTCCATTATTTACTGATAAAATAGTTCACAGATTGAAGGCAAGGCTTTATAAACTAAAAAGATTCAATTTTGCTTCCTCAAGGATTAACTAAAGACACTCTCAGTACTGTTTGCAACAGAGAGAAACACAATTAATTGAGACAGGAACAAATAATTCACCTTGTGAGTCATCAAAGTGCTTTATTTTGTAAAGCCCGGCTCATGACTGGAGTGTATTTGTTAGCACTAGGAGATACAAGGCAAACTTCCTCATTCTGTCCAAATAGTTTATCAACAGAAACAGATGACAGGAGACTGTTATAGACAAAAATAAAAGCATTTTGTAAACTTCTAAAAGCATATACAGATTGGCCACAAAGGAAACAGTTACTCAAATAATGTATGTGTACCTTATCCTTACAATCAGGGTCTTATGTTTGTAGTCTTGGGTCAGAGAAACCACAGAACTTCAGGACGTCAAAACTGATTTGATGCCAGGATTAATGGTGGCGGGGAGGGGTGGGAACCAAATCACAGCATCCATTAATTTAAATACATAAAATACGAATTTGTACAATTATGTCACAGTGGTGTTAACATCACCGGGTGAGGATGACAAATCTACCCAAAGTCAGTGGATAGTAGGGATGGCGTTGCTGCTGGCTCCCGAAGACTCTGCATGAGTCCACATACACTGGGCACAACTGCAACCTGGACAGCCTGAAGTGAAGTTTCTGGAAAAGGCAGTATGGCGGGGGGATTTGTTGAGCTGTAAGTAATAATTAAAGGGTGGATTTTTTTTTTTTCCTTTTCTGTGAAACTGCTTACAAAAATCATCTCACATCTTAAAGAATTTCAAAGGCACAGCTTTAGCACAGCATATAAGTTGATCACCTACTCTAAGCAAGTCTAATAGTTTAGCTTGACGCCTTTCGGAAAATGCGGGAAAGTTGGTAGATACATGATCTAGGTTGGAAATCTACACCTTGATTAAAAAAAATCAGCACAGTTTAGGGCAATGAACTTAATCAGATTTGGGTTAAATCTCTTTTTAAAAAATCATTAGGTTTGATAAATGCACATCTGGAGGAAACAAAACAATCCTTTCTATTGTAAAAGACTGTCTACCAGTTGCTTCGACTAAAACATTCACTCAGAAACATGACTGCAGGGTACATCCCAAAATATGACAAACATTATTTCACCTACACTGTAAAATGACTTTACATGTAAACTTCAAAAATCACATGCTGTACATTAAATTTTTAGATTCAAAAATATCCCTGTTTTCCCAATAATGTAAACAGTAAAACTGAGGGTTTCAGTTAAAGGGATAATTCATAACAAAATCCCACCGTTAACGATGGTGGAACATAAATATCTTATAATTCAGATCTGCATTCGGTAACGGGAGAATTGGGAGTTGGAACACTTTGCTCATCCTCCTGAGGTGGGAGATGTAGATACCATTGCCCCAAACTATGTGCTTCTCGGGTAAGCGTTATTTTGACTTTGTAGCATTAATTCCTATATTGCAACTTAAGGGGTGTAACGATGAAGAGGCTCCAGGCAAGAAAAGAGAAGTAAGCAGTTTTCCTGGACGTATGTACTGAGGTGAAAACGTATAGACAGAGTCACTGGGACATCAGCTTCTTGGTGGAGGAAGGGACACTGGTAGGGACAGAACCCTGAACCAGTACACGCGGAGACGCCAGCATTCTTCCGTCCAGCGCCGGGGGCTCGGGTTACAACTATTAGAGAGTGTCTGTGGGAGGACAGGAGCATAACATTCGCAGTTTTCTTCCTTTTAATCATCACCATTATTATTATTTATCATCGTTATTATTATCTTCATTATTATTATGAATACTGTCTCGCACTTCTTTCCAACTTAAAAAAATAAACTGATCCACAGTTTATCACGTGATGCCAACAGGGTCGCTCTGACATGCATTTCCTTCTCTCCCTCCCCCCACGTGTGCGCGCTCATTCATTCATTCATTCGTCTCATTCATTCGGCCACAGCTGGAATCAGAAGGTTTCTGACCGAAGCTGATCGGTTTTAATTAATTACTTTAAGATGCACACGCACTCACACACGCACTCACAAATGTCAGAAATAGCTAGAACGATGCTGGGAAGTATCAGGTAGCTGTAAAGCAAGTAGCCCCCAAATCAGTCATCTTGGCTGCAGATGTAAACAAGGAAGTTTGCTTCCTGCAAGACGAGTGCTTCACTGAGTTTGGTTTTCGTTTTTCCTACACCGAAGCCACCTCCGTGCGTCCCACGCTCGTGTCCGTCCGTGGCTACGCGGGAGGTTACGTCAAGATGTGGCCGATAAAGTCCAAAAAGCGCTTTGAATACTGCTCTGGGTTCACGGTTGAGATCTCCGCACCAGCCTGGGCAGTTTGAAAGAAAGGAAATATTGATACAACGTTGATGATTTCCCCAGGTTCCTGCTCAATTAGCTACAGCTACTTCCAGTTGCAGCTGAATATAAAGCGGGTCATTCTCAAACCTATGAAGCCACTTAAAACAGAACTCAAAGTACCTTGGCTACTGTGGCTCAGTGGTCAAGGTTCTTGCGAATCTGTGTTTGAATACGAGGCAAAGGGTGGAAGAGCACCAGATGCTATTATCTTAAACACCGCGACTTGTGGCAACTTAAAAAAAAAATCAAATTAGCCATGTTTGGGATGTTCCTATCAGAGAGCAGAACCATTTAGAAGCCACAGGGATGACACTTTTACTTTTCAAGAAGGCAGACTGAAGACACCTTGAGAAGGATGTAAACAACATTTGGCAAAAAGGAAACCTTGACAACAATTTAAGGATTGTGTTAATTCTTTAGCAGCCCCTTAGCTTAAGTGGTTCAGTGCTCAAAACGAGGGGTGACAACAGTAGTAACGGGCTTCTCTGCACCACACCCAGGTGGGACACAGCCCTGCTGGCTGCGTCTCCTCCACGGGGCGGGGCTCTCCCAGCAGGGCACAGGGGAGCCACTGTTCCCTCTTCGCAGAGCCAAGCCCGGCCCCTGCAGAAGTCTAGCGGGGGAATGTCCACGATGAGACGCGCAGCGCTGGCCAGCACATGTGAGGGACTCCCTGGCCAGTTGCCTGAGCTGCAAAGGGCAGGACCAGCATTTTACTAAGTCACCAGGTGCTACTGTTAGACACCCATGTTCATGGGGGACTTGTAATTTCCAGGCCTGGGCTGCTGGGACCGCCACAGAGGAGTCCAGGCCTTGAAGGCAGAGAAAGGTCCCGGACAGCAGCCCAACAAAACATATTCCTTTGCCAAGAGTAATGTCTTGTTCTTGCAAACTGACCACGATGTCAGGCCACACGGTCCACTATGCAGCTGAACTGGCAACTTACTGGGGAGACTAGCACGGAGCCACGCTGGCTATGGTACGCTCCAATTTCATACACCGTATCATACGGGGACAAACCTTTGCAAAGCGTCTGCCCAGCGTTCGGTCTGGTCATCTCATGGGTCCCCCCGTAAAGCCCCATCAGCAAGGCATCGGGACCCCTGTAACTGCCGAGGGAACTGTGCTCCAAGAGTGTCCCCTCCAGGGCACACGAGTGGGAAAGGCGAAACAGGGACTGCACCCAGTTCTGTCTTTGCAACACACCCATGGTTCTCAAGGGGGGGGGGCCTTCGACCCCCTGAACCTCGACCTCCCGAACTGGACTCAGAACCAGGGAAAGAGGCCAGTGCGTCTGGCACGAACACAGTTCAAAAACAGTGCTCAGGAGGTTCCGACACCAACCGTCGGGTGAGCGCTAACTGCCACGCTGGCGCACCCAGCCAGCGGGGGAGGCCTGGTTTGTGCTCTGCACGCAGAAGGAAACGCCATAGCTGTAGACAGTGTGACCGAAATATTTCTGTGGCAAATGGAATATGGTTTCCATTTTGAAAAAAAGAAGCAGAGCCTTTAAGTGAGTTTGTTGGTCCTGGTAGATCTTGGTCATCTCTACAGTCTGTGGGAGGTGCCTCTCCTTCCGGGGTCAACAAACCGGGGCACAAGTTCATCTGTGTGGGACAGGCTCTGTGGCCTTTTCATACATCTGGGAAGCCACACCACAAAGCAAGCATGAAATGGATACTCGGAGAACCGTAAAGTCAGCCAGGCAGGAGGGGTTCACTGGCAGAACAGGAGACGGGCTGGGTTTGGGGTGAGGGTTGGGGTGGGACCCCTTTTCTACACCCTCCTAGGTGTGGGGCCCCGGGCAGTCCCCGCTGAAGTCGTCGTCCTCAGTTTCTTCAACTGACAAAAGGGGGCCCCCTAGCATCCCCTTCCCAGGCTTGTCATGGGGCTTCACCAAGTTAATGAGCGCCCAGAGCAGCGAGGACTCTGAGCAAGCACAGTGAAGGTGAGGAATTTAATACTACGAAACTTTGATCTTCACTCAAAAGACTTCTGTAGCAGGAAAAAATACAACTCGCTCCAAGAAAAGAACTATAATCCAGTATATTTTGGAAGTGTCTTAAGCAGAGCATGGTGCTTCAGTTCTGAATATTTCATATTAAAACACTTAACTATCTTCAGCATTTGATCTCTGGAATGCTTTTTCAAACAAGACAATTTGTATAATATTCTAGTGATGCACGTGGCTATGAATATCCACAGTGTATGGCCAGGTGTGGTGGCTCACGCCTGTGATCCCAGGACTTTGGGAGGCAGAGGAGGAGGAGGATCGGTTGAGGCCAGGAGTTCGAGAGCAGCCTGGACAACATAGGGAGATCCCACCTCTACAAAAAATAGAAAAATTAGCCAGGTGTGGTGGCATGAGCTTATAGTTCCAGCTACTCGGGAGGCTGAGGCAGGAGGATTGTTAGAGGTTGCAGTACACGGTGATTGCACCACTGTACTCTAGGCTGGGTGACAATGCGAGACCTTGTCTCTAAAAAAAAAAAAAAAAAAAAAATAGAAAACCCCCAGTGTGTGAAAAGAGATGCACCAGAAGCCACAGAGAGTCTGGGTAAGAGCAGAGATGAGCATTTGGCATTTGCAGGCTCTGAGTCTTGCGCTAAGAACGTGCCCCCAGCGGGGGACAGGCATCACCAGAGAGGGCTTTAACAGCTCAGCAGAGAAAGGGGTGGTCCCTGCCTTGCAGACAACTTCCAGGACCTGGGAGGGAGGAGGAGAGAAACTGGAGATACTCACGCCGTGTTTAACAGTTTTTGCAGCATGGGCAGCTTTCTTTTTTGCATCATAATGAGTAAGGATGTCAATAATGGCCATGAAGTACACCTCCTTCCTGGGAGAGTCTGCAAAGAGAGGAGAGCAGTGATCATGGGACAGATGCCAGCGCTGGGGACAGCACAAGCTGCCAAGGGAAGGAGAAGTGAGAGTGAGGCTGGAGTGAGAGGGAATCAGCCACGTGGGGTTGGAAATAAACCCCACACAACTCCCGCGCAGCCTGACCAGATAGACAGCTTGCCTCTCTGTACCCAATCCTTTTCCAATTTACAAAAACCAAAACCAAACAACCGACCCCACCCCCAAAAATCCCATAAACGTTATAACCTCAGGATATTAACAGTGGAGGTCTAAGGGTAAGGTTGAGTATTTTATTTTTATTTTTTGTTAGTCTGCAATTTCTTTAATGATTATGTATTGCTTTGGTGTAAAGAAAAATGCCATTTTAAAATATAAAACAAGTAGAACTAATTAGGCTTATTAATCCTTTCCCACCATCTGATGTACTGGCTCATAATTCTCATTGGATATAGTATTAGACCTGGATAAAGGCATATATCACCTCTAATATCTATTTTCTCTCTGTTTCCAAAAATACGCTGTTTCAATTATGAACAGTAAGAAAAATACATTTGAGTGTATCTAATTTTCTGTGTTGAAGAAATAATTTTGGTGAGCAAAATAGAAACAGAACAAAATACAACTCAAACCCTTGGGTTTAACATGCCATCTGAGATTTTTTACTTTTAAATACTGATGAGCAACACTTTTTATTACTCAAAAAACAAGAGGTTGCTTTTATTGTATCACTAATATATATATATTTTTATAGATACTATAGCTAAGGTAGAAGGCAATATTCCTGCAAATATCTGGAATATCCAATCACCTGGATATTGAGGATTAAGATTGATCGGGCTCCAGAGAAGAGGGCCACAGACCCTTCTGTGGGGGAGAACAGCAGACACAGACACAGCCATAGCCGTAAATCAGACTGTCACTCCACACAGGGGCCTGGCCTCATGCCCCTGAGAGGGAAAGAGCTGGTGGTAAAGACATGCCCGCCCTTATAAGATAGCCACCTGAGGGTCACAGTGGACCACAGATGTGTGCCCAGCTCAGCATAGATTCTTGATGCTTTTGACTTAGATAAAAGAGAAGATAACCAGGAAGAAATTATACTTGAAAACACTTCTTATATGTGTTATCTATATAAGTGTGTGTATATGTATGTGTGTTATACATATAAAGTAGTTGTGGTTTTGTTCTATTCCCTCAACATCACAAAATTCAAGGACCTGATCACATTACGTTTCAGCACCTGAGATCAGCTACAATTAACATATTCTTGTTCCCAAATCCATCTGTTTGGACTCTGGAGAGTGAGTCTTAACAGGGCAGCGCGCTTGGAACCAGGGTTAAGATGACCGATAGAGAACAATGCAAAAATCAAACCACTCCATATGCAAAAAGCATCCACAGTAACTAAGCTTACTTTCATGGCACTTAATTCCGTAGACGTCGATGTTTGGGTCGAACTCCCCGGGAGCCAAGGGCGGCGAGCTGTTCAGCGTGTTCCCGGGGCTGTCTGGAGGGGTCCCGACCGGGTGGGTGCCGTCGCTCTCCCCCTCCTCCTCCCCCTCGTTCTCCTCGCACTCCACCTCCTCCTGTTCAGCTCGCTCCACGTCGTGGATCCCCACCAGCAGGCTGTAGTCCATGAGCTTTAGCTGGGCAAGAAACTGGAGGGGGGGAGGCGACAGGGTCAGTCACACCTCAAACATCAAAGCCGAGATTTAGAGAAGACAAGCCCAGGACAGCACAACACAGAGGGGAAGCCTGTGAGGGTGGCCAGCTCGGCCAGGGCAGCTCTCGGTCACGATGCTCTCGCGCTCCCAGGCCGTTTCTCTGGCTGCAAACGCAGCCTCACACGTCAGCCTGGCTCGGAGCGTGTATTATCCACACCACCGGCCCCCGTGCCGGGCTGGGCGCTGAGAGGCGTGCACCTATCACAGGGAGGCTGGATTACAGCAAAGAGCAGGGAGCACGTCTGGCACGAATGCGATTGGGAGAAAGGGAAGAGCAGGCTTCTCCCAACGATTCAGACTGGCTAATGGGGAACCGGGGACCTCCCATGTAGCGTCCAGCAGAACCTCTCAGAATGGTTTGGGGAAAGCACTTTGACATTCTGCCCACGCCTCAGATCATTGTGTCATCCGTCACAAATAAGCAAAGGGCCAAAGGTGTCCCAATCACCCAGCAAAGGCATTGTGTGGAAGCCCTGGTGAGGCGTGTGGCCGTGTCCTGGTCTGGTGTCCTCCCGATGCAAGTAGGAGTCGCAAGATGCTGAAGGGGCTTTGCTTTCCACCAGGCACCGCGCTTCCAGGACCCCTGTCCTCCCCCCTCTCCCGGTCCAGCCACCGCTAGAATATAACGTGGGGCAAGACCTAGCTCTGAGCGCCTGGCCACTGCTCCTATCCGCCAGGTTCTTTTTTGACTTTTCTGGTCATGATTTTTTTCTTTTCTTATTTTTAGGTAGATGAACCCAGATATGTGACTTCTAGCACAATTTTCTAATTGAGCCAATAAAATGTGGATGGTGTTGCTGAGTGCAAACCGTGGCAGCCCATCTGCTGGCTGGAGCTGCGGCTCCCTGACCCTCGTGCTGGCTGGCTCCGTGCGGGAGCCCATCCTGCCCTGACCCTGGGCGAGGGTCCAAGACGGTGCGTGGCCCTGACTCTTGGAGAACTCGGTGCCACCCTTGCTCGATGATGCAACGGCACCCGACCGGCCTCTGGGCTACTCGGTCAACTTTAGGGCGTGAACTTGCTTACTTAAGGGGCAAGCAGATGAAATTACAGGTCTTGAAGTTCCGGCTAAAAACGAAATCCATGTGCCAAGACCTGCAAGCGCCATCTCTTTCTCGTGAACCTGCTGGGAAGCAGCTCCGCCTCGGAGCTGAAAGAGAAGCCACGTTCCTTTGCGGACAAGGAGAGGACCTCTGGCCACAGGCCTGCGTGGGTGTTCTCCCCCGTGTTCCCGGAGGCCTTCGATCGGCCATCAGCCCCCACCTGCCCTGCCTGTCACCCCTTCCCCAGCTCCCACTCCGTCGCCTTGTCACCACGAATCCCCCAGGGGCAGCTGAAACTTCCCCACTTATTTTGAGCTCAGAAAAAAGAAATGACAGCAGATCTCATTCAGATATTTAAGCAAGGCGGGAGAAAGCTGTTTATTTAAAAATAGACAGAGGCAAACCCCTCGTCTAAACAGCGCGGAGCTCCTGCTCACGGCCACGCCCCGATTCCGTGTTCTGGGCCCCAGGGAGGGAGGAGGCCGCTGTTCCTCCCTGAAGGGGCCTTTCCCCAAACTCCCCCACTGCACAGTCACGAGAACCAACTTTCCATTTCTACCTCCCTCAACCAGGCTTCCTTGCCAGCGGTCGAAGACCAGTCATCCTCCCCTGGAATCGTGGCAGTGGCCGGGCTGCGGGGTGCACGTGGCCAGGGATGTGTTCATGGGGGTGTCTTCCCCTGCTGAGCTGGCAGAGAAGCCACTACAGCACAGGCTTGTCGAACCCTGTACCGACACAGTCCTGCCACCCCGCCAGGAAGCTGGATCTCTGGTACCCGCCCTGCTTTACATGGGCCCATGGGGGTGGGAGAGGACTGAGCCCCGTGGGGTGCAGAGACAGCTGACCAGGCTCCAGGCTGGCGTCGGGGTGTCCACGTGAGCAGAGACGGGCTCAGAAGGCAACAGAACACAAGGGTTCAATGCTAAGGAGGGGCGAGTTCAGGGCCGTGTTCAAAGCCTGTGTTCTTTGTGTTGTGTCACGCTACCACTGGAGGCTACATCAAAGCAACTTGTCCCAAATTTCTTAAACAGCTATGATCACGGAACCTGCTCCCCCTTCCAGAACACCCTGGGGGCCTAGGGTCTGGAAGCATATTTGGAAAACACTGCGTTAGAAGTACCCTGTCAGAACTTCCGGCCTTCAGGAGGTGTGGCTGGTTCCCAATGGCCGCACCTGCTGTTCCAAAGCCTCTGGGCCCCCTGGAGAACTGGGTGAGGGTCTTTGTCTCCGCTGCCCCCCAACACCTAGCCCGGGGCTTAGCCCTGCTTCCTGGGTCTAGGACCTCCCCGGCCTCCATCCCCACTCCTGTCGGCCCCTCGGGGGTCGGGGGTCCGGTACTGCGGGAGACCCAGGTTGCCAGGTGGCAGAGTCCACACAAGCTGGGGGGACGGAGCCAGGAGGGGCCCTGCTCAGCTCGAGCAGTGGCAGGGAAGGGCCACCTCTCACCTGTCTCCACTCCCTCTGGGTACATGGAAGGTTCCCGTGAAGGCACAAAGACTGGGTGCTGCCGGAACCCCTCCCTCCAATCCTCTGGAAAGGGAAGATGTTTTCAAAATGCAAATTAGATCATGCTTGAGATTTTTAGTGGTGCCGCATTTCTCATACGGCAGAAACAAAACTCTCACCCGGCCCCGGAGGCCAGGGTAGCTTGTCCCCATCCACCTCTCCCCTGACGTGAAGCCTGCCACACCCTCTTCCTGGACGTCTCCCTTGTGCCCAGGTACCTCCTCCTGGACCGTGGGGTCTCAGCACCTGCTCAGGGCGGCACATCCCCGAGTCCGGGCATTTATGGTACCGTGACTCCTCAGTGACACCTGGCTCAGCTGGGCATTCGTTTTGCTGGAGTATTTGAGTAACTAACTTCTCTCGAATACTCCAAAGAAGAAAGGAACAACAGAAAACCTCTGTTTGAGACCGTAGGCGGCATTGCCTATGGGAAGGAAGCACAATGAGGCCATTTACAATATATCCGTGCTCCCCTTTGGGACAGAATCTTTAACAGGGAGGGGGGTCCACTGTTTGACCTTCAGATGGTTTTGACCTTCAAAGACCCTTTCAAGTGTGCTTCAGTTACAAAAGTCACGGGCTGCCTGTGATTAACTTGCCAAAGGTCAGACAAGGAAAAGGGGAGCCGACTGGGGGTGGCCAGCTGCACTCACCAGGGTGGGTCTCCGGCCCCCCGTCTGCCCCCGACCCCGGAGCAACTCCCCTGGGCCTCAGGCCCGCGGTCGGCCTTCTGGTAAGGAAGACGTAAAGGTGTGGTCAGCGCCCAGGGTGACCTGCCAACCCATCGGTGAAATGGAAAATGCCTCTCTAGGTGAGAAGCTGTTCTGACCTACCCAGGAAGATGGAGGAAACCAGCTGCAGTCCCACTGGGTATTATCCATGTTTTCAAACCCACGAGACTAAGGTGGAGATGGAAAAGACCAAGGACGGCACAGAGTATAGGTTTTAAATTAAAAAAAAAAAAAAAAAATTAAAGATGAAACAAAATTCCAGAAATCCCTTGCCTCTATTCTAAGGGCTAAGAGTAGCCATAAGTTTCTCTTCATTTTAAGAATGTTTTCAGTTTTATAACTAGTTAAAAGATTTTTTAAATTAAACATTAAATTATGACTTATTGATTCTAAAACGCTATTCCAATAGGAAATTTCCTTCAGACTAGGTCACATTATTAATGCAAAAAACAAATATATTAAACCAGGAACTTTTAAAAAAGTATAGGTTTTGCTTACAGGGTTGACCTGTTTTTTTCTTCTTCAATTAAAGTATCAGCTAATGTTAAGAAACAAAGAGTACAAGAGTCAGAGGGGAGATTAAGTCTCATTTGTCTCGCTCACTAGCTCTGTGCCTGGATGCGTTCATCTCTCCGAGCCTCAGTCATTCCACCTATAAAATGGGACGACACCCTTCGCCTCACAGGGGTGCGGAAGGGCCGAGGCAAAGAATACGGTGCCTTGTACACGGCAGTGGACAGTGTGATTATAACTGTCAGTGTTGTTTTGATCATGGTCATAGCCTTTTGTTCATCAGTATGCAAATTTAAACGGGTTTGAGTTGGTCGGCCAAGGAGAGGGAGAAGCCTGTGGAGAAGCCTGTTGACTCACTAGCTCGAATCTTCACACACTTTATTTTAAATCTCTTCTGAGGCAGAGTGGATTAAAGTGTGGCAATCAATCTGAGGATTCTGTTAGAGAAAATTCTTGTTGGGTATCCCCACTGTCCGTCACTGCTGTGGACAGGAGGTTTACCCGTGCAGACGGAAGACCAGGAGGGAGGAGGGTTTTAAGCCAACAGAGTAGGAATCAGGATGTATTTGCTTTCTTATGGTTCATCCCTTGAAGCTCAAATGTTTATTTTTTAAGTATGAAAGATTTCAAAGCATGAAGATTTTTCAATCTTTAGGTCTTCTGCTTTTTTTTCCTTTCCAACTTCTCAATGAATACCCAGCCGGACTCCTTCGTCTCATCTAATTTCTTAATAATTAATTCCTTGCTGTGACAAATCTTTGAACCTAGCATCTTCCTCAAGATCTTTACGAGTCCGGTCATAAACTCCTCTGAAAACTATGTGGCAAGGGAGCAATTAATAAGCTATCCTTCACAACGGGTTCAAATTCACTTTATTTGCTAACTTGACTAACACACTGTTCTACTGACTCACCACTTCCCAACATATCTGTGAAGTAGGATTAAAATTCCAATCAGCCTTGTTTAATGGTTATATTTTACCACTTGTTAAAAATGATAATCATCTTCTTTTGATGCATTCATCAGAAAACAGTCCCAACTGTGCTCTCACAAACATATTTAACTTGCATTTTACATCAGAGTAGCTAGAAGTGTTGCCTCATAGGGCCTCAAACCCTTGTCTGGATTTAGAAGCTGTGTGCCTTTGAGCAAATGACATAGCATCTCTAGGCTCAGTTTCTTCAACCTGGGATAATAACAGTTCCACCCTCAAGGAGTTGTGTTGAGAATGACAAGAGATATGGCCATGAGGGAAGGACTTACGCTCGATGCGCTCCATGAACGTTGGGTGCCACCCGCCCCAGTACGCCCATCCCCCTGTCCCCTCATCCATTTCCATGGTTGGGGGACTATAAACCTGAGATGGTCAAGATGCTGTGTGGCAGGGGTGCTCCTGGACACCCCAGGGAGAGCTCAGTGTGAGTCAGTGAGCAGAGATTGGGGTTGACTCTACGGGGGTGATGATCGGAGTTGGTGACAAGCTGGGCAGGAGGAAAAGTGCCTTTTTCTGTCACCATAGAGCACTTTTTTTTTTTTGTTTTGCAGAAAAATACACACATACGTCTAGTTATATGCAAAGCTATCTGGACTAAAGTACCCAAGCATGGCATATGAATAGTAGAACAGGATTTCAATTATAGAAAAAAAGCAACTAGAATATCGAATGAAAATTCTTTTTTTTTCTCCCCTAACAAAAAAATAGATTTATTGAGCTGTAAGAAATTCAGATCTTCTACTTTAAGCATTAAGGAAAAAACAATAACAACAATGAAAAAACTGCAGTCAAACTCTAACAGGCCAGTCGGCTAAATCGGAAAGCACAGAAGTGATGAAAAAAGAAAACTAGATTAAACTCTAGCCTCATTATCAAGATCAGATGTCAAGCTACTTCACCATAATTACCTGCTTAAAAATTTAATGATGCTTCTGCATGAATTTCAAAATTAAAGACACTGTTATCAGCCATTGAGAATATGTTTAAATGAAAGAATGCTTTATGCCTTGCTTCCATTTCAACAAAACAGCTAAATGCTAGAGCCATGTATGGGATTAGACTATCGAATCCTCTAATCAACGGCATTATTAGAGACAACAAAAGGCTAAGAGGATTCTTAGGTAATTCAGCTGTAAATTTGAACTGCTTGAGTTACATTATTTCTGGAGTATAAATATCATAGTGATATACAGCGAACAGAAAAAAAAAAAACAATTTTTTTGGCAGGTCACAGATAACCCTAAGGGTTACTTACCATAATTGCTGTTAATAAAACAGTATTATTCTCAGTATCAAAGATTTGCTGGATTAAGCAATAAAAATACAAAAGAGAAGATGTTTACCTAGGGTACGTAACTATCAGTTAGATCAAATTGATCCCAAAGTAAGGAGGAAATGCTTAACTAGTATACATTTTAATAATAACCACAGACAACTTAGGAAAAACTTAAGGTTCCTTAAAGGAGAAAAATGTTACATGATAAAAGCGAACACTTGTACCTACATTTCTGTTTGTTTAAAGCAGACACTTGTACCCTTCACACAGAACCAATATTTAGATTCTAATCTGAGCATGTAGACCATGAAGGTTAAAATAATGTAAAATATTTTATTAAAATAATTTATGATCTAAAAATAGGAACTAACTTGGTCAATCTGTCTTGCAATATAAAGGGCTATCAAAATATTAAAAAGGAAATTATAATACTGCTTCTGCCTTCGTGGGGAATATAATCAAATGTATGACATTCACTCTTTGGCTCTAGTCATTTTAATTTTTTCTTGTTTAATGACATGAAAAGAAAATCTTTGCACAAAGCCTCTAAGTAGATCTGTATTGGTGTGAAGGGAACAGTATTTCAAAGTTTAAAAAAAAGTGTACAGGCCAGGTATGGTGGCTCACACCTGTAATCCTAGCACTCTGAGAGGCTGAGGCAGGAGTTTCGCTTGAGCTCAGGAGTTCAAGACCAGCCTGAGCAAGAGCAAGACAGGACCCCATCTCAACTAAAAACAGAAAAATTAGCCAGGTGTGGTGGCATGCACCCATAGTCCCAGTTCCTTAGTAGGCTGAGGCAGAACGATGGCTTGGGCCAAGGAGTTTGAGGTTGCAGTAAGCTATGGTGATGCCACTACACTTTAGCCTAGCCAGGGCGACAGAATAAGACTGTGTCTCAAAAATAAATAAATAAATAAAGGCATACAGACACTAATGAAAGTAATACCTAAGAAAAACATAGTTTAGTAATTGCCTTAGTTAGAATTCCTCTCTATTATCTTGTAACTCAACAAATTGTCCCCTCAAAATAACCTTTTTTTCCTAAATTTATTTCTAAAAGAATTAAATGAAATCTGATGGGAAAGCGGCTGTGCCTTTCTAAGGAGCACAATGATAGGAAAAGGTATACTTTAAACAAAATAGCGTTTACAAAGAAAACGCCTTCGTTAGAGACTAAGCGCCCAGTGGAACCCGGAGTCTTAGCTCTCACCTCCCTCCCCACGACCCTGCCGTGTTGGTCCCTGGATGTGCAAAAGTGCCTCGTGACATCCTCGCAGCAGATCGTGGAAATATTAAAGCATTGAGCCTTTTACCGACACTGAGATGTGGTTTAGAGGGAAAAATGCCAACGCTCTAACAGTGACTGAACATTTGTTTGTGACATGCTCCGCTGTCTGACGGAGCCTGGGACTCGCCACGCCCCTCCCAATCTCTGGCTGCTGGGGACAGGTCAGTCGTCACAGGCATCCCACCCACAAACACCCCGAGAACCCCCATGGGAGATACACAGCAGGTGCTTTCCTGTGTTTGTCCCCTAAACGAGAGGGCTGCTGGACTAGCGTGTTTCTTCTTTAACCAGATCATGTGATATGAGGTGCACCTGTCTATATCTGGTTTTGATAACATAGGTTCTAATCCATATATGTACATATTTATATATGTATCTGCTTTGGTTGCAGATTTAAACAGATGGTTTAAAAACCCTGTTGACATTTGTACAGTGGAGTTTTCCTTTATATTGACTGTTCTTACCTCAACATCCTTTTTCAGTTTTTCCAAGAACACCTTTTTGTTGTTATCATCAATATAGATCTTTTGGCCCTTATTAATGAAATCATTATCCTTTAAAGTTGGCAGTTCTTTGGCCTAAAACAAACGAGAAAGAGAATGAGAAAGAAGCTTGAGCAAAATTTAAAAAACACACACCCCTTCTGACCCTGGACGTTGAAGGGCCCACTGCAGGGGTCTCACCCAAGGCAGTAAGATGGGAGGTGACCTGAGTACCACCAGGGGGCACCAGTGAGCCAGGCCTTCTTGGAAGCCTTCCCACAAGGAATAAAGGTTAGACAAACCCCACGTTGGAAGGCTTTTTTGTAACACATTTCATGTTTTTCATAGGAATGAACCTGACTGCTTTTTTAGACTCACTTTCTTACAAGAAGTCGTCTAAGTATAGAATTTATATTCTTAGAATACTTTGCCAGGAACCCTCAATTTTCTTACTGGTACGACCCAAATCCATCCATCCCTGCCTCCACTTTTGGGTAGACTTCGCAGGGTTCAGGTTACAAACAACATGTTATCTTGTCTTACAAAAGCCTCGTCCATAATCATATCGACTTTCTGAGTGGAGGAGAACACGTGCCCAGAGGTGAGCCATCTGCCTTTCCAAACCTTTCCTATCCACCACTCCACCAAGAAGGAAATTCTCTTCTCATCTGGACAATGTACAAGGAAAAGAAAAAGTCTTCTCCTTAACGTTATACATATTAAGATGAGAAGTTCTACGCTTTACGAATAACAACAGGGTGAGCTAGCAAGTAACCGCACTGACACCAACCAACACAAAGTAGTAACCAGTGACTATCAAAACATGGGTCATGAGCACAAAAAACTTTTGCTTGTGCTGCAACATACAGGATAATATAGGTATATCGTTTTAAAATAGTGTGGATTAGTCTATTTAACTTCACGCAACCTGTCTTCTGGGAGAGCTCAAAACCAATGGACCCTCCCCGGCTTCAGCTAACCATAGCTTATTTCTTTCAGTTGAAAAAGATCCAATGTAGTACACTGCCTTTCTTTGCATATTAGTGAATCCTGAATGGTCCTCTTTTTCATAAGCGTGAACCAAAGGAAAAAAATAATCCAAGGAAACAATGTATCTTCCTGGCCCCCACACTGTTCCACTCCCCTCTTTATTCAGAGCAATAAAAAGAAAACTCCTGGAGCACGTCTACCGAACCATTCCAAATGTTTGAATGGTGCACTTTTCCCTCTTATAAAATATGCACATGCATGTAGATGCAGTCACATCCAACTACACACACGTGTATCTGTTATCCATTTCTAAATTTGCTTTGGCTACTAATTTTGTTTAACTTTGAAAAGAGAACATTTGAACAGTTTTGCATCTTGAATTAGATCTAACTACTGCCAAAATAATTATTATCCTTGCAAAGCAGGGACAACAAAGCTCAGAAATGCAGAACTCAATTCAACAGGCAGTTACTGAATTACTGCCCTGTACAGGGATGCAAATAATGAAGAGCCAAAATTTCTACTCTAAAGGAGTTTGCAATCTTGTATGGGAGAAAGATATGAAAGCAAGCAGGTAGAAAATAAGGCAGTATGAGTATGTAACATGCACAGATAAAAATAAGAAGATTCTGGGGGGAGACTGATCTAATTTCAAACACTTTTATGCTGAGTCATGGAGTCTTCAGGAAATGAAAATGAAATGACATTCTTTACAAAAATTCAGGATGGGTCTGCTAGACTAACCCCTAAATCTGTCATTAGTAATTTAAAAATAACATAATAAATGTAAAAACAAAACACTCACAAAACTCTGAATGTGAAGATAGCACCTGAATGTTAAATGTTTGAGTCAATTACACCAGCCGATCGCGGTTTCTCTTCTCCTATTAGGACTGTAAGCATAATGAAGTTTCACAGTGAATGAAATGCAAAGTTCTGAAGTTTAACGAAACTGACTCAGAGGGCAGTGGGAAGATAAACTCTGCTCAAAATGCAGAATTGGAAGCACCCTAGAAGAAGGGGTCGAAGCCAGACCTACAAACAAAACACAGTCAGAGCTAGGATGGCAATTCTCCAAGCAGACACCTTGGGCGTTTCTGTGTAACTGCGTGTTAGGAATGGGGGTGTGTGTGGCTAGGGGTGTTAAGGATTAAGACATCTGCCTCGATTCCACAACTCATTTTACACGTGTAAGAAAAGAAGGGGAGAGGGCTTTTTTTGGTTTTGTGTGAAGTCAGAGCTGACAGACCACAGCCGAGGAGGTAAGTTACACGTTAGGTATGTCTTTGTCACACGAGTCACGTTAATGAAGATGAATGCCACTGCAGGCTCGCCCGGCAGGAATGACCTCATTGGACAGGGGAAGTATAATTCTACCTCGTAAAACTCTGGACACCCTGTACTATGTGACTAAGCTCACTCGTGAATTTCACAGGCACTAGGGACGTATTTAGATTGGATCGAGTTCAAAAAAGGGCACCCAGGTTGGTTAAAAGACTTAAAGGCTTATTGAAAGGGCAAGACGTGAAGGCGGCTCCTTAGCAGGGCAGCTGCGAGCGTGGAATCCAACACTGGTCTGCAAACACCCGCGACCCAAATGTTTGCTGCAAGGCAGAGCACTCGGAGGCCGCAGGGGTTTGGACTCACGAATCTGGAAGCTGCAATCCTGGTTCCACCCCTTACTTGCCAGGGACCACAGGCCAGGTTCCTGGCCCTCCCCAGGCTGTTTCTCTTATCCGTAGAAGGGGGAAAAGCCACCACGACCACGTTATAGCAGCCTTAGGGTTCTGTGCTTAGCACTTTGTGTGCATAGTTTTATTGGCATTAGGCATCCCATCGCCTCTTTGCAACAACCTTAACTATTACTCTTACACACATTTTGCAGACAAGGAAACTGAGATTATGCAATTTATGTAAGTGATGAGCTGAGATGGTAACCTTCATCATTCTGCTAAGGTAGAGTTGTGCTGAGAATCCAACCAGAAACCCTGTGACACATTTAAATAGTGATGCCGGGCATGATGGCAAAGTGCTGTAATCCTAGCACTTTGGGAGGCTGAAGCAGGGAGGATCACTTGAGTTCAAGACCAGCCTGGGCAATAGTGAGACCATCTCTACAAAAAATACAAAAATTAGCTGGGCGTGGTGGCACAGGCCTATAGTCCCAGCTACTCAGGAGGCTGAGGCAGGAGGATCGCTTGAGCCCAGGAGTTCGAGGCTGCAGTGAGCTATGATGACACCACTGCACTCCAGCCTGGAGAACAGAGTGAGACGCTTTTTGGGAAAAAAAAAAAACCACAAACCAAAAACAGTGAATGGTACTTGTTACCACCACCACCATCATCATCAATGCTGTGATCATTTAATACACTGCACAGATTGAGGGACCATATACAAAATATTTTCTTTGAAAAAAAAAACAACTTTGTTCTTTTTATTAAGAATTAGATGACAACGATTAAGTCACCTGACAATGAGTCACCCTCAAGAAAATCTTATTGTGTAGCTTTTTAAAAGAAATGTCAATATATCCCTCTGATGATGAGCAGTGTTTTTATTAGAAACACATCTTTTTTTTTTTTAAATGAGGAAAACTATTATACTATGAATTAGTGGAACTTAATAAACTCTTGATGTCAAACTGTCCACAAACGTAACGTCTGCGGAGCAGCACAGACTTAACTGTGGGCAGTGACATCTTAACGTGCTAGCTGATTCCACCCCTCTGCTTTTAAACACTGGATTATTTGCACCTGGAAGGGTTTCCCAAGCTCATAATCCCCGGGTCTGATTCTTTAATGGGTGTCTTTAGTATCCTTTCTAGTTCAGCGCAGAAGCAGCCAGAGGGCAGAGGAAACCCCCAGGGCTAACTAAAGACAGCTCAGAAAGGCTTCTCAACTGTAAAATCTGAGGCCTGCTTCCAGCCAGTGGTCAGTGACATTTCTGAAGTGGCAGCAGGCTGCGTCTCTATTTCTTTGCTCCGAATTCAGTTCTCCTGGCCAGTTTTGTGGACGTCGGAGCCTCCAAGTGTAGCGGGGCAATTGCTGTACAGTATGTTGTACTTGCTAGGAGGAGACAGGACATGGGAGGGACCTTCTCTTCCTCCTCCTGCCCTCTGCAGTGCCCCCAGCCCGGGGCGGGACTCCTGCCTGGGGGCCTCCAGAGCTGCTCCACGGCCCTGGCCTGCTGAGACTCCGGAGGACGCACATACGACCCAATTCAGCCCCAGGCCAGCACAAGCAAGGCTGTGTTTTCTCTCTCACATAAGACAATTCTGCTGCGCTGTGGGTTGGACTCCAAATGGCATTCATCTCCATTGATGTGACATGTAAATGCACAAAGGCATCAGTAGAGTGACACTGTGCCCCTGCAACCTAGCTATCCTGTTTGGATAAAGTAAGCAGGGTGGGCGGCCTCACACTGCTGTGCTGGGTGATGCCCACCTGGCCCCAGGTCAGTTCAGAGTAGGGAAGAGACTGAAGCACGCGTTTAAGAGCACACGCTGGATGTCAGGCTGCCTGAGTTGTATGTCAGCTCCTCTAATTCTCCACTGTGTGACTTTGGGCAAGTTACTTAACCTCTCTGTGACTTGGTTTTCCTCCTTTAAATGAGGATTAGCAAACAAGGGGTTGTGAGGATTACATGAGCTCATATGTATAAAAAGGCCTAAACCAGTGCCTGCCACATGACACATTATATACAGATGTCACTATTATTGTTTCTGTGTCATGTTCTCAAGTATGGCTTATGGATCTAGAAAAAGTTCATCACTGATAAATCCAGAGTGGTATTTTCCTTTTAAAAAATATATTGAAATATTTAACATTTCTATACTTAGCTGTGACGTTCTGGACCAGCTGCTTAATCTGCTCAAACTTCAGTTTCCTTGTCTAATGGGAAATTGATAATACTGTACCTATGAAATACGGTTAGTGTGTGAATTAAATGACACGAAGCACATAGTGCTTGGCAGTAACTTGGTGTAAGTTTGTTTCCTTTTTTTCCTTTACATAAACTCTCTAAATTTAGGATATTAATCTAAATCATGTTTAAAATTTCCTTTGTTTTCAGGTTTTATCCACTAATCCCAAATATCTCACGAATTTTCTACACATTGCCCTCACATTTTGAAGACACTTTCATTACTGCACATAAACCTAGCATACACAAGTGCAAGGTTATTTCATTTTATTGCACAAGATGCACGGAGAACATAGAGGGTACATCACACAGGATGCATGTAAGACAGCTCTTCCCTCTGTCCCTAAGGCTCTAGTTCCATGCCCCGCCCTCCAAACCTCAATTGTGAATTCGCCTGGCTAGAAAAACCTCTGTGATCACCTGCAAAAGCTATTCCTAGCAAGAAAACCTCACTGAAAATACCTTTTTTACTGAAACTCAAATGAGAATAAAACGTTGCTGTCTGATAATAAAAATTATGTAAGTTAAATTCTTAGAGTTATAAAGTATCTGAAATTTATGATATTTATGAAATGGGAATAAAAATTAATGGTTTTATACATATGGCAAAAGGTAGAAATTTGCTGACTTTTGTCTTACCTTAATTTTCTATGGGTTAGTTTTTTCTCAGTGAGCATGTTATGTAATAGTGAGTAATTTAGTGAATGCTATTTTGAGGATCTAAAGCAAAAAAATCCACTAACTGAAATCTTAGTAGCCAGAAAATATAACCAAAATACCAGGGAGTAAGTAGTAAACTCATTCCTAAGGAGTAGTGAACTCACTGGGAACATTTCACTTGCTATGAGCTGTAAAAAGAAAACTGTTTTATTATAAACTTCCCCACCCACTCCCCGTTTTGTGAACGTTTTTGCACAAATTATGTCAGAGCCTGAAGATAACAAGCAAGTGGAAAACTTTTTAAATGCATAAAAGCCCCTGAATATAATTATGTATTCCCTAGGGTTCCACAAAAGATATAAATGATCTCTAAGGACTGATCTGGCCAGGTGTTTGTGATTAAGGAAAAGAAATAGAACAGCTACCAAGTTTAGAGTTCTCATTTTGCAACTGAAGCTCCGCCTCTATGCCCGGCGCGGCAGACAGAGACCCGGGCACGGAGATGCGCCAGGCGGACGTCACTGAATTCCACGGGGGCAGAGACACAGGGCTCTGCTTGCTTCCCAGTGAAATTGGTAAAATGGAGATAAAAACCAAGGCCTAAAAAATTTTTGTTTAACGTAAAGGTACTTATTGCTTAGCACTTTTATACATAAAAATTCCAATTACTAAGAATTTCCACAGTATCTCTGAAAACAAAACCAAAACCAAAAAATCAATACCAAAAGAAAATTTTTATTTGCTTCAGAGTTAACCCATTTGTGTATGTGTATATCTAGTACATACATTGCATATATATTTGGTAATACTGGATATTTTAAGGTTTAGCAAAGCCAGAAATTTGATCGAAATTTTGTTTTAGTAAGATTTTTTAAAATCTATCTTTTAGATAAAAAAAATTTAAAAAAAAAATCACAAAATTTTAAATCTGTATTCACAGTTGGAAACATAACTTTAAACACAGAATTCAAACTAAAAGAACACTGGATATGTTATTATCATTCTACACGTTATACAAAAAGAGTCAACTGTATTGTAAATTGCCATTAACAACTGGAAATATAAACTACATGTACTTAAAATGCACAGAGCCAAAATCTATAGAATGCAGAGCCAAGTTTTTATTGTAGCCTGGATGGAAACCTTACTGGGAAGATGAAATGCACTCGGTCACACTTAAGTGTTTAATGCAAACAGGATTTTGGCACCAGAAGGTTTCAATGCAAAGGCTAATACATATCGTAGTACCCTGTGATTAAAGGACTTGCATTTGAGAATGAAATGAATTTTTGTTCCATGTGCTCATGTGGCAACCCATTTTTTAAAAAAGTCTACTTGTAAGCTTGGATGTCAAAGATCACTGTTGGGTGTCCCTTTGATGGGCCATTACTGTGACACTCAGCCGAATGCGCAACATAAAAAATACGTACTAATTATTGTTTTATGTTGGGGACTGCTCATGTTCCTGATTTACTTGTTATGCCAAGCTCACCTAAATGAAAATAAACTTACAAAAGAGAGTATAAAATCCCTTTCACCGTGCTTGCCAAAAAACTTCTTAAAAATCAGTCTATGGCACTGAAAATATACTCCAGAAGTATTTCTGTGAGGGACAGAATTTTAGGTAATCCTTACACTGGAGCTAGGATAAAGATAATCTGATGGAATAACGTCATATACATGGTATCAGTTTTGGGGGTAATAAGAGATGCTAGAGATTTATGACAAAATCAGTTCTGCTTCTCAAAACATCTAAGCTACATATCTGACACATGAAAAGGCAAATTAATGAATGTGGACAAAGTTCATACAGGAGTAGCAAAGATAACAGGTGTTTTCTCACAAGTACATATAACAACCTTCTTTAACCACATAAGCAGAATGTCTACGTGAGTTCATGGCTTGGGAAATGATCCCACAAGTGGTTAATAACTTCTAATTTCCACAATGAAAACAATGAGAATGCATACATCTGTGACCAGCATTTGGATGTGAGAGTTTCATAATTTTCGCTTTGACTCTGTTCGTCTGTGCCTAAGTGTCAAGAGACTATACTGCAACATACTTGTGAAGCAGTGCTGTGACTGAGCAGCACAAAACTGGGTGAGCTCCACTGTGAGTTTGCGATTTAGAACTGCTAAGGCTGGTGAGCCCCAGCTGCTGGTGATTTGCCCTAAAATTCCTAAGCTGATATGTAAATAGTGAAATTTATTCCTTTTCTAATACCGTCATACTTCTATGACGGCAACCCTCAGTGCCAATGTCAAAGTCGACAGTTTGGTCTTCCTCCACAAGCTGTGACGTGAGGGTTAAGCTGCGGGCAAGAGCTGCAAAGTAGGACTGACGAGACAGGTTTGCTCCACTCTGAACAGAAGATGCTGTAGCATGCATGGACGCCTGTGGTGACAATCTAAGAAATGTCAAAGGCTGAACAATTAAGAAATTTGCTAAGCCCTATAGTTTCTAGTTTAATATTAACCTAATGAAGATCATTATTTTAAGGATGTACATCCATAGCAGCTTGGCTTAAATTGAGGCCACAAACTAAATTACAGAAGTCGTCTCTCTATCCCAGCTCTTTCTAGGACCAACTGAAGCAGAGTTGTAGGCTTAAAATATCCCCGTATCTAACAGCACTGTGCCATGTGTGCTTGTGATACTGAGTTCATTCCAGTGAAATACAAATTAATAAGGCAATTGAGAGTTTATACATCACCATATACCAATAAGTAAAAAAGGCTTGAGGACTTTAATGCTGTCATCCGAGTGAAAATCTGGAAGATGCTCACAAGAGTCATCAAACTCTTTCATGTGCCACGCTTAGCAATTAGGAAAAATTCCAAATGAGTTAAAGCTTTAAAACTTCATTCCCAGAATACCCCTCATGGTCTGCATACAGGGTCGTTAAAGCTTGCTTGGACACGTACTGATATGATGGTTCAGAACATTGCTTCTGTCAAGAATAGTAATCACCTCTACCTATACCTGGAACAGACAGGACTTTGGTGACTGTCAGGTCTAGGACTTCCCCAGGTGAAGTCTATTGCTGAACTGCATCTCTGGAGAAGGGTCTGAGAAAGCTTCCTTTGAAACAAGAGATTCTCACCAACACTAACGCATGAAAACCAATGGCACAACCAAAGCCTTTAATTTTACAAATGAGGACAACTCAAATGACCTATGCCCAAACCCCAAACTTCCATTAATGGAAGTCCTCCCCAGGGCTGGGACTCAGATTCCCTAACCCTCTGCTTGGGGTCCTTCCCCCAAATCTCCCTTTTATAAAACACTTCTGGTCCATGAGGAGGACATTATGGGTGTTACCTTTAATTGAAGGTCTGAGAAACAAGCCCTGCTTCCACCCTGACAGGCAACTTTCCCCTGCACTTTGGGTGGTGGGATGGGCGTTCCTGATACTGGCTGGTGAATGGAAATGCTTCTCTTCCATCTTGGGAGAAAAGGAATTTTACAGGAGGTTAAAGTATTAGCTGAACTGAGGGCCTAAAACACTTGACAATCTCCCTTTAACTGATTGATTATTCACCAACAGTAGAAAAAGAGATACTTTTTAACTGAGTATCAAAAAAAAAAGATTTCTAGAAGGGCACACTGCTGTGCTTTTGTACCTTCTACTGGGAGCCTGCCATCCTTGCTACCTTGCGTTTAACTGCAGCCTGAGGATCAGAGAGAGGTAGTAATTAATTATAATTTGTTACAATTTTAAGACCACAAAAGAAATGCTGAAAACTGGTTTAAGAAAGCATTTTTAGATGTGAGGGTATTAATGATTAATCCTCCTGAACCTTCAGCCAGTAATAGGTAAAATGTCAGAGATGGTGACAGTCACTTAATTGCTAGTGCAATTCACAATGCGTAAGAATCGACAAGGCGGCTTTTTGTAGCCCATTATCAAAGTGTCAACAATGATTATTGCCAATATAGTTATACAAATGCCAATTGCAGGGCAGCTGTTTTCTTTCAAATGGGTTCCAGGGAGAAGGTTGTATGTTAAAAGGAATCTTCTTATTGTAACCCCACGGCTCCATTACACAGGCTTTACTTTACCTAATAAAATCAGACATGAGTTTTGAGAAGAACAGCACAGAACGATGAACAAAATGCATATTTGTGTAAATCCCCAGGACTCTTCTCTCTCAAAAACATGGGCTTTCTAAAGAGTCAGGTCAAATCCCTCAGAAATCAAGTGAGTCCAGTTATGTTTTCTTTTACTTCCCCGGGTTCCCTGCTGAGTAGCTTGCTAGCTGGCAGCATGCTAGGACTGTCATTTGTAAAAAGCAGCCCGCTCAGCTATAATTACTAATTTGGTGTCACACTGGAATTGCAGCGCAGCTGTGAAAAGATCGACCACCAGGGAGATTCGCATTTCTCTGTCTCATTTAGAGGAGGCGAAACTGCTGGAGCCATGAATGGAGGATGCCCTTCCATTAAAAGGGAAAGAATTAAAGAATAAAACAAGTCATAGCAGCTGTCAGAATTTGACAACGGTTTAAAAAAAAAAAAAAAGCACTGTTCTGCTCCTTGTAAAAAAAAAAAAAAAAATTCAAGACATCTGTACATGCATGTTCTGAGACTTGTTGCCATGAAAGTGATTTCATTATTGTTAGAATATAACTTCTTTATTTCCTTCAGTTCCATCTTCATTATTATGCTAATGCAAATCACACTAATTACATGTCAAGTTGAAATCTAAGGAATGGGACTTGTCTGCACCTATATCACTAAATATTTGAAATGACAGTTTCAAAACTTGTCATCAACAAGTTAAAAGTATGGGAAATTAAAACAGTTATAATGACTCCAATGAAAGAAAATCTAAGAAGAATAAGAATTGAGATTACTAATTAAGCCATGTCAACGGAGATTCCCTATGAAAATTGTTCTCTGCACCATAACAATCATTTTGAAGAGAATATAGCTATACAATGATAGCAATGAAAAAAAATTCTTGTAAATCATTTGATTCTATTTATAAAAGGCTAACACGTAGAAAATATTTTTAGCCTTCCCTAAATATTTCAAACCAGATACCAGTGATTGTTTTGATAGCATTTGTGGTTTAATTTGTGAAGACGACAAATATGATTTTTGGAAGAGTCAAAAATATACTAACTGATCATGGAAAGAAAACCCAAACATTGGTAGAGAAAGGAAAGCAAAGAAATTTTTTTTTAAACTTAAACCAAATGTTTTTAGAAGTTAAGCTCTACTAAGACATTCTGTTTACTCTATTACAGTTTAATAATTGTTTCTAGATGATAAACAAACTGCCATTATCAGAGAGAGAGAATACCTTACTGCCAAGGCAGGTGTGCTCCCCTTTATCAATTAATAATTTTTATTACTTTTACATTCCATATCTCCAAGCTTTCTCCTCTCCGCCCTTCCTAGTAAGCATTTGTAATAGTAGAAGGGTGGGTGGGGTGGCTGTTTAGAGACTCCGCCTTCTGGAAGAAGAGCTATCACAAACCTCAAGCCCCCAAAGAAGTATAGAGCACTGAACTCTTCCTCAGGACAACAGTGTACACAATTTTAACATTGACACAGTGTGAGACACGGTGACAAAGGCTGTACTGTATGCACACAATGTATATTATTTGAAAGTATGTACGAGAAAGCTCAAACTCCTCAAAGAGGAATGAAACACTGGTTGCATTGCCAACACAGTAGGAAATCAAATGATGTATTTCAATACTTGAAAAAAAATCAAGGCTCAGAATGGATTGTTTTAGCACCGTATTTAACTTTGAAACAATGTTTTTGTCAGTGTATTAAGAGTATCTTTTTCCTAATTCATTTTCATGATTAATAGGATGAACGTGACTTTTTGATGATATGTCCTTAAAGGAGAGAGAGAGAAAGAGAGAACTTCCAGACATCTAGAAGGCAGTGTGGCGCAGTGGTTGGAAATGAGTGCACTGGCACTGCAGTTGCTGGGCTCTAACCCTGGCTGGCTCTGTTGAACTTGGGACAAGTTACTGATCCTCTCTGTTAAGTAACCTCATCTACTCAAAGGAAGGAATGACAGCACCGATCTCATCTGGTCGCTGTTAGGATTACATGACCAAATTCATGCACACTTTAAAACAGCGACTGTCATACAGTTTAGACTCAACACCTGCCGGTTATTCATATTTGCCTTTATAATTAATTCCCAACACGCTGAAATGAAAATTAAGACAGCTAAATCCCAGACGAGGGTAAGGTTTCTGCCTCTGTTGCTACCTGTGTGCTGCCGCCCAGGAACCTGGGCTTCCGAGTCTCGAATCTGTCACGGGGCAGGCAGGGGGCGGGGACCTCCCTGCACCCACCTCCGGGGAGACGTTTTGAGGAGCGATCACCACATACTCGTATCATTCACGACACAGGATAAAAGTCTCCTAGCAAGGTGCTCAGGAAAGTGAGCTTGTGTTCAAATCAATTTTCATTTCTTCTCACAGAAACCTACATCAATCAAGGGGCTACAAATTTTTTGGTGCAGAGGGGGCAGTGGGATTGTGGTTCCCGCCAGAGGTTTCTGGAAAGCGTGTGGCCCTACAGGCAGAACGGTGGAGGGAAGGGGAAGGTAGGAAAGGCTAAGAGAACGTTCTGCTTCTGAAGCAATGGTACAGCGACAAGGAAGGCAAATACGTGTGGCTTCCTCCCTCCCTGCCCTTGTCTTATGATTTAGGCTTCTGCAGCAACCTCGCCATCGGCTGTGACTGTCTTTCGTGGCCTGGGTTATTGTCAGAGCAGGAAAAACCCTTGTTGACTGAACCTGCAGAAATCAAATTGAACAAAGGGGAAGGTTCTGCTAGTGGCCGTCCCAGGGGACTGGGGGGGGGGG
>CM052453.1:14877192-14912657 GCA_028533085.1 Varecia variegata
CATCACATCTTCCCGTTGTGGGCATGTCCCAGCCCTGTGATTGCCTTTTCTGTGGCACTCATTGTTTTCTCCCCCATTTTAGAGTTACTGACAAACACTTCCTCCCCATGTGCTGTATGTCAGTCCCCCACGGCCACTTTCTGACCCTCTTTACTTTGGAGGTTCCTTCAAAGACATGCGTTTACTTGTACCTCTTTTGTGCCAGGCCCTATGCTGAGCGCAGAGTTACAAAGTGGAAGAAAACACAGTCCTTGATCTCAGCAGATGCTACTCTACTGAAGTGGTTTTCAAAACTATGCCTCAGAGCTCTGGGTTGTCCTAGATGACCTGAGTCCACCTTAGATGCCAACAGGGAGGCTCTGGGGGTAGCACTCGAGCAGAGAAATTTCCCTTTGCTTGTGGAAGATTTTAATGCAAGAGAAGAGCTGGGAGACAAATGGTCTAGTGAATTCCTAAATATGTGACTGCAACGACGACTATTTATTCTCTGTGTTTCTTGGTGATTATTGGGGAGTCTTACACACAGCAGATGCTCAGTGTTCACGGAGTAAATGACTGGAGAAGGAGCACAGAACAACTTGCGGGGCTCCCTTCCTCCCCCCCAGCGCTGGAACCAAAGCTGCTGCCCCGGGATACTTGAGTCAGCCAAGCATTGAAAGAACTTATATTTGACTTGGGGAAAAGCAAAAGCATCTTCTAGATTGGCCATTTGCAGAGATATCAAAATTTTTACACCATTACTACCTTTCATTCAAGCCGCCCAGGCATGGATCAGGCTGTGTGTTGCCTGTAACTCACAGATGCAGAAACCAGGACTGAAGAGACGCCTCGTGTTGGGGAAGGGGGCCAAGACCAAGCCATGCGTCTCCCCTGGGCCCAATTCTCCTTCCCCAGGATGGGGGGGCGGGGGGGGGGTCTGAGAAGTTGCTGCCGGCCCAGAGAAAACGCTCAGTGTTTGCTGAGCACAAAGCTGCTGACCCACCAAGTGGAGATGGGCCATGTGAATCATTCATTAAAGAAAACCTGAGGACCCCAACACGTGCCACTCTGCATAGCTGAGCCCAGCCACTGTCACTCGCCTTGGTCTACTTTCCTTCCTTCAGGGATCCCTGAATATGGGCCAGCAATTCTAAAAAAGAATGTTCCCGATTTTTTTTTTTAATGGGACATTTGTAATACTAGAGCACTGCCTAGGCTGCTGGGTAGAGGAAAGAAGCTACTTATTCTACTTTGTATCTTTAACCAAGTTGTTGGTTTGTGTGTTTTTTTCCCCCTCCTACAAAATAATTTACCCTGCTTCTGATTCTCAGGGAACTTTCATCTCTATGTAAATGTTGGTCATTAGTCTGTAAAGAAAAACTCATCCAAGTTCATATTCATTCACAATAAAAAATTAAAACAAAAATAAAAAGGCAGAGAGTTTAAGCCATGAAATGAAGCCAAATGGATAGGTTCCAGTAGAACTCAAAGTCCTGGCAAGAACAGAATTTCTCTCTTCTACCAGCTAAAAGGGGAGATGAAATTATGAAATGCAAGAAAAACTGAAACTAGGACATCCAACCCACAAATATAACTGACGTCAAGATATGCTTACCAGATGCCTACCTGTCTGAGGCACCAGCTTAGGCATTTCAGGGGCATAAAAAATAGTCGAACAAACACTTGCCTCTAAGGCACTTACTCGCAGAATATGCCATGCCTTACGCTGAACACGACATGTATGCATTTCACTTCGTCTTTGCAGCAACCTCGCAAACATAGGTAAAAGTATCCCTGTTTTAATAGACGAAGAAACTGAGGCTCACAGATGTTCAGCAACTCACACATGGCTGACAGGTCATAAGACCAGGACATGTGGCTTCGGAAGTCACTCTGGCTTTCTTCCACGGAGAGTGAGACCAGCACACGGTCATGAAATACTCAGCAAGTCTCCGAGAAGAGTGGACACGGGCAAGAGCCCTGGAGGCATGGCTGGGATTTCCCCAGCGGCAATTCCAGGGGAACCAAATGGCTTGAGCTAAGACTCGGTAGCAGGACAGGGCAAGGCTGTATTTGGCAAGTTGATCCAGTCTGTCTGGACCTCAGAGGTTAAGACACAAGCCTAGACCAGTCCCTTCACTTAGACTAGCATTTCTCCAAGTGTGGTTCAGAACCCTGGGGCCCGAGGACCCTTTCAGGAGTCTACAAAGTCAAAATGATTTTTATAACAGTATGGAGACATTATTTGCCTTTTTCACTGTCTTGATATTCACATGGATATTGCACAAATAATGGTGGGAAAAACTGCTGGTACCTTAGCACAAATCGAGCAGTAGCACCAACAGGTACTAGGAGTATTTGATTTAAAAAAAAAAAAGCCCAAAATAAAAAAACTAGCATCATTGAAGAGACCCAACATCATTTCACTGTGATCTCTGAAGCCACATACCCTAGTTTTCATGGCTTGTTAGCTGCTGAACCTCTGTAAGCCTAAGGTAGTAGGCATCTGGTTAACATATGAAGTAATACATGCTTCATTTATTGCTTGATGAACTAATAAAATTAACTGCATCAAATCTTGACCCAGGAGGACATGCCTCTTCAATACTCTGCATAGGAAGTATGCATAAAGTGCCTCTCTTTATAAAGAAGGAATGGTTTCTCAAGAACTACTTTTGTGATGGTTTGAGTTATGAGCTAAACTAGCCACTTTTTCCAGGAAACATTTTTACTGGATAGAGCAGCTAACAGTCTATGTTTATTCAGATCTGGGCATTTGGCAGATATTTGCTCAGAAACGAAAAAAGCTGCTAGGCTTGGCTGAGTGCTGGGACAGATGAACTATGTATGTACTGTCATTTCCTGGAAAACAACTGACAGGACTTGTTGTCAATAAAACTTGAGCTTTCAAGTGAAAATTAGACTTTAAAAAAACTTGTATCCACCACCCTGAGCTTCTCACAACTTCCCAATATGTAAAAGACTTATCTGATAACATCGGTGGTGACATTGATGTGTCACTTTTTGATAATGTATAATGAGATGTGTCAATATTTATAAGAGCCACATGACTTAGTGAACCAGTATGTCCCAAATGACAAGTGTACAACTTTACTGACTTTGCATTCAGACCAGTGGATTTTGATGAAAAGAGTACAAAAAGTTCATTGATGTGATTTAAGATTCCACAACGCAACTAAGCTTTGAGAAATCATCTCTTGCCATGTTCTGGTGTAATATCAAAGAATAAGATCTATAATTATCCAAAAAAGTTATTCAAATATCCCTCTGCCTTGTTCCAACTACACTGTTTGTGTGAGGTCATATTTTCTTCATATACTTCAATGAAATAACACCACCAACAGACTGATAACAGAATTAGATATGACATTTCAGCTGTCTTACATTAAGTCAGACATTATAGAAATTTGTAAAAATGTAAAACATTTGCAAAAATGTAAAAATGTCTAACTTTTTACCTTTGGAAAAATAGTTATTTTTCATAAAAATGTTAACATGTAATGGTTTTATCATTCTTTTAAATAAATGAAAATATTTTAACAATTTTATATTAATTTTGAATACTGTAAATATCCATAGATACAACCTACATATCTTTTAGAAGTATGAACGGGTTGAGACCAAAAAGCTTGAGAACAAATGTAGACTTGGTGGACCAGAGTTGGCAAACTTTTTCTGAATAAGAGTCAGAGGGTGAACATTTTAGGCTTTGTGGTCCATAATGGTCTCCGCCGTCACTATTCAACTCTGCCACTGTAGTGCAAAAGCAGCCACAGGCAATACAGAAACAATGGGCATGGCAGTATTTCAATAAAACTTTATTTATAAAAATGGCACCCAAGTTGGATTTGGCATTCAGGCCGGTCACAGTTTGTCAACCCCTAACTTGCACATTTTCCCCTGAGTTGGTGATGCTGGAAGTCAGATCACGTCACTCCACTGTCAAAATTTCCAGGGGACCCCCCCCCACCCCAGGTCTTTGAAATGGCCTGTCTCAGGGCCTTTGTACTTGGCCCTCTGCTAGGAATGTTCTTTCCTCAGCTCGATGTCTCATCAAAACTGTATCCCTCCCCCTCTTTATTTCTGTCTATAGCACTTACCACTTCCAAATATGCTACATGGCGTACTTATTACCTTTACCTACTTCCTGTCTTTACCCATCAGAATGTCAGCTCCTTGAGTGCAGGTTTGGTCTGTTTTGTTCATCACATCATTCCCAGCACCTAGAACAGTGCCTGGTATGTGTTTGGTGTTGAGTAAATAGGCAGGATATCTCTAACATGCACAAGAGTCTTCTGGTAAAAGCAGCAAGCATTGACTGCTTAACGCGAAGGCGTACACTGCTAGTTGCCTGGTAGCTTTAAGCTCTGAGCACCTACTAAGCATTTTATATGATCTTGAGTTATTTTACAAAAATTAAGAAAATCTCACCTTTAAGTCATATTTCCTATATACAGATAAACGGTGGCTGAACACATTTCTTGTAACAATCACATATATTTCAACTCCGTCGACATTAAGCCGGTACATGCCCAAGAATTGGGGAAGAAGGGTGACCCCATGACATTCCACTATATACTGTATAGGAGAGAAAGAAAAAAAAAAACTCCAATCAAAAGATTGTTTAGATGTAAAATATATATGCTTATAGCATTTATATAAAGTGAAAACGCCAACCATTAAGGTCCTATTTATAGAAAATGACCACATTTGTACTGCTTACCAATCAGATCTGTGTTTACCATCTGTATACAGATTAAAAAATTTAATTTTATCTCCAAAGAGATATTTTTCCCAACATTCCAAGCTCATTTGTAAGGTCAAAAATTGGATAGGATAGTGAAGGCAAGAGGACATGTGATTGTCTTTTTGGAATTCCTTTTACATGAAATTACACCCTACTTAGGGTCTCTATTTTCTACCCAAAAGCCCTGATGACAATTCTACAAGGTTGAGGCAGAGTGACTTGGCTGCTAAGATCAACTTTTCCTTAACAGTGTTGGAGTGGAGATTAAAGAGGAAACTGCGGAGAGCCCAGTGTTGGACGGTGGGAGGGTTGGGCTCTAGTCCTAGTTTTCTGTTTCTCACTGAGACTTTAACGTCTAAGAGCTAAACTGCCCACAAGAGCAGGGGTGAAGGGGAAGGGGGCTCTTGCAATCACAGAGCCCTTGCTCCTGCTCTACAGGCAGATGGCGATTGTCGGGGCCCCATGTTGGTTTCCATCAAGTCTATTGGACAAGTCCTGGAGCTGACATCATTTCCAATGAGAGTTGCAAAAACACAACACGACTTCAGCAGTCTTCAATGACCATACTCCAGAAAAACCACAAGATGGAGCTACTTCTCCTTAAGAGCAGATTTTTATAAAACAGGGGTTCCACACTGCATTTCCCAAAAGAAAGTTTTTTCCTTTCTTTGAAAGGAAGGGGAAAGAAGATTTTAAAAAAGCTCTTCTGTGTCTACAGGTGTGTGAAATCACCAGGATAAGGAATAGCATAAATAGTATGATCCCAACACTGTAAACATTGCAGGCACTATGCATATTTACACAGAGATACCTGGAACAATGCTCACCAAATGGCAATGATGGAATAGGAGGGAACTTTGATCCTTTTTTAAAGTTACACTACTTGAATTTTTCTTTTTCTTTTTTTTTTTTTTTTTACAACGAGCACTTTATAAGAATAAGAATATAATTAGAATATCCTTTCAAGCTTTTTAGTTGTAAATACTGTTAATAATCAACTCTGGTAATATTAACTACCTAAGAATTAACAAGTCTTCAATTTTTATCATTAAAGATGAACAACATCAATATCTGAGTTGGATTTTTGCCACCCAGATTTTTGGCAAATTTTAAAGATGCTTCTGCCCTTTTTTGTTTCCTGACAATAACTGTGCTCTATATTTTCACTTGATGTATTTTCTGAGTACAGTTTCATCTTAACTTGTTGTTTGAAATCAGATGAGTGGAACATTTTCTACTTCTCTCCTTTCAAAATATAATAAATTGAGTCTTGCTAATGCAAAATAGGTAAATAGCCCTTGGTTGAAAAGAAAATTTCTCACATCTGATCTAAAGAAATAAAAAGGGTTGCTGTTTCTTGCCTCTGAACACAAAGTGAGTGGGTGGGCTTTAAAACCCAGAGACTGGGGGAATCTGTATTGTGTAAGCGCAGTAGAAAAAACATAAATTTATGAGCCAGAAAGATGTGTGTATGTAACCTGGCACCTCCATTTACTAGCTGTGGGATCTTGGGAGAGTTCCTAAATCAATCTACATTTAGTTTCGTTTTTCCAGAAAATGAGCACAACTCCTACCTTCAAGGTTGTTTTGAGGATTACAGGTAATAGTATGTCAAAACACTTCAGACCATGCTGTGTAAAACTGCAGATAAGGATAATTATTTTCATTCAAAACTCCATTAAGATGTTAACGTTAGTCCTGTTTGGCACACAGACATGCACCGGGGTCAGCTCCGCAGTAGTTATTTCTGAGGTCCACAAGCCACGATTCTGCCCCGGGGCACACACCAGTTTCAGTTTTGCTGCTCAGCCCCTCTGTGTGCTGTTCTGCTGAGATTATTGTCCTCTTGGACTATCTTTTAAAAATCCTGCCAGTAGAAAATGTCTCTTCGATTAAAACTTCTGTGCAGAACCACAGAGAGCCACGGTCTTGGTGCATATTAACCATTACATGCCCGGCACAGTGGGGCTGCAGAGACACTTGGTTCTTGTCTGTGTGTGACTTATCCTACTTCACAGGGAAAGGACGGACACATGCATCGGAAGGGAATGGCCTTGGTTTCCCGATGTCCCAGCATGGAAAGGAGGTTCCCCACCTGTCCCATGCTCCGGCATGAGAGGAGGAGGGGGTGCCTTCCAAGGCCCCCAGTCTCTCCAGCCACGCTGGGACCCGTCCTGCTGGGTGCTCAGACACCAGCCCCTCCCGGTCCGGGATCCTCAATCTCTCCCTCTCCCTCCACTGGCAGCTCCTCAACAGTGTCTAAATGTGCTAAAGTCTCTCTCACAAAACAAACAGAAACAAAAAACCAAAACACTCCCCGACTGCAAAGACGCACTGTCTGGCACTGCCTGGATCCTGGCTGGAAACGAACATTTCCCGGGAAGCCGGGGACGCCTGACTGTGCCCCTCAACCAGGTGTCTGGTGACGTCGAGGAACTCGCTGTCAACTCTGTCAGGGCGAGACGTCGTCACGTTTCAGAGACGCACATTAAAGTAACTAGAGAGGAAACGCTGGGTCCGTGATTTACTTCGACATACTTCAGGGAAAAAAATGCGGACCTGGTAAAATGTTAATAATGGTTACATCTACCTGATGGGTACAGGCTCTCAATGTTCTGCATGTCTGAAGATGTTTACGCTACAAAAAGTAAAAATCGGCACAATCGCTTCTTTGGGCCAACATCCTTCTGCGTCTAAGGTCTCCTGACTGTTCTTCCTCATCTCCCATCCACGCTGTAGCTCGAGCCTCCTGCCCTTCAGAGCTACTGTTCTCACCGAGATCACCAGGGACCCTGAGGGGTTAAATCTGACAGACACTTCTCGGTCTTTCTCTCACCCGAACCCTCCGAGCACACGACCCGACGCTCTGGCCTTGGCTTCTGAGACGCCATGTTCTGTTGTCCTCCTTCCATCTGTCCCTCCTTGCCCTACTCTTTGGCCGACTCTCCCTCTTCTATGTGCCGTTAAATATGGAGTTTTATTCTCCTCTGTCTATAGGCTATATTTGTTTTCCGTTTCTATCTATAACCTCAGTAACTCCCAAACTTACGATTTCCAGTCAACAACCTTTCTTTTGAGTTTCACACCCACAGAGGATTCAAATGTAACCAGTTTAACACAGCTCCTCGGCCCAGCTTCGTAGAGGCGACACTGTTACATATTTTGTTCAGCACAAAATCCCCAGCACTCAGCAGGACCTAGCATGCAAGAACCACTTAATACATAACTGTGGGATCAATACATGAATGCAGGAAATTAAAAAAAAAACCAAGATATTTCTTGCAGAGACTTACTCTCTCTACCTTTCTGATTAATCCCAAGACTCCCACCTCCAGGTGTTGTAAATATGAGCATTCTGGACTTTGAAGCCAGAAAAAATCCCATGTGATTTATGATGAAAGGGAAGCCCAAGATTCTTCTCATGATGGCCGTGATAAATGAAAGACATTACACAAGAAAAGAGTAGGAAGCAGGAAAAAAGCAGGCATATGCTGGCCACAAAAGGAGAGAAAGGGGGTAGTGCAAAGATAATTGTTTAAGGATGTTAAATCTCATAAAAATGGCTGTCACATGGTTGACTTGGGGGAGAATTCGGAAATGGCCGAGGTTTATGTGTTCTAGAGCTGGTATTGCATGTGTACACTATGGACCATGTGAGGAATGTGACTTTGGGGAAAGAATGTAGGGAAGATATCAATTTGTCACTAAATAAGAGTAAAAAAAAGTCTGATGATTTATACTGAATTCACACTTTAAATTCTCCCAAATTCCCGAAGTCTGTGCATACTGACAAAGCTCGTAAATGGTGACCTCTCTAAATCACAGAACCGTGTGCACAGCAAGTAGAAGTTGGCTGCCCCCCTCCCCGTCCTCACCCCTGGAGGGGAGGGATCTTTGAGCATAACTCTGCTTAGCTGGGAGTCTCCCAAGCAAACAAGGGGGTAACTTGCCGATTTTAAGATGCTCTATTCTGAAGAATTGAAGATGAGGGAAATAGGGCCTGCAGGTGACTCAAGCAGCAGCAAGACGAAACCAAGACCCTGGGGAGAGGGGTGCAGAAGGCAGGAAGGGGGACAGGGAGGGAGCCTTCCGTGAACACCTGGTGTGCACCCAACATGCTCTTTGAGACATGGCTTGTATCTTAAAGGCATGATGGGAACTCCCAATTTCAAGGATTCTTCTTAGACTTTCAAAAATGAATAATGCTGCATATGTCTCTTTGAGTATGTATAATATTTGTTTAAAAGTGAGGTACTATTCTTGTAAATAGAAAAGAAACACTAAAATATTATATCTTGCGTTGCTTTTAGGATCACAGCTCTGAGCACTTCAAAAATGTTAAACATCATAGACAAATTCACTTGTAAATAAATGCTTCAGAAATAACAACATGTACTGGGGGCACCCCAGTGTCAGGCTTTTCTTTAATCATCTATTTGGCACGAGCATCCTCTTTTTTGTAATAGTTAAAAACATCCTCACTACCTCTTCACCTCTTTTAACTGTGTTGATTCCGTCATAAATAAGACAATCTCAGGAATCTCTGCTTCCTCCCTTCTCCATGTTTAATTTCCAGATTATGAGAATGGAAAAATAATAATTTAATCCTTAGGGCCACTCTTTAAGAAAGGTACAAATATTTCTTTCACTTTCAACCACTGTCATGCTGCGGGTACAAGGGAACCCTTCCCCACTGGCAAAAAGAACCTCAGCAATACAGGTGTTGCCTACCTGCTATAGAAACGTCTCACTTTACAGACCTGCCAGGTGCAGCACTCGGATGGATGACCCCACTGACTCCTGTTTGAGGCCACTCTGGGTCCCAAGGGCGCTAAGGCTACAAATGCACCAAACACTCCGCAATGCTGGCCGTCTCGCGTGTGGCTCAGAAAAGACGAGCACACATCAGAGAGAAGCGCTTACTCTTTTGTGCCAGCACAGGTAGCGTCTACACAATACCGGAGAGTGCGCCTTTCAGTGGCTCCTCAAATAGGGCATTTTCCCGAGGCATTCCGCCTGGTCACAATGCTGCCTGTCATTTCCACCTGTCTGGCTTCCCTGGGTCAACTGCAGCCAAGCTTCTCTATCACATCAAACAGAGCAGCTCTGTCTGGCATCTGGAGCAGTCACTCTCAGACGCTTGTAAGTGCGATGACACTGAGCTTTCACCTGAATAGGTGCTGAATATTTACTCCTGAATTTTTAAAAAGTGAACTTGATGATCACCAATGCTTACTACATGTACTACCTTTAGCTAAATCAATCACAATTATTCTTGGGGTCAGCTTCCCTATTCTTGGTGTATAACTCGCTGCATTACCTATGTCTGCGTTTTAAAATATTGCTTTTACCCAGCTACGTGGGAGACAGAGGTGGGAGGATCATTTGAGCCCAAGAGTTTGAGACCAGCCTGGTCCACAGAGCAAGACCCTGTCTCTAAAAAATATATATATATATATATATATATATATATATATTTTTTTTATTAAGTGCTGTTCACTTTTGCATTTTCATGGCTGGTCACCTCTTGTCACCTCTCTCCATTGTTTAATTATGCAGCTTCTGTTTTTAATAAAAGCACTCTCAGAAGCTTTTCTATTTGCTGGTATTTTTTTTTTTTTTTTTTGGTCTGTTGTAACCTGCATTTCCAACACTAACAGCTTTTATTTTTTTCTGTCTACTTTAAACAAATCTACTTATAAATTATGTCATGACATCATTAATAAAGGCAAAATTTCTCTCTTCCTAAGTCTCCCTTCGAACTTTTTCCCTGTGTTAACTGTGGGCTTACTAGAACTGTGAAGCAGTAACACCTGGATGAAGTGGAATCAGGCTTGTAAAACATGTAAAATGTAACAGCCCCAAGATCTTGGTTTCCTGCGGTCTTAGGCACTCACCAAGAATCACAAGGATTATGAAGCCCAGATCTGTTGCTCTTCTCGTGCAAAATGAAATGCCATTAAAAGATCCACAGCTGACTGGAGGTTGCAGCAGAGAGAGTTCTAAGTGATGGACTGCCACAGATAAATATTTATATCTCCGCGTGATAGTGTGAACCTGGGCACTGGCTTTTGGAAATTGCTGTTATTATCATGTTTCACTCATTTTTTTTTTTTTTTAGAGGCTTGAAGTGACAATTTAATATAGCATCAAATTAGTTCTTCAATGTAAAGTCCTGTTTCATTTAACGTTTTTGAAAGGTTAAATTATCTGTAATCCTCATTGTGCCTCTGGCCATGTTTATAGATCACGCCAACAACATCCTTAACATGAAAGCAAAGGAAAGGGACAGGAAGAGGCTCTGTTTTAGAATGACCAAATAAACAAACAATCCCACTTCCCTTGAATCGATGTCTTGGTACATTTTGGGCCAATAGTCTGTTGAAGTGTCAGTTAATATAATTTATTTTGGTTTCAAATAGTTTTGAAGTACTAAAAAAAGAACACACATAAGGATGACTACATTTAAGCTGATATAAAAATCAAACTTCTTAAGCTTAATAAAATCAGGCTTAAAAGGAACAAACAATCCTCTGTAGTGTTTACAAAAATTCTCAGTACTGAGATGATGCAGACATACCCGAATGCAAACACAGAAGCTCCTAATTCTGTTTGTTACATCCTATAACAAAGACCCGTAAAAAATCATCATTGGAAATGAAATAACTTTGTAAAAAATGCGATAAGGTACTTGATCGTAAGTACAGCTGGCGTCTGCGACAATGAAAACGCAGGAGGGCTGCTCCGAGCATCACCCCTGGTGGAGAGCTCTGAGAGGCCCGTGGCTTCCTCAAGATCCGCGGCCCGGATGGGAAGCTTAGTTGGTATCAAAGGCCGGAGGGTTCCAGAACCCTCCCTTTACCCCTCACACACTCAGGAGCTGGGCCCTGAGTGGCCCGTGTCTGGGCAGCTGTGCCCTGGGACAGTCCAAGCCACAGTGTCAGGGCGCAGCACTGGAGCTGCTAGATAGAGCTGGACAGGAACACGTGGGTATAGGGACATTGAGGACATCAGTGTGTGTGGGGGGGAGTGGGCCTGGGGGGCTCCCATTCTCAGTCCAGTCCCTTGGAGGGAGCTCACGGGATCCTGGGCTGGGAGCCCTCATCCTCCTCCTTTTGCACTCTCTGGAAAACAGCTTCCCTAAATTAGGCTCAGAGGCCTTCTTCCTAAATCTTCTGGACATTAAGAGTCAACAATTTCAGCGAGCCTATCAACACACGGGAAGGGAAGTGTGATCCCTGCAGGGAAGACCTTGATGCCCAGTTCTGGTCACTGGCAGCTCCTCCTGCGTGTGCCTTCCCAGGGCAGCCTGTCATTTGGCCCAGCCTAGGAGCCTCAGGGAGGCACGCTCCATGGGGCCCACCACGTGGGCTGAGGCTTGGTCGCCGGCATGGCAGTTTGACCCTACTTCTCTCCTCTTCCCTGCACAGGCTCCGATCCCTAAACAACATCTTAACTCCAAACTCCGGGCTGGTGTCTGGCTGGGGAGGTCACACTGAGTGACAGTCACCAGACACGGATCTGACAAATTCAGGCCCCCAGAAACCGCAGGGGTCAGGACTATCAGGAGGAAGTTTTGAGCAGTGATGCATAAAATGTTTAGAGAAGTAAAGGATGCAATTTCCGAGAGGAGTATATAACATGAAATTATCAGGAGTGAACTGGAAGATTTTGAAAAATCTAGAAAACTTCTAGAATGAAAAAGATAATTGTTGAAATAAAAAAAAAAATCACTGGTGAGGTGAGACAACAGATTAGCACAGTGGAAGAGAGACTTAGGACTGATGCCAGATTGGAGGAATCCCGAGAATTAAGCAGAGATGTTTGCAGACGGAAAACAGGAAAGAAAAGTTAAAGACAGGGAGGATGAAAATGTTAAATGCATAGTTGTTGGAGAGACAGAAGGGGAGAAGAGAGGAGATGGGTGACATTTAGAGAGGAAAGGACTCTAGAAATTTCCAGAAACTGGAGAAAAACTGCAGCAGGAAAAGCTTGCTGGTGAGGGTGCTGGGCAGCTCCCTGCAAAACCTGGGGAACAAGCGGCTGAGGACGCTGGACACAGAGGGCTACCAATGCCCCCACTGGCAAGCCACAGGGCACTCCTTGGGCCACAGGAACCCCCAGGATGGCAAACACCTTCCCCCGTTTCTGAGAAGCAAGGCACACGGTGGCAGCGTGGGATCTGCTGGGAGCACACCTTCAGTCTCAGAGTGGGGTGGTGGGTACGGCACCCAGGATTCCAAAGTACCTTCCAAATTTCAATTGACCAACTCCTGCAGACTCAGAACTGAGTACTCAGAATGTCCTCCTGTTCTGGGACACGGGCACTGCCCTGTCACTCACAGGCGGATTCATTAGCATCAGAGCCACCGAGTCAGAACCGCATTTCCACAGGATTCTCAGATCTCTCTGCAGAGAAGTCTGAGAAGCACCAATGTGACAAGTAACCTTTTCTCCCTCAGCACCATGACCCCTGTTTTTTTTTTTTTTTTTTGCTTTATGATGCCTATTTTCTCACTTTTACCCTACGTATGCCTAATCTTTAGAATAGTAACACCAACACCAGTGTCCCACAGGGGAGGATAAACAGATGTTCTCTGAGGAGGTTCCAAAATGTCATGTATTGACCCTAAAATCCTTTACTGATATATCTGAGGTGCTGACCTAGCTTAACAGGGAGGTTACTTTATCAATTTTGTCAGTTTATTGATTGAGTCACTTTGAAATATAAAAATTAAGACTCTATATTTCAAAAGGTTAAAATATTAAGATATTCTTAATGATATTTTCTAAGGTATTTTTCGTTCATCTACTTTGCAATGTGCCTGAAGTTACACTGTAAGTCCTCTAAAACTTCTAAAATTTTACTGACAGTGCCTCTTAATTTTAACTAGGCTGAATCTATATGATCCCAAAACTCCCAATGCATTAAAGATAGTGGGGAAAAAAAAATCACTCAATTTAGGAGGAATAATTGAAGTGTAGGTTCTTAACCATTTATCCCTTTTTAAATGTTCTTCTGTCTTGTTTAGCTAATCAGATGCTAATGATCACTTCTAAGACCTGAGTTTGTTATCACCTAACAGAAATGTAAAGAAAAGGATATTCACATCAATATACGAAGTTATTTTTCCAACTATAAGCAAATCAAATGAAGGAAATGAGATTTATAAAAGTTTGCTATGCTTAATATGAATTTTCCATTGGTCTGAGAGATGGTGCTGTCTTTTCTTAGCACAGAGTGGAAATTAGGGTAGAATTTGGGCTGCAAACAAAGAACAGGGCAAGATATTACACCTTGGAGGAAAAAAATCTAACTCCTTATGGTTCAAATTTTCATAATTCTGCATCAGTGCCACGCTCTACCAGAAACCAGGCCCCCTAGTGGACTAAAAGAATTAACAACTGAATACCACATCGGAATGATTTCAACAGCAGGGATGTAGGAAATGGAATTACAAGAATGGTATTTAATGATCTTATTCAATCACTGATATAGCACTTCTTATATACCAGACACTGATCTGAGCATGTTATAAGTATGAATTCACCTAATTAGTACAACACCTGAGTAAAGAGGGTACTATTATCCAAATAATTACAGGCTAATGATATGCAGGTGCTGAGAGGTTAGGTAACTTGCCCACGGTCACGCCACTGGTCAGAGGCACAGTTGGGACTTAAAGGCAGCTGGCTGGTTCCAAGGTCCTGCTCTGAACCACCTGTCATGCTGCGCTGCTCGTAAGATCGGTTTGTCAGAAAATTAATCTCAGGAAGAATTTATTCAAATAGCTAGCAAAGATCCACTTCTCCAGAGGTTGGCCTTGGGGTACTTTGAACCCTCCAGAATACAGCTGCAACTGTGGGTGTATTTCATTGAAACAAAAAAAACCACAAAGGAAAAAAAAGAGAAGAAAAGGGCAGTTGAGTAACCAAAGCTGTCAGAAAGTCCATCCAATTTACCCCAAAGGAGAGGCCCTCCTTCAATTTTCTCTCTTTAATTTAACTTAATTTTGTTTTTATCTCCAATGTATAAATGAAGAAACCGAGGCTTCAAAGGTCATGTGTCACATGGTCAGTAAATGACAGGGCTAGGATTTGAACCCAGGATTGTCTAATGCTGTACTTGATGCTCTTACTACTCCACGGTGAGGGAGCCCTCTTACAGCTAGGGCCCTGGCAACGTGCGCCCCACCAGGCAAACTTGTTCCAGAATTGACTCCACGAGAGTCAGCCCGCTGCTCCTCAGGCTGGCCCATTCTGCCCCCAGGCATTTATGAAGGGACAGAGCTCGGGGACGAAAAGGGGCCAGGACAGGAAGAGACCCTTCAGAGCACCATGGGATTTGAAGGTATAAATGAACAAGTACTCAGAGGTCAACACCTAACTTCTGTCACAGAAAAAAATCTTCTGAGAAGTTGCCAAATCTTAAACTGAGTGATTTTAAGATCAGAGTGGTGATCTATGAAAGTATTATACACAAGAGTATTTGGATTAAAAGAGTTCTATAACTAAGGATCTTTACAGCATAAGCATTCCTAAATGTTAACTGCCAGTAATCTGGCCACAGTAATTTTAGAAAACCAGGCTAAAGGAGATTTTTATGTCAAATGTGTTCTCGTCGTCGTTTCCTAACTATATTTAAACCTTTGGTCTCAGTGCTAAATAGTCATGAATGTTAACCTTCTCAGAGTTTCAAACGAAGAGCAAGAAAAGATTACCTGGTGGTATTTCTTCAGGATGTTGTGCATTTCAGCCACATCTTCGCTGGTAATGGTCTTGATGATGTATCTTTTGTCGTAGGAGGTGTGAAAACGCGCTCCGCTGCGTGCCTGGGAGTCGTTGGGAAGGGGTGCGCTCCTGGTCAAAGAATTCTTCCCGGTTGGGGTAGGAGGGGAGGAGGGAAGAGAACCCGTTAAAGGTGTGCTTTTCTGATTCCCAGATAATTTGCTGCCATAGCGAGTTTTCAAAAACATTTGTGTTTGGAATAAACCGATAAGTAGGATGACAACATTTTATGTTCACGCTAACTCACATGGCACGCCTTTCAAATGAAGTAACAACAGCCCGAGTATGGACTTAGGATTCTAAGGTCCTCCAAGCAGGCTAACGCCTGAAATTATAACCAAAGTTGCTTTATTCACCTTGTTCTTCTTTTCAGAGTTGGGCAAGAGCTCAAATTTTTCTTCTGAGTAAAATTAGGTTCCAGGCATGAAAGAAAATTTTAGAGTCACTGAGTATCTCCTTACATGGCAGGTATCGTGCCAAGCATTTTGCACAGAGTATTTCTCCCAATTCTGATGGCATCCCCACGCCATGGTCACCACCATCGCCACCTTATAGATGAGGAGCTAGGGATAAAAAAGGTTTAACAACTGGGCAAGGGTCACATGGCTAGTGAGGGAAGAGCTAGAATTCCAACCCTGATGTGGCTGGCTCAGGACCCAAGTTCTCACAACTCATAAACTACTCAACTCAAACTATGCTGCCCGTCCTGTGCCCAGGCAGGAGGAGCCAGGAGCCTGGGTGGGCATACCTTAAAACAGTTCCTCCTTAGAAGCTTTGGACTTGGTCCACCCTCCACCTGTCTTTAGCCATATTTGAGAACTACTGATCTCTTGCAGGGCTGGCATCATTTCATTGCAGGATCTGGTTCATGCCAGTGACACTCCAGCTAGGCAAGTCAAGCCTTCTTCTCTCACATGACTCTTTTTTAAAGCCTGTAGGAAGCCTCTCCCTCTGGCCCCAACCTCTGACACTGGCCATCCAGACTAGCAGGGTTTTCCTGGCATCCAGGGAAGCATGGCCTTCACCCCTGCTGACTGTGCTCTCGAGTACCGACTTGTATCCCCTGCTCGGCCCCACTGGACTGCGTGTGAGATCAAAGGCAAACACGCTTTCTCTCCTCAACTTCCTCTCTCAAAGTGGGCATTCAAAGTCCCCAGTGGACCAAACACCGTCTAGTTAAGGGAATAGAGACAGATGTCTTCAGAGAGGCAGGTGACAGTCCTGCCCCTGGATTTTCAATGAAAGAGTTCCTTTCTGTCTAGTATGTTTACATCTCCTCATCCTTTTCTTCCTTTCTAGATGAAATCCAACGGGACTGAATCCACCAGGTTCAACAGGGTAGAAGCAGATGGCAGTGGCGCAGTGGCTCATGCATGCCTGGTGCTTGCAGAAGGAAGGGGCCCAGGAACAATCCTCACTTCCCCGGTGGTTACATCCTGGGACAGCACATCCCAATCCCAATCCCAATGCAAGTAGGCACACCTGCCACCCGTAGAGCCAACACTGCCAATTAACTGCATTTGCTTTCCTTTGCTTGTTAGAAAACTTGAGAGAAGAAAAAAAAAAATCAATGTAACCCCCAATAAGTATCAAGTTTTGGCAGTGTTCAATTATTCTTAAGACAAGTGAAATTCATTAGATAGACTGAGAAAGATGAAAATGATTTTTAGTATGTAAATGGCTATCTTAACAAGAGTTTAATTCTCAATTATATTTTTTTCCTCAAAAAAAAAGTCTAATTTACACTTCTTAGAATAAAAAGGAAGAAAATCAATATGAATGCCTCCGTTCGGGGTTTTAAACAAACTAGCAAAAAGAAAAAGCAATTATTGCTCTTCGTTAATTGTCTTACTTTTTTCCTTGCACCCGTTAATTTGCAAAAGGGTATTTACTGAAAATAAAACAAGAACTCTAGGAATTGTAAGACTGCAAGTGATCTTCAGGCATAAAAATCAAAGCAGGAACAATCAAGTTTATGAAAGCCAGGTGGGAGAGACCAGCTGGAACAGACAGTAAACTCTGTCGAACTGACAATACATGTAAAATAACGTTTTGCGGAGTAGGGAGGAGTAAAGGGTAACCGCATCCAGCAACGGATGGAATTACAGCAGCACCAGTTTCATAGATGGTTCTCTTGCGCACACTAGATAAGGAAGATGGAACGTTCTCGCGTGGGCCTACGCTGTGGAGTGAAACTGAAAGCTTCTCAAACTCAATGAGCAACCGAAGCACCTGGGGATCACGTGGCACTGCAGGTTCTGATCCGGCAGGTCAGGGGTGGGGCACTTTCAGAAGCACATGATGCTGATAGAGCTGGTCTGCAGACCACATGGCAGAACCCAGGGTCCACTGAATTGCGGTTGTACTGTGTTTCGTCTGGTGTGTAATGTGTGGAGTCCGCTGTTACAATTATAGACTTCACTGCAGTAATGTCTTTCCCATTATAGTCCCTCCAACTCTAGTTTGATTAAAATGGGAAGCTTTATAGTTCAGAATAATGATGCATGACATTTACTGTACTCATTAATTAAAGAAATGTTTAGGAATGCTATGTACATGGCAATGCACAGGTTTATAAAGGGCCAGATATGCAAAATCAAATAATGTAAGAACCCTTTAGCTTCTCCCAAAGCCTTTGCTTTTCCCTTCAGTTTCAAAGACATTGTTTTAATCATTTTTATGGACTTTGCGTTAGGATTTTGGCTGTGTCTTAATCCTGGGACATAAAACCTCACACAAGTTCTAATCTTGATTCTGTCTCAACTCACTTTTTTTCCCCAAGACACAGGGGTCTGGCTCTGTTGCCAAGGTTGGAGTGCAGCATTGCAATCACAGCTCACTGCAGCCTCAAACTCCTGAGCTCAAGTGATCCTCCTGCCTCAGCCACCCAAGTAGCTGGGACTATAGGCATGTGTCACCACATCTGGCTAAATTATTAAAAAAAATTTTTTATAGAGATGGGATCTTGCTATGTTGCCCAGGCTGTTCTCAAACTCTTAGCCTCAAGTGATCCTCTCCACCTCAGCCTCCTACAGTGCTGGGATTACAGGCAGGAGCCACCTCACCCAGCCTCAACTCACTATTTTAACAGTCCCATTCTTAGTCCCAATCCACAATACCTACTTTCAGTATGTGAAATAATTTTTTTTTTAAGGCTCGTGGTTTTCAAATATTCAGAAGTTAGGAACACTTTATCACAACCTAGAATATACCTTTCATATCACCATGAACAAAAAATTTATTAAAAGCTTTATCTGATAGAGAAGCAGAAAATCAAAAGAGTCAATGCAATTTTACAAAAAATGCCTGATCCTTTGGAATGATTCCAAGGCCTAGAAAAATCCAACACAACCTTCCTGTGAGAGAGGAAAGGGCAGGTGCATTTTCCCACTTGAACATAAGGAAACTAGCGTACAATGGAGTCCAGTGGTATGTCTGCAATTACTGTCTAAAGCTTTCTCCGAGCTAGCCAAAAAGGGCAATTTACAAAGACAAGACTAAACGTTTGCCATTAGGTAATATCATGATCATAGACTTTTTGTAGCTTTGAAATAAGGTAAAATCGCTTGTGTGTTCAAAGGCGGCACAGTGCAATAGCAAGGACACTCGTCTTGGATCTAGAACGTGGTCCGCCGTGCATCAGTCCTTACAGGTGTCATTTAGTCTTTTTGGACCTCAGTTTCTGGGTCTGTAAAGTGATGGAGAATAAGCCCAGGGAACATGGCGGGCTCAGTGAGAGCTCTCCTGAAATCTTTCATAACTCCAAAAATGTATTTACTCGAAGACAAGGCTCATCACCCTAGGAATGGTTGCAGAGCACAGAGCTTAGAAGGTGATGCAGTACACTACCAGAAGGGCCGGTCAGAAGACAGTACGACCGTCATCTCAGCAGGGGCATAATGATGGTTTAGGACATCTGGGCCAAGATGAAAGAGGAGATGACAACAGTTCTTAGAGCCACATGAAACGAATACTTTACAGATTCCAGATGTATTCAGGATGACGTTGGCTAGAAAGAGCACATGAGCTCAGGGAAGGAGGCCTTATGTATTCAAAGCTGTCATTGTGCCGCCTAAAACCAGCCTGCTATCTAGCGACATCAAACAGGAAACTCCTCAGTGCGCTTCATTCCGTCACAAAGGAAAAACAAGTCACGGCATTACACAGGATGCTTGGACAAGGGAGGGGTGGCCAAGAACAGAAAGGCTTGAGGGAAACAGCTTGGGAGTGACCTTCAGGTGCCCCCAGGGAGTCCCCTCCAGGTGTAAATAAATCTCATAACCAAAGAACATTAGAGTTGGAAGCAATCTTGGAGATCATTCCAAACCGCTCCATTTATAAATAAGAAAACAGCGGAAATGACTTGCCCATCTCAGTTCTTTAACATCTGGTGGGCCGGTGTTTGTGGAGGGCCCTGCAGGGAACTCGCCCAGACCCCAGACCCTCCATCTCCCCCCGACCGTGCTGTTTCCCTGCCTGGGCTCTAGAGTGGGGGGCGGGGGGTGCATCATGGTGGGACAGTCGATATCGATTTGTTCATAGTGACGATCACCTTCTAGTACTAATTCAGAGCGTGAGCCAGCTGGCACAAAACCAAACCTGTCTTTGGGTTTTCAGTTTTGCCAAGTAAAGGGTGTGGAAAGCATCATCAATAACAGCCACATGCCAGTGCAGTCCAGGCCCTTTATTTACACTTTTACTAACATGTGTACAAAGCTTTCTGGACTCATTCTAGGGCTGTTCATTACCCGACTTTAACTGCGGGAGGGAGAAGTAGGAGCTGTCTTCTCCCCAGGCAAGAGCTGAGACAGATGCTTTCATAGAATAAGCCTTCAGGACACAGAAACTATGCATTGTTGAACCCTGGACTCAGGGTCAGACAATTCATGCAGCGTAAAGGCAGACCTGAAAGGTGCCTGGCCACTTAGTATTTCCTACCAGTCCTGCAGACTGTAGGGACAGCGTCAACCCTAAGAATTCCTCACGTTTCTGACCATGTGGCATACTGCTTCATGTCTATTTAAATGGGTTCACATGGTCAGAATTGTTGGAGGGTTTTCTTCTTCCGTCTCTGGCTTCCTACTCTCTCTCTGCTTAAAACTTCATGGGTTTTCGTAGCGAAGAATGACAAAGCTGAAAGGAGAAATTTTTTACACAGGTGTGCTGAGTTCTGGGTTACTGTCCACAATACTAAGCTTGGGGGTGGTGGGCGGTAGACGGGCAAGAAAGAACAGAAAAAGATGAAATTTGCAATTTAAAACCAGATCTGCATGGAAAAAAGAAGGCTCAGCAGAAGGCACCATTTAAAAAATAATTCTGTCTCAACTTAATCACCTAATTTAAATTAAAAGGGCAAGTCTGAGGTGCTGATCTGATGCAACTTAAGGCCTGAAAAGCACCCTTTATAGGGTTGGTTTGGTCATCTTCTCTTCCAAAGTAAAACATTCACTTCATGGAACATCTACCCTCGTCGACCTGTCTTCATAAGAAAGCTGCCAGATAAAACTGCACAGCCACATCGACCCGGAGTTTGGAGACACCTGCGCTCATTGGAAAACAAATCCCTCATCACGGACAAACTTAGAGAGTTATATGCTCCGTAATAAGGTGACATTATTTAAGTTCAAAATCAGGGATTCTGCACCTGTTAGTTCAAAAGTGACAGCAAGTTATTTCTGATAGCCCTCCATAACAATTTACATTTTAAAAGGAGAATTTAAAACATTTTACAAAGAAGTTTCAAGTTGAAAATCCCCAGCCCACAAAGTGTTCGTTCTATCCTGGGCCGCTGAGTCCTCTCAAAGCTGGAAGTAGTCGGTGATGGAACAGAATACCCCTGGAGAAGGAGGCAGGGAGGGTCAGGGTGACCCCTTCTGACAGCAACGGGCTGGAAGTCAGGGGCTTTGGGTCACCCCCCCCCCCCCGCCACACCCCTTACTGTTATCTGATTATCTGCAAAGAAAGACAGCTGGACTTAATGATCTCTAAGCTTCCTGCTTGCTCTTCTAATTATTATTCAGTATTAGTTACAGCTGGCAATTTGTAGTGCTGTAGGAAATGGACAATGATTTACTATTAGTTTATGGGGGAAAAAAATCTAATGATAAATGTAAACAAACTGCAAAAAACGTGCTCTATTCATTGGCAATTCCTTTTCTTCTACACATTTGACAGTTTCATATTACAAACTATGTAATTCCTTAAATTCACTTGTTCTGAATGGAAATTGTTATCAAAACCTGTGTCAAGTAAAAGGCAGCCAATATTAATGTTGGAAAAAAAAGTCTCATTAAATATAAACTAATTTCAAGCTCTAAACATTCTTATTCCGTAACAGCCTTATTGAGATATAATTCACATACCATACAATTCACCTATTTGAAGTATATAGCTCAGTGGTTTTTAGTATATTCACAAAATCAGGCATTACCATAACCATTTTTAGAACATTTTCATCATTCCAAAAAGAAACCCTGAACCCATCTGAATCACTCCCATTTGTTCTCCTAAACTCCAGCCTAGCAAGCCACTAATCTTTTTCTATAGCTGTGCCTGTTCTGGACGTTTCCTATTAACATAATCATACAGTACACAGGTGTTTGTGATCAGCCCAAACATTCTTCTGGCAAGTCCCTTAAACACACTCATGTACCATGAGGTGACGCACTATCCCCACCGCAGACTCGGGGCTGTCTCTGGGCAAGTGAGGCACCCTCACGGGTGTGCTGTGCTCAGCCCAGTAGCTGCAGGGGACTGCAGTGGACACATCACGCTCAATTAATGTCATTTCTAAGGATGCTCCTAGGCTAGTTGGGGAACTAGGGATAAATGAACTGTTGGACAAAAATTCAAGTTCCAGGGCAAAGCTGTGGAATGCAGGGCAGGTAAGAATATGATAATGTAGGCCTTTTTTTTTTTTTTTGCCTATCTTGCAATTTGGTAAGTAAACTTACTTTTCCATAGCCAAAAACCTTTCTGATCTTACGCTATGCTAACACAAACCTCAACAGCTGCGTTGGAGGCTCTGGTACCATGTGAGCCCTCAACAGGAAATGAAGGTAATGAGAGATGGAGCTCGCTCTTCAATGGCCTTCCTACATTTATCATGAGAAATTTATTGTCCTTTCCCTTACGAAAAGGATTAATGGCACTGTCCTTCACGCCACCCCCCCACCCCCAATTCTCTCCAAGTCTGCCTCAAGGATGTTTATTTCTGCAGTTGGAGGTCCAGGATTAGTGGAGCCTCCAAGAAGGGTGGAGAAAACATAAAGGTCAATTTAATTAGCTCATTCTTACCACCGATCTTTTATGCCTCTCATAAAAATGTCCTGATTTAGTAACTGTTACTCTCCCTTGTTTTTTTTTTAAATAACCAAGCATTTTGCACATTTAATTTGCTTGAACTAATCATATAGTCTTCTATATATTTTTGTTTTTTTCCATTTTGATAGTATGTACAGTCTGCTAAAAATCACATATAAAATGTTTTTAATCAAAGGAGAGGCCACTTAAACTCAATTCTGCCAAGCTCAAATGTGTAAAAGCCACCATCACACAAGAGTGTATGTCAATATGATGTAGAAGAACCTAAGTGACAGTCACCTACTCAGGATGATGTAGTACATTCAGAGATTTGACACTTGAGGGCCTCAGAAAGCATCGTGTCCTCATTTTACAGATGAGGAAACTGAGACACCCCTCCCCCTGCCCTGCCGGGTTAAGTGAATGTCTTATGGTCACAGCATAAGTCACTGAAGATCCCAGACTCCAATCAGGCCTCCCAACTTCCAGGGAATGTTCTCTTCCCCAATCCAGACTACCCGTTTCATTGAAACCTGGAAACCAATCACTGCCCTGCTGACAACTCGAGATTAGGATTACACGCCTCCAATCACACGGCCCAGGAGAGAGGAGCAACTTCCCCAGAGAAGGCTGCTTTCTGGGTTTGCGTTTGACATATCTGCGCCAGCACAGATGGTCCTCTGACCTCGCCGGAGAGTTGAAGACCAACGTGCGAATTTGAACATCACCATCAAGGATTTATTAAATGTCCACGGTGTTCAAAGCGCTGCGTTAAGCTCTTGGGGAATTCAAAGAAAGTCTGAGCTGTGATCCCAGGCCTACAGTGGCTTTCATGACAGAGAGGAGCAAGGCACAGTGCAATTTAACACTCATCAATAATAAAACAACTCAGAAAAAGAAGAATATGGAAATGAAAGGCGATGACCAACAGAGAAAGCAGCAGCACCGCAGGAACTCCCCAGAGTACCATGAGATCGCCTTGTGAAATCTCAGGCTGGTACTTGACTGTGAAGATTAAAATAGCAGAGACCTGTCCCCAAGGCTCATGATAAATAAACACAGTGTTTAACCAGGTCAGAGGCACCCAGGGGCAAGCATGACTCTCTCCCTCGAAAGCCACCAGGCACAACCCAAAGCAGGTTCAGGGTGGGAGATGCAGGCAGACAGGAAGTCGGGGTTCTAAGGTGGGGGCAGGTTGTGGTAGGGACAGTAATTTGCTCAGCTCATGAGAAGGAGCAGAGAAAGCACCAGAAGAAACTGCTGATGCTCAGGGGTTGTGTGGGAGCTTCCCCACCACTACCAAGAGGCTGTCCAATCGGAGAGGGGCCTTTGGGCCTCAGCCCAGGTGCATCTTTGCACAGGGCGGAGTTTCCTTCCAGGGTAGCTAACCTGTGAGGACAAACTGCAAGAGAGGGCTGAGGAGACCCAACGGGCAAGAACTGGTGACAGAGGAATGAAAGAGCTTAGATGTCCAAGGAGGAAGCACGTTGGTGATGGTGCAACCAAGGAGGGATCCCAAAAGCATGTCTGTGCCGATCCCTCCCAGAGCTGGGCCTCTGCTCCTGGCCCCGTCCTAAGCGCCACCCGGGGATGCCTGACAGGTGACCACCGCCTCAGGTGGGTGTCTCACACCACCTCCGGCCACAGGTCAAACACTCAACTTCATCTTCCTTTCTAGCCCACCCCCAGCCCCCAAATTCCGTCCCCCTCAGTGACTGGTACCCCTGCTCTCTCAGCCTCTCTGTCTCCCGTGTTGCGCTCCCATGGGCCATCTGCCACCAAGCCTCTCAGTAACTGTCGAGACAAGTGCCCTGGCTCATTGGGATATTTCATAGCCTCCCTTGTATGCATTCTGTACAGAACCGTTCACTTATCTTTAGAGAATACAGCCCTCATGACATCACTACTGTCTCTGGCAGCAGAACTGGGTTGACGTCTTCAGCCCTGTTTCCAAGTTCTTCCAGGTCTCTTGTTATTTTCCCATCCTTATCTCCGACGATTCCACCACTGTCCAATCGCCTCAGGCTGCATGAGCTCTCCTGCCTCCTGCTTCGGCCGGAAGGACTCACTTCTGACTCACTTCTCTCCCAATGCCTCCTCAGCCCTCCCTCCCTCTCTCCCACAAGTATTTCTTCAGTGTTTGTCAGAGCCAGGCACTGTGCTGAACAGGGGGGCACGCAGGCAGCCTGGAAACAGGGCAGACACAGCCCCTGCCCTCAGGCAGTTTGAAGTCTGTGTGGGAAATCAACATTTGAAAGACAGTTTCATCTGATAGACTTGATATCCTGGAGATGCTGGCAAGATTTTTTCCCCCAAGTTTAGTAAATACTGAAAGTCTTAACACTTCAGAATTTTATTTTTAAGGTTGAAACAAGAATACCAAAAGCTTAAGATGTTAGCTTTTAAAATTATCTTAAAATTAGAATTCTCTGTTACCAATACAAAGAAGAAAGGGCATCCAATGTGAATAATGAAGGATTCTAATTCAGGAGACGTAGTAGGGGAAAAGTAAAACTGGTATTATCCTCCATGATGAACAAGAGGCCTTGTTCCAATTATGTGGTCTATTTAGGTTTAATAGCATCAGCTTCCTCCTGTATAACTTTTTGGCTTCTGGTAGGCAATCCTCTCTGGCAACTCAGAAACGTGACCTGAAGCCTCTATTTGACTTTCCAAGACTATTTTAAGAGGTCCTTATACCTTGAGAGACTGGAAAGGGTGGTACAGATTTTCATGAAGAATGTTCAAAATCAAGATGTTGGCCAGCCTGAGCAAGAGTGAGATCCCTTTCTCTACTAAAAATAGAAAAAATTAGCTGGGTGTGGTGGTGAGTGCCTGTTGTCTCAGCTACTCGGGAGGCTGAGGCAGAAGGATCGCTTGAGCCCAGGAGTTTGAGGTTGCTGTGAGCTATGATGACACCACGGCACTCTAGCCTGGGCAACAGAGCGAGACTCTGTCTCAAAAAAAAAAAAAAAAAGTTGGGTTTTTGTAAATCTCATTAGCATCTAATACAGAATCCAGCATGTAATAGCTTTTTAAAAAAAGCAATTATTTCACATTTTCTTCCCTTCTGCATTCCCCAGAATATCTAGCATAGAGCCGGACACACTGTAGGTACAAATAAACACACCTTGATTTGATGATCCAGTATGAAATCCCAGCCCTAAGGGGGACTAGGGCTTGAGGGGACAGGGGTAATGGCAGATACAGGACTGCTGCTACGGTCACAGGGGGGTCCTCCCAGGCAGCATGCATCTTGCAACAGATCTTAAAAGTATGGCGATGGGGCATCCCATTGGGCAAACAATGATCAGAAGAACATGATTCAACTCTGAGCATATTACAAATCAATCACATAATTTAAAAAAGCATTAATGTATTGGAGAAAGTTCTGAATCTGGAAGCACTGAGTACCTGCCCCACACGCATGTACAGGTTTACATACATATGTTAGGTGGTACGGTTATTAATGATGAATATTCTAGAACTGCTGTTTGAATTTGTCTTTAACAGCAAGAAAAAAGTTTAATTTTAAAAGACATTCAAGAAATCAAACCCAGAGGAAAGATACAAATGTTTACTGGGACAGCAGGAATGCTTTCAGTTCTTTTTGGGACGTTTAAGTTCACGAATAGAAGTCAATTAGGTAGGCTAATTACTAGGTTCTACCTTTGTCAGAGTGACCTCCCAAGGATCAATATTGCCTTTTTTCAGGTGGAGCGAAAAGCCTTGTTTGTTCACACATACAAGACAAATCCAGACCATTTACCCATTTGAGTGCATGGAAAGGTCTGAACATGAAATGAACCAGAAATGGAGCTCCTTACTGCCACACTGATTTAAAGCAGCTTGTCCAAAATGCAAGCACTTCGGAGGAGTAAACACAGGAAGGCAATGCCTCCAAAAGATGAGAACCTAGGTCTCCAAGCCTACTTTGCAAGTCAGATTGGGAAGGAGTATTCAAACCAGCTCACACTGATGAACTCAGAAAACGATTAAGTCTTTTAAACACACAGTGTGCCGTAGCTGGTACCCAGGAGTGGCAGAGGCGGCCGGTGGGGGACTCTGCTCAGCAAATGTACCTGAGCAAGCTCTTAGGAGAGGAAAGTGAGTTTGCTTTTAGTTATTAGGTGCCACACGTGTCAACTGGTATCTGCTACTTGGACTGGCCATGATGAATGGGCTGCCTGGGAAGCAAAGCGGCAACGTGCCAGCTGAGGTGACGGAGCCCTGGGGTCCTGGCCCGTGCTCACATCTGCCTGCGCCCCTGCAGTGCACAAGGGGCCAAATGGTGACCCTGGAGCTAGAGTTGTCACACTTGCCCTCTTTTTTCCCCCAAACCAAGTAGCCAACAAACTGGGATACAGCCTCACATTTATGATCTTGTCCTTAGTTGAAACTCGTGGACTCTGTTCTGCTGAAAAAAATTTAAGCAGTGCAGACACTGGGAAAGGAATATAAGCTTGAGAGGCAAGAGAAGTATACCCCTGGTTTACTAAAGATACTCTGAACACCCACCTTTTTTTTTTTTTTAAATAGAAATACAGTTGCCAAAGAGAAAGCAGCAATTTAGATGCCAAAAGCACCAGGCAGTGCAGAAAGGAGGAGTGTTCCAATGATTAATTACACTCACACCGACTCTCCTCAATACTGAGCTCTCCTGCGAAGAGTTTAACAGACTTGTCAATCAGTTACTTGTGAATCATCCTCCACTTGCCTCATTTCCCCTTCGAAGTTTATACTCAGTAATTTGCACTTATTTAAATATCTACTCACATGGTTTGGTTTTTAGGGGGGAAGAAGGAAGAAAAGCCATTCAGTGACTTAAATCGGTCACTCAAGGAAATTTTTTAAAAACTACTTTTATCTGCTGCAGTGCAGAACTCAGAATGTAATTGGTCTGTATTGGATCTCATCGGACAGAATGGATCTCATTTGACAGAATTAATTCTGAGAAGAAATATAAAGACTTCATTTCAGTAACGAAGAATCTAACAAGACACTGTAGCAGGGCCCTCAAAAGTCAGTTTCTGCGAAATGCTAGTGAAGCTATTTAAAAAAAAAAAAAAAAAAACCAACACAACACCAAAAAAACAAAGGATAGGCACAGAGAGATGGATACACTAGTTTATAGTACCAGACTTAGGCACAGGAGATTTTCTTAAGATTGCAAAGTTATCTGCTGTTAATTCCTTTCAAAGTAGCTAGTTCATTTTCATATGGGGTCTTTATATGTAACAGTGGTTCTTAAAAAATGATACAGAATTATTATTCACTTTTATTTCATACAAACCCTTTTTACTATTCCAATAAATATTCCTTAAAAGAGAAATTTTTTCAGCAGTAAATTTCAAGTCCATCACTGTGATCCAAGTTCTCTCTCAAAAATTAAACCCCACCAGGAGTGCTGGTTCCAGTGTAGTTTTAAGAGCAAATTGAGCACCTATATCCCACCAGTCCCATCAGCCTCTGCCAGGTGCACGGAGCCTCAGCTCAGGATCCGGGCCTCCGTGCAAACCATGACTGCAGTGCACAATGAGGGGGTGTCACCGGCACCCAGCTAGCATTGCTTTTTCCAAAGACAGAGTCCCTCGTGTCTGAGTGAGCACGTGAGACATTCCTAAAAACTTTCAGCAGTGAGGCAGGGTGGGGAGTAGAAGCACAAATCTTTAGGAAACTGTACTAACTGAGCTCGGTTTGCCTTAGGGACCCTATTATTTGGGGGGAAAATACAGGGTAAGCTGTGTCAATACTCGTAAGGTCACCAGGGTGGCAAGATAGCACTTAATGCAGGATAAATTAGGATTTTAAGTTTAGGGCAAATTAGAGAAAGTGTTTACTAGACTTAAAGGCATTTAGTATAAGTCAGTACAGGCTGAGCATTCCTTACCTGAAATTCTTAGAACCAGAATTGTTTCAGACTTCAGATTTTTTTTTTTTTTTTTTGGAATATCTGCATATACATAATGAGATATCTTGGTGCTGGGACCCAAGTCTAAACACAAAATTTATTTGTTTCACATATACCTTAAACTTATAGCCTGAAGGTAATTTTATATAATATTTCAAATAATTTTGTACATGAAACAAAGGTTGTGTTGAGTACTTATTGTGAAATTTTCCACTTGTGTTATCACCTCAGCACTCAAAAAGTCTAGGATTTTGGAGCATTTTGGATTTCAGGCTTTCTGATTAGGGATGCTCAACCTATACTTAGATTTTTGCTCTTAAAAAGAGAATCCTTGATGTTTACGAATCTGGCTTTCTACATGAAACTTGGGTAACCCATGTCGGGTCCTCTCTGAGGAAAAATCATCCGGGGTCAGCAGGTATTTAAAAAGTTAAAATGGAGAACCAGGCAAGTATGGAGAAAAAAACAACAGTGCACATTTCTACGTGGTAGGAACCAAGAGCCAGAGAAGCTGCTTCACAGATTCCTGGCCAGGACTGGTGGGTTCCTAAGACCAAGGGTGGGAGGGTTTATGGAATACTCCCATTTCCAGATGAAAGTGCTGTGTTCTACCAGCAGAGCTGCAGCCTGTGAGTATGTACGTGCGTGTTGAATTCACATTTCCTAGCTTTGTAGAGACCACTCAGGAATTATTACTGCTCTGGTTTTCTGCTTTTCAAGTTGGCCAACTCAGACTCTTGCTGGAGAAGTTTTGTCAAAGATCACCCTTTGGGCACCATGATGCTGGATTGTAGAGTGGTCTCCTTCCAAAGAATAATAATTTCTTTACGTACGGCCTTCTATACTGAAATCATATTGTATAGAGGTCCCTAGCTGAAAGAACCCTTTCCTTCAGAAAGACCATTGAAAACTTCTTACACAAAATGAAAATTACTATCCTATAATTACTTGTATTGACAAAAATATAAATCCTATTTTACAGAGCAAAAGGCACAACGAAACTCGTTTCTCATTTGAAGCAAATGTTCCAAAAGCAGCTCACCTGGAAATCCTGATCATCGATTCCAAACCTCTCCCGCAGATTACGGAAAACCATCGGGCAGTATTCCTTGAACTTGAAGTGGCTCGGCATGTTTTCTCTGAAACAAGCATGTTGTGGAACAAAGCTCAGGTAGGCAAAGAGTTAACCAGACTTGCGTCTGCCACGTGTAGCCACAGGAGTGCTTGGAGTTCACCCTCCACACGAGGCACAGGTGCGTCTCCCAGAACCAGGTCCAACCCCACAGTGAGATCCAGGGGACAGAAGGGGCCAGAGGGATGATGTCTGTCCCCTTTGTAATAGGCATGCTTTGACTGTGTGCCCTCTGTAATCCTGCTGCCCGCCACAGCAGCCATTGCTCAAGGAAGAAGCGGTGGACGTGGCGGGGGGCCAGGCAGAGGAAGCCCTGGGGGAGGAGCAGGACAGCAGCGGCCTGCGGAGGGCACAGCGCAGCGAGGCTGTGACAGCGCAGCGAGGCTCCGACACCGGGGCCCGGTCGCCTGCACAGTCACTGCCGAGTGGAATCTGCAAAGCAGGCTGCGCCCTCACTCCCTAAATGGCCTCTTTCATAGAAATACCTCGTTCTAAACTTGCATAGAGCTCATAAAGTCAACCTCTAAACAGTATTATAAGAAAAAAATGAATACATCAGCTTCACACGGGGACAATGGCCCCACTAAGACATTTCACAGTGATCCTCACGTGGGCAGGGTTTCTTTGAGGTGCACCCTAATCGTTCAGACCTGGTTCTTCCTTTGTGTTCCCACAGAACCAGATATGTATATAAATTATACATACACACATGCCTTTCTATTGCCATACTTTGCACACTAAATTGTAGTAATTTGTATACATGTCAATGTTTAACTACTGGCCTCACCGTGAGCCCCTTGAGGGCAGGGCCATGTCTTACGTATCATCAGTGGACTCCCTAACATTTAACAGGTGCTGTGTAACAATGTCTAAAACGACATTCAAATGAAGGAGAAATATTCTCAACACCCGACCATCCAATTACGCTTTGTAAAAATGTACCTTAATTCTCTATTGTTCTATGATGTAGTCATCACTGTGTGTAAAGTCATCATTTTCAAAGTTTTGTGGAAGAGAGCAGAGGTTCATAACTGCTCAAAAGCCCAGGCAATTTACAGCTTCAAAACCTCAAATTGTAATGAGAATATCACTTTCAAAGTATAAGATATTCATAGAGAACAATATGCCATATGGCAAAGGATATTATCGCAGAGGGCCTGCTGCTGCTTCTCTGAGAATGACAGATGGTTATGTTTATCACGGGATTAACTTCATCAGCAAAACTTTACTCCCACCCATTGAAAAATTATGTGATTATAGAAATGCACAGAAATCATACTCCTGGCAGCCACATCAGTCCCGTGAAAGGTCGGACTTGTACTTACTTGTTAAAAAGGTGATTATCCACCTTAATTTTTGAATAGGCTTTGAAGTCATCTGGCATCAACATAACAGGGATTTGAACATGGCTCAGTTCATTGATCTAGAAAAATATAAAATAAATGGCACAGGTTATTACTACCCAGGTGGGAAGGGCTCGACTTGAATGTGTACCTTGTAGAAAACCTGGAGGACTCAGGAACTCCTCTGCGCCACTCCCATCCTAAACTCCCCCTGCCTCCCTCCCTCCCTCATCAGACTTTATCTCCGTCTCCCATCCAGCTGCAACTTGTGCACACGTCTCACGTCTCACGTCTGCCCGACCTTGGGCCTGCGGTGGCTGCTGACAGCAGCAGCAAGGGAGGAATACCAGAGGGTGACCCTCATGGCCACCTGTCCCATGGGTCAGCTCCGCCGATCACATGCCCAGGACAACTTCCCTCCAGAAAGAAAATGTTATCTGAGAAACAGGCCTTTTAAATTTTTGATGTAAGTATTTGCTTAATTAATGGCTAAGATTTATACTTTTGGATACTCAAAGAACAACACTGTCATTCATGTGCTATTTGCCTTCCTTATAGGAACTATGTTTAAAAACAAAGATGGGGTAGGGCATGAATTTACCAAAAGAGGAACCTCCATTAAGGGAAGGAGGAAGACACAGGAGAGGGTTTGGACAGGGCTCAAGAACAAAAGCAGGCTGAGCAAGGTGGCTCACTCCTGTAATCCCAGCACTTTGGGAGGCGGGAGGATTGCTAGAGGCCAGGAGTTTGAGACCTGCCTGAGCATCACAGCAAGACCCCATTTCTACCAAAAATACAAAAAAATGAGCCAGGCATGGTGCTACCATGCCTGTAGCTACTTGGGAGGCTGAGGCAGGATCTCTTGAGCTTAGGAGTTTCAGGCTGCAGTGAGCTATGATTGCGCCACTGTACTCCAACCTGAGTGACAGAGCAACACCTTATCTCAAAAAACAAACAACAATAACAAAAAAACCAAAAGCAAAGGTGTGCTTCCAGAGGACGCGAGTAGAACCAAGTTCCAGCCAATGGTAGGGACAGCTTTTGACACAGGACTTTGAAAAGCTGAACTTTCTCTTGGTTGTTTATTTTTGCATCTTGACGCCCAAGCTACATTTCCCTTGTTGGTAGCAGTAAAAACCACTTTAAAGTTTTATGCTTCCCGTGGGTACCTACGTAGAGACTCTGAAGGATTCTCAGTTATAAACACAAAACAAACCAACAACAAAAGAATGAGTCCCCTGATAGAGCAGAGTTTTTAACACATTTCTGGATTCACAGAGAGCAGAGGAAATTATTCTCCCCCCAAAGTGAGTTTAATTCATAGGCAGCCTGGTGATCATTAGGCAGGCCTAAAAGGAGGGCTTTCTCTGAAGACAATTGCCAATGTCAACCTTTATGTGGGCCACAGGAAAGCGGGGCAGCTCGACCAAAAGCTTCAACATTAAACTCAGATCCTTACAGAAAACCTTTGAAAGTGGCCCTGACACCTGGTGGAACGAGATGCAGATGGTCTCTGGAAGAAAGCGCCCCCAACTCAAGCCTCCAGGATTCCGACCAACCAAATATGAGCTCACAGAGATAACAAAAATCGATTAATATTTAAGGCTAGGTGCAATGGCTCACTCCTGTAATCCTATCACTCTGGGAGGCTGAGGCGGGAGGACTGCTTGAGCTCAGGAGTTAGAGACCAGCCTGAGCAAGAGCAAGACCCTGTCTCTACTAAAAATAGAAAATTTAGCCGGGTGTTGTGGTGCACATGCCTGGAGTCCCAGCTACTCGGGAGGCTGAGGCAGGAGGATCACTGGAGCCCAGGAGTTGGAGGTCGCAGTGAGCTATGATGATGCCACTGTACTCTACCTTGGGCGACGGAGCGAGCTTCTGTCTCCAAACAACAAAAGACTTCAGCTATTAGGATGATCAGATACAGAATAAAAACCAGATGTTATATGTGAATATAATGGAACAGATAGACTAACAAAGATGATTAATATTTGAACATATAATAAGGACTGAGAATTTTCCACAACTGATGAATGTTATACATCAATGGATACAGAATATTCAAAGCTATAAATAATATTCAAAGCACACCTAAGTATACTGCCATTAAACTAAAGAATGTCAAAGGCAAGACAAGAAAGGTGGCCAGAGGGAAAAGACAGAACACAACAAAGGAATAACAATCGGATTGACAGCTTCTCAAACATACATGAAGCTGCCATTGAACAAAAACAGGAATCTAAAATAATAAAACTTCTCCCACCCAGTTTACTCAGGTATCTTACAGTACTAAGTCATTCTCAGAGGATCTTTGTGAAAAATTAAAACTTACATACCTTTATCCTAGCAATGGACTATCAAAGTTTGAAAAATAACAGAAAAAGAGAATCAGAGTGGGAACCCAAGCCCTGTGACAATAACCACAAATAGAATGAAGCTGGATGCCAATTCAGTCTGCATTTCAATATCTTGTGGAACTAGAGAAGAATATAAATATAAATAAAAACAAAGTGCAGGATGCAAGTAGTTAAGAAGTAATCAACTCCACATCACTTTCATTGCAGAGAACATGCCAAGTGATTTCTATCTCACCTGTGCTTTAAGTGATCACTGAGAAAGTCAAGCCCGATAGGGAAGGAAGTAGGATCAAACATCAATTTTTTTAAAGCACATGATCCACTCAGCAGATCCTCCACATCCCTTGATTCCTCCCCCAGGCTGCTGAGATCAGCATCACACGGCAGCATCTCCTTTCGCAGGGAAAGAGAAACTTTTTGAATCCTTTTTGCTGTACAAGGACCTGCTCTGAAAAAATGTTACGTGAAAAAAAAAAAAAAAACAGGAAAACTTTTCAGCCAAAATGGAATGTGTACACTGAGAATTTCCCCTGTGGATTTTCCTTCCCATCCGTCCTCTCATCAGCACCACCTTTGAGAGGCCGCTCAGTGCCAGATTCGGCTCAGACAACCAGTCTTCACCCTCGTGGTTCTTATGGTTCAGAGGGGCAGAGACACCAGCTGAAGAATCGCACATGTGTAAAACTGTAATGATGCAAGAGGTAGGGGCCAGGTCTGGGGACAGGTGAGGCTTCCCTGGGTGGTGATGGGAGGAGGAGAAGGAGAAGGCGAAGGCAGGCCCTGGGCAGGGCGGGCACAGCTAATTGGAGAAAAGTGCAGGAGTTGAGAAGGCGTGTGGCACCAACAGGCTGAATTGCAGGCCGGGAGCACTGGGAATCGGCCGCTGCAAAACCCCACAAGACAGAAGGCAGCAGAGGCGAAGGAGGTAGACAGACTCCAGCACACCGAGGTGGCAGAATCACCATGGCTGGACAGCAGGCTGGAAACATGGGCAAAGATTGGGGTGGGGGTCAGAATGGCTTGCAGGACAGGGTACCTGGAGAGTCTGCGGACTGAGATGGTTCATTTTAAGAGAAAAGCTCAGATTTGCACTTCTTAAATTTGATGCGCTCTTGAGACATCTGAGTGTTGGTGTCAGCTAGGCAGGTGGACAGGAGGGTCTGAAGTTCCCAGGGAATCAGGGGTGGGAGATAAAAATGCTCATATCCAGGAATCAGACATTAGCTCCCCGCAGGAAAGGCTGCAGGAACTGAGAGAGGGGGCAGGAGGGGGGAGGGGGCAGGAGGGGAGAGGGGGCAGGAGGGCTGAGACGCCTTCTAGGAGAGTCTAGAACACTGGGGGTTGACAGCCTAGAGGAGAGGATGAGCCTGCCAAGGAGGAGGGGAAGAACCGCCAGTGAGGTGGGAAAGGAGACGCACAAGGCCACCCCAGGAACGAAGGGTAGTGGCGACTCAATACTGGAAAGGGAGAGGCAGGCTGAGGGGCTCAGAGAGAACAAACACGAGGGAGGGGATGTGACTGCAGAACATGGACAGGCAAGTTTAGAGAGAAAAAACGGGCTGGGCTTTGGGGCAGAGTCAAGAGTCAGTGGCAGTCCCTGATGGCTGGTAGGGTGAGGACTTGTGGAGCGAGGTCCCTGCAGGGCTCGGCCTCAGGGCACAGGTGCAGAGTTGGAGGGTGGGTGGGGTCCTTCAGGACTGAGGATTTTGCTAGTCCAGTGTGACAGAAAGATTAAGGAGTGAGGGAATTCTTAGACAATCCCTTGGAAATAGAAAGTCAGGACAAAACACAAACCCTTGACAGCGAGGAGTAGCTGATGGGGTGGGACATTCACAAACAGTAAAATAACAAACCAACCTAGAAGTGCGGGGGGGGGGGGGGGGGG
>CM052453.1:14912757-14953995 GCA_028533085.1 Varecia variegata
AGACAAGAAATGAGACAAGAGAAATCAAAGATAGTTCTATTACACCTTGGTTAACACTGAATCATTAGATGTTGAAATTAAAAGAGAATCTCAGAGGCTCTAGGGTCACACCGCTCGCTTTGCAGTTATAATAAGTCCTGGTAAAGCTGTATCTACACCTTTATACTTGAGCAGTAGCTGGATCCTGACTTACATTAGACAGCTACTTCACGGCTACTGTATCTTTCTTCCAGGTGGCCACTGCTTCACAATTCCTCTGGCTTTCTCATTTTCCCCCTGCAGCCCCCACCCCAAACTTCTTGGTTAAGTGAGTAGCTAGATTTAATGAACAAACATTTCAAAAACCAGAGGATCTATCTACCACTTAAAAAAATATTTTAATTAGTATTTTTTTCAATAGCATACCCATGAGCCCCTATATTATTTTTTCTATGAGCATGTTCTATTAATATATAAGGCTAAGCAATCATTTGTCAATTTTACTGAGATGAATTTATTATAAAGCTGCCTAATAACTGAAAAGCCATATAAGTCATGAAATACTCTCTCCTTTAGCCTACTACCTTGCCATTACCCAAACTAAAATGTATTGCTTGCCTCTAGTTCAAATTCATGAGCTCATACAGGTAATGGCAATGAATAAGGTTGAGTTAATCCTATTTGTTAATTTCTATATTTTACATATGGCTCTTGGCTGGGAACTTTCCGATTTCAGTATGAAATTCTCGAGTTTCAAAGTCTTCTATCTGAGAAATTTTAATTTATTCAATTTTATTGTTAAATTAAATGCCAGGTAGTCTGGCATTCTACCTACCCCAACAATTCTATATGGGCCACCCCAAAATTGGTAGCAAAACTATTAATAATAATGGTTTATCATTAGTTTATATTTATCAGTGTTTTGTACAACACAGTATTTATACTTTTCTCTCTTAACAGATACTTAAATTGGGAATATACACACATATAGTTATTTTATGTATGTTATAATATTCAATAATATTCATGAAAAAAACAAAGATTTGTGTTACCCATTACTATCTTGAAGTATCATATGCCCCTCCCTTTAGGAATAAGCACACATTCCAAAATCCAAACAATTCATAATTTATGAAAATAAAAGTGGTTTCTGGGTTGATTAAAATTTTGTGAGGTTAGCTAAACAAACTGCAAGTACGACTTGTATACTCTTAAGGCCACGTGTAAGGTTCTTTCAGGTTGCAAATATTTAAAAAACTCTCACAACAAAAAGGCAACACCACTTCATACCTGAGAAGTACTTAATAGTGGTCAAGCCACTTTGGCAAACAGGAACTCATTCTCTGTTTGTGTTGACAGTCATGTTCACAGGCTTATCAAACTCAAGATCGTGTACGTGCATCGGAAATACCCCGTGGGCTGTCCTGGGAGGGGCCTCTTGATCCCGTTCATGCTGTGCCAGTCACCCCCCAAATGGCAGGGGTAGCCCTGCCTTGCCGCCTAGCTGTTGGGCGCTAGTGCTGACAATGCTAGGGCACAACAGATGATGGAAAATAAAGAAGCTTTGTTGTAAACATCAATAGAAACAAGGCCAAAGGGGCTGGGAGGGTCAGTGCAAAGTGCCAAAGTGCTCCTGATTGTATAATTATAATTCAAGAGTCGGGGAGAGGGAGCTGGCATGAATGGGGTGGAGGGTGGAGGTTGGGAGAGCTACTGAGATCTCTGCTCAGTTTTACCTTAACTCACTTTAATACCTGGCACTAACCTTACTGCTAATATTTAGTGGACATGTGCCAGGCCCACGTGAAATGCTTTAGACACAGTATCTTATCTGGTCTTTACAACCCAATGGAGTCAGCACGATTATTATCCCCATTTTACAGATAAGCAAGGCTTAGTGAGATTAGAGAAGCTATTGGCTACTATACGGCAGAACTGTACCTGGAACCCAGCCTAAGCTTTAATCTTTTTATATTTGAGTTTCCTCTAATATAAAATTCAGGGAGCTGGATCGTCTGAACCTAAGATCCTTTCAAAGTCCTGACAGCCTGTGAGGTAAGATTCACAGCAACTTAATAAGACGTCTACCTGAAATTTAAGACTTCATTGTGTTAAAAGCTTCTAAAGGATTCTTAATTTTTAAAGTAGTAATTAAATAGGTGTTTAGAATCAATGATTAAATGCCCATTTAATTGAATATGCACCATCGGCTACTACAATTATATCAGCTGTGGTTTCAATAGCACAATCTAAATTTATAAAGATCAGTGTCACTGAGACATCATTTCTCTAACATTCCTTGTCATTTCAAAAAAGGGAAAATAAATATTCCTCAAAGCTCCCTTGAATCTTAATGAATCATAAACAGGATCCCTGAAAGATGCAAAATTGATTTCTAAGACGATTATTTATTAAAGCCAATTGTTTGAGTTTTCCTTTATGAAAAATAGAATTAACACAAAGCACTGTAAAATTTATGTGAGCCTTTCCTTTTAAAATACTATAATATATAGCACAACTCAGAAAAGGCATCTTGATTCCTCTCCGCAGCAAGACAGTAAAATTTACATCGCATGCAAGTTACCTCCAACACTGTAAAACACAGGTTTGGTTTTTTGTGGGTTAGGTCTGCTGATTACAGCGAGTATCACTCCTGCAGATGTAAGACTGAGTTCACACTGGCAAGAAAACAGAGGTTGCAATTAAGCTGCAAAAATGGGAATAATAAATAACTACTGGACAAGGAATGTATAAGTGAGACCCAGCTGGTAACAGTTCTGAAATTAAGGCATGCAGAGGTGTCCCCACAAAGCCATTTCACACTGTGATATTGAAAAAAATAAACCTCACTAATTGATATGATTTTTAAGTTAAGCAAAGAATATATTCGTAAATTGTGAGAGGCATTATTAATGACAATTAATTCAGACATATTCGCCCTAAACACTATGTTCTCAGACTAATATATAATTAGCAATTGGTTTTCATTCTGCCAAGAATACACAAAAAAGGACCAAAGAAGAAGAAAACCTCTTACATGTAGAGGAGACGCAGAGATGCTTAATCTGATTATAATGAAGACAATTCCCTACAAATTATGACATACTGAGATGAAACAGGAAGCACCCCACATGTGAAATTGCTGTCGGGTATAAAGGCTGGTGGGGGACCCAGGGGTGGGGCTGTTTTCATGGCAGCGTGTCCACCTGAGATTGGGCAAGACAGGGGGAGGGTGGAGCGGGAATCATCTTGAAAGGCCCGTTCATCCCTCCTCAGAATCTCAGGACACAAATTGAAAAGGACTTATTTTATCTCCCAAACATTCCCACTGCTTAAATGAGTGCATATTTGAAAACATAATTCAATAATAAACTAGAGCCAAGATAAGCATAAAGGATTTAAGATCAGTAAGGGTCCAATGGGAAGAAGAATTGTAATGCATAACTCGACAGGACCATTATTTTGGATACTATTTCAACTTTAATTAATTTCTTAGGGAAATCAAATAATAAATATACCATGCCAGATTCCCTAGACTTTACAAGTAGTTTTTTGATTACTTCTGGCTTCTACAAAAGGATCCTAACTTCACAATCAAAGATGTGATATGAGTTCACCATTATGGATAAAAATCACCCTCCCCCCATCCCTTCATATCAGTATCTGAAAATAGACACTTTCCACTTACTGGACTCACCTTAAAACACAAAATTCCTTTGTGACTCTATAGTTGATAAAGCAAACAAGGATTCCTCCCACCAAGTAATTTACTTTGAACATTTTCTGCCCAGGGGTTCCTTCGCTTTAGGAAGTGAATGAGCAGAAAACTAAAATTAGGACTATTAGGGAGTAAGAGTTGAGGATACTCCTGGAGCTGCTGGAATGAATCACTGCTGGAAGTTCTGACTTGTTCTGTCTCTGTCCTGCAGACAGCAGGGCCCTGCGCATGTGAGTCGCAATTTTCACTGGTTCTCCCCAAAGGTATACAAAACGACCTCAGGCACATCTCTAGGGAAATATTTTCCATGGCGTGACCTAGAAAAGGCCACCAAGATCGCACAGTTCCCTCCCCACATTCTTCTCCAGAGCCAGAGTGCACAGGATATTTCTGGAGAGGATGCAGAGGGCTTGGTGGGGCGCTGAGAAGCAAACAGCTTTGAAGGTTAGAATAATACACGTTAACACAGACAGCAGGCTGTGGACCTGACACCGTTAGCTGCCATGCCTGTAATCAACCTTCCATAAGCCTTTGAGTCCTTGTGTTCCATTTGTTTCTAAAATGGGGACACTGCCACCATATATATACCAAAGTTCGTATTTTAGATGTGTATTGACAGCAATCATAATATCCTTAGAACAAAGGCTATCATAAAGGGACCATTTTCTGTTACTTTTTTCTACTAACTTTTGTAGTAAATTTGGGGAGGTCGGAGGATTACCCAAACATTTTGATCTCATTTTTACTATCTATTTGATACTGACTTGTAATCCCTAATTCCATATTAGGGAAGAAAATGACTGACTAGAACATCAGCTCTCATTTGGAAATAATTTTTACAGTCTTGTAACGAATATACGTTGAAATCATTAAGAACTTTAAAAAAATGAAGTCCCAGTATGACTCAAGCATGTAGCGTGCACTTGGCGTGGTGTGGTTCTTATTGCAACTTATGCTGCAGAATGAATAGCAATTTGAAAGTTCTGAGGTTTCAGAGGGACAGGCAGAGCAAATTAAAGTCAATTACAGAGGTAGAAAAAAAAAAACCCCAGGCAGCTGAAAATGTTTGTGAAATGTACTTTTATTTGTCTTGGAGCAAGAGGTCAATTTTCTACAGTTGCTCCATCAATAATTATTTTCTAAGACCATTTTTAAAAAGTTAATGTCTTCGTATTTGAAGACAACACAAAAACCAAAGATCCAAGTATATTTTAATTAAGACTGTCTTCTGAAATCTGACCTGTCTTCCAATATCTAGAAAAGAAATGCTTTATTTGACGAGAAAAAATTGTTCTCATAGCAAAGCTGAGATGTGAATCAAAGCCCAAGGGTCTGCCATTCCAGGACCTATAATCTCAAAAGCCTAAATTAATACACTTAAGGGGATTTTTCTGTTGAACAAGAATCATTAAGTCAAACTTTTGATTAATGGCTACTTGACTAAAATTAAAATGTCACCAGAAATATTTAAACTCTTGGTTAGACTGTTACTTTATAGCATCGACACAAACTCTACCATCTGTCAATTTGGTGTCTGCAAGCTCAATCAGTCTTGTGATGGACATGCCTTGCTGGCTGGCTCACTGCCAAGTTCATCCAGAAGAATGTAGTCATGTTAAAAATTTTACCTCCCATGAACCAGAGAACTTGACGTGAAACTATTGAATTAAGGCCAAAAATTTACAGGCTACTGCAGAGGTAATATTGGCTTTTTAAAAAATCCAAAAAAAGACTTTGCCAATGAAAACAACAGCTTACAATGCAGTCCATTCAAAAGGACCCCAGGCTCAGAGTCAGGGGACCGATGCCTGAGCCCTGGTTGGCCACTTTGTCACCACCTAACCTTGAGCAAAGTGCCCAGCTCTCTTGATCTCGCCTTACGCTTTTAAAAATGAGTTTGAGAAGAGATCACAAATGATGTGTGGTTTGGCCCGGATAATGATTTAGAAATCACTTTAGATTTAGAAAATGCTTGAATTAATTACCAATCTTTTCAGACTTGAGACAATTTACATACAAATTTGGATTTCTGGCTTCTTTTAAAAGTGGGAAGGGAAGACCTGGCACCCGGCCCGGCATCACTCATCTGATGCTCAGTAGCTGTGGGGACGCTCCCTCTACTGGGCACAGTTCCTGCCACCGCCTTGAGTCTTCTGCTGGATGACGTGGCCCGTTCCAGGGCTTTAGCCACCAGCAGACTCCAGCACCGGGCACTTGGGAGGCAGTCCCACAAACACAAACGAATCACAAAACAACTTTCCACAGAGATTCTCTTAATTACTAGAAGACACAGAAGACCTCTTTAAGTGTTTTGCTCAGAAAGATGTGGCAGGGCGGGGACAAAGGTAGGAAGAGAAGCCACAGCTCCAATATTCTAATCAAGGGTATTGCCTCTTCCTGGTCCTTCTCTGAAATTAACATAAAGGCAGGGAAGGGTGCTGAGCTAGGCTAATACGCCTGCAGTTGCTTTTAACTAAGGCTTGTAAAGTAGCCTGCCTCCAGAAGGGCATTGCCATAGACACACGGAAAAGATGGGATGAAACAGACAAGGACTGTGTGGAGGTGACATCATGGGAAGCCCTAGACCCAGTGGATCTTAAAGGCCAGCCTCCCTTGCCTTCCTTCCCAGATACAGAGACCAATCCACCCCTTAGTGACTGAAGACATCCGGATCTAACCCTGAAATCCTTAGTGGATGTCAAATGAATAGGAACTTCATTCACCTGGGTGGCATGAACACTAGCAATCACACAGCACTCTAAGACACTGATCTTGAAAGTTTCAAATAAACATATCTTACTTTTTAGTCAGATATCTAATATGCCAAAATAATTTAATACTTCCTGGTGTCTTTCTGTATATTCATCCTGCGATAAGGATGCCCTAAAACTGTAGTGCCCCAAGTGAAGTATGAAGAGAAGCTTCCAGAAGGCACTGGATGCTGCCATGCTGGCAGGTGGCCCTAGTTCTCGCACCCCTCACACCTGGTGGGGTCTGGCTGGCTGTGGAGAAGATGGTGAGGGGTTTGACAGGTAGCACAGTCGTCCCACTGGCACCCCAGAGAACCACATCTGCTGAACAAGTCACGAGTGACAGCCCTGCACTTAGAAAACCAGTCGCTCACACACATCGTTAATAAGGCCAAGAAAATGATAGAGAGGGCGGTGGCATGTGTAAGTCAGCATTCTTTTTAAAAGACTTCTTCAGCAGATTCCATAGTGGGGACCTATATTAAGATTCCAGAAGGGAAGCACCGAATTCCTGATTCTGTTAGGGTTGGACTTTTTTGTTTTTCTTTCCATGACCAGAGCAGAGGGGCAGCTTGCTTTACTGCCCAGGGTCCATCCTGAGAGAACAATACGAGGAAGGTTACCATGACGGTTCCTATCGCTTTCCTGGATTCCCATTTTAAGTGATGAATTGACCATGCATTTTTATCTCTTTCCCTTCCAGAAACCCTGCTAAAATGACAATAAAGGAAATGACAGATTGGGGGAAAAAAATGACAAAGACTTTCATATTGGAGAACAGACAACAGAAGAAGAGAAATTTCAAAGAATTTTTAAAAAAACAGAAAAGGAGAGGATGGTCAACCCACAGAAGAGGAGAGAAAGCTGCCGCCTCGGTGGCCCTGGCCATGTGACGCTGTGCTCTGCCAGACGCCAGGGGCTCCACAGCTGTGGTTCAGGTGGCGGAAAGGCAGTGTGTTGCCTGTAGCAACCACCCCACCCCACCCCACGGGAGGCAGGGGACAGACTCCTCAGAGACCCGACCCCAGGAGGCTTCAGGTTTGGGAAAGCCTGGCACAGAGCAGGGCTGGGCTGGCGCCGGCTGAGTACGGGAGGCGTCAATGACAATCTGCACTCTGAGCTCTGGGACTTCTGCCTCCACCCTCTGCTCTGCTGCAGTCACACTTGTGGCCTGGGCCACTCCCTCAGGGGACACTGGAGGATTTCACTCTGGAGAAAAAGTCCCAGAGAAAACTCCACCAGTGCACAACGTGAAGGCTGGCCCACTCCCCAGCCCCTGGACGTAAAAGCCACCAGCAGACAATCGTCACCAGTCCACGTGCCCAGAACTGGCCATCTGTCTCCTAGAACCTCATTCTGCAACCTGAATGGAGGGCAGCAGACCACCAGACACGGGGGGAAAGTCTCTAGCATGACAGAGAGACTAAGACAAACCTGTATATTTTTTTCAGTGATGTTTAACATCATGCAATACTAAATCACCAAGTCTAGTACTTCACAAAGTACTACAAATAACAGGAGTCAGAGTAAAGGGAATGCTATTACTTTAACCAAAAACTGCATAGCATTTTAACACAAAAGAAGGATGAGAGGAGAAAAGAGGAGGTGTAAGAGAGCTACAGCATCATCTGTCATGACAGAAAGTCAATAGAAAATGCCTAAGTTTGACAGATTCATAAATAACACCACAAGCATATTACCTAGAAATACAAACACCAGAGCAAATAATTATGTACATATCTACGTGAACTAAAATGGAAAGTTCTCTAAGAAATAGTGTGGAAGTGGGAAAAGCAAAATATACATGTGTTTAATGTTCTCCCATTAATTTTCTTATGAACATTATACATTCATGCATGTTTATGAAACTTACTAAGAAAACACAAAAAAAAAAAAACCAGAAGGAGTGGGTTTAGAGGTCTGGGGGGATGCAGCTCACCTGTACTGGGGTACTTCTGGACCGTTCCAATTCTTTATTACATGTTATGCTCAAAGGGGCTTGGGAAACATCTAATTCAGGGGCATAACATAGCTCTAAGGCACCGGTCTCCAACAAGGGGGTCATGCTCCCCGGGAAGGAGATAGCACAGTTTCTATTTGTATGTAGTTTATGTCTAAAAGAATAACTTTTAAAAAACTTATTATGCCATTTGACATTTGTCCTCATCAGCCCTTACGTGAAACGGCCCTGAACCATATATCGGAAAGGAGATATGCTGAGCAATAATAGGAACTTGGAGGTTGGCAGTGACGTCCAGGGTATTGCAATCCACTGTAGTTTACATGGATTAAGCAGATTACAGATCATACCATGTGGTTTTAACTAAGCTAAATTAACCCTCACAAAACAGACAAGTGCTTAAAACGATGCCTGGAAAGAACCCACTGACTGAAGCTAATGCTAAACACACAAGCACCAGTTAGCTAGAACTCGCATGGCAGAGCTAGCGTGGAGCTGAGCTCCTGGCGCACTCTCTCTCTCTCAGTAACACTCTGACGTTAAAGCATGGATGATGTCATCGGATACGACAAGAATAGTACATGAGCAATCGAAATGGCTGGGAAGACTTTATTTAAAATGTGGGCTTCAATACATTTTTGTTAATGATGGCCCTTCCCGAAGTGTACATTGTGCCTAGCAATGTTAGCTAATGATAACAAGGAGCTATCAAAATGGGCACGTCTTTTAAACACTAAATGCTCAGAACCTGAAGACAAACATCTACAGTTTTTTTCAATATGTTGTACATCGTGTAATACTAACTACCAAATTCAGTACTTCACAAAATTGTATTAAATGATTAATGTATAGAAGCTTCTTTCTGGGTTCCTTTAATAGCAAAAGACTAAAAACCACATACTACTGGGGAAACACCTGTTATTTCTACTAAAGCAAAAACAGCTGCAAGTACATGAAAACCAACATGGCATCAAATCTGAATGGATTCCTTTGTCAGCAAACACTGTTGGCAGATGCATAGAAAACACCGGTCAATATGTAAAGAATGGAGGATTAGAATAAAGTTTGCAGCCTGGGAAGTTAGCTTTATAGTTGCATCAAAGTAAAGATGATTCTAACATTTTTCTGCTTCTGGTACTTGCTAAATTATTTCCTACATTCAAAGGATTACTGTGTGTGGTCGAGAGGGAAGCAGAACGTAAGTGCTTTAAAAAGTTGTGGAATTTAAGAGATGAGTCATGCGCTTTTCCCTTACAAAACACAAGTGTTGCAAATTCATGGACCCTTGCAGGGGTCAGAGGTGCCTCTCAACTCAGCAGCAAGAAATATCAGCTACCTCAAGCTTCCTTTCAAATGAAAGGTGAGACTCGGTGTTGAGTAAGAAATTAACTGCTTTTCAAGAGAAGAAAAAAAGCTTTGAAAAGACAACATTCTAAAAACAGATGTTTGGAAATGTTTCCACTGTTTTGTCATCTTGTTGCCAAAAACAATGTTAACTGTGTCACCTATAAAAACTTATATCAGCATACTCAAAAACTTGGAAATAGAATATTCTAGTCTATTAGAAATCTTACTAGAAGAGTTTTAAACTCATTTGCTAAAAGCTTGAAAATGCTATAACCTTCCAATAAGTTTTCAAGTTTTCGGGGAAAATAAAATTTTAGCATCTTAAAGTCAACTAAGAACATTTTGTACCTGGTGGGATGGATTGAAAAAAGGAGCACGAGGATTTAGTAAAAATGGCCAGTGATACAGTGCTTCCATTTTTATTGACAAATCTTTATGAGTTATATTTTTCAGCAATGAAAACCTTTAAAACCAAGAATCAAAATATGCAGAACATCAAGCTAGGCTTAAAATAATCATGATTAAAACAAAATTTTCAAAAAATTCAAAAATTAATTACACTGCTTTCACTAAAAAAATTAAACTCTAATGAGAGCAAGAGATTTTTTATAGTGTTAAAATTATTTAATCTTGTTTAGATTTTAGATATGCTGTAAAATGTATAGAACATTAACACTTATATACTAATATAATGTCTAATTCACAATACATGTTAGTATGCTCAAATTTCACATACACCCAGCTATGTGATCAAAAAAATTTGGAGATTTTTCAAAATAACACCTATCTTTATCTATCTACTACACCTGGGGTAGGGAACAGGCTATTTGGCTGTGGGTTTAGGGGATTTATAAAAAAGGCCCCAGGTATTTCTGACACACAATCTTCTCCTCCTCCGTGTGTTCTGGGCCTTTAGTGAGCACTACTGAGAAAGAAAGTGATCCTATTATACTCATGCTGGCCAGAGCAGGCATATTACACAGCATTCACACGCAGCCATAGCAACCATCATGTTTTTTAAAATTGTCAAAAAACTTTCACGTAGACCTGGCTTTTTCCCTCACAACACTGAAGTAAGATTCAGCCTAGCAGTACCCCAGGATTTTATAAGCAGCAAGGGTCCAGCTGAGTCTCCTTGGTGGGCTCGTGGGAGGTTGTACTCAAGGACCTTGCAAAAACTATGACAGGTTGGAATATAAATGACATCGAATGACTGCATGGGTTTAACACCGGCACTTTTGGTATCTAAGTCTCCATCTTCTATGTTGATTTCTTCTCCCCCAATTTTTGAAATACATTCTGTTCAAAAACTTTCGAATAACTTGCTTCTGAGCTTACAAAGCTTTTCTATGATACACTGAATTAGTCATGTTTTCCCGGTGAGTTACATTCTTTAGCCTAAGAGAGTATTTCAAGCATGTGTAAATGCATTTTTTTTAAAAAAAAGAAAACCAAGAGGAAACAAGTTTTGTCTAAAAAAGAAATAATTGTTTAGCAAATAATATTTCAAAGCTATTGTATTCAGAACAAGAGGATATTGTTTATAAGACATACCACATCACATTTCTTACATAATTTTATTTGGTCAGTGAAATTGTTTCTGAAAATTGAGGATAAGCAAGTCATTGTAAAGATTATGAAGATTTTTCAGTTTAGGTTTTAGCACATCTATACTTCCCTCATCACAATGAACTGCAGAAAATCACTTTTTGGTATAGATACATATTTACTTTATATTTTGAAGCAAATTACAGGAGTGTGGTTTAAAAAATAATCATTAGCTCAGCAATTTCTTTTTCATGGCTAAAAACAGGATATTTTTTAAACCTTTACTTAGATGAATGTGTACTCACAAATAAATGTGCTTAAATGCTTTGCAAATAACAAAAATAACAAGCACTTTTCTTAACCCGGTAAAAACCAACTGTCACAGTTTCATGATTTATGAATTTTCAAAAACATGTCATGTCAATTAAGATATATCTTCTATCCAGAAATACTGCTATTCACAAACTGTCAAAAGAACAAAAATGCTACTGTTTGTTTTCATTATTTTAGGAAAAAGAACACTTGCTATCCCATGAGTTTTGCATAAATATTTCCCTCCTCTTCCCACCTCCTCCCACACATTCTATGCGAATATCAACTATAAAAATAGATGAGCAAAATGAGCAAGAGAATTAGATGACAGAGAATCCTAATTCCTAATGAGATCAACTGACATTGACTTCTCATTCTCCATATGCTATGAACATGAATCAAAGGATGTAATACACCCAGATTTAATCCACGCAGTTCCCACTGGATTTTAAACCTGAAACCTCTAAAAGTTTGAACAGAGAACTATACTCTTCACTGTTACAAAAGATCCTAATTTTTCTTTTGTCATTATATTTCAATCATCTTTTGCTACTTTTTTGAATCATTTGAGGCTAATAGTTTTCATCAAAGTAAAGAACAGCTGTGGGCATTTAACTCTGACCCCCACCCCCCACCCCCCAGCACTACAAATATATTCCTAGGCACTACCAAGATTGTCCACAACACAGATCGTAAGTTGTGCAATTTCTTTAATATTTTCCCATGAACATCTCTTTTACATAAATTCTAGGCAACCAAAAGCTACTGCATTGCTTTTTCCTACTCATCAAGGATATGAAATCTAAGAAATACCTTAAATAAACCTGCATTTGTTCAACCAAAATCTAATATGTAAAGAAAGATAAGGACAGCTACTTGCTGTGCCTTTGTAAAAACCTGCTGAGATACAGGACAAATTACGCTTTTCATTGCTGCCACCTAAATATACAAGGGCCTTGCCTATGTGCAAGGCCTTTTATTGTCGAATTTAAGAATCCCCATGATATTCAGTGATAGCAATTATTTGATTCCTTATGTAAAGACAGTCTAAGGAGAATGTAAGAATATACACATTAGCTGTAATGGCTGGATCAAACAAAATTTTTCATAAGAAGAGAGAAGTTGGCCTAGAGTTGTCTTTTTTCCCTACAAGATTACAAGCACCTTAAGGGCAGGGACTAGATCTATTCATTTTTGTACACTTCTGCCCACACCCAGGGACCAAGAAATTGAACAAATGTTAATCTAATTCCTTCACTTATAAACTTTAAAAGTGACTTTACTATTTGTTATATCTAGCAAAGACAAATCCTAATATTCATAATGATCTCTCAGAAAACCAAAAGCTACAATGCCAATGATCAAATTCCTATTTCCCAAGTTACCAAAGTTTGGACAGATTTAAACACAAGATGATTTACTAAAAGATTATTTTACTGGCATAAAATAAAAGCAATAACATATTCTATCTAATTCCACCAGCTGAGCAATTCCTGAGGATGATAATGTGCATAGCATTTTAAACTTTTTAAAAGTTAATTTTTGAGATCATCTTTATAATATTATGAACCTTGGTCATTATCCAAAGGCTCAAAAGTCACAGAAGAAATGATAGCATAAATACTTTAAAGTGTTATCATACACTAAGGAAATAGTTAAGTCTCCATACAAAAAAAAAAAAAAAAAAAAAAACCAGCAGCAAACAACTTCCTCTCTTATTCCTATACAATGTGTTGACAGCCTGACAGCCAGGCAAACAGAACAGAACATTCATCAGAGACTTAGGTTAATAATGCTCAAGGATGTATTCAGCTTAAACATACAAGTACCTCTCAATTCACCATCTGTAAATATACACTATTGAAACCTGGAAAATGAAAAAAAAAAAAAAGCTATTAAAAGCATGTTTCAATATTTTACTTACATGTGGTTAAATGTTTACCATACTTGCATTCTTCAAAAATGTGGATGCATAAAGCACTTGCTAGACACTATGATTATTCTAAGACAACTTCAGTAACATCTCAGCTGGCATGGTATGCTAGAACCAGATGACAGTTTTTACTTCAAGGAAAACAATCTATTAACTGAGTCCTTTTTAAAAAAAAATAAAATTCTATATTATATTTGAAAAACTAAGAGTGACTTTTAAATAATACATAAATAATACTGAAGATAAATGTAAAATACAAATAACACCCCCCAAAAGTACAATTTCGGGTGATTTACCACTTTTGCCAAGGAGAAAGGGCCAACCCCACCAGAGCTTTCGGAAATGTCATCTTTCTAATTTGCCGACTAGTTAACTGAGTCTCACTAGTTTACTCCCATCCTTTTTTTTTTTTTTTTTTAAACACTTCAGAAGGAATATACTTCCTATTTGGAAGTAACCAAAGACAACAAAGCCTGTAGTTACTTATAACAACAAACATGTCCTCCAATGGAGGAGAAGAGAGGGGTGGAACCTTCTTTCCTACAAGATTTCTTTCACAATAGGATCAAGAAAAAAGATATTTTCCCTTTACTAGATGATGGAAAAGGGAAGAGGTATTAGATGTTCTCCAGAGAAGTCTGACACTTCAGCTGACTGTGCTATTATTACACGATGCTCTCTCTACCTGGGAAGGAGGCTCTACCTGACCAGAAAGGTACACCCACTAGAGTAGGCTTCTAGCCCCAGGCTGCGGCATGAAGAGAGCACCAGGGCAGGCAGCCTCCTGGTGCCACATGAAGCTGGTGATGATGCCAGGCCATTTCCTCCACCCAGTTTCTAATTTTCATAATGACTTCCACTGCTCCCCCAATTATAACAGCTTAATTACATGGTTTATACTTTCTCCTCCAGCCCTACAACACAGAACTCTAAAACAGAGAGTCCTGACCACGTTTCTTATATATTGTGATGTTACAAAGAGTGTTTCAAATACTCTACTTTGTAGCTATTCAGAATACAAGTAGCTACTTAGATACTAAAATGCAGAATTACTAAATGACTGTTAAAAACACGACCGGCTAGGAATCATCTTTCTAACAGCTGAAATGGGGATTTGGGGATGAAAACTGCTTTCCCTTTCAGATGTGAACCCACCAAGTCAGCAGCTTCTAGAACTGCTGTTTGTTCACTTTACCACCATGACCCTACTGTTCTGTTTTTAGACATTAGCAAGTACATGATTATCAGCAAAACACTAGAGTGAGCCACAGAGGATAACAAAAATCTTGAAAACAACAAGAAAAAAAATTCATGTTCTGTTACGTTTTGGTTTCAGCAACCCCAACACCCACTTGAAGCTCACACACGATATGCAGATTGGAGGTGTGACTTACACCCATCAGTCACTGCAATGTACCTGGGTGCGGAGTCCTCTCACCTTCCACTGTCGTCCATCCTGAGTAATCCAGCACACTCAGGCAAGGTTGACGCATCAATTCTCTTATTCTTCCTACAAGATTAAATACTACCGGATAGTAACATGGAAACGGGTTAGGGAGGCAGGCAGGAACTAAAATGACAGCTTCCCACAGAAGAGGCGCCAAGTCACATCCACTACCCAGAAAGTAGCACAATAAGACCACAGTGTACTAATACGCCACAGGATATCATGCTCAGTTTTACTTTGTATTGACAGTCAACAAAAAGTTTCTTTGCTTTAGCAATAATCCTTCTTCCAAATAATTTTTTATATAGGCAAGAAGGGCAAACTCTTCCTTACAGTTAAATTTCAGCTAATAAATGTAGAAGGAATGATGAAAATAAAAAAATCAGCAATTCGCAAATACCATGGTAATAACTGTTATGGTTAAGAATCAGGAATAGATGCTAAAATCGGTGAGCAAAAGTAGACGGAGAAACAAGATATTTACATGATCTCCAAGTATCTCCCCACAAGATACTCAAGACAAAGGGAAACAATAGTAACTTCACAGTAAAGAAAGCTGACGTCACCATAACCAAGTGACCAAGGTCAACAGCATCAGTAATGGGATCAGTGGATGTCATGTGCCCTCTGAATTGATGCACTGAGACAGACACAGCACCAGCACTCTGGCATTCTCACGGAACATGCACGAGCTGAAGTTGATCACTAGGAAGCAAACTCTAGTTGAGAGCCATTCTACAAAATAACGGGTCAGTATTCTCCATCGAAAGTGTAAAGGTCACAAGAGATAAAGACAGAAAATATTTCAGATTAAAGGAGACTAAGAGACAGGACAACCAAGTGCATCATGTGATCCTGGACCAGAAAGGAAACAAAAGTAAGATAACTAGGGAAATGTAAATGGGAGCTTTTAATTGTTCCATAATGCTAACTATCAGTGTGAATTTCCTGATTTTCGGAACTGTACTCTTGGCTATGTAAAATGTTAACATCTGGATGAAGGGTACATAGAAGTTCTTGGTATTTTTTTAATGACATTTTTATATGTCTGAAGTTATGTGAAATGAAAATACAAACAAACCATTAAAATAGTACTTTAAGTATGGTACATACACTGTTGTTTCTCTCCCTAATAATCTTTACTGTGCTTACTAAAGTTAACAACTTGCTCTCAGCTCAGTTTGCAGCTTTTGTGCTACATAATTCATATTACATACAATTAATTGGAACATTTCTCACATGCCCCACTGGAATAAGCAATGTCATCTGGCCTATTCCACATATAAGATGCTTATACCTTGGGTGTAGGATACACATAAACATCCCCAGCACCTACCTCAGTGACCAGCTCCCTGTTGAATGAATGAATGAATCCTTAAGACTTATTTTGAAATAAAAATTATGAGGAAAAAAAGCAGAGGAACAGGACATAAAATATTCTTGACTCAGTTACAATATCAAGTTTTGTGAATAATTTCCAGTCAAGAGAGAGAGAAAAAAATAAAAATAAGCCTTCATTTTAGAAAGTGGTCGAGTTTTACACTTTGTTTTGTATTCTTTGGCTTACTATTTGCACAGCATTTTTTTCATCCTCAACATTCATCATTTCTAAAAATTGCCAATAAAAACATATCACCGAGGCTAACATTTGTTTAGGGCATAATATACACCAGGCATCTGCTAATTGCTTTACAGTCTCTTATGTAATCATCTTAACAAGCCTGTGAAACGTGCAGGACTATTATATACTTCACCTCTTCACAGATATGAAAACGGCCAAGAACAGTTAAAGGACTGACTCACGGACATAAAGACTTCTATGTGATGCAGTGCGGTCAGGTCCGGTCAGTGTAACTCCAGAGCCTGGGCTCTTGGCCATGGTTCTTGTTTTATATACACATAAATAAATGAAAAGGATATAAATTAAAAAAAAAAAAACCTGCTCAACTGCTTAAAGTAGCCAGAGGAAAGCTGCTTAAGGGGTAGATGGCAACGAGATAAAACAAACACAAAGCCTCTATGTAAAACACGCTTACCCCCTTTCTGTAAGTCTATGCAATTCTCTATTCTTTCTGCTTTACTTACTCATAGCAAAAATTCCCTCACGAAAAAAATTCCAGCTTTGCCCCACTGCTAGTCAAGAGAGGGACGAAATATCATTTATATTCATCATTCAGGAGAGGTTCCTAGAAGCCAGGAGTGTTCGGGTGCTCCTAGAAGCCAGGAACAGAGTGTTTGTCCCCCAGCAGTGGACAGGGGGAGGTCATGGGGTGAGAAACTCAGGAGGGAGGGGGTCAGAGGCCTGGTGGGTGCTGAATCCTTCTCACCTGGACTGTCATTCCTAATGCCACACCCGGAAGTTGATCATAACATGCTCTAAAAACACTTCTGCACAACTGGTCACCGAAGGAGTAGGACAAATGCTAAACACGTTAGCGTAGTTTTGTTTTCTCAAATCTTTGCCCCAGAGTGGGAGCAACTGTGCAGAAGCGAGTGAGAGACCACGCAAGGGAGAGTCCACGTGGAGAAACGTCAGCGTCTGTCTTTTCAAGGCATCTCAGATGCAGGTTAGGAGTGTGGGTTGCTGACTGGACAAGCTGAGTCTGCAGCAGTGCCTGGTGTGTGGGGAGCCTGCCTTACCGCCATTGTTGTCACTGTCCCCAGGGTGCTGCACTAGAGTAGACACTTCATAAATCTTTGCTGACTTTTATTGAAAACAAAAATGTGGTTAAATCAAAATAGGATTATTTGACTTAGAGACGTTATGAGCAAATGACTGAACTAAGAAACTGCAGCTGATACTCCACAGAGCAGCTCGGGCACTGCTACCCCGAGCACCTGTAAAACACATGTCCACAAATGACAAACAAACCAAAGAGCTCAGCCAAATGGGACGGGAGGAAGCAGAAATGGCTTTGCCTGGTCCCCTTTGTTACCGTTGGCAAATCTAAAACTTGGAGGCATCACACTTTTTGCTGTAGGAAATGAAATGTCTTTCTCTGGTATACCACCTTCCTTTCCTATAGCACTTCTTGTTCACTTGTCAAGTTCATTTCCTTCGTGGTTGCAGATTTGGGGGAACATTTAGACACTTGCTGACACTGCTGTTCAAACAACTTTAAAACTCTGCATTCTTTTTAGCTTGACTCTTTGCAACAATATTACATCCCATATTTTGCATACATTACTGCTAACCCACTTGGCATTTACTCGCTTGTTTATTACAATTAAACAGCATCTTTTAAAAGTCCACATTTATAACAATGCCATTGGTAGTCAAATAAAAAAAAAAAGTCCACATTTAGAAAATGAATTAAGAGGTGATTATTCATATTATAAAAGGAGAGTGCTTTAAAGGATTCACTTATGTATTCTTTTCTGAGGTCCAATTATTCATAGTCTTTCTCTCTCTCTCTCTGTAGCAGAGGTGAAGTGTTTTAGGAAGCATAGATTTTTTTTAAAATGTACGCAAAACCACTGAGGAGGGAGCACACACAACTATTACATAAAGCAAAAATCACCTTTAATGTTACCAAATACTTGTTGACCTTTACTAAGCTGAAAACTGTCTCCCTTAACTGTCAAGTTTCATCTTTCCCTCCTGAAAATACCCTCTAACTTTGGTGGCTGTGTCCCCAAAGAAAATTTCCAATTTGTGTAAAATCTGGGCCTTCCTTAGGAGATGCTTACTGTTCTTTAAAGGGAATTTTAAAGATGTAATCAATGTATCCATATATTTTAGAGATCCATGTAGTGAGAAGAGACAAGGGGGGACATAGCCAAGTGACAGCAACAGTGAGGTGACTGGGAGAAATTCTAGCAGCTGCAGGGGAAGGAAGGAGGGAGATGGAATGTAACAGACTTTTAGGGCAGCGACACTATTCTGTATGATACCATAATGGTGGGTGCATATCATTACATGTTTGTCCAAACCCACAGAATGGACAACACAGAGAACCTTAATGTCAGCTATGGACTGTGGTTGACAATGACATCTTAAAGCCAGTTCAGTGACTGTGACCAATGTCCCGCTCTGGGGCGGGCTGGGATGTCGATGGTGGGGAGGCCGAGTGCATGTGTCTGGAAGGGGTTTGTGAGAACTCTCTGTACACTTCCCTCAATTTTGTTGTGACCCTAAAACTTCTCTTGAAAATGAAGTCTATTAATTAAAAATCAAAAGTGCTAACAGCATGAAATGCTGTGATAGTATTGACAGGGAAGAGACTGGTATTCATCGAGCTTGCCTGAGAAGGAGATGCGGGGGCCAGACCTTGAAACAGGGCACGGACTTCGGGTTTGGATGGGAGAACACGTCATTAAACATGAGAAATGATGATGAAGGACTTCGAGGGGCCAAACTGACGAGGCTTTTAAGGACCAGGCTGAGAGGGCTGGTTTCTCCTCTGTGGGTTGGGAGGAGTCGTGGAAGGTTCTGTGATGAGGCCCCTCGAAGGAGTTTAGCTCAGTGTGTGAATGGAACTTGGCCAAGGATGAGGACCGGAGCTACGGGCACCCGGGCACAGGATGCTCCGGAAGTCGGGGGGTCAGATAAGAGGGAGAGAGGCAGGGAGGGGCTGGGAATGCTTAAGAGGTCTCAGGCTTTTGAGACTAGAAGAATAGTGAGCCCATCACCTAGAGTAGGAAATGCAGAAAGAGAAGTCAATTTAGGATACATAAAGTAGAAAATACATTATTTTGGCATGAGCACAGGTTAATCATGTGGAGACGTATAACATACAGTCACACATGTGGTTCTGAGGCTGAAAACATTTAGAAGTGATCAGCAAAGAGATTTTAACGAAAGCTTTAGGAAGGGTTACAGCTATAGGAATGGATATTGTCACAATGGGAGTCAGAGTGAAAACAGAACATGGCCAGAATGTTCAGGAAGAGGACTCCACAAAGCACTCTGAAAGGGAGTTCTTGGAGAAAGAAGAATCAGAAGGGAACAGGAAATGTTCCCTCCTGGCCATGCTCAGGGAAATATAGACACCTACCTCTAGCATCACAAATGACCTATTATGCACCCCTCATTCCCTGCAGGGGCAAAGATACTGTTAAGCAAAAGCCACATTGTTACTTTCTGAAAGTTTATAGACGAGGACAGGGAATACCGACACATCCTTTAGGTTTGAAGTACAGACTTCCAAAATACAAGTTCAGGGTGTACACATGTGGTCAATTGAGTATTAACAGTCTCCAATGAGTCACACCTCCTGGTATCCACACCGTAACGTAGGCCCCTCCCACACTGACTCTGTTCGTAGCCATGAGGTTTGTTTTGGCCAGTGGGATGTCAGCAGACAAGACCTTAAGCATAGGCCTGACAAGCGAGTAAGCCCTGGGCTTGTCCTAGGACACTGCGACAATGTTCAGTCACTGAAGATGCAGCCCCAGGGACTCCCCAGGTGACTGCAGCCACATGAGTGAAACCAGAAAAACCGCCCTGCGGAGCTGAGCCCAAGTCACGGAATCGGCAGCAAATAACGAGTTGCTGTTTGAAGCCACTGTGTTTTGGACTGACTTATTACATAGCAATAAGTAACTGCTACAGAACATTTTACAGGTGGGGGCAAAGTATATCTACGTAGGGAAGCAAGAAGGAGTAAGCATGGGAAAAGTTTTAGGTTTGGAATGGAAGGTTATATTTAAAAACCCATAGAAGATTGAAAATGGCCCCATGATTTGAAACCTGTGTTGCTCCCTGTGGCACTAAACACCTTTCCCAGTTGGTTCTTTTTAAACTGTTATATCCTCTTCTGTTGATTTCATCCATAATGATCTACAGATAGAGATTCCAGAATTTAACAGCAGAAAGGTCCTAAAGGTGACTAAAAGATGAGGAAGTGAAAGCTCAAGAAGTGACTCATTCCTAAAGTAACACAACAAATTACTTATTTAGCAGCAAGACAAGAATCCAGACCTGCTACCGCTCAGCCGATGCGCTTCGGACTATACAAACCTGCCCAGCCATAACCACAGACACTGCATAATTTAGCCCAGACAGACCCTATTCATAGATTTGCTATCCTCAAGAAACCCAGCCTTTCACGTGCCCTAGTGCACACGAGCCATTTGGTCTTTTCTTCTTTGCGCATTGAGGCTTGGTGCCTAGATGGACTCACCCAGGTGGTGAAGAGACACAGAGCAGGACAGGGAGTGTGAAGTGTGCTGGTGAAAGGCTGCAGCGACAGCCCTGCCCAGATAAAACCAGAACTCAGACCTGTTGCCACCAGGCGACAGAGTGCACTGCCACAAAATCCCACAAAACACGTTCATTCCACATTTGGTCCTGAGGCACATCAAGTCGCAGATGTAAAGTACTTGTTGACTGTAAGAATCACAGCAAGTATACTTTGAAACAGACAATTTCTAATTCACAGAATGATTCTGAATGGATAAGTGTGAACACAGCTTTATGATGGATCTATAAATGAATACCATCTCCGGGAAATTTGTCCTTTAAAAATCCTGCACTCTGCAATTTGATTGGCTTATTCTCCCATGACCTCTCGTCCTGAACAGCCCCCTGGACCAAAGAATACAGTGGAATTTGCACTAATGATGCCCAGTGGGGCCCCAAGAGGGTTGCATTTGGATAATAATTTGCACTTTGAAGCAGTTTTTATCCTCGTGGTTGACTGTACTAGCTAAGAATGAATGAATATAATTAAGATAGATAGCATTAGGTCTTGATTAAAAAACATCCTATATAAAATTAGAAGTAGGGACATTAAAAGCACATCATATTATATGAACTTCACTCTTCTCTACCACTCTGTCCCCTGTCTTTGAACAATCTCTTTATGTTCCCTATTAAGTTTCTATATACATATGGCCATATTCTTTGGTTAATTTGACCTAAACTTACAGCCTCTCTCAATAACTCCTCTCTTCCCCTCTTTCCAGAATCCGTCTTCCTGATGTCCCGTCTTCAATTACTCTGAAAATATGTCTTAAAGCATTCCTACTTAAATTAAATATGAAACCAAAAGAGTCAGGAAGAGTTCAATAGAGAACTACTCATGTTCCTCCTTCCCACTTTTTTTCCTACTTCCTCTTGATCCTATGAGCAATTTTCAAAATAAATATTTTAAGTGGAAATGCTCTATTACCATTCCTCTAGTGAACCAAGATCGATCTTAAAAAGGGAAGGAAAAAAAAAAAACCTCTTTTTAATTTTTATCCTATGTGCAATTGAAAGAAATTCTCTGACACACTTTTTTTGGCTTTGGTTTTACAGGAAGCATGTGGGACCCTGAAGTTGGGTGATGAAGAAAGTCTAAAAATCATGGTGTCTTGGAATATGTATTACAGTTTTTCTAAAAGATTAAAAGTATTATATCCATGTAAGAATCTTTCCACTAACTGTCTACATTTTTTCATCCTCACAGATCTCCAGCACTTGTTTTAAAAATTTTTTAAAGTATTTTTGTTAATACCACCCTGAGGGTGTGCTTGACTAAACAGGGCCTTGCTAGGAAAGCAGGAAGGAATATTCTCAAGGTCACAGCCAGAAGCACTAGCGGCTAGTGACTTCCCTATGCCTTTAACTGCTGGCAGCAAAATCAAATTAGTTTGATTATACCTATAAGAAAAACAATTACTCATGGCCAAGACATGAGGTGGTGTGTGTGTGGGGGGGAGGGGGTAGGTGCAAAAGGATCCTCAATATGGAGCATCCACCAAATCAAAGACATCAGAGAGAACATTTAAAGCATGTCAGGCAAAAAAAGGCAAATATAGATGAACTCCAGGGAAGCCAAGAAAGAATACGCAAAGCACATTTTGGTAACTGTCAACCTTTACCGTGCAAGTAACGAAACCGAAAAGTGCCCAGAGAAACACCAGCCGAGCTTGCCAAAAAACATCCACTTACTTTTACACTTAAGCGAAGTCAAAGGAAGTTTAAAAAGAATAAATATTTTGATTAACTTAGAGACACAAAACAAATGTGTTTCTCTTAATTTCTCTCTTCAAGAGTTAGGATTAAGAGCTTAAGGGAAAAAAAAAAGGTCAGCCATATACTCAACTTTTATTAGGTCCGAACTGATTTAAAAATGAACAGGAAAAAAGCTGACAATACACCCAACAATACAAATTGGTAAGAACACAGGGTACACACAATTCACAGATTATCCTATTCTAAAATTACTTTAAAATTGGAGCACAATTTTTCACACCACAAAATGCCTTTAATTTGCCTAACCCTAAGTAGACTATGTGCTACAGCTAATGAAACATTCCAGAGCTTAAAATTGAATATCTTTTTAGTGACAAATGGATTTTTATGAACAGCAACAAAACTAAAAAGTTGTATTTAATTCACAAAAGCAGGAACAATGAAAGTCATATAGGGTCTTCATCCATGCAAATTCACAGTCCCTGCTTCAGAACATGACAAACAAGTGAAGGAAATCACTATGCTGTATTTCATCCAATTTCCAGCCATATTTCAACTTTCAAACTTAATTAAAACTGGCAGTTTTACTAAGAATCAAGTATCAATCAAATGGGGGTGTTGTCTACTTCCTTTTTTGTTTTGTAAGGAAAAAAAACAAAAGAAAAACCAGGACATCCCAAGCCAAGGATCAACAGAGCTTTGATTAGAATTGAAAGTCAGGAGTTAAACAGGTGTTTTGACTTATCACTTTCATCAAAACACAACCCTTTACAGGAAGTTCACTACATTTTTTTACAATTATGAATTCTAGAATATTGAAAGGAAATGTTTGCTTGACTTAGCCTAATAGGGACCCCTAAATCATTGAAGAAGGATGACAGGTATTGCATCCGGGAAATCTCCCTCGGTGGCACCAGGTATTATTTTAGCTTCAAAGGAAACCCTGGCAACGATCAAGTGCTCTTGGTACACACAGAAGAGCACCTCCCAGTTATGGGTTCATCCTGCAGAGTGTCAGCGTGTTTACCAATACCGGGTCCTTTGAATGGGAATGAAGGGGTCTAAGAGCAGCAGCTGTGAGGAACCGGCTGGCCAAGACCCACCGCCCACAAACGAGCCAGGGAGTGGATGATGCTGGTGCAGGGTGGCAAGGCAGCATGCCCAGTGACCCGTGCCATGCCTAGGGGACTGCTGCCCTCTCCGTGGGGCTCCACTGAAAGGGACAATGACGAGCACATCCTAATACTCAGGCTTCTCACTGGATCCAATTTATTTACCTTCTCAGCCTGAGAACATGGAATCTACCGCGTGATTGACACTAAATTGCTTAAACATGGCTCAGTTTTGCATTCCCTGATGCAAAGTGGAGACACAGAGCAGAAGCAGTTGCAGGGATGAAACGCAACAATGTTTAATGGTCTACATAAACATACAGCAAGGACGTGCAGCTGACAAGATCCAGGGGAAAATTATCAGGCAAAAAAAAGTAATAAATACTTCTAAAAACTGAGAGGAGGATTTGGAAGAAAAATATATAATTTTATTCATGTTCCATTTTGAAAAAAAAAGTTTAATGCCTCTAATTATCTTATACGATCAAGCCTTATCAGCGAAACAAATGGCAATATATACTTGTGTAGCAGCAGTGTTTTTAAAATTTATCATAAATCTTACTGCAAATTCCATTATACTCTATGACATATGATGTTGCAGACAGAAACAGTTTTAGTCTTGGAGGGTCCTCTGGAGACCACCTAATCTAACCCCCTCATTGTATTAAGTGAAAAGACTGAGTCCAAGGTCATTCATGGAAAATATGGGTGAAACTCCAAGGACAGCCCACCCAAAGGCCTTTGCTTCTACCCAGAGCCTGTATGAAACAGTCCTGAGCTTCCCAAGGCCACTCTCTGCCACCACAGTCTGTCTCAGAAAATGGAACCTCAGTAAATATGCTGACTTTGACATAAGGAGTGAATTTTTGTTCTCCTAAAGAGACTTCAGTCAGGCACAGTGAGTCTTCTCTCCAGGGTGTGAACTTGGGACCTTCATGTGGGCCTCTCCCCACCCCTTAATGACGACATACACAGAATGGAAGTGGTCAGCGTCTGCCACAGCTTGGTCTGGAGGAGGCAGAGGCGCAGACAGAAGCAGAGATGAGAAACAGAGAGGTCCCGGCAGCCTCTGCGTCCCCGGTTCCAGCTGCTGCATGTTCAGCCTCATTACGCTCAGGACCCAGGAGACCAAGCCCTCTTTGTGCTCAGCGTGAATCGGGTTTCTGTCACATACAACCACAGTCCTAGAGCACCTCCAAGTTTCACTGAATTTTGTTTTGAAGATATTTAATATCTGGTATATGGTTTGAGGCAAAACAATTTATTCTGGCAAATAAAATTATACCAATAAAAAAGAGTACTAGGATGGGCGGGCATCATCAACCTTATTACTCAAAATGTAATTTATTAAGGTAAATAACCATAAAAAGTTTATCACTTGTAACGGGAGAAATTTTAAATATATAGTATCACATCTTCAAATTAGAAGTATTTATAACAGTGCTTGATAGATCTGCCTCTTAATTGAGTTGAGAAAACAGCACATTCACACGAAAACATCTAAGGCTTGGAAAAGACCAACAAAGATTCTGTGGTCCAGGTGAGAGAAGGAAATTGGTCTTGCTTAGGAGAACCCTCAATAACCTTCAAGTCTTCCTAGATAGTTAATTTGTGTATTTTTACCATTGTCACTGCCAAGAAGTTTTCCTTTAAGTAATGCAAATGTCTCCTATCACATCTTAAGTCTATTTCCTCTGGTCTGTGTGCTGTGGAGATGAGGGAACACTCATCATCCTCCTGAACATGAGAACTGGAAACACCTGACTCTTTCAGGAAGTAATTTTCAAAAGCCTCCAGCACGGAGGAGGAGGAGGAGCGGAAACACCTAGTTCTCCCGGTGGGTGATGGGCACCTCATCAGGGTGGGGTCGAAGGACTGGGACCCCGGGGCTCCACTTTTCCCACTTTCCTCCAAGTCCCAGCCCACCTCTTCCCACCCACCTCCTCATTCCTCTCTTGCCAACTACAAGCCTTGCCTAGGGGTTGGCAAACTTGGACCTGTGGGCAAATTTGGCCGCCTCCTGCTTTTGTAAATAAAGTTGTATGGAACAGAGTCCAGCCCATTTATTTTTGGAGCCCATTTGTTTTCCTTTGTTATCTATGGCTGTGTTCTCGGCAGAGTTGAGTAATTGGCAGCATCTGTGTGGCCTGCGATGCCTAAAATACTACCTTTTTACAGAAAAAGTTTGCTTGCTCTTGGGTTTGTTTCAGGAAGGAGGATAGACGCTATCAGGCCTTCCATCCCTGTTTAATTCCCTTGCTATAAGGATTCCAGCCCCTCGCTCCATTTAGCTCCAAAGATCTCCTAACCTGACACAGTTGGCCCCACTGTGCTGCTCCCCAGGTCCCAGGCCCCCAAAATACTTCCATGGGGCTCTCAACATCATGATTTGTCACTGGCAAAAATTAACCTCTTCAAAGACTGTCTTTTACTGTTTTTTATTTTAGGAGACAGGGTCTCGCTCTGTCACCCAGGCTGGAGTGCAGTGGTGTGATCACAGCTCACCACGGCCTTGAACTCCTGGGCTCAAGCGATCCTCCTGCCTCAGCCTCCCAAAGTGTTGGGATTACAGGTGTGAGCCACCATACCCGGCCTCTTTTACCTTTTTGCACTAGCCAAATTCTGATGGTCTCTCGGACAACACTTCCCTTGCACCCCTTCAAGTATTTTCTCTTGTGCCCAGGAACCAGTGGGCCAGGGTGTGGGGTAGGGGCCTCTGTGCTCCCTTCTTGCTCATTCCAGACCCCTGTTCCTCCCTCCTCCCTAGAGCACCTACCATCAGACCACACCACACCACCTCTGCTCCTGGGGAGCTCCTGGCCACCCCTCCTTCCCTTGAAGAGTTTATCTTCCCGGGGAACCCAGCCCACCCTACTGTCTATCCTGTAATGACTCTCCTCTAACCGCCCCTCTGCACTCTGAACTCCTGCCTAATCAGCATCCCCAATTAGCTGTCTAACATGCATTTCAAAAACCAAAAAACTCGCCCCAACCTGAAGCCTGGCTTCTCCTCTTACCCCTAGTGGTCTCCAACATGCACTTTCACGTATCAGCCAGCGGTACCTCCACAAAAGCCCTGCAATCAACCTTGACTCCTCTCTCGCACCCTGCATCCAAGTCTGTAGGAGTCCGTGGGCTCTTTATTCAATACATGCCCCAAATCAACTACTTCTCACCGCTATCCTCTCTCCCCTCCGAGCCACCGGCACCCCGAGCACAGACTGCTGCAAAGCTGCCTGGGGGTCTGGGCTCTCTACGCATCGGTTCTCCACCCAGCAACCCACTTCATCCTTCACAGAACGTAAATCTGATTGTTTCACACCCTTGCCCAACCCCTCTAAGAGTCCTTACCTTGGCTAAGCCCCTGCCTGTCTGCCCCTGGCTAGTCCCTCAGGCCTCTGTCCCCAGACCCCCCTCTGCACTGCACCCTGGGCAGCCCCACCAGCCTTCACAGCAACTCAAACATGCTCCTTCTTCATGCCTTTGCATTTGGCAGTCCCTTTTTCTGGAACAACCTCCCGCCCCGCTCCCCCCATCTCTCACCTCGGGTCTCTGCTCAAATGTCACCTTAGCAGAGAGGGGTCCCCTGACCACCCTCCCTGGCCTAGCACCCATCATCCCAAACTCCTCCCCCAGCATTGTCACCACCAGACATTATCACTTAATTTGTTCTTTATTTTTTCTCTCCCCCTCCTAGAATGTGAGACAGGACAGTGGGGTCCTAGTCTGCCTGTCTTTTTCCCCACTGTGTATGTCCCAGGACTTAGACTCATGGCAGATACTCAGTAGGCAGGCCATCAATATTTGATAAATAAATGAATTCAATGAACCAACCAAGTCACCATTATATGCTTAGTGGCAGCTTCCCCAAACTGCAGAACAAAAAGAACAGCTTCTGTCTATTTCTAGATATGTCTCAAAAAATTCCAAATCTCTAAGAGTCAGTAAATTTCACACAACCCTATTTTGTTGGATTTAGTGCCTACTCCACCCCTCCTCTGCTGGGGACTTACTAAAAAAGGCAAAAAATACCAATCTATCAGGTGGAACCAAAATCACTACAACTGGTCAAAGTTTTGTTATTGTAAATTGCTGATATCTGGGGAAATGGAGCCAGTTATTAAATTACTTTATATTGTACAGTTTCCACACTAGTGGAAGAAACTCATTTTGAAAACATAATTTGTTATATTTAAAATGGGTGAGGATTACAAAACATACTAATGACTATGACATCACAAGTGTATGTGGTTAGTTATTAAAAATGAGTGAGTTTTGAAGGAATGCAAACAAGTAGAATACTGTAAACTTTGCTCAGGTAACAAGCAGAAAATTGTCTTGGAAAAAATGAGCCCATTTGGTATAATATTTAAGAATATAATTAACCCAAGTAAACCACTTTAAATTTCATGATCAACCGCCCTGAGAAAACCGATAAGCTGGTAGTGCACAGTAACGGAAGAACGAGGAAGAACGAATCTGGAAGACAACTTCCCAACAGACACAAGGAAGAAAATGGTCTTCTCTGATTTCTGTAGGCTGGCACTTTAGCCATGAAGGACCCTCCTCTGGGGACGTGATGTGCCTCTAAATGAAGACATTGCTTGTTCCTAAGAGGAGGAGGGAAGGGGAGATTAAGATTTCCTTGGACTTTTGTCTATATTCTTACTTTTAAAATTAATTCAGATTAGCCTTTCATTGAGTTTTTATTCTTCTTTCCTCTCACACAAAACTTACAAACAGCTCTAACGTCTCATTTTGCATTTTGTTTCCAGTTATCTTGTACTCACCTAATAGGTGGTGGTGGTTGTTTTCAGTATACATATTCTTACAAACAGCCTTGAGATTTCAAACACAGGACGCAGACCAGTACGGATGGCAATAAATCAAGACCACCCTTATTTCTGTTGGGAATAATTGTTGGAAGGCCAATCTGTTTATCAGAGAGCAAACAAACTGCATTTCTAGCTTGTGAGGGACACTTTTTTCCCCCTTTTGAATGCATGCAGGGGCCCGCCAGGGTCTCCAGGGCAGAGCATGTTCTGTTTACAACCACCTGCCTGGTGTAAGAGTTGGGACTTTGTCTTAAAGAAAGACAAAGATTATCTAGTTAATCGTTCTTCAGATAGGTTGGCTGATATATTCTTTCCCTTAATTACTGCCTTTTATTGTATGCAGATTAAGTAGAACTCTGATGCTTCCTATACAAAATAATCTGCAAGAAACACGCGCACACACACACACACACACACAAATCCAAAACAAAACAGAATGCAAGCTGAGTAGGGTTGTCAACCAGGCTGACCCAGGGGTGTTTTCTATCATTAAAATAAACAGAATTGTTTACTTACACTCCTAAGTTTTTTTTTTAAACAAGGATTGAAGGCTGCTTTCTGTAAGAGGCTTTATTGCTCTCTGGCAAAGGCAGAATAGGAAACATAAGGGCTCATAACTACTACTATTATTATTATACTTCTCATTATTTCATGTGCTCTGAGAAGCCTGTTAAGTGCCCACATGCCATTTTCAGTAGCATGGCACAGGGCAGGAGAATCTAAGTCTTTCCAGAGAATTCAGTATCTAGTGTCTCAGTACTAATGTCTATGTGTGCGTTTTCGTGCTTTGTCTTAAAGTCGTGTGTTAGTTTTTGAGAGGCTTTTGGGACAGAGGTGGAAAATGAAACGAGGAGGTGGAACAAGAGGAGGGAGGAGGAGGAGGGGGAGGTGGAGGAGGCAGCGTGAGTTAGAGAGAAACTGGTTCTCCTGGGATTTGATGGGTCCAGGCATCCCATCGTAAACCCATCTGAGGGTCATATGACCTATATAATGTGGAAGACAATGAAACAGGGGTAAGAACAACCATGGCAATAATTCTGTCTGCGTACAACAACACGGAAAGAACACAGTGCCTGGTGTGATGGCTGACGGGGAAGCTTCTTCCCCAAATCAGCCCCCACATCTGTGTTCCAAGGAACAAGGAACAGGCCCCTGAAGGATCACAGAGGACAGGACTGCGGGGACTTTCTGCTTATTGGGTCCACCAAGGAAGCTGGCAAATTAAGCCACAGTAAATGACCCGGTGAAAATATGCTACTGACAAGTACATGCAAGTGATCCTTTGGGATTTTACACAACAAAATCTCCAGTGAGTTGCAGGAGAATTCAGCATTAGCCCTGGAAGCAGAGGGCTGAGAAAAACAAAACAAAAACAATGTGTGAAAAGAAGTAAGAACTATGTTCCAAGAGAAGCATTTAGAGGATAAAAATATCAAGGAGAACATCTCAGCCATATCTTTACTCAAGATGAACCATCCTTATCTAAAAGGCCTCCGGGAGCCTTTCCTAAAATCTACCCATTCTTCAAGGCTGTTGACATTTGATTTCCTTCCTCCTCAAAAACCTTCTGGAATATTCTAGCCCTGAAGGATCTTTCTTCCAGTTTCTGTCCTTCCAGAGTTACTTAACACACAATTCAGTGTGTTAAAATATATAGTTTTCCCTCTTCTTCTCTGCAAAGGTTGTATCTAAAAGCATACTAAGTAAAAAGAAAAAAACAGTGAGTAATATTATGATTACATATAGAAAATATTCAGGCAACTAAAAAACTAGCACTCAGTTAAGGGGGAGTCATTAATTTCTCAAGTCCTCACAGCACAGTCATTCCGTTAATAATGCTCTAGTAGCTGACATTAAGTGGCCCTCAGGATATTGCTGTATTAAAGTGGAAAAGTGATGTGGAAGAAATTTCTTCCGTGGGACAGCTTCTTTTCATTATTCCTCTTATTCACATTTTTATGAATGTCTTTGAAAATATCCAACTACGTGTTACAGACAACGAACATTCTGTCTTTTCCCAGTATTTTTCCCTCAGCCTGAAAAATGCTCTTTCCTGTCATTTCAGACGTATCTCTGATCGTACGGGAGGGACCCTGAAACATGTGACCTTTTCTCATGCAGTTTATCTCCAGGAACAACAGAAAACTGATTAAACATAATCAAACAAACAAAAAAATGCTCTTGTTTTTGTAGTCTGAAACAGGCACATTTCCTTCATATGCTTCAAGGAAACAAATATAATTGAATGCAACTATTTAAAACACATGCCAAGCTTATTGCGCAAGAACTGGGTTTGCCAGACCACAATGTCTTTGAGAGATACACATTCCTGAAACAGGAAGCAATCTGATAAAGAGATATTTGTGATCATCAGAACGCAGTGATGACGTACCATTTGCTTGGGGGCAGTAATTACGTAATCATGTTTTATGACACCAATATCTTACTTTCAAGAATTAATCCTCTGATTTCCCTCAAAACATTTTTTATAAGCCAGAAAGCCCTGGTAAAAATAATTCACTAATCTGGGTGTTGGAATTGAGTTTAGCTATATGTCATCCAATTTATCAGAATAAACATTTCTCCCAAAATTCTTGCTGTTGCATGCATTTGTTTAATGGACTCTCTAGAAGGCTTTGCCAAACTCTAAACGTTCCATCATGCATTTATTCACTAGTTATCAAGCAATGTATGAATAATTTAACATTTTCCTGTATTCTACTATCAGATGGGTCTATGTCTCTAAGTTTCTTTCTCCTTTGACTATAATTTTTCCACTCCAAAAAAAAAAAAAGTTTCTTTATTGTTTTTTCACATTTTTAAAATATTAACTTAGCTGCCAAATAAATCATCTTCCACATAAAAGGGCAGAGTGACTGGAGTCACTGCTGAATTTGAGAAATACCTTGAGCCAAAACATGTGTCAAATTGCCATTTCTTTTCCATATAAGTGCCGTGTTGTACTCAGTGCAGTGCAGACACAAGGAAGGAGTCTGAAAGCATGTGCACAGGGGCTAATGGCTAACCTGAACATACTGACTTAGGTCACCTCCCAAGGCTAAGACCAGGAAGAGGGCGCACAGACACAGAATGGGACAGACATTTGTAGGAGGTAGGAGGGATAAACAATGACCACAGCTGTCCCCTTGGTGACTTGCACAGCACCCATGGAAGGATCAGCCCTGGGAAAAAATGCTTAAGTAGATTCATTCTTCACCAAACCACCAGCAGCCTTACTTCTCTTCAGTATCTCCTTTATGGCTATTCATACCATCCTGTCCTCCCAACTGGTCACAAAAAGTCCCCTGTATCCCTGCAGGAGAATGTCGGGAACACCCACAGTCCCAGGGGTTTATCTGCCTTCCCCCATAAGGCCATACATTCCTTGGGGACAGAGACTGCTTCTCAACCCAGAACCCATTCATGGGATTTGGCTCAATAAACATTTATCCAACTAAACTAACTGTGCCCCAAATTTTTCTAGGCTATTCCCCCATCACAGGTGGGCTGCTCTGTGTCCCACTTCCCTAGGGACTTCTCAGGTGACAGCAGCTCTGACAATCCATCAGAGGAATTTACGAGTGGATGTGAATATTTTGCTGTTGCTTACTCTTTTTTAGCCTCAGTTTTCTTAACTAAATATTTGCCCTACATACCTCACCGTGAAAAATGAGAGCACACTACAATAGCACTATCGAAACCTGAGAACATATTTTGAGCTCAATTTTATTGTTAACAAGCTGGATTTCTGGCCTCAAACACAGACCTTCTCATTTAGGTGTCACTATGTCAAGACAGTTAATGATCTTAACAGAGAGAAATTCATTCCTTATGTTAAATTAACTTCAGGCATGGCCTGGCTGCTAGCAGGATTGGACACATGAATCAACCTCTACACTTTCTAGAAATGGTCTACTTCCAAGAATAAAAATATTTCCAGCTAAACTAGATGGAGAGTTTCCTCTTTTGGAAATACACTGATTTTACCTGAATTTTTTTTTCCTACCTTTTACTGGCCGTTCCTGCTCTAGCCAGTGTCTACATGTCCGAGTGGCCTGGCTCCAGCCGCCTCAGGCCACAGCCTCTCTCAGGCTTCCTCTTCCGTTGTGTGGCTTTACATCTCATCTGGAATGTGCTGGGTCCCAGACTTGAAGCTCCAGCTTGTACATTCCCCCTAAGCTCTAGGCCTCTACCTCCTCTCTGAGCCACTGCCGTCTATCTGGACTTTACTCTGTCCCCCCTCCAAGCCATCCTCCAAACGGCAGCGGCTGCGATAGTTTAAAAACACTCATCTGCTGTCACTCCCACCGTCGAAAGATGACTTCCAGTTGCTCTTAGGAAAAATCCTATGGTGACTGCAGGGCCCTACCTGTTCAGCCCCACCCCTAACTCTGTGCCCCACCACTGCCTCCCACTCAGGTCACATTGGCCTCAACTCTGTCCTCCCCAGTGTTTCCTCCTCTGCCTGGAATTATCTCACGCCCCTCACTCTGCTTCCCCCGGCCAACTCCCTGCTTAGATGCGTCTTCCTTGAGGGGACTTCCTAACACCCCACCCCACCTCTGGCTTAGGCTCAGCCCCCTTCTCACTGATGTCTAAGCATTGTGGATCTGTCCTTGTTAGCCTCATACAATTGTCATTATTGGCGTTTGTGTGATGTGTCTGACATCTGTCTCCCCGACAGGAGAGCGAGGCTGTGACTGCAGGGTTTTGGGCTGGTCCCCTGGAGGCAGCTCGGTGCCGGCTGCAGAGGTGTCTAGGGCACATGTGCTGGTGACTGCTCACTGCCCACTCCAGCCTTCGCCTCGCACGTCTGCCTGCACTGCTCAGGCTGCGGAGCTAAAACTTACATTCCTCAGACTTCCTTGCCACTAGTGATCTGGATACAGCATGGAGATTCCCCACTCTCCAGGCTCAATCCCCTTTTCAGCATTCGCAAAGACTCTCTGAGCCACTGTTAATATCCACTAGTACATTTAATGCCTTACTATCCAAATCAGCTCCAGAAGATGCTGTCTTCTGTAACTGAACCCTGACTGATAACAGTGCTCAATATGTGTTAAATAACCACTAATTAATATTCATGAGTAAATTTATAAACTACACACTTGACAATTTTTAATTTTCAACTGTCCACTTTAGCGGTGGTGCCGGTGGTTTACAGTAAACCACTGAACTGTGCTATTTTAGGGGACCACTCGCTCTGCAAAGCAATGTCTTCATAGTGATCAGCACTGGGGTTACAGTAAATCTAAGATCTAACTGAAATCCAGAAGTTTAAGTATCTGTGATAAAAATCGTCAAGCATATTATTTCATGGGTTGAAGGTAACATTTGCTTTTAAAGTAGTCAAATGTGTATTAAAACTAAAAATCAAAAGTCTTTCAGTATAGGATAAATTCATGGTCTTATAACTCAGGTTATATTTAATGTGTCGCACAGGGAAAAGGAAAATGATATCTGCTCAATGAACACCACACAAATAATTCCCAGTTGAAACTGTTACACCTCGCTCTAGCACAATGTTCCTTTACGATGTTTATGCGAAAGGGCCATCCCAGGGGGCATGAATCATACTGTAAGTTAAGTTCAAAGCCACTCCAAGGACACATCTAAGAGGGAAAATGGTTGTAAAGAACAGATAAGGAAGAATATATGGAAAAGGAGGGAAACCCCTTCTCTCTTGCCTGAGATGGGGAGCGGGGTGCTCGTGGGAGATAAGGAAACGAGCGAGGGAGGCAGCGTGTGACAGCAAAGACAAGCCACTTCCCTCCCCTGTCCTCTGTCGCCTTTTACCTAGGCCTGCTGGGGGATTCGCTAAGACCCTCGGCCAGTTTACTCTCAAACTTCTAAATCCCTTTGTCTGCACTGCACAGGCCGGTCTGGCTGGGGGAGGTGAACTGTTAGCAACAGACTCACCATCCACCCATCTCAGCCTTCCTTTAAACGATTAGATTCAGCAGCTGTGCACTGGGAATGCTGGGACGAGGCGGCCCCGTCTTACCCGCGGGTTACGGAATTGCTGGGGATGAACGTGCATGGGGCGGCAGACACCTCCCAGTCTGCCTGAAGAATGCTGTTCTGTGCTGGTGCTCTGGGATTCCTGTAACTGCTCCATCCATCCTACACTCCTGAAGTTGGCGGAGACTTTGCCGAAGGTCTGTATTCTGAACAACCGGCAATCTGTAGGTCAGTATCCATGCCGAGACGATTCAGCGGTCGTCTCTAAAGTGCCCGTGCATTTTGTAAACAGTGACATTTTGGCGAGTGCAGCAGTGTCCCTGCTTGCCACGGGGTGCAGATTTAATAAACAGAAGAAAGCAGACCCTGCAGCTGGGGGCTCTGCAACGGCAAACGACCCTGCTGGCTGCAGATGCCCAAGGCCACTGATAGTTCCAATTTAATTTTGAAAAACAGATGTCTCAGTAAATTTGGGGGGAAAATTTAATAATTATTTCCAAAAATACCATGAAAATGCTCTTTAGGGAGGAATTATTTTATTTCCTCAAGGTCGGCTGGTCAGTTAGTCACTCACTCACTCAGCACTTACTGAACTTCCCCTTAGGAGGAAATCAGAGCTCTCACTTTCCAAGAATTTACTTTGTGAGGAGGAAAAAATGTGCAAAGATAGATACTTAGAGTAGACAAATGACCCAAATCATGAAGTGTGAAAAATTATAAAAATCAGAGAATCCCAGTAACAACTACAGCTGTGGAAGTTGTTCTTAACAAGGACTAAGATTGCAGAATAAAGGCAGTAGGAGAGAAGGTGGTAACCAGGCTGAGCAGTGCCAGTCTGTCTCAGAGGAGCATCGTCTTCAAAGATGGGCAAGTTTTCAAGTAGTACAAGGGTGGTCATGTGTGCAACTTCCAAGGAAGGGTCTGGCCCTACTGCTGGTTACGGTGCAGAACCCCTGTGAGCCGGATCTGGAGTGAGAAGACCTGGGCAAATGAAATATATATAATTCTGGGCAAATTAAAACCTCTTGGCTCTCTCCTTGCACTTTTAAATAGGGATGATGATATTGGTCGGCTCTATCACGTGGCAAATGAGATAGGAGAGAGAGAGTGCTTAGAAAACTGTGAGAGGCTCTGCCTGTGAAATTTCAAATAAAAGCAAGCAAAAAAGGAAGCCTATGGCAGAAGTGGGGCTTGGGGCTTTGCAGGAGGAAATGCAGGGGGCAGAAATGAACTGCCTAAGGAAACCATGTCCCCACAGTCAAGGGAGGAGGAGGGAGGTGTGCAAGTTAAGTGGAGGGAGGCCCTGGGGTACCACCAGGTGGAAAACTAAACAACTTGAGCCACTACTGAGAAGGCAGAGGTCTCAAGATTTTTAAGGAAAGCTGCAGTTCCTAAACCAATGCAACAGGCACCGCTCTCTGTGTGTGCAGACTCGGACGGAATCTTCTGGGCTGGAGCCCTCGCAGGAGGTGGAGGCCCCTTCTTTGTGACCGCTGCCCGGCCTTCCAGAACTGTGCTAACCTACGCTGCCTCTCTGCACAAGCCTGACACCCCAGGTTTCAAATGCTGTCTCTTGATTTAGCCAGTTCACAGCTGTGCGGTCTTTTTTATTTGTTTTAAAATTACGGGCAAGTATAAAGAACACAGGCAACCACTACTCTTTTTGATGTATTTCCTTCTAGGCTTGTGTGTTCTAGGTAGTTGGCAGATGGCTGAGCACATATCGTAAACAATTCTGCAGCTTCGTTTTTCTCATTTAAAAACTCTTCAAAATATTTTAATGACTAGGTGCTCAGTAACTACCTAAGCGAAAGCATTCTAACATGCATCTGTACCATAAGTCACTTATTTATTCATCTATTGACTGTGCATGAACCCCTCCCCAGCTTTTTCAGCCTGTCTGCCCACCATTTGCTCAAGAGCTGAGTCTCTCAGTTCCTGTGTCAGCCTTAAGGGTGGGGTCTCTTGTGTAGTGTCGCATTGCTGTTCCGCTGAAGGGTCACAAAGGGCTCTGTGCACATCAACGCTGACACACAAGAGGCATTCATTCCCTCTTAGCATCTTGGGAGAGTCAAACCAAGAATCCCACCCATCCATGAGGGCCAAGTTCGCATTCATCTACTCTATGAAGCTTTAATATCTCAATGATTCCGGCCCTTGCCCCTGTCCTCTCAACTCCCATAGCACATTTAATGAAATCATATACAATTACTCCTAAGTGTTTGAAGTCATGCTGATTTTTTCCTCTTGTCTCCTTGTGATGGACACCAGTTGTCCCTGCTGTTCAGCAACTACTCGGCTTATTCTGGTAACAGTTTCCTGTGTTCTTACCTGGGGTACCAGCCGCTCTCTGATTCCCAGCCCAGCTCCGGAAGTAGGACAGGTGAACTGTGCCTAGGATATAAGTACTTCCTGTTCCCCTGGACAAGGCAACTGCTTCAGGGACAGACACATGACCCAATTTGGGCCGGGGACAATCAGAACCAAGACTTTTATTCACACTGTTAAGGGAAGAGATGCTTTCCTGCTGGACTCCTGTGATGCAAACCATGAGGTTGGGCTATTGAGGAAGCACTAAGTTCTCCTTGTGATTAAGCCAGTTTGAGCTATTTTCTGTTACTTGCAAAACCGATTTAAAAAACAGAGTCCTAAATGATTTGCCAATTAGATTCTAAACTCCCTGAGCTTGATGAAGTGTCCCCTGGCTCCCAGCAGTGCCAAGAACAGTGTTCACCATTTAACGTGCACCTGGGGTCCAGGGCCATGTTTCATTGTGTTTTGTATCCGTCCCAGTACCTAATACTGTGATGGACACATCCAACATCTGTTGGTTACTTTGCAGAGCTCAGGCCTCCAACTGGCACAAAACACTCTCACAAAGGACAGCCGCCTCACTGCCTACTCGTGGAGACCACACTGTTGGATGCAATGCAGTACTTCCTCCTCTCCGCCATGGAATGCGGTCACCTCCAGGCATCCACAGAGAATGGCTGGGAATAATCCCAAATCTCTTAGCATAATGGATAATTTTTAGGCACAAAGCACCTGTCTCCCATCTGCACCTCCATATTTCAGGGGACTAATATTTGACTTTTCAAGGAACTCCTTAACTTTTATTTTTTACTTTGTGGGTCTATGACAATTTCTCAAAGAGCAATTTCAGATTTTTCTATTCACCTGAAGGATCTCTAAAAGGATGTCTTTAATCTCCCTATTCCAAAGCAAAGAAAAAGACAGACCCGCTTTGACAAGAAAAAAACAGGCTAAAACCAATTTAGATTCTACATTGGTAAACATAATGTCTTTGCCTAAATATAAACGTCTTCTAAAAGAATATGCCCCACCAAAGAAAACAAAGACTTGATGTCACAGCTTGAATTCTGGAAATGTTTTCTAACATGTGACTCTTAGAAAGGTAGGAAGTACAGCTGGCATGGCCACCTGAAAAGCTTAAACCCATCTTGCTTAGGCCTAGGATGAGAAACAGTAGATGGGCATATTGTTATTAACACTAACAATTTTTTAAATGAGTGCAATCATGCTAAATTTCAGATCCAGTATCTTTTTTTTTTCCCCTGGATAAAAGCTAGCACTATTGCAAAATCATTTTTCAGCTGGACTTAGAAATCGGGACTCACCTATTTTTTTGGGCTACGAACTCTACTGAGGTCACTACTACAGAAATATGTGGCGCCAGAAGTACAGACAGGAAAAGAAACATGTAATTTTTATTCCAAGCAATCAGCTATGAATAAAATGCAAAAATACTTTACTCACCCCACAGGGAAAACGTTTTCTAAGGATTTCCTTTGTTGGTCTTCTCAGAATTAGACATTTGAAGGGTTTGCTCTACTTTGAACATGTGGCAACAAAATGTCAAGCCATGATAGCAATCATTTTGGAAAAATATTGCTTATTAGAAAATGTAACAGTTACAAAAAACAACTAAAAGTGTGGAATGCGACAAACTGAGATGGAAGAAATACTTGGATAGCAAAGTTATCCCTGGAAAGAACTGAAACACTTTGCAAAATACTATCTCTATCACTTCAATTATATGTATTGGTGGAGAAACCAACCACGGTATATTAATGTTTTACATAAACATAGAAATCTGAGAACTTTAAAAAAAAAATACTACCTGCTAAACTGATACAAATAAATTAAAAAGGATAACAGGTTTAAACTACCAAAAGGCCAAAATAAAGGGAAAGTGAGTTCGAAAACCGCAATTAGAAAAAAATCCACACCTTTTAAAAAAAAAAAAAACTTAGTAAGATTCTTTGACTAGATTTTTACCAAATCTCCCAAATCTCATCATTCCACTGGGATTATATAGATGATATGCAGCAAAAGATCCCATAGGAATGAGAATGAGCACATTCACCTCTTTAACAAACTCGAAGCAGTTATCCTAAGCCCAGTGATATCACAGGCATCTTACATATATTATCTCATAAAATGTGCAGAAAAATTCCATTTGTAGACAGGGATTTTTCTGTCCATTTTAAAGAAGAGAAAACTGAGTTTAGAAAAGTTAAATGACTCACCCAAGGTCACAAGATCATATTTAATTCCACAAATACTGGACAACAAAGTCCACAGCTTTTCACATCTTTTTGATAAGGGCTCCATAATACCCCTGAGCCAATCTCCAGGCTCCCGGGTGCAGCTCACCAACATGGAAAGTCCGCCCACCAGAATCTGAGCAATCTGGACTCTGCCCTGGCTCTGCCGTAACCTCAGACACACCACCACCCCTCGGCCACAGCTCCCTCCTTGCAACATGAAGGGGGTGCACTGGGTGGGTCCTCGCTCCTTCTGACTCTAACCGTTGGATTCAATAGGAAAAAATCTAGCTTTACCCAGTCTTCAAAGATTTCCTTTTACTTTTCCTAAGCACATGCCACCCATTATACTTGTAACACATCTTATTAGCCACAAAATAATTCAAGCACCATTACAACTAACTAGACAAAGGCTTTCAATAGCTAAAAAGGGCAGACCTATTAGGGATCTCTTTCTAGAGGCTGTTTTTGGGGTGATGCGAATTGAGGTAGAGTTGGTTATCTTTAGCATAAACGTCACGTCTTATGAAGCTTTCCCTCCCAGCCTTTGTGCCTCCCACCCACAGCAGAACTCTCAGTCCCTCCTGACTGCAAGGTACAGACTTTGTGTCCTTAACACCCCACACACCCTTTAATGATTGTTTCCAGTACCTTCTGTCTTACAAGACGTGAGCTCCTGGTGGACATGAACACCATCTCACTTACCCCTATATCAATGCCTGGCACATAATCAGCATTCAATAAATGTTTACTGAATCCAGAATTTTCTTTCTTTGAAAGGCAGGCAGGAAAGAAGAATCTAGGTGATCCATGTGCTTTATAACTCACAGGATCCCATTAAACACATACCAAGTACAAGCCTATCTCATTTTGCACAAAAGATGTGTTCCTGAGAGGTAATAGATTTATCAATTGATTCATCTTGCTAGTATTTTCCAGGAATTGAACCTTAATTTCAAATGTGGCCTTTCCTCACATTTTTCTTTAATAATCTGTATACCCTCCTACCTCCTGACATCAGTGAATACTTCAATACAGTACACCCTTGTAACTCAAGAAAATTTACATGACTTTTTTTAAAGCTAAAAACTGTGTGTGTGTGTGATACTTCAATGGTGGATACCTGTCACTATACATTTGTCAAAGCCACACAACATATAACACCAAGAGCGAACCCCAAGGTAAATTACAGACTCTGGGTGATAACGATGCATCAACGTATCTTCATCAATTGTAACGAACGTGCCACTCTAGCGCAGCGATGTCAACAGTGAGGGGAGGTCGTGCCTGGGTGGGGACAGGGGGTATATGAGACTCTCCATACTTTCTGCTCAGTTTTGCTGTGGACCTAAAAGCGCTCTAAAAAATAAAGTTGATGAAACAAAAAAAAGTGTCACAGAACCTGAACACCATCTCAGTTAATGTACATTGTTAAAGAGGTGAGCGTTTTGACTATTTCATTCATCCTTACAGTTGTCGGTCACAAAAGTCATTATTATCTGAGTGCCTAAAAATTGATCAGATGGAATTTGCCCATGAAAGATACACATTTATCCTTTAAATGCATCCGTTTTTAATTCTGACTTGTGTATATGTTAGGCTATACCTATCTGCACAGATGCCTTTTTTTTTTTTTTTGAGACAGAGTCTCGCTTTTGTTGCCCGGGCTAGAGTGAGTGCCATGGCGTCAGCCTAGCTCACAGCAACCTCAAACTCCTGGGCTCAAGCAATCCAACTGCCTCAGTCTCCCGAGTAGCTGGGACTACAGGCATGCGCCACCATGCCCGGCTAATTTTTTCTATATATATTTTTAGTTGGCCAGATAATTTCTTTCTATTTTTAGTAGAGACGGGGTCTTGCTCTTG